>JALJEV010001298.1:3333144-3999773 GCA_026586105.1 Hylodesmum podocarpum | reverse complement strand
TTAAATCATTAATTAATAGTTTATATTATATATAATATACAAAAAATTACATATATATATATATATATATAAATGAATAAGATTCGATTATTTTATGACATTATCTTATTTATTAATGAGGTACAAATACTTACATATAAATTTATATCTTTAATATTAAATAATAATGTATTCACCAGCTTTGTTTCATTCCTTACACACGGTATTATTATATGATAAACTTATCGGGTAATTATAATTCATTCATGCAAGTCTTAAAAGTAAACATATATGATAGAATTTTGGTACCATAACTGTAAACATTTTCACAGTTTTTATTTTTATGAAAAGTATTTGATATTAAACTGAATATACAACGCTTGATTTAATAATTGTGGAAGCTCTAGAAAGTGCAACATACTTATTAGAAACTCATCATGGACATTGAATTGAATGTGCAACATACTTACTTCTAGTCTTCTAATTCGTTGATTGATTAGAAGAAGAATTGGTATTTCTTAAATCATGTCGTGGCAAATGGTTAATCAATCACAAATATGGAATGACATTTATAAAACCAACTTATAAAGGTACCTTAATTAGTGGTTCCTACGTATAGTAGTTGCCTAAACTATCAGGGTTCACTTTTTTTGTTCAGTCATAAAGTTTGCATGCAATCTAATGCAAGTAGACATAACTAATCAAACAATTGCACAAACCTCTATATAAATCATATTTGGTTCTTAGTAAAAAACTAGTCTAGTTCGAACTATCTTTTTTAAACGTGTTGTTTGATTAACAATGAAAATGTTAAGAGCAGCAAGCATATTCATTGTCATTATCCTAGTTACAAGATGTGAACCTGTGGCTTCAATATCATGCCCCGCAGTTTTTGAGGAGGTTGCACCTTGTGCTAGCTTCCTGCTAGGAAACTCAAACCAACCCTCTCAGTTATGTTGCAGTGGTGTCAAGCAAATAAGTAATAGTGCTGCCACACAAAAAGATAGAGAAGCTATATGCCAGTGCCTCAAGCAAGGACTGGCTATTGTTGGAAGATATAATCCTACGCGTATACCTCTACTTTCCAAAGATTGTGAACTCTCTCTTACACTTCCTCCTATTGACCAGAAAACTGATTGCTCCAAGTAAGCATGCTTGTTGTTGCATTTCAATTTCAATTTACATTATGCTTCTAACTACAACATTTGGTAAATTTAGAAGACGGTGATAACTATTCTGTTTTTGGTCAGGATGCAGAGCTTGATGTGATAAGATGAAAAGTTCACCAGTGGGGTGGTGAAGCTGGAAAAATGACCAGTACATGTTACAAATTAAGCAAGTAGAAAAATAAATTGCCAACTATGGTTGTATTGTCTGCTATATATATATGAATGATTAAAATAAATTTTATGTGTATGAATTATGAAACCTCTCTTCCAACTGAACCAAAATATATTTCTATTGCTCCATTCTTTAAGTTTTATTTATTTGGTAACGTGTCTTAAATTTCTGAATAAAAAATTGATGCCGTAAGCTTGATCATCTAAACAAAAGAAAAAGGAAGCAGTTAGTTAAGGAAGATCAAGTTAAATTCAATGCTGCCATTTATTCAAGGATAAGTAACGCAAAATGGAGACAAAATGGACCATGCTTGTGTTAAAGAACCAGTATAATTTACAATTTTCAAGATTAGGACATTCTCCAGGAAACTGTTGTCACTTATCAGCGTTGGTGTATTAACTACAAGGTTGTATTTTGAATTTATAAATGTTTCGTAGTAAATAGACTCCTAAATTATTTACACTAATCATCTTGTCTATATATTAATTATAAGTATTCATTACAAAATGCAATATTAGATCTCACTGTAAGCCTTTTGCCAACTACATATCCACCTATAGGTGTTGAAGCAATCCTTATGCAACCATCACAAGTTACAAATGCACATACAGTAGCTGTGGAGTATGGATAACATATCCATACTTCTATTTGCAAGTTGAATTTCTATCTAAAATTACTTGCATTAAATTGCTTAAACCTACTGCACCCTTTTGTGTTGGACAGTGAAATCTGGCTCAGGTGGCTTTTGAGGGAAAAGAGGGTGTAGCCTCTGTTGTTTCTGTCTGTTATTCTCTCTCAAGGTATGTAGTGCTTTGGCAGCAAACCTTGTTGCATATATGGTTGGACCAAGACTTAGAGTAGACCTATCTTCATTTGCCAAAACATATTGTAGCTTGTCTTCTGCTTCGTACAATGACCTCTCCCTCTTATTTGTCCAGTATCGACGCCAAGCTGCTTGTATGTAACAAGCAGCCCATACCCTCCACCGTTGGGAATAGAACCTGCATGGAAAAATAAATGAATTGCAGAATAGATGTTTTGTAAAAATAAAATAAAAATAAGAGAGTATTGTATTCTAAGATATTTACCATGATTCCCCTAGTGCTTCATACGAAACACAAGTACCACTTTAAGGTTGGAAATTACATGTTTTCTATGATGACTGTTATTGCTAATGTGTTTGTAATCTTAAGTTAGAATGAGTTTGATGGGATTATGTGAGCAAACTAGTCACAACCTAAATAAAACTTACGGGTTTGGATTATATCTGCAACTTGTTTCCTCAGAATGTATTGATGCATCATCAAAGAGGAAAAAGAAGAATTAACATGATATCAATTAAGTCTTGCCTGAAAATATGTGTGAACTGTTTGCTGTCAAGAAGAGGTAGGAATTTGGAAAAAATGAGCTTCAAGTCATCAGCCATGACAGCATAGGCTTCAACTTCTGATACAGTTTCTACTGTCATACTTGACAAGGGTACAATTGAGGAGGAGTGTTGATCCAAGGCCCATATCAAAAGATCCTCTCCACAGAAGTCACCAGCCCCGAGAAACCAGGAATTAAAGAAACCAGTTCTTCCACCATTAGTTGTCGCACCAGAAACTCTTCCACGTAAAATGAAAAGCATCTCATGAATTGGTTCTCCTTCACGAAAAATGTAACTCTTCTCAGTATACAGGACTGGCTTTAGTATATCGCACATTACATCCAACATCCGCTCATCCATGCTCTCAAACATTGGCACCTAAAGCAATAACAGCATTACAGTTACATACAAAGTAAAAATTTAATAGGGAGACATGATTATAAATGATACTCACTCTTCTAACTAAATCGAAGCAAAGGTGACGCTTTATGTCCCTTCTGAGATCTCTAGGAAGGTTACGAAGTAATGCCTCCTCTTGAACGCCCCTATTTGCTTGCCATTGGAACTGTTCATACTTCCTTATTCTTTCCTTCAAAAATTCAGGTAGCATACGATGGGACATCCACTGTTCTGCGTCCAGTCTCTTCGCTCTCAATTCTTCCTCTTTAAAAGATGTAGATTGCATGTATTGCAGATATTTCTGTACCAGTATTCAACATAATAGTTAGCTAACTAAGCCAAAAATTAATTTTTCAAATGATAGGTTGGCATGTCCTAAATCACGAGAGGCTCAATTTCTATTTAGCAATCTATAATGAAAGAAACGATAACTTCTTGACATGAGTATTTAAACCAAATCACATTAGAAATAGGTAGTTGTATATTTGTTGCTTCATTGGGAAATGCCCCAACTTTTTGAAAATCTATTATTTTTTGAAATAAAACTTTTTTGAACTATGTCCCTCAACAACTACATTACTTGTTTTCGGCTGACCATGAATTACCTGCATGTTTCCTATAAATAATGAGAATAAAACCAATCCAGTGATGGCAATGACGATTGCAAAAGCTATCTCTGTGACATAAGTACTTGTCTGGAGGTTTTGTCCAAGAGAACTGCAAAAGATGACAGAAGTTTTAATTTTGTTATACTAACTTTTGTTATACAAACACAAAAAATCCATAGAAATATAGGAAACAAAATTAGATTAGGATATAGAAGTTCTATAGTTCACAAAATAACCATGTTGCATTTGCATATATAAAAAACAAGAGATTATTGGCCAACCTTAAATTGCGCAAACCCCACCAAAAGCAGTAGAAGAACTTCTGAGGATAATCTGTTGTTGATCGTACCACTCCCGAATCTAAAGCATCAAAAAATATTCCAAAGTTGAAGGTGTTTGCATCTGTGGTTTTATCAGAGCCAATGAAAGAACAAGTTTTATTGAGAAGTGGAAAGACATTTTGATCACGTGGTCCACAACTCAAGTATTTTTCATGAAAGAGTGAAGCATTTTTCAACTCTCTGCGCCAGCACCGCACCTCTGACTCTACTGAAAGCATGTACCAGATAGCTCCAACCACCTGAATTGCCAACCACATATTTTTGGAAAATTATAAAACTCATGAAAACCACCTAGGAACAAGTATAAATTGGATTTTAATAAGGAATAAAGGTCAGCTTACATGACTTGCTAGCATAAAGAGAAAAAGATTATAGGTAGCACCAGCCCATGCTTTCTGAGTCAATATGCTATAACTTCTAGTTATTCCTTTGAAGAGTGGATAGAATCGCCAAACCCTTGGTACATACTGGATTAATACTGTGTACTTCAACAAATCATTTGCTCTAACCAGATTTGTTTTTTTGCCTAAAGCAATCACCTAAAGTTCAAACACAATCTTTCACGTCAAATCAAACCAAACTGGAAAATACATTTTGGCTGCTTATCATCAGAAAATAAATAAATATACACAAGAATGAGTTTAAGAGGGAGATACCTGTGGAAGTGGAATGATTGATAGAATATCAATGACAAAGTGTGAAGTTAAGTATCTTTTCATTATAGCCACGGGATCAGCAATAAGTTCACCCCTTCCAAAAACACGAGAAGAAGGGGCAATGAACCCTGTCATAAACTGAAAGATTATGCGGAGAATGTAGAATAGATCAAAGAAGGTGCGAAGAACACAGGCAGTGATCTGCAATGTTCTATCAAAATCAAGGCATTTTTTATCTTCTTTAATCACTGAAATGTAAAAGAAGAGCGGGTCCACAGAGACTGCCATCATACACGTGAATGCAAAGATTTTGTTCCATTTCTGATGGAATAGACTTTGTGGATCATGAATTCCCCTCCTAGGTCGATAACTTACAGACAGGACAGATGAAGCTCTGTTCAAGTTCTTCATCTTCTGTGACACACTCTTCAGTCTTCTTCCTATGCTCTTCAAAACAGCACTTGCACTTGGCCAAACTTTTCTTTTCCGATGTCCATTGTTAATAGAATCTTCTATATCTATACAACATGACCCTGATGTCCAGTCCTCAAATCTAGATGGAGAGAAATTTAAACTTAGCAATTATGTATTATGCATCAGATATATGCAAAATGGTCTAGTACTTTAATTTTGGTGGCAAGGTTATTTTGAGTGTTTGCGACCACAATTGTAACCACATGGATTGCATTTGTCTGTCATTTCCCAGATATAAACAACTCAATATAAAACCTTGGATAACATATATGATACTTTCTATTTATTAGGAAAATCGTATGAATTGTGATCATGTCTCCAAAGCAACTCATATAATACACAGTTTCAATATATCAATCTGTCATACTTAATACATATGCAGTAGTTATTAAAGCATTTATTTTGAAAGAAAATAAGTAACTGAGGCAGCAATGAACGAATGAAATGACAAATAGATGAAACAGAAGTGGTTAGCAATGTGTGTAGTGTAGCTATGAGTACTAAAATTAAAACAACAGAAATATGTAGAAACAGAAGGACTGAGCAACAGAACCTCAACATGACTTGAGAGAGATATTGATGGAATGATGGGCGTTTTTACAGTAATGAAAGAAAATGAGAAAGAAAGAGAAGGAGCGTTTGTACTTGGCAGGATTTAGAGTTTACAGAGATAAATACATTGATGAAATGATGAGCATTGGTTCTTAGTATCACTGTAGGTACTGCATGATTATGACTACATGCGAAAGTACACAGAAACAGAGGGAAGGACCAAGACCGAGGCAAGTCAACTCAAGTCATCATAAGCACGCCAAATATGAAAAGAATCTAATGTAATACCAAAAATGGATTCATCTATTTAAATTTTTAAGGCTTAAACAACTTTTTAATCCCTATAAAAAAACAACTTTTTTGTCCTTCAATGAAAAATGGTTTTCTCTCTAATACAAAATGATTTTTTTAAATTGTTTCTTCTTTCATGTAAAAAAAACTAAAATTGTCTCTTCAGAAGAAATAAAAAAAATTGAGCTAAAATAATAAGTGCTAGACCTTGAATACACAATATATCTTCAAGTGCGGTTTCCGCATTGCCTAACTAGATTCATCCTCGTTGGTATAAAAAATAGTTGATAAACAATTGTAATACTCAGACAATTTTAAATATGTATATATATGTTCATGAAATAAGTTGACTAATTGATTACGTATTAGAGCTTATTGGGAAGTAAAATTGTATTGATATTGACCGAACTAAAGTTTGATAGATTTATCTATCGCCAAATTTTGAATGGAAGAAATTGGCCACCTTGACCAATGCCCAATATAGATAAGGCCTAAATGAATAAATATAGCAACTATGCTGACGCACTTATAGTAAGTCCAAAATCTAACTGTAGTTCAAGACTAAGTACATTTTCAAGGAAAGTGTTGCAAGTGTTGGAGTATTGACCATAAGGACGTATTTTGAATTTATAACTTATAATCTAACAAATTGTAATATAAATTATTTACATCAATAATCATTTTACATATATTCCTTATAAAAAAAATTACGAGATTTTAATGCAAAATTACATCTCCATGTAAGGCTTTTGGCACTACATAAAGCAATTATTAAGCAACCCTTTCATGATATGCACACACAATAGCCACAAAGTGTGGATAACATATCCTTACTCCTATTTGCAACTTAGTGTTTCTGATCACTGAAGTCTGGCTCAGCTGGCTTTGGAGGTAACAGAGGTAGTAGTCTCTGTTGCATTCTATTGTGTCTGCTATTTTCTCTCAAGTTTCGCAATGCATTGGCAGCAAACCTTGATGCATATATGGTTGCACCAAGGCTTAGACTAGATCCATCCTCATTTACAAAAGTATCTTGTAGCTTATTATCTTCAGCTTCATGCAATGATCTCTCAATCTTCTTTTTCCAGTATCGACGCCAAGCTGCTTGTATGAAACATGCAGCCCATGTCTTCCACTGCGAGGAATAGAACCTGTAAGGAAAAACAAGCACATTGCAGAATTGATGAGGTTGAGAAATTTTTTTTAAGGAAAAAATGATAACAATAAAAGAGACTTGTATTCTAAGACCTTTACCATAAACCCAAAAGAGCTCATATGAGAAATGAGTAGTACTCAAAAGTTGGTGTCATCACATGGTTTTATGACTGCTTTTACCGCTAATGTTACAATTTGATGGGTTTATATTAGGCAAACTACTATCTGAACTCAGAACCTAAACAAAATTTATGATTTTGAATTATGGGTTCGTTTCTTTAAAATTAAAAAAGTTCATTTTAAAAAAAATCTAGGAACAAATAGGATTTGATTCTTTTCAAGCAGAAACAGTTTAAACAAACACATTATAGAAATGGAAAATTGCTTATTTTACTAGAATTTTTTTTTTTAACAAATAAGTTTAAACAAACAGACCCTTATCTGCACATTGTTTCCTATTGTTTAGCACTGTTCCACAAAATGTAATGATGCATAATCAAAGAGAAAATTGGAGAAATTAACATGATAATATCAATTATCAAGCCTTTACCTGAAAGTGTGTTGGAGCTGTTTGCTGTTAAGACGTCTAAATTGGGAGGCAACAAACTTCAAGTCATCAGGCATGAGAGCAAAAGCTTCAACTTCTGATATAGTTTCTGCTGTCCTTGTTGAAATGGGTAGATTTGTGGAGGAGGTGGGATCCAAGGCCCATGTCAGAAGCTCCTCGCCACAGAAGTCACCAGCCATGAGAAGCAAGGAGTTGAAGAAACCAGTTCTTCCACCATTTGTTGTTACAGTAGAAACTTTTCCACGCATAATGAAAAGCATCTCATCAACTGGATCTCCTTCACGAACAATTTGGCTCTTCTCAGTGTACAGAACTGGCTTCAGTCTATCACACATTGCATCCAACAACTGCTCATCCATTTTCTCAAATATTGGCACCTAAAGCAATAACAACATTAAAATGTTCATTACACAATTACACCACAGTTAGAGTTTAAAAAACTAATAATTAGAATTGAAGACATGATTATGGATGATACTTACTTTTTTAACTAAAGCTAAGCAAAGGTGACGCTTTATGTCTCTTCTGAGATCTTTAGGAAGGTTACGAATCAAAGCCTCCTCCTCAACACCCCTATTTTCTTGCCATTGGTATTGTTCATACCGTCTAATTCTTTCCTTCAAGTTTTCTGGTAGCATACGGTGAGACATCCACTGTTCTGCGTCCTGTCTCTTCACTCTCATCTCCTCCACTCTAACTGTTGTAGATTGCAGATATTTCTGTAACAATATTCATGACGAAAGTTAGCTAACCACTGTTTCATAACATTAACTTTTCAAACGTTAGGTGGACATGTCCTAAATCACGATGGAGTAAAATCTGATTTAGTAATCTATAAATGGCAGAATCTTTGGATGAAAACCTCTTAACAGAAGTATCCATATCAACATTAGAGATAGGTAGTTCTGCATGTATGTCCATGCCCCAAGTTTTGAAAAACTACTATTTTTGAAATAAAAAATATACTTGAACTTGGTCCCTCGACAACTACATTATTTCTTTTTGGCAGACCATGAATTACCTGCATGTTTCCAATAAGTAACGAGAATAAAACCAATCCAAAGATGGAAATGAAGATTGCAAAGATAATCTCCGGCACATAAGTACTTGTCTTAAGATTTTGTCCAAGAGAACTGCAAAGATGAGAAAATTTTAATGTTAGTATGCTTTGGGGCATGTTACAAACTCTAATAATAAATCCATAGAAATATAGGAAACAAAATTAGATAAGGGATACAGAAGTTCTATAGTTCATAAAATAAGCATGGTGACATTTGAATATATGAAAAACATGAACTAAGAAGAAGATAATATTGGCCAACCTTAAATTGCGCAAACCCCACCAAAAGCAGTAGAAGAACTTCTGAGGAAAATCTGTCGTTGATTGTAAAACACCTGAATCTAAAGCATCAAAATATATTCCAAAATTGGTGGTGTTCGCATCTGTGATTTTATCAGGGTCAATGAAAGAACAAGTTCTGTTCAGAAGTGGAATGATTCCATCATCACGGTCTTCACACCTCATGTATTTTTTACCAGAGAATGAAGCTTTGTTTAATTCTCTACGCCAGCACCGCACCTCTGACTCTACCGAAAGCATATACCAGCCAGCGCCAACCCCCTGATAAGCCAGCCACATGTAATTGGTGATTAAAAAACTCAGCATGATAACTACCTGGTGTTGGCGAAAAACTCATAAAAACATAAGAGTTGCCACCGACTCATTATTTGTGGAAAACGGCACTTAGGAACATGCATAAACTGAATTTGAAAAAGTAACAAAAAATAGCTTACATGACTAGCTAGCATATAGAGAAAAAGATTAAAAGCAGCTCCAGCCCATGCTGTCTGAGTCAATATGCCTGAAGTTCTAGTTACTTCTTCGAATAGTGGATAGATCCGCAAAAGCCTTGGCACATACTGGCATATTACTGAATACTTTAACAAATCCTTTACTATAAATGGATCCGATGTCTTCAGGTCTCGGTTTATGGCTATAAGAATCACCTAAAGTGTAAAACACAACACCAAATTATTATGTCGTTCACATCAAACCAAACTGAAAAGAGTTAGTTGATACAAGATGCCTTCATTTTGGTTAGTTATCATCAGAAAATAAATAAATACATGTAAGAATGAGTTTAAGAGGGAGATACCTGTGGAAGTGGAATGATTGATAGAATATCAATGAAGAAGTGTGAAGTTAAGTATCTTTTCATTATAGCCACGGGATCAGCAATGAGTTCACCCCTTCCAAAAACACGAGAAGAAGGGGCAATGAAGCCTGTCTTAAACTGAAAGATTATCCGGAGAATGTAGAATAGATCAAAGAAGGTGCGAAGAACACTGGCAGTGATCTGCAATGCTCCATCCAAATCAAGGCATTTTTCTTCTTCTTTAATCACTGGAATGTAAAAGAAGAGGGGATCCACAGAGACTGCCAACACACACGTTATTACAAAAATTTTGTTCCATCTCTGAAGGACTGGACCCTGTGGATCAAGAATTTTCCTCCTAGGTGGCAGCTTTTTCTGTTCATTACTTACAGGATGAACTGCTGAAGTTCTCTTCAAGTTTTTCATCTTCTCTGAGCCACTCTCCAACCTTCTCCCTATACTCTTCAAGACACTACTCAGACTTGGTACAACTTTTCTTTTGTGATTTCCATCATTCATAGAATTTTCTTGCTCTATACTAAAAGATGAATCTGATTTCCAGTCCTCAAATCTGGGTGGACAGAATTTTAAACTTATTAATTATGCATAAGATATGTGTAAGTTTCCAACAATTACAAAAATCATATGAATTATGATCAAGTCTCCAAAGGCACACATTAATGGTTGTGTTTGACTACTACATACTCCAAAATCAAAATGATATCATGATCAAATCTCATTACTAGTGGCTTCCACTTGAAAAAGAAAATAGAGAACACAAACCACATAGAGCAGACACTGATCTTGTTATTGATTTAAAATTGGTAATTTGATTTCAATCTGTCATGTTTATATAAATGCAGATATTTAAATGGTTGAAGTTTCATTATTTTTAGAGGCAGATGAACCTATTTCGAAAGAAAACAAATAACTGAAGCAGCATGAATGAACAAAATTACAAACAGATGAAGCAAAATCGGTTTACAATGTGTGTACCAACAATACTAAAATTAAAACAATAGAAATATGCTGCAAAACCAGGATTTAGCAACCGAACCTCACAAATTTATGTCCTTTTGCATTCATGATTAGGCTAATTCAGCATCCAAAGAGAATAGGTAAGTTTTGCGGAAACAGAAGATTAGAGCCTACAAAATCCAACATCAAATTAGAAAGTGGAAACATATTTTCATCCTCCCAAAGTTAAAGTAGTGTGAATGTAAGAAGGCAAGGGTCAATGACTCGTTAAACAGAAATATTAATTAATTATAGTTATAAAATCATAGCCATCAACGACTTGGATATATTAATATTCAAGACAAGTCAACCTCCAAAATCAAGCACAGACCACAACAACCACCTCGATCAAGTCACAAATGACTGTTGTAACTTGTAAATAAAAAACCAAACAAAAGACACGCTAATTTTTTTTTAAGAGAGAAAAAGAAGAGATGGGCCCTTCAACCATATGAAACTATTCATCAGCATCAAAGGACTAATGATGAATAATACCATGAACCAAAAAAGGATGAACAAGTAAAGTAGTTAAGAGGTTAACTCAAACCAAGTGAATCAATTAGAAGTAAACAAACATGAAAATAAGCAAAAAAAAAAAAAAAAGTCTTTTTTTTTTAACTAGTGTTGTTTTTCACATCAACTGTGTTTGGTTTCTGAAAAACCGAGGAAAAGAACAAGATGCTAAAAGTAGAAAGGTAGTTAAACAAAAGTTCGGTATGTTTTTCAGAAAAGGAAAGAAAGTAACAATCTTAAATATGCAAAGTTACATTAAAGCTTGGAGGGAGCGTTGCAGTTTGCAGAGTGCAGAGTTGAGAGTTGAGAGAGATATTGATGGAAAGTAGGGTGTTGTTGTTGTTGTTGTTGTAATAAAGAGAATGAGAAATAACACAGAAAGAGAGGGAGAGAAACAAGTAGTGAGACCAAGTCTAAGTTGTGAGAAGAGTCAAGTCATGATCACCACAGCGTACCAACACATGCAACAATCCAATGCATTCAACGATTATGAAAATGAAAAAACAACAAATTTCTTGTTGAATTTTGTATTTTATACATGAAATATGAGCTAGTTGTACCTTGAAAATTCAGGTACGGAAATAGAAGTAACGAAAATAGGACCAACATTTTTTGTAAAAAAAAAAAAAAAAAAAACATGAAACCCGGCCTCCCAAATGAGATTTTGGTCTTGGTAAAAGAATCAGATGTGAAGAGAATTCAATTTAATCTTAGGCAAATTTCCTCACCTCCATTCGAATTAATCAGAATTTAATTTATGGTAACGTAAAGGTTCAATTTGATTTCAGGAACGTTTCCTGTTTTTATTTTTTTAAAAAAATTATTTTTTTTAATTTTATTATAATTTTGTTTTTACGATCACGTTTTTATTATTTTCATTTTTTATTTTTTAAAAATAATATTTTTTTATTTTCAAATTCAATCATTATTATGAAAATATCTTTAGAAAAAATATTTTTAAAATTATAATCAAACGTATTTTCTTGATATATTCTGTTTCTAAGAAAAATGAAATTTTTGGTTGTTTAATATTTTAAAAAGAAACAAAAAAATTAGGAGGTGGAAAATGGTGCGTGGACTAACTGTTACATATCTCATTCTATGTACTTTTACAACATTCTGGAAAGTCCATTCTAAAATGTGTAAAGAGAAGGGTGTAAAATGAAATCTGTAATCTGGAGGAAGAAAATTTCATTATAAAAATAAAAGAAAAATCTAAAAGATGTATTGGGCCGTAGCCCATTAAGAAAGAAAGGCAAATAAATATCTCTCACAAAAACACTAATACACAATGCCGTTGTTAATAATGCACAACAAAAACCAGTCTCTATTTTGTTGTAGAAGTGTGACATCACAAGGGTTTGGAACTCAAAGTTACTCGACTTGGTTCAATTGGGAGATTTTCCTTTCCTGCACCCGCATTTTTTTTTTCCTTTTATGCACCGTATTTTATTACTTGAAGCTTCTTCAAAAGTAATGGGTTGAAGAATCTAGAATGTTATTTATAAATCCAAATTTATTTTCGTAGTTTTCCGAATTTGGAAAACTAGATATATCCATATTTAAAATGGGTGAAGGTTCATTTTTTAAGGTGCAGAAAGAAAGTCACAAAAATAAATGGGAGAAAAATAGACAAAAGAAGGGCGTTGGTCTTTGGCTAGTAGATGTGATCTAAACATTGTTCAAGATATAAAAACAAAAACGATTCAATACTAGCTAAAGGAGGATATGGTATAAAAATAATTTGTCTCTGAACAAAGACTAGAAGGAAGGACTTGCTACTTCACATAATCTCCTACAAAGTAAAATTATTCTGCATGAAGAATAATAGCTCTATCAGTTCTTATATGAATACTAGTGTAATGTGAATCAACCAAAATATTCCAAATGCATAGATTACATCCTAAATACACCACCCAACATTTCCAAATAGCACATTCTAAAAAAAATAAATAAAAATACATCCAAACGATTACTGCAATTGAGTTTCCATCTTCGCGCTGATTTTACACATCAGACTGACTACACTTGGTTGATAATGTGAAACACAATATGCCGATAAATCTGGGCGACACATTTATTAATCCTAATTCTACCTAAACTAACAACTTTAATGTGAAACATAACTTGATTACTTAAGATCTCTCCTCGTCTGATTGAGAACCTGTGGGCTCTGTATTAGCAAAGAAGTCATCCACTGAAAAGAAAAAAGGTATTTTGGTTACAATCAAACTTGAACCTTAACTTCAGACACTACGCAGTAATAACCAACAAGTGAAACCAGGTGCTACCAAGTATTGCAAACTTTAAGAACAATCATTTTCGTTCATTTATGTATAGCTTTATGTGTGCATTTACCTATGTCCTTTTGATCCGATGATTCAAGCAACATATCTGAATCGGACTGCATAAATGGTGAACCAGGATAGTTTCCAAGAGCTCCTAGATCTGCATAGAAAGATAATTCATAAATAAAGCATGAAGAAGTCCAAAAAGGGTAAGGATTTAAAAAACAATAAAAAAATAATTACAACAGAAGCCAAAGTTCCCAAAATTATCAAAAGTTGTAAACCTCAAACAACTTCCATATGGCCTCTGATTATCATAACTTTTGACTCTATATATCTAAAGATGAATCTCACAGCAAACAAACGAAATTACCTCCCAAGTTTGACAAATCAGCTGTTAAATCAGATAGACTGAAATTCCACTGAATTTGGTCCAGTGATCTGGAAATCCCTGTGCCATTATCTGGTGCAAGTTGCAGTCCTACAGAGCTTGCCACATCAGATGTAAATGCCGTATCAAGGGCAGATGTATCTGTTCCCATTCCTGATATTTCTGATGGAGTGAAGGGGAAATGACCACTTGATGCTACTGATGTCGGGCTCACTGGCATTTCCGACAAAGACGACATTGCACTATTTGGTGGAATAACAGGAGCCATATCAGGAGCACTGTGATCCATCACCATACTTCAAGAAGGATAAAAATTCTATCAGGCAAATTACTAAAAGAAAAGGAAGAGGAAGAAGTTGTTCCACATTCCACGAATATAGCTAACAATAGAGTATGTGACAAACTCAACACTACAGCCATAATGCGTGCAATGCAGAAACTACTAACCACTACAGCACAACATAAAATTAAATGCCTGCTAAGAAGACCATGGACATTTTAACCAACAATTAGAAACAGATTATCAGTCAAGCCATTAAATAGTTCATTAACAAAACCAGTTGATACTTTATACACAACAACCATTTTATAAATTTTAGAAAATATGAAATATAAATGCCACATATAGAAAGCCATTGGGAAAACACAAGAAGACCTAACTGTAAGACTGAAATGATCCTCTTGTTTGTCCAATGAATGAATAAAATGAAAAAAGCATGTGGGTTCAGACAAGTTCTCACCCATTCCCAGAATTTGTTCTAATGGGATGGAAGTTGCTTGGTGCAGGGACTCCATTAACCACATGACAGTTTGGTATACCACTACCCATGGAGTCAAGATGTGGTTGACCAGCTGCCGGAATGGAAGACTGCGGCAGCACAGGGTACCCCATAGGTAGGTTGTTGACTGCACTGCAAACAAACGGTGTTGAAGAATTACAAGACAAGAGAAAAATGTAAGAGAAGAACAGAAAAAAGTTGAACTTACACAGCTATAAAGGACTTAAATGGTGAAGCTTGATCTCATGCCAAAAGCAAATGGCAAATAAAAACAAACAATTATCAATTATAGGTTATGAACCATTATTCTAGCTCTTTATTGTTCTCAAAGGGGAGGGAGGTGCCATTATTGTTATATTAGACATTTATCTTATAACCTTAACACATGCATAAATGATGGAGATCAAAAAGACCAACAAAAGCCAAATACAAGTGATCCATTGGCGATTTGTGGTAGTCTGGTGACAAGAAATTGAGCTAAGAGAGTTAAAGAAGCTATGACAAACATAGTTGCTGAAATTCATAAAAATCTAGTCATGGAGAGGAATGGGACATCATAGGTTACTTGATTGAAGCTTTGGAAGACCAAATGAAGTATTGACTGTTAGAAAATGAAGCAAGGCTTAAATTATGTGTTGGCACTATAGGTTTTGCATGGAGATTAATTGTTGAAGTTAGGAAGATTTAAAGCTAGAATTTATTTATTTAACTTTCATGTAATATATCAATATCTTGCAAATAAAATTCTTCATATTCTCACTAATTTTGGTCTTTTATTAAAACCAGAATTTTAAGTTATATTTAGCACATATATATATAAGGTAGGGAAAATACCAATTTCATGAGTTGAACATTACTTAGAAAAGGAATATTCAAATTCTCCTCTCCAAAGGTGAAAGTGTCTTTTCTTCTTAGGGGTTATAAAATCTTAATAGAACAGTAACAAAATTTATGAGCAGATTCTTGTGGTATGGTAGTTTTCGGCATTTGAATTTGAGATTGCAAAAGTTCTATTCAATCAAATTTTCTCACTTTTGGTTTGTGGTTGTGGATGAGCACTATTGTGAGTTGAGTTTGTGTGTTAGTAAGGCTGCTCAATATGCAAAGACCCACCTATAAATCTTCAAGCCTACGTGGAATTAAGGAACTTTCAAGAATTAAGTGCATCTTCACACTATTTGTTCTTTCTCATAATACGGATGAAGTGGGTATCAATACCTTTTCCTTGACAGAAATGGTCTGATCCTTGTTATTGCCTAGGAATTTGGAAGTGCACTAAGGGAAATGTAAGTGGCACCACTCAACTTAAACCTTTAGAAGTCATGGAATATGAAGCAAGAATTTACCAGGCATTGGATGGACTCCATTCTGCATGGGGGCCAATGGAATCTTCGTAGGCAAAGGATACTTCATCAGATGATACTGATGCTCAAGCAAATGATTGAACAAAAGTATTTGCTTTTTCAATTTTAACCTGATATAGTAGCCCCTAAAGAAATCAGCATTCTCCTCTTCCAACTTCTGCCATACTGAATTTAAAAAGAAAAAAGAAAAAGATCAAACAGAAGGCAATGGGACTTTAAGGGATCTATTTTTAAAGGGAATATAAAAAAAATGCAATTAAGATAGCCATTGTATTCAAATTAAAATTTCAACCACTGACTCAATAGATTTATTTTATTATTATTAGAATGAAATATACAAATAACATGACTTCAAGATGGATACCAAGCGTTGTAAATCCAGGATCTATCTTTGCCCGAGTCAAGAGTGTTTTGACCACTTCATCTTTATTCATATATAATTGTAGGCACCTTTCTATTAAATTTTGCACCTGCAAAATTTTTGAAATATTTATTCAAAAAGGGAAGAGAAAATAAAATAGTCTGGATTTACTTCTGTAAATTATCATGGAAAACTGTAAAAGCATGAAGAACAGAAAGCAAGTGGCAAAGTCAAGTGTTTAAAAAAAAAAAAGAATGTCTTACAAGCTCAATATCCTGCCGTGAAATTTTTTTGCTATCATTGGTTGAAGCAGTTGAAGCTGAGTCTGTAACAGGAGCATCAGTGGTGTGATTGTTTGGTTGTTCACTCTGCGAATCGTGAGAAGCTTGAGCTGGGGACTGTAATTCTTGTGTGCCCTGCCACTCAATAAAAGGTTAATTAACTTCAATACTAACAAATTCCAACAATGTTTTACATATTTAACATAGTAAACTTAGTTAATCCAAAATCATATGCATTTGATTGATTGATGTAAGCAGTTTCAATAAGAAAAATTTGGGAAAACCTGCAAATTCTTCATTTCTGCCGAAAGCATGCTGGCCACATGTCTTTGGAAAATTTCGGAAACGAATAACTGTCACACTTCGAATTCAAGATATTTTACATATATGTTACAACAACCTCGAGTTGAACTAGTTTTCATCTGAAACAAGAACAGTAAATCTTGCAAGTCAACAAACCAATCTAAAATCTTAAAAACACTTTAACGAGTAAGAACGTTACTATTTATAAATTTTCAGCAGTTTAAATTACAAGCTAGTTCAATTTCCGCAATCGAATTCCATCTAATGAAAAACTGAAAATACCTAGGTTGAACAATTACCTTAAGCAAACTACAAATTCAATTTAGAAATTTCACTATAGCAAGTTAACTAATACAACAGAGTGATACTGCGATAGCAGAGAAAGGAAGAAATAGTTGTTCCTTTTTCGTTTACTTAGTGTTCTCTTGCAAAATGAATACTCAGCGATAAACAAGTTTAGCATAAACGAAGTAAAATAATAACATAATAGAAATTTGTTTGGAACAGCACAAGCACATTAGGTCAGAAACAAAGTATAATCAGATTCAACAAATATGGTTGCGGAAGGATTCAAAGAAAGAAAGAAGAAAAGCGTGAATTGAAAAAACGCAGATCTGAATGCGTGGAGGGAAATACATTACCTCACGCGTGCAGACACAGTTCAGTTGGTGAATGAATCTATGTGTGAAGTGTGTGAGAGAAAGAAGAAAGGAAATTGTGAGAGGGAGTGGGTATTAATATTTATTACAAGATAGAAGAAGCTAACTCTGACAAACTCAGGATTTGCGCTCACGACTCGACTCGACTCGACTCGACTCAACTCAACTCAACTCAGCCTTTAATTTAATTCATATTTTTTAATATTTTTCATCACAAGGTGTGTGTAGTGTGGAAACTAAATATTTACGTCAAAATCACACAACGGGGATTCAATTTTGACTGGGTAAAATTTAAAAAAAAAAAAAAAATTAATTTTTTTTAAGAAAATAAATAAATGAATGGTTATTTTTTTAATCAAAGAACTGTGAAGAATTTTAAATTTTGAGATATTGAAATATTTAATTTACACAGTTTAAATATTAATTTGAAAAGTTACCATTAACCAGAGAGATTATGGACCGTAAGGAAAAAAAAAAAAAAAACGTGAAATCGAACATAGCATTGTAGATTCCTCCGGTTTGGGCCGGATAAGGCCAAACTGCTTTAAAAAAAATAAATAGTATAATAGTTAAAATAAATAATATATTATAGGAGACAATAAACGAACATTTTTAATAAAGCATTGAGGATTAAAATGAAAAAAAAATTGCAATAAACTATAATTAGATTCAATACTACAAGTAGCATTTAAATATATATATATATATATATATATATATATATATATATATATATATATATATATAATCAATAAGATAAATTCACTTTATCAAATATGTCTATTTTAATTAAATAAACTTGTAAGCTAATTGATTGAAATGTTATACGCTTAAACTAACAAAAAACATATTTTTGAAATATAAGAAAATAATAATATTTTCATTATAATTTTATTATTATTTTAATTTTTGTAAAATTTGATCAAATAAATAAATATAATATACTTATAAATCAATTTTTATTCGAATTGAGGATATATTTTTTGGAAAAATTGATTTTTATTATTTTAATTTAATAAGAATAAATTTGATTTTGAATTTTAGTGTGTCATATTAATGAAAATACGTTTCTTAGTTTAAATAATATGGTTTTATAATTTTATTTAATTTTAGTATATTATCTATTTAAGTCATTCTTCTTTAATAAAATAAACCATTCATTATTTAAAACAACAACATCTATTTTTACAAGTTTTATTTGAATATAAAAACATACATGAAATATTTAATGAACTTTCTAATACTATACTTTATGATTTATCCTACTAATCGTGCCAAATAAATTCGTAATATGACGCATACATGACTATATAACATTTATTGTCATAATTAAATTTTTTAGAACATCCAAAAAAAATTGACTAAACTGTTGCAATGCAGTCACAACTTGATGATTTTCTTTTATGCTCTTATCGTCTCTGACCCTCACGTCCACACCATGCCATCGTCATGCATTATTATTACATTATGGACAAGATTTTATTCACCCTAAAAGATTACAACTTAGATTTTATTCCTTCAAAAGATAATTGTCTCATTTTTTTTTCTCGGTTAAAAATATATAAATTTTGTCTTAAATTTATTTTAGATGTAAATATTAAAAAATAACTAAACTAATAGGATTTTAATTGTGAAAAACTAGAGTACTATCAATGTAGTCTTAAATTAAATTCTTAATGTTCCTATTTTTAAAAGCAAGAAATTTTAGCATATTTTACCCTTATATTAATTTATTATAGTTTTTGGCAAATATATATCTCATCCTTCCTCAACCATATGTTGCATTTTGATATTCTACGAATCTTGTGTCTACAAAAATATTAGATAATTAGTTTTGAAATATATGTATGTGCTATGATTAAATAAAAAAATATTTTATTGCATATTAACAAAATGAGTTTAATTACAGTTTTAGTTATTTTTGTTAAAAATGAAAGAAATAATTTTTTTTCTTAAATAGAATTAATGAACGAGAAAATAAATAGTAACTTGGTCAAATTTTATGATGTGATACAAAAGTTTCTTTTCCTGAATTCTGCGACACGTTAATAGCTCAACGTGGCAACCTGCAATATAAAAACAAACATTTGATAGAAAGGCCAAAGTGTTAAAGAAGAATCAGGAACAGTCCTATTCACAAAAATTTGCTGTGATTACATGATAGCAGACAGTGTTGTGCTTGCTAGTTATATGACCACTAGCAACAGAAAAGTCATGCACATAGTATATATAGGTTTGAAAGGACAACCAATTTGTTAGACCACAAAAAAGTTTGATGCATATGGCTGAGACAATTTAGTTTGAGGTTCAATATACTTTTCATAAAATTTATTTTGTAAAATTGATTTTCATTTAAATAATTTTGAAGTGATGTAATTTATTGTAAAATTGAGTTTAAGTAAAATTTAATATAAATTTTTGTGTTAAGTAAAAAGATTATTCAAAATTATTTCAATTTAGAATTAATTATAGACCCATAAATAATTTTGAATTTGTCTCTAAAGTTAAATCAAATACATAAAATCAATTCTTGATTAAGAGTTGATTGTTTAGTATGAAATTGAATAAACACTTGGAAAGCATATGATCCAAATCTGAGATAGATCCATGTCCTGAAGGTTGAATGGATGGACATGAATGAGAAAGTCTAGTGGTGGCAGTAGACGACTAATGTAACCAAACTTTAGCTAAACTTATTAGGCAAATTATTGGGAGGACCACAACATATCAACTTCAATCTCCTTTCTTTACCGTGTCTGCACGTTGTGTAGGTGAACCCTTTAGCAGCGACTTGAACCTGTTAATACCACGCAAAGGACAAGTGATAGCTAGGATTTGTCTCGCCCAAATTCAACTAGATGTATGGGTTTGTCATTATTTGGTATTTTTGGCATAAATTAACATCACCATGATCATTTGGTTGGGTGATAAAGTAAAATATTAATAAAGAAATGACACGCGTGATATTGACTAAGATCAACCGTAATTAAAGCTGTGACAACCTATAGTGCACCAGATGGGGGCCATATACAGATGAAAATAAGCAATAATAATTATAAAGAATGAGCCTGAGATTATTTAAGAGAAACTATGTCATCATCTTGGATTGGATCGTTACTTAAATTATATGATCATGATATAAGTTGCACTCACTCTCGCAGGTTCAGTGCCTCTTTCGTTAAAGATTACTCTAACCTCTCTTAATATATATAAATGTATGAGGAATCATGAGAGGTTTGTATAAATAAAAAACGTACACGATATTACAAATGAGGGAGGAGTATCATGAAAAGAATTGTTCAACATCAGGGGATGTCATGTGACTATAATTTGTCCTAAGCATTTTATTCATATTGTCACTGAGATAATCTGCTACACCATTGTTGAACTCATTTCCATCTTTAAACCTGAGCTATGGGTTTCTTAAAGATTGGGGGCGAGAAGCCAGATAAAAATGCCATCTAATATTATTTTCTTATATTGTTATTGTTACAGGGTTAAAAATTTTCAGAAGTAGAAGAAATATCTACCAGAGGCTCTACAGTACAACACTGTAAGAGTAGCTGACAAAACTGTTAACACGGTGAAATTTCTGAATTCTGAACCTAATCCAGTTTTGTGATTTGATGGGGTTACAATTGTGTCCAACCCTTGAATGAAAACTAATCACCAAGTACTGCATCCTCTTTGACATCCTAAAACAATTTTAAGTCTTGGATGGAAAAATGTAAACAAAAGTGTGTTGGTCATCTGTAAGTGTACATGCAAGAGGCAGGGGCAGGGCACAAACGAAGGCCATTCCCAAGAAAGAAGAATATGTGGAAGAGCAAAACTTCTTTCCCTGCCCTGCCTGGTCATCTTGATACTTGATAAGCAAGGGGAAACAATCCTCCTCTTTCAGTTAATAATTCCGCCTGGCCACTGATCTGGCAGTAGAATCAAAGCCCCCTGTTAAAAAAAATCATAAAATTAAGACAAGACACCATAAAGCAGTTCAATTGAAATATACTAATAAGTAATAACAACCATTGAAAATTGCAAAAATAAAGGCACTCCATCACCAGGGAATTTGAACTAAATAGCAAAAACAAATTCTGGTAAAATAGCAGGATAAAAATATTTGGTACTGGGACTCTAACCATCCTACACTAAATCAATTTTGCAAGCTGCCACACACATCTAGTTATTCAACTGAATAAAAGTGATACCTTGGGACCTTGGGTGAAGAGGGTTGATCTGGTGAGGATTGTTGAGCAGGGCCACCATTAAACCTTTGCTCATCAAATGCTCCACCAGATTGGCTTCCCTCATTCAGCTGTACATCATTGACACCCGGGAAACCCATAGGTCCCAGAGTTCCAAACTCGGGCTGTTCAGCTGGTGAGCTGTAGCTAGCATTATGATCATAAGGATAGAACATTACAACAGGTGGAACGGTCGATCCATTTGATGAGATCCCACTAGTGTGCATGCCTGGTAGAGGGTAAATTCCATAAGCCACATTTGCTGGACTGTTCTGTGAGGAATTTAACCGGACAGGACCATTCTGGTTCTGGGGAGGAACAAAAGAGTCATGTCTACTTGAACCCCATGGTCTTTCCGCATGACTCTCACTTGTTGCCACCTTTTCTGTCCTTGAGCTAGATTTCTCAGTTTGACTGCGGTTGTGACTACGACCACTTGTTCGCACCTTTGAGTTGATATTCCAATTCCCTTCTCTGTCACCATGCTGGTCACTTCTGTCAAAGTTGTGATTTCCCCTTCTGGTACTTGTAGAATGTCGATCCCGAGTAGAAACCTTCTGAAATAAATTTGTAAAGGCAAAATAATATAAAATCAAACCACAGTACTAAAAAGCAGACTGATCATAGGTTAAAAAATAGAACCACTACTTAATTTTAGAAGACAAAAATGACCTCACACTCATATTGTAGTAAGGAAAAACAAATTACAGTATTGAGTACCATGTCTTTTAGAAATTTATCTTACAGGATTTGGCAGGTAGGTTCCTGTCCCACTTCGATACCGTGGTATCTCATCTACAAAACGTTGGTAAATATTGGCTGGCCTGTTAGAAACTGAAGGCAGAGGAGGAGCAGGTGCTAGGTGTGGTCCATAGCTCATAAGCTGAGTGAAAAGATTTGCATTAGCTGACTGTGGTCTTCCAGGACCATCCCAAGGAAAATGGCCCTGCAAATAAACAGGAGGTACCATAACAGATGAAGGATAGACAACTGGATGAGGATGGCGTGAATTTTGACAAAATCGCCCATACTGCAAATTTTGCCAATGGCTGACAAAATCACCATTAAGTATGTCAGGTTTGGGCTCTGATGAGTCAATAGAAGCTCTTCTCATAGAACTGAAGGAGGTCATCACCTCAGATGGATCACAAGTCTGACCACGGACATTGTTATCTGCATCTTCTTCCAAATTGAAACTGCTTGCCGATGTGTCAGAAGATTCAGTAGGAAAATTATATAATGGAAATGGAAGCATAGTAACAAATGGTACTGGTGGCCCTGTGGGATAGAAAGCAAAAGGAACAGTTACCCCAGAATTATCAACTGTTCTTTGGCGAGAACCATGACCTATAAGCACCGGTGACATGGGTAACACAGAATCTGGTCCACTTGTCCGAGTCACTTCAAAACCAGATAGTTGCTGAATTGGGAAATGCATGGGAGAAACACCCAGTGGCTCAGTGCTTCTTTCTGACATATCAGATATTGTAGTTGACAAAGGAGTCAAATGTCTGTTCTCAATATCCACTAGATTAGATGAAATATTTGAGGCATTCTTGCCCTTTCCAGATGGCACTGAGAAAGTATTTTTCTTCCCTCTTTTTTCCCTAGTTGATTTTGAAGATTTTGGTGATGACCCCTCCCAAGAGCTTTCAGAAGATGTCTTATTCCTGAAGGAGCTCGGAAGTGGTACACTTGGCAACCTAGGATTTGCTATTCTATCATCAACATAAGCATCATTTCCTCTGATATCTTGATATTGATGATTATTGATGTGCTCTTCTCTTGTAGAACATCGGTTTTCTTTAGTAAACACCTGCTCAAGTCTAGCAGAATTACTAGAGCTACCAACATGAGATGATGGGATAAAGTTATAACTTCCTGAAGTTGACTGTCGCTTATCATCCGGAAGGATTTCAAAATTTCCATTGTCAACATCAACCCCCCTAGCAGAAGCCATTTCTTGCTCATGCCAGAAATTATTATCAGCTTCTGCTAGATTTGTTTCAACAGAATTGAAATTCCCATTACCAGTTTCAATTAAATCTTCAGGATTTGAGGTCAATCGTATGCCAGGGAAATATGGAGTCATTGACGAAGGTACTAAGCCTTGGGGAAATTGCATATTAGTACCCCAAGGAGCCCCAATCAAGGGAATGTTACCCATGTTTCTCTGAGAACATCCCATTGATGCAAGAATGGAAGGTGACAATGGAAGTGATAAGTGACTTGGGGCTAAATTCACAGGAATGTGAGCCTGACCAGTGAAACCTTGGGCTGTTGGAGATGTCATCATGTTCAAAAGGTCCTGCTCCTCCTGATGCATCATATGTGTTCCACCCACTATAGGAACAGATGCAAACTCTTCACCCAGGAGGCCAGGACCTGATTCATCATCATAACTATTTGAGACATTGTTTGAATCAGCAGCACTATGAAGAACTTGACGGGATATGATGTGCCTAGCAGATGAATCATCAATTTTAGAACCATAACCAGCAGGCATGTCAGAATCAAGATGCTTCCTGTGACTATTCTCCAACTTTGCAGAGGAAGTTGGGCCTTTCCCACTTTCTGGAACCCTTGTTTGTCTTCGTTGGTTAGGAACTTCACCATATGAGTCTGTCAATTCTGGACTAGAACATGTTCTTGCAAATAAAAGCCGCCCTGGAACATCACTGAATGGATTATTCGGTTTAGCATTCCTCTGTCCTTTATCAACTCGAGTGCCTTGATTACAATTAGGTTCCCCTTTAATCTGATCAAAATTCCTAGCATTATTTTGGTTAGCATAAGAATGTGATAGTGTAGAAACATCACCATTCTTAGATAAGCTTTCAGAGGACAAAATACTGTGTTGAGATAGAAAACTTTGTGAAGCATGCACCCCATTCACTTGAAATTCATGATTACAGGCGTTATCATTTTTTTGGCTATTTTTCCGGAGATTCTCAGACCCCTGTAATTGATCATGAGTAGATAACCTCAAACGCCATAAGTCATTGCTTGGAGCATCAGGTCGCTGCCCAGTTCCATGTCTGACCCAAGTGTTCATAAAGAACTGATTGACTTCCAAAAACAAATCCTCCTTTGAGCAATCAAGTAATCTAGCAAGCCTTTTGGCTCCAAATGCAAAAGCACTGCGTATTCTAAAGAAATTTCCTGGTTCATGCACATCATAAATGCAACTATTAGCCATAACCAAATCAGTCAGATGGTTCTGCAAAACTAATAATCTACATATCAATAAAAGAATTAACCCAGCCGTATATTCTGCAACATGCCTAAAATTTTGCATAATTTTCATCATCCACTCTCATCAGAAGTGAAGTTCAATATTTAAGGGAAAAAATAATGAAATCCCAAATGAGTATGCATGCTGGTTCAAAGATGGGAACAGTGGCTCCAATGTATCTTCGATTACTCATCCAATGTAATGAAGTTTATCATACACACATGCTTGTCATATTTAAAACCAGCAACAGAACCAGGTCCACACAAAAACCAACTCAGTCTAAACTATAATATGAGAAAAAGTGCACAAATGCAAATATGAACTATATAAAATGTTAGAGCCTAACAAACCTTTGCTGACACTACGCCCAAGGTTATTGTTGACACGCAAAGGATCAATAACATTGAAATGCTTGGATGTAAATGGTTGTCCCTGATTTTCTTGGCCACCAGGAAAAACAGCATAAACTGAGCTGCAGGCATCAAGAAATAACTTGCTGAGCAGTAAATCTCCACCATCTTTCCGAGGTGGTTCAGCTGTGGAAAATGTTGAAGGGAAGGAATAAAACAATAAGCAAGGTGGAGCTATATGATTATTAAATAACAAATCTTCAATTAGAATATAACTACCTGTCACATCTGGGAGTGAACTAATGGGTACAGGACCCCATAGGCTTACACAGAAATTATCCCAATCAAACTTACTAAAAAACTCCAAAAACCTATACAATACCTACAAAAGCAAAGAAAACACTAAGTCAATTCAATCACAAAAAAATAAACCACGCATAAAATAACACCATTTAAATATTGCTACCTCAAGAGGTCCAGCAAAGGAATTGTTGAAAACATGAAATATGTAAAGAACTAGAGTTTCTAACGCATAAGTTGAGATAAGTCCATGGTGGGCACCAAGTATACGACTCTCATAGTAACACCAGGCTTTTATAAGTATGACACTACGCTTGAATAAATGGTTTTGGTTAATCAAATTATCAACCTACAGCATAGAAAAGAATAAATTATTGTCAATACAAGAAAACTTAATATCAAGGTCAGAGTTCAAAGAGAACGTTACAATGGGGCTTCTAAGACAGTAGGATTCATCAAATTACCTCTTCAAGAAAACAAAGGGTGCACAATCCTCCAAGCTGGTTAAATGAAATGTCTACCACAATATTCTCAACAAGACACTTTATAATCTTCACCTGCAAAAAATGAAGAAAAACATTAATTAACATACTTATTCTACAATCCAGTAGTCAGCCAAAGCCAACACAAAATCTTAGACCAGCTTAAATAAAGCCAGGCAGCTGAAAAGAATTATAAAACAAACAGCTCATACCTCACATTTCACCAAAATTTCGGAAGCTTAATATTAACTTAGTAATTAGTAATCAAATCACGGGGTTTTCAGGCCAGAAACAGTTTAGCCAGTAAAGTCATAGGGGATGAGAAGACTCAATATTTGTTGACAACTTAACATTCACTACCATGCGTCTCATAATAAACCAATGTTTTTACATCAGAAAAATATCACACAATTTTGTTTTATTGGATGAGACAATACAACTTAAAACATGTATTTCACAATTGTTATTGTATCACTTCAAATGCATAATCAAGTATAATAACCTGTCATATCCAATCACATAAAGTGCCTGCAACAATCTACCCACAGAACCACTTAAAGTCTCATCACTTTCACAATTATTATTGTATCGTCTCAATTGTTTTACTTCATCTACAATTAATTGACTGCAAGCACAACGACAGACAATTCTAAAGATAAGAGAGAACCTACTTCAGCCTGGATGTACTGAACCTCTTTGACACAAAACTCTGCATTTTCATCATTTTCCTCATTCTGGAGCATGTCTCGAACCTGATGTGCCCAGGCATCCTTCAGACTTTGACTCTTACTGAATGCTGTCAAGTCAATATCTCCATCAGGTAAATAAGTTTTGAGGGGAACTGACCCAAAGGTGAACACCTGTAATCATGAACGATCGTGCTTGGTCCTAGCAATCTCCAATACTTCAAAAACATCATACTACAATGCATAATCAAAATTTCTTGACCAAACAATCGTTTTCAATCTTAGAACAGTTACTTTACAAAAGCATACTCATTGGGGGCACATATGCTGATTAAGACCCACCTGGCAAGGGAAGCACTTTGTGATCAGGCGCTGCACATAGTCTGCAACAGCATGACGGCGTTCCTCAGATGGTGGATTAGGCTGAATGCAAGCAATTAGCTCTGCAATCCTTTCTTCAGCCTTTAACCACCGCTCTGTGTCAAGCACTCGCATCACCGATGCGGCTTCATTGGGAAGCAACCCATTTGGCAATAACCCAATTGGTGGCTGTGCATTCCCTCCATGCTCACCCATGCAACAACCCTAAGCTTTCACTTTCAAAACCTAACAAACCTAACCCAACACACTACCACACCACTAATAGAGGCAACACATTACAACAAAATTTTGCTAGTGCTAGTTCTATTGTGGAACAAACATCACAAACATAATGCCATTATTCTCTCCAAAGAAGAAATAAATAGCAAGTGCAACAAAGTAACCACTTAACACAAACACAATATCAGAGTGCAGAGCTATTATCAATGAATGCTGAGAAGTAAAGTAAATGAATCAGAAATGTTAAAGGGTTTTTAAATTCTTTTTTTTTTATTTTTATCTTTAAAATAAGAGTATAGTGGTTGAGATTATTAAAACCCTAATGGAAAATGGTGAATCCCATTCCCAGAAGAGTGGAAGTGTGGGCGTAGCAACAACAACGATGAGAGAAGGGCGGTGGGCAAAAATGGAAATGCGTCAAATCCAATGGCTAAGGATTGTTTGGCGCGGATCAAAACAGAGCGTCAGAGAGAAAGAAAGGGTTCGAAAAATGCAGATTGTTATTTATGGGCGTTCAAGTTGAGAGTGCTGTTTGGCTTTTCTTGAGGTTTTTGAATTGGAAAATTTGTTGGGAAGCAGAGGGTGATAGAATAGAATCTGAGAAGAGAGAGAGAACATGAACAAGAAACGGGGAGAGGAAAATTGAAAAAGGAAATAAAAAATCTATAATCGTATTTTTTAAATGGGCCTCCTTTCGTGTCTGTTAATGGGCCACATATGCACCCAACCAAAACTAACAAAGTGTCGCCCACTGTAATATACTTTTTTGTTTTCCTAGTAAAGTGCCACTATCTTCCTTAATTTTGTAAAGCTTTGTATTATTAATTTTAACATTTAAAAATGTTAAATTTATTCCTTATTCCTTATTTTTAATTTTTTTTTATCATTTTCATCTGAATATATAAACCAATTTATAATTAGTTTCATTGCATAGTACAAAATAGTTATTAATAACATCGGTCAATTTATAATTAGTTTTATTGCATTATGATAAATAACTAACGGTCATTGCATTATGACAAATAATTAAGGTACCAAAGTAGTTATTAATAAAAATAAGGTTCTAAAATAGTTATTAATAACATCTAATTCACTTGGATGTCAATTTATAATTAGTTTCATTGTATCATGACAAATAATTAAAGTACCAAAGTAGTTATTAATAAAAATAAGGTTAAAAATAAGGTTTCAAAATAGATAATAATAGTATATATGTATTACTCTATATGTATTTCTCTTTCTTCATTATTTTATAATTAACTTAATAATAAAACATAATTAATTCATTCACGAAACATATAATATATATATTTTTATATTTTAGAATTTCTATATTTTAGAATTAATTATTACATACGTATATGTATTATATATATATATATATATATATATATATATATATATATATATATATTTTTTTGTATTATTACTCGTATTATGTTATCTTGATAATTATATGTATTATTTTATCTTTGATAATTTAAACAGACAGTGTTCTCCTGCTTGTGGGTGGTATGAATGAAAAATCAGTATAAGTTTTTGTTGTATTTTCTAAAGGAATTATCTGACATTTGTATGCACAAGTTTTTCAAATATGGAGTAACGGATACATACTAATTATAAATTTACATATAATAATAATAAATGATGTACTAATTAATTCCATGATTTTTATTTATTTGATCATGATGTGACGTTGGGAACCTCAGAAGAAATGATCTTTTTTTTTATACTCTCGTGACTATTTCCTTTGTCATGAAGCTGCATCTCTCCAAGTCGTGTTCATGGTTCCACAAATGTGGAGATGGTGATGTTAACAATGGCCACAACTGATTAATCCTTTGCTGTCTCACTCTGCGAAGGAGAATCTTGGAGTGTTGTCTCAAGACTCCATTGATGGCTTTAAGGTAGTTGCTGGAGTCATGGTCTCTTAGAATTGTGCCTTCTGAACCATATGCTGTTGGATCACTTAGTGTGTTAATAGGGTGTGGTTGATTCAGGAAGGTTCTAAGAACACTTGGAGAGTATCCACGTTTAGTATTGTCTAAGGCATAGAAGGCACTCCCTCGAGGAAGTAAAGGATGTGGAGGAGATGTTTTCTCATCAGGTTGGACAATGAATATTTTACCCAGTGGTGAGTACAACAGCTTCTGAAAAAAAAAAAACGTACAGAAAATGAATGAATACAGTTCTGTATCATCATTCTATCATAAATAGTGTAGCATCAACACAGTTCTGTATCATCATTCTATCATAAATATTGACTTTTATATGAATACTTTAAAGATTACTATCACCGTTCTTACTCTCAGAGTTTATGATTTTTGTCTAAGTTTCAAGCTAAAGGACATGTTGCAAGTCCCAAGATAAATATAGGTTATTGTATGTATATACTCTGATTTGCAAGTCCCAAGATAAATATAGGTTATTGTATGTATATACTCTGATTTGTAAGATTGAGTTATACTCATAATTCACATTTCTATCCATTTGTAAGATTGAGTTAGACTCATAATTCACATTTCAATCCGTTTGTAAGATTGAGTTAGACTCATAATTCACATTTCAATCCGTTTGTAAGATTGAGTTAGACTCATAATTCACATTTCAATCCGTTTGTAAGATTGAGTTAGACTCATAATTCACATTTCAATCCGTTTGTAAGATTGAGTTAGACTCATAATTCACATTTCTATCCGTCTGTAAGATTGAGTTAGATTCATAATTCACATTTCTATCCAAAGATATAACAATTCGGTATAAACCTTCCATCATTATTTGTTATCTAGATATATGACATGTAAGCAGGTTTTATGAGTATTATGTAAGAATTGATAGAATGCAATAGATATAAATTATAATATAAACCTGCATTGCCAAATGACGTTTTATAAGTATTATGTAAGAACTGATAGAATGATGATGCTTACATTTTTCAGCAGACAAGGGTGTGACCGAAATGAGCTGTTTAAGCGCTTAAGGACTACAGCTACATGATTTGGGTAATTGCATGAGAAGGCCCTTGGAACAATATCTCTGTGCATCATGACAGAGTGGATTTGGCTCTCATCCAGGCCCAGTTCATTGATTATTTGTTGGCCACCACAGAATACAAATGGTGAGCCAAAAGTGACTACAGGTTGAAGAGTAGAGGGACTCACAACCTTGTTTGTCAATAGCATCAAATGGACCAAAAGAGAAAGACTACCCCCGAGGGAGTGCCCAGTGAATTGAAGCTTTGCACGATCCCCGTGTCTATTCAAATGGTCCATTATTTCCGGCATGAATTGCTCGTATATTCCTTTTGCAGCTTCATAAATTCCTCTGTGAACAAGTACGTCTGTGCCCTGTTAGAGAATAATAGATCATACGTGATTTGGTGTCTTTCTTACAAAAAATCAACACTAGAAAATTGTAAAATGTCTCCATGAAATAAGAAGTATTCTTACCTCAAATTTGGTAGGCTCAAAGAAGAGGTTTGCTTGCCAAGATGCCAGGGAATCTGACCCCTGCATGCAACATAAAACAAAGTTGCATGTGTCAAGCTTCAACAATGTATAGCTTCGTGGTACAAAATTGCATGTTGGCTCATGTTTCAGGAATTTAATTCCCGAACTACTTGAATGAAGAAAACTTTGTTGAGAGAGATGAATCTATTTTGGTGATCTCTACATTATGAAAGAAATCAATCTCTGACTATCGATTGAAAGATATTCTTGATACAGATAAAAAACAATGTATAGGCTTATGGTACAGATCAGGATAGTAAAGAGTAATTAAGAAATTACCTGAATTACAAAGCATCGAGTGTAATTGCTGGGATCATCACAAACAAACCATTCGCAAGGTGAGGAATGAAGTGACTGGAGATCCTTTGCTGCTTCTTGCTTTTCCTTCTCCCCTGCTGCAACCACTGCTGTCATTGTGGATGCTGCAACATAAGCTGCAACCTCTGATTTGTAACCGCGTGAAGTGCCTTCTATCTCTTCTTGTGACGAGTCTCCTCCTTCATTAGAATCTTCATTTTCATTCTCTTGTGACTTAGCACCAAGGTACAAGAGATTCTTAGCTCGTAATTGGACATAAGAGGCTGCTGAGGCAGCAATATCATAAGCTAGTTGGATTTGATGCTTCTGTGTATTATCTTTGCCTTTCTTTAAGACATCTTGAGAGGCTACTGACTCATCATCTACAGGAACACGGGTGGAGTCCTGATCAAGTTTCTCTTTTAACTTAGCCACTTCGGCTTTCTTCTCTAAAGAAGATGTTATAAATTGAAGGTTGTAGTATCTTCTCAAGTCCTTAGCCTGAAAATTGATTGGCAAGAGTTGTTTGTTTGTGACTTTGTGTTTTCATACATGGAAAAAAGAAAAACAATAAAAACACATACAAACTCTATCATATAGCTAAATATGCAGATCTTGAAAAGAAGTTGATAAACTTTCCTACCTTGATTTGGGGTATTACATAGGCCATGTTGCACAGGAATGCAAGTTGAGAGTATATTTTGGTATCAGACATTGGCACTTGGACTAGAAAATCTGAGAATGATTCGCGATCATATGTCACTTCCTCATCATCTTCATCTTCACCCACAACACAAACACTGTCATCTGCATCACATTCACATTCATCATACGAATTGTCGTTGCATATTGCATCTGGATCCATGCTTTCTTTAGGTAGTCTATTTCTCCAATGTTTCTTGATTTCCATAAGCCTCTCTACCCAATTGGCTCTATTTATTATCTCTTCTTTGCTGTTTTCCACCATCATGTTTTCTTCAATACTTACCTCTTTCTGCCCCACATTCATATCCTTGCTTGTTTCAGGATCAAACAAGAAGGAACGCAGTGAATTTGGAAGAATGGACCCTGAAAACTGAAATGGTGAAATTCCCACTGACCGATTGCTCTTAAGTTTTGGTGACACTGATGATGCTTGTATCCGATTGAGAGAGCAACAAAGGTGGTTGTCCGAGTAAGACCTTTGAATAATGGAACGTGTGCGAAGGTCTTTGCAGGATTGAGAGCGACGAAGAGTATTATGTTCATTTGCAACGTCCATAGTTGCAGTGGTTGCAGCTGGAGAATTAGGCATGCCAATTGCAGTGTAAGCCATGTTTGTAATTTTATATCAAATAACTAGTCCCTTCACTGTACTTGGTCTCTGTATAGATTACAAAACAAATAATCAAACTTCGAAGCTTAATGTGTGTTGTGTTTTGTTGTGGTTGTTGAAACAAAGTCCAATATATGAATATAAATTTTATAAGAAAAGTGACAACAACTACGTTTCTTGTTATCAACGAAGACGTTCTCAAAGACGTTGAAACTTGAAATCTACTCATAGTTAAATTAGTTTACCTATCAATGAACGCAACTCCTACATTAAGGTATAGACGAAAACATCGTTAATTGGTGTGTGTTACGACCAAAGCCAAAACATAGTTAAGCTCGAGACCATGTTCATTGGAAATTGTTGATGATTTAAAGCATTGAGCCAGATGAATACATGGGAAAGACATGTCATGTTCGTTGAATTCTATGATTTTGAATAACGACATTTTGCTAGCTATTTGTCTTGTGTGCACATGGAGACAGCATGGGTTTGTAAGGGGGAAAAAGATATAGATGAAATGGTAAATAAAGGAGGACAAAACAAGTTTTGTTTGTAGTTTGAAAATGAAAATGAGGGGGTTTCACTTGGGAATTCTCCATTGAAAAATGATTACTTTACTTTGTTGCAAAATTATTAAAGAATATAAAAAAAGTAAAATATTATTCATAAAAACATAAAATTATAAAAATCAACTACACTAATAATTCAATATTACAAAATGGACAATAGACAATAAATCATAACCAAACATGTAAATTATGAGTAGATAAAATGAATTTAGAGTAGTTTAAGTTAAAGCATGTTTTTTTTAGAAAGACAAACCCCAATGCTTTAATGGTTAAAAATTATGCAACTCTTCCCAGATTTGGTTAATTAAGCGTTTTCGTTACAAAGAAAAGGCCTCACTGAACTGATAATTAAAATTTATGCTTTAACTTGTAAAGATTTAGTAAAAAAAAATAAGAGAGGAAGTAAAACTAACCTAAGATGGGACAAACTCATTTAGAAACTGATTTTGAGAAAAATAAATTTATTTAATCATTTTAAATTTTAAATTACTGAAAATATTTTTTCCAACATACTTCTACTGAAAAATTGGGCTTATGATAAAGGTAACACAAATAATAAACCGATTTCACTCAACAAGTAATTTTTCTTTTTATTTGGTTGGTAGTTTAGAAACAATGATGTGATATTCATTTCTGAAACAGTACCCCAACCAAATTCCTTAATTTAGTAAGGGTTAGGTCTTTTTAATCGGTCAGAAAACAAGTAAGGGTTACATCTGAATTTGAACATTAATTTTCTTGGAATTGTCACATATTTAAGAGATCAAGCTTTCAACCGACATGGTAGGAACGAAAATTAAAAAAAAGAAAAAGACTTCCTCCAACTTAATAAACACTAGTATTAAATAGTGGCATACCAAACACTATAATCTCCTTCTACACACAAATTACCAACCAAAATAAATGCACTATATAAGGTAAGGTTCTTCGGAGTTACCAAGGTAACATTACTAGCATATTCTTCTCGTCAAAAATAGGCTGAGCTCTCAAAAATGAAAAAAAAAAAAAAAAAAAAAAAAACACCAATTGTTGGTAACTTTTTTTTTTTTTAATTATTTTCTCACCAAGTTAATATTTTTCATTGGCATCAATCACGATCAGGTAAAGAAACATGCAGGTAAATTCATAGCATTGTTAGTGCCTGACCATGCCAAAATTAACTAGATGAATTGAAAGTGCAAGACCATCCTCAGTTTTTACCTACGAATTTGAATGTTTTCAGAATCAAATCATGCGTAAAAGTGTAGTGTGTGGATAAAACTAAGTTGCCCACATATAAATATGATTAATTTAAGAAGAAATATTTAGCAAACCATTACCTGTTTTAAGAAGAAAGGGAAATTGTAAGAGATGTAATTAGTTTCATGAATGATCATAAAAAGAATCACTAAAAAGGAAAAGCAACAATGACCAAAAGCCAAGGAAATTAAGGAATCATAACCGGTGTTCGGATCCATGTGCAATCATTATGTATTTAGAAACTCAATGAGATGCATCAACCACAAATACCAATTAAACAATGATAATAATTAGAACAAAACCATAAAATGAGAAAGCTAAAGATATCAAAGGAGCAAGAGTGTGTGGAATGTGGGAAGTAAATAACAGACGTGAAAATTTTAACAAACTGATTGTTGCATGGCTAACCAATTCAAGGAACTGAACAAAAAATTATAAAACAAGCACATAGAAGAAGCAGAACAAAAAAAAAAGTGAAAATGCAAGCACAATACCCTTAAAGGCAAGTAAACAATGAATGTACATAACATAACCTCTATTGGGAAGAAGATTCAGAGTAAGAGAATCATGACGATCAAGCTCCGAAAATGGTGGGTTCAGTTCAGATGCTAGCTAGCTGGACAAGACATTTTTCACTCTTGTCAATGGTTTGCATATGGAGGAATCTCGCATTTAGTATTATTCAAAAATGAGGTTGTTTGTTTTTTATAGTGAACAACAAGGTAAGTAAAATAATCTTATATTAACTGTTCAGATCAGAAGCAGGACCCTTTCTCTGTCTGATTCCTTTGTGTGCATGTTTTTATACTAAGTTGAGGCCAAGAAAAAACACTATGACAGAATATGCTCACGTGAGAGGTGGGATCTCTCTCTAAACTTCAAACAAAATACCTTTTTTTTTTTTCCCTTTTCTCTCCATATGTGTTGTTAACTAATTGTTCATTTGCATTTGGGTGAGTATTTGTAAAATTAATTTTAAATAAAACAAGAGATTTGTATGGAATAAAGTAGAAACATATTTAATGTCTTAAAAATGAAAAAAAAAAGTTATTAATAAATAAAAATTATGAATTAAACACTGTCAAAATAAAGGAAGTCAACTTTAGAAAGCAGGTGGATAAAATGTCAAAGTTAATTCATAGATAGTATACATAAACTAACTATATGAAGAAAAATGTTATTAAATTGTTGGTTAACGTGTAATCAAGAACATAAATGCCTGATTTGTTAGGAGCTAAAACGAGGGCATTATTGTCATTACACCCTTGCAACGGGTCCACAAATTTTCGTTAGTCATCAACACCTGATTGCACGTGTTCAGAGTTGAAACCACGAAAATAGTGTTTCAGAGTTTGGCAGTAGTGAAAAGAAAAATACAAAAAGAAGTGAAAAACGTAACAATAATTATGGCGTTGGAATTGTTGGTGCGACGGCCAAATGTGCGGTTGCATGAAGCAGGGGATGCCAGTGGCCGCCACATTTCTTGCCACCGGTGGCGGCAGCCGTAAAATACTGATTCTTCTCAGTTCACCAATCATCATCACTGTTGCACCGCTTCATTGAAACTATATTCTTTCGTTTTGACACGTGTTGCTTCACCACCAATTCTCTTCTCTACAATGTTCTGATTCTTGGCCATTATACGTTAAAAATTATCCCAAAAATTACATTATGCAGATAATTAAATAATTAATAATTTTATAAAATATAAAAAATTATAAATATATATATAAAATCTGAAGAAAAAAAAAATACATAAATATCTCGTAGATGAGATAATTAATTGGCCGCATAATATAATTATTAACGTAATAAAATTATTGCATAAAAATAAATGAAATGAAAAATTTATTAATCTAGGATTTTATAAAATACTATTTCTGTCCTTTTCATGAGATTAATAAGAAAATTAGTTGATTTAATCAATATAAAAAATAAATTATTCTTTTAATATACTGATTTATCACATACGGGGAGAGATTTAATGTAATTAATTACGTCTGTTATTACATAGTTCAATACAAATTATGATTTTTATCGATTTAATTTAATAACAATACAGTATAAAAATTATTTATGACATTATTTGTCAAAATAGAAAAATAATAATAAGAAAAAATCGAATAATGTATATTTTTTATATATTTTAAAAAGTGTATATCACATCAATTTTGAATCATACGAATGAAGTATCAAATAATAATATGTTAAGATAAAATTAATCTAATAATATGTAATAGAATTATCTAGTTAAAAAAATATTGAATGATATAATTGTTTACTTAAAAAAGAATTGTAATAGTAAGTGTAACTTATGGATGCCATTCGACATTCTTTCCCGCTACAAAAATCAAACAAAAATTAGCTCTAGCTCTTTTTAAAATAATTTTGAAACAAAAATATTTGGTTATTCTATTTTACGAAACTGAGCTAAGATATATTACTCGTAATAATAAAATACTAAACATTTTTATAATTATTATTGTAAATGTAAAAATATAAGAAGGAAACTGAATTATATTAAACAAATTACAAACTTTTATCGGATAATTTTTTTTTTTATATTATCTAATGGATTTGACGTAAAAAAAATTTTGAGATGTGAGAAATACGTGATTGGTCAGATTTGATTTTTTTTTCTTAAGTAATATTTTTTAATTTTTTTCAAAGAATAATTTTTTAATTAAATCAGCTCTAGTTAAAAAAAAATAAAAGAAAATATAATAAAAGAGTTTTTATATTGATTCAGTCTAGTAACTACCTATAGTTTACTTTTATTTAACAAAAATTAACCTGTATATGAAAAATAATATATAAAAAATAATATATAAAGAATAACAGTAAGACCCTTAAACAATACAAAAATTGAGTTATGAAATTACAAAAATTTCAACGTAGTAATTTCTTTTTCAAATATTCAGAATAAATCAAAAGTTTAAGTAGTAGTTAAACCAAACTATTTCAACAACTTTAATTACTTTAATTATTGATTGAATGTATTGCAGGACGATATAAATTAAATGTATTTATATAAATTATCTTATACAATATGACAAGTTTATAAAAAGGCAAAGAATAAATATTCTAAAAGGTATTTTTTTAATATATATATATATATATATATATATATATGATTTGTGTTAGATATTCATTTATTTATTCTGATTTGTTTCAGTATTTTTAAAATACAAGTGGTTAACTTTTTTATACTTAATACAATAAAGAACTTTTCATTACAATGTGTAAGTAACCATATTAACTAGAATTGATACGTATAAATATACATGAGAATGATATTTAGCTTGATACAGAGTTTCATCGGATAATTTAGTTATTAGTATTTTTAAAAAATTAATATTTTAAATATATATATATATATATATATATATATATTAATGTACTTCCTCAAGATAGACATTAAAAAAAATTATAACAGCTGCCAATGAACAAATAAATGTATTTCCACATTTAATTTTCTTTTAACTCTGAACCGTGTTTATATTTAACTTTAAAAAATCAAATTAAACTACAATCTTACAATATTAATATTAATAATCCAATAATCTTGTAGAAATTTCCTTTTCAAAAATAATTTTTTTATTTAAAACGATATAAAATATTATCTGCAATTTATAATATATCTTATATATCGAACGGACATATACATCAGTGTTGTAATTAAATAAAGTTTTATAAAAAGTAGTGAATTAAATAAAAATAGGGAGATAAAAAGTCTGAATGATGGTAAGAAAATTTGAAAAAGTAATACAAATTATTATTACAATTGAGTAACATAAATTAACGTTAAACATTATCATACGAGGGATTTTCACATAAAATACATGTTACAATTTTAACATTAAATATGTTATTATTATTATTATTATTATTATTATTATTATTATTATATTTTTTATTGTATAGTTTGACCAATGAGCATTTTCCTTAAGGAACCATTTTCCGGTGTTAGAAAACCTAGTGGGGTGAGATGGCGAGGAAGCGATCAGCTCCGAGTGGCACTCGTCGGGAAAACCGAGTCGAACCATCTTCTGAACGAGTTGACTCAGCTTCTGGTCGCAGCAAACTTGTTATCTTCTTCATCGTGTCGTGCGTCATAGCTATCACCATTTACCACTTCAGACAATCTTCTTCTTCACCTTCGCAATCGCACTTTAAAGAATCTTATGTGTATCAGCGAGGTCTTGTCACAACCGATGCTAATTACCAACACGTACTTGCTGTAAGTACCTCCCAAATCATAACAATTTTTTTTTTTAAACTAATATATCAATTATCATGATTTTTTTAATCAATATTTAGTCATTGCCAGTTACTAGTTTTTCCAGTTATCAGTTAAAGTTTTTAATTTGATTTAATGTTGTAAATTTACAATGGAGTAGGAAAATTCAAAAGTATCAGAAAATACCTCTCGCCGCCATTATACTTATCCTGTGCTTGGCTACATTACTCCCTGGTATTTATTTATTTGTACGTTAATTTTAGCAATTTCTTAGGTAAATCTTTGAATCATGAATTTGGTACTTAGCATGCAAAATTTTTTGCTGAATAAGGAGTCAATTTAGTTTCCCATGTTTACAACCATTTGGCATGTTCAAAAAGTGTTAATTATGGCAGGAATTCTCGAGGTTATGAATTGGCAAAGAGGTTCAATTCTAAGTTTACACATTTATCACCCGTCTGGTATGATCTAAAGAGGTATGTACTTGAGTCCTAAATGACTTACTGAAGAATAGAGGGGTGGGGGCAGAGTTAAGACCTGTCTCATTCCAAACACTCCTTCTGCCAGTTCTAGTGAATATTTTATACCCTCATGATATATGTTTGTAATTTATGCACTTCAATGAAGTTGTGGGGAATACTTGACAATAAATCATGGGGTTTGCTATTTATGAGTTTTTATTATATTGCTTTATGGTTTTGCTTCATCAGTTGTTATTGCCAGCCAACAGACTAGCTTAGTTCTAGAGGGGAGACATAATGCTGACAAAGGATGGATCTCGGAGCTTAAAAAGGCAGGAGAAGCTTTGGTACAATCAATAAGTTCTCTACCTTTAAACTTTCTTTCATCTCATCACTGACAAATTACATGCCTCTTTTATCCAAAAAGTTGTTGCACTTATATTTATTCAAAGAAACACTTAATTTTGGATTTGTAAACTAGAAAGTAGAGCTAAATTGGGGAATTATATATGGGCTTGCTGATGAGAGTGATGCTCGTTTGGTAGGATTGCTTTGTGTCGGGATTATTGTGCTCAATCACTCCTAAATTTACTTACTAGAGCTTGACTAATCCTGTAATGTCACCAACACCTACAAAGAAATAGTAGTCATATGTGTAGTTTGCTTTAGCTTTGTTCCTTTACGGCTTCTTTATAATCACACTATTATCACTTGGCCAGTAGCTTTGTGTCTTTTATTTATATTGAAATTTCATAGAACTGAACCCTTTGATCTCTCCCGTCATTTTTTTCCTCTTGAGCAAACAAAGGGTAAGGTCCATTCCAAGTAGAAGCTTGCAGGGCAGTCTGATTTGGACCTTGGACTGGCTACAGATGTGGCTAACCCTATTCTATGATATCATTAACTTGTAGGACCTGAACCTGTTTAATTGTCTTAGGATTATTGTTATGCTCTTCTTTGTAACTGGCCTCATCAAACTATTCATTTTTTTTTATTGCTTGTAGATTTTGCCTAGAGTTGTTCTGGAAGCATCACCAGCAATGCTGTTGGGAAAGGAAAAACTAAGGAAGAAGGCCATTAACATTATAGTAACAGAGTGCAAGTAAACCTCTAATTATTTTTCTAGATAGTAGATACCTCTTTAAGGCTATGGAATTATGGGCACAAAGTTATTCCCTGAATGCTTTTAAACATCTTGCTTTTGCTCATGGTCTCTACTTTTAGCTATTCAGTTTTTATTCTATTTGACTGCAAGAATTAATGCTTGGATTTGTCTCTTGGTGCCATGTGCAAAAGGAGGTCTTGATATTGATATTTCAGGTTTAGGAAGAAGTCATCTGACAACTCAATGAGTTAATGATGTTCAAATACTATTTCACTTAATTAACCATTTGAGTGATTTGTTTGTGAACCTGGAGTACTTTTGCCTTTAATTCCTTTTTTTTCCTGTAATTTTCCCTTTATTTATTTCACCTGAACATGCTCTGTGGTGTGTTGCTACTTCCATTACCTAGCTAAAGGCTTTATGACAGAGATGTTCTTCGTCTATAGCAAACCTATTACTCATACTGTATGAGTATCAGAAGTTGTTGATGAAAGCAAGTACACAGATAAATCAGATCCATACATGAAGCACTTCCTTTCTCAATCTGCTGTGCTGTGATTGCTTATTGAGTGAATGTTCTTCTGTAGGGAAATGGAATATGATGGCATTGTTTTAGAATCTTGGTCAAGGTGGGCAGCTTATGGTATCTTGCATGATCCAAACATGCGGAAATTGGTGAGCATTTATTCCATTTAATATTATCTGATACTTTTTTATACAGATAACTTATGATGTGGAACTTTGCCTGTGATTCATGTACTATGCTATTATTTCATATTGACAAGGTCAGTCATTATATGGTTACATCGCAATTATCATTGCTTCAGTAATGACTTAAGGCTGTTCCTTCCTGTCCCACTTGGAATGTGTACCAAATTCTTAAGTTCTCTGCAATTTGAAGCATACCAATATAATTCTTTCACCTTCACCTTGAGACAGTTGTGTAATCGATAACTCTATTAGCATATATACATTGCCACAGGGGAAAATATTGTAAATTCATTCATCATGTTTCTGTGAGACAAATCACAAATGTATCCATTTTGTATTTAGTCACTCGAGTAATAGATATGTTGTTTTTTTCTTTTGCAAGGGCAGGCATTGCAATTTGTAAAACAGCTTGGAGATGCACTACATTCTATAAGCTCAGAGAAAATTAGTGGTCAGCAGCTGCAGTTGATCTATGTTATAGGTCCACCATCTTCTGAGAAGCTGCAAGAGCATGACTTTGGTCCAAAAGATCTGGAGACTTTAAGTGAAGCTGTGGATGGATTCTCGTTAATGACATATGACTTCTCTAATCCTCGTAATCCTGGTCCTAATGCACCTTTGAAATGGATTGAAATTGTTCTACAGTTGCTTCTTGGTACTTCTGGCAATAGAGCCCAAAGCCTTGCCCCCAAGATACTTCTAGGCATCAACTTCTATGGAAATGATTTCGCCCTTTCAAATGGTAATTCCTTTATCTCTTATCTACTTTAACATGTTTGGTTGGAGAGGAACGAATGAGGTTGTGTACCGGGACAAAAATCCCTCCCCTTTTATCCTTTGAAGTTTGAACTAACCCGTCTGCTTTATTTTTAAAAAAGACACTTATGATCAATTCCAGTGTGGCATACACACACAAAAAGACAGGTTCTAGAACTGTAAAAGTTGTGCCTAGGGCATCCCCACTAGAGGGGACAAGAAGGAGGAGGGGAGAAGGGAAACGTGAAAGGAGTGTTCCATTAGGGTGTCATATAGTAATCCTTTATTGCTTGAGTGGAACATGAGCAACTTTTTGAGTCGATGTGATACTCTGAGATCATCTTTAGAGGACTCTTTTTCCTTTATTTATTTATTTTTTGGCTTTTCTGAAGTATTACCATGTGAAACTTTTTGTTTTACATATTAGTGAAATTTGGGAGTGCAGATGCAGGTGGTGGTGCTATTGTTGGGAGAGATTACCTGGCACTTTTGGAGAAGCACAGGCCTGAGCTGCAGTGGGATAAGAATAGTGGGGAGCATTTTTTCATTTACACTGACAACAAGGATATCAGGCATGCGGTATTCTATCCATCTTTAAAGTCAATTTCTTTGCGGTTAGAAGAAGCCCGTTCATGGGGATGTGGCATCTCTATCTGGGAAATTGGCCAAGGTTTGGATTATTTCTTTGACCTTCTGTGAAAGACCGTATCTGTACTTCTTTTATAGCCCATGTTAATGTTTATTCGTAACTGTTATGTTTTTAATCGAAATTTGCTTTTGTTAAATTGGGATTTTATTTTTCAGAATTGTAGTTTTAGGAAATGCGCAGTTATTTTAGTGTTTGCCTTCACGTTCAAAACTCACGTATGCTATCATTTCCGCGTCAATTCAAGAAAGACACAGAAGCTACATATTGTATGCTTGTAGCATCTGCCAGACGCAGATCCATTCATTATGAACGCATGTCCAATCATGTACATCAATTGGCCAAAAGACTTCCAATTCTGCAATTTTGTATAAAGGAATTATACACATTTTACTCGATAATAATTGAATATGCTTAAGGCTTCTCAATATAATCCTCCATGATTATTAAACACCCTCATCAAATTAAACAAACAGAAAAAAATTCACGATTTAGATTTAACTTTTAGTCCTTTAAATTTTATCTCGCTCTTGCACATTTGAGTCTGAATCTGTTTATTTGACTTACAACATAATTGATGCAGTGATTATGGCACGTGCTTTTAAGATTTTGCCCAAGTAGATGCATTGTTTTGAGATACGAAGTGCTATCAAATATTATTTTTATTCTTATAGGAATATAAGATTCTTCTTTTACATGAGAATAAATAATAATATATATATATAATAATATAAATTTTTGAAAATATTTTGTTATAACTTATTTAAGAATGCTATATTCTTATATTTATATTTTTAAAAATAGATTTTTAAAACTTCAAATAAATACACTGGTTCATTAAATTTATGCAGTTTATATTAATTATATAACACGGTACAGTATTTACTTCAATTAAAAGCCATTATTTTGCTATAGTTTCAAATGAACATTTATTTAAAGCTATAATTTCAAGTGAACAATTAAGACATATTTATAGTAGCACTGATGGCCTCCAGGTTGCTTACAGAGAGCTACTAAATTTTTTTCAAACTTTTTAATATTTATAAGAGTGAACAAGCATACATGGAAAAAAAAAAAACTTATTTCATGCATATTCAACTGAATAATAAACAAGAACAAATTATTGAGAAGAATATACAGTCTCAAATCATCAAATGTTAAGCCATGAATATTTCCCTTCACTCCACCCCAAGATTGAAAAACTTTGCATCCTCATATTGGACTTCTCCGTGTAAGTATATATATAATAGTCATAAAACTACATCCGATCATAAGCAACATGAAGCTTGTTCATTGCCCCTTCAAAGGCATCTAGCTAACTTGTCTTGTAATACTTATTGGTACAATTTATTTGTTATTATTAATTTTGCATGCAGAGAGAGAAGCACTTGCGATCCTTGGTGTGGATAGAGCAAAACAGAGAAGTGATTGTATTGTATGAGTAATGATTAGGTCGAATGAAAACGAGAAAGAAACCACAATGTGTATAGATCCACGGGCACGACACGCACGAGCCATAACATCTGAAACCAAAGACTGCGCAGTGTGGAACAACCTCATTACTCACTACTCCAAATCCAACCTCTCATCGTACGCACTTTCTCTCTTCAACCATCTCCCATTTCCTCCCAACGTTGTCTCATGGACCGCTCTCATCTCCGCCAACTCCGCCACATTCCTCTCTCTCCGCCACTTCCTCGCCATGCTCCGTCACCCCACTCTCCCCAACCACCGCACCCTCGCCAACCTCTTCACCACCTGCACCACTCTCTCCGCCGTCCCCTTCGCCCTCTCCCTCCACTCCCTCGCCCTCAAACTCGCCCTCTCCCGCCACCCCTTCCCCGCCTCCTCCCTCATCTCCCTTTACGCCAAACTCCGTCTCCCCCAACTCGCACGCAACGTTTTCGACGAAATTCCCCATCCGGATAACGTCTGTTTTTCCGCCCTCGTCGTCGCCCTCGCCCAGAATTCTCTCTCCGTTGAAGCTCTCTCTGTCTTTTCTGACATGAGATGTCGCGGTTTTGCGTCCACCGTGCACGGTGTTTCCGGTGGGCTGCGTGCTGTGGCGCAGCTCGCCGCGTTGGAGCAGTGTAGAGTGATGCATGGGCATGTTGTTGTTGCTGGGCTTGATTTGAATGTGGTGGTGGCTAGTGCTCTTGTTGATGGGTATGGTAAAGCGGGTGTTGTTGACGATGCAAGGAAGGTTTTTGAGGATGGTTTGTGTGATATGAATGTTGTGGGTTGGAATGCAATGATGTCTGGTTATGCGCAGCAGGGGGATTATCTATCTGTTTTTGAATTGTTTGAGTCTTTGGAATGGGTTGGATTTGTGCCTGATGAGTATAGTTTTTTGGCGATTTTCACTGCTTTGTGTAATGCTGGGATGTTTGTTGAGATTGAAAGGTGGTTTAAGAGGATGAAGGTGGATTATGGTTTGGAACCAGGTTTGGAGCATTATACGTGTTTGGTGGGTGCAATGGCGCGTGCTGGACATTTGGAACGGGCTGAGAGGGTTGTGTTGACAATGCCGTTTGAGCCTGATGCTGCAGTTTGGCGGGCATTGTTATCAGCTTGTGCTTATCATGGTGAGGCTGACAAGGCTTGGTGTATGGCGAAGAGGGTGTTGGAGCTAGAGCCGCATGATGATTATGCTCATGTTATTGTTGCTAATGTGTTATCAAGTGTGGGGAGGTGGGATGATGTTGCGGAATTGAGGAAGATAATGAAGGATAGGAGGGTGAAGAAAAAGGGTGGGAGGAGTTGGATTGAAGTGCAAGGAAAAGTTCATGTTTTTGTGGCAGGGGATTGGAAGCACGAGAGGTCCAAGGAAATTTATGAGAAATTGGCAAAGCTTATGGGGGATATTGAAAAATTAGGTTATGTTCCTGTTTGGGATGAATTGTTGCATAATGTTGGGGAAGAAAAGAGAAAGGAAGCTCTTTGGTATCATAGTGAGAAGTTGGCCGTTGCATTTGGGGTGTTGTGTGGATCTGCACCACCAGGGAAGCCATTAAGGATAGTGAAGAATTTGAGGATATGTAAGGATTGCCACGAGGCATTTAAGTATATGACAAGAGTTCTAGACAGGGAAATTATTGTGAGGGATGTGAACAGATACCACAGATTCCTGAATGGTAACTGCACTTGTAGAGACACTTGGTAGCATATACTAATGACAATGAACATTTTCGAGCCGTGTGTTTGCCTTCACGTTCAAAACTCACGTGTGCTATTATTTCAGCATCAATTCAAAACAAAGACAAAGAAGCTACATATTGTAGGCTTTTTAGCAACTGCCAGATGCAAATCCATTCATTTTCAACGCATGTCCAAACATGTACATCAATTGGCCAAGAGACTTTCAATTCTGCAATTACGAATAAAAGTTTTAAACACCCAAACCGGTTTCAAAAATCACTTGCTCACTACATGATGAATTATTTCATCTACAAACCAACAAAACAAAAAAACTGCGGATAATAAAGAGAACAAAAATGGCCTTCTGTTTACTAATAACTTGGCATCAGTTACCTTAATTTGTTTCAAAACTTCCTTAGAGGCCAACTTCAGAGCTGTATACTTATTAGAAGCTTCAGCAGTATGCTGGTAAAGGATCCCATTAGCTTTCACCTCGACCGTAATTGAAGTTTCATTGCTGCTACGAACCGGGGGATATTCTTTCAATTTGTAGTCCTTTTTCTGGCACAGTTCGTTTAACTCACTAATAGGATGTTTCCTTGCTGTTTTAGGTGTAACAAGGGGTTCCAAAAGAGGCTTTATGCTTTGGAAAACAACCTCCTTCTTGTACCCTGAATCAACAAAAATCGCTCCTGCTATAGATTCTATAACATCTGCAAGTACCTGTTATAAATACAAAGATACGCAACTCATGAAAATGTCAGTAATAATATATTGCGCAAGTTACTTGTTCTGATTTATGCTCAAAAGGAGAGATTAATCTAAAAGATTAACTAGGAGTATGTTTGAAATTAAATTGTGTATACTAATTTCATAAAATAGACTAGTTTGATTGTTAGTCTCATGATTTAACTTAATCCAACATATAAGTACCATTGATATACCACAACTCTAATGCACCAATTATTGAACCTAAAATGTTAGTTCATTGTATGGGAGAGTCTGTAACTTAAGAATGTATATTCTATTCAACATGGGAGTCGTAACATTTTTGCATCAAACTATAACAATGAAAACATTCACGAAGATGGCAGTAACGTGAATAAGCATTGTTTGGATTGAAAGAATTCAAGCACTGGAATATCAAACACCTTACCCCACAGAGATATGTTTCACGCTCCCATCCAAAAGTTGATTTTAAAGATAAATTCTGAACACCTTTCAATGTGTCCGCAATTTGATTTCCTATAACAGAGTCATGTAGTATTTGATCATGCAGCTTAGCTTTAATGGCTGAGAGCGCATAGCACTCATTGTTCACAGAAATAGACCTCATGTTAGTCAAAAATTTTGCTGACAACTTTTCATTACTATATTCCTTGTAGAAATGCATCGTGATGACATGATCCAACACTGCGTCACCAAGAAACTCTAGTCGCTGCAGGCAATGTTAAGAGTTTACTATAGGTATAAACAAGTCTTATAAAAATGACTAAACAATACATTCAGTCTTACAAAAAAGACTGAATGGAGTATATACTATATGGACTTGGTTATATTACTAGCTAGTAAGTAAATTATCTAAATATTGATGAGAGTACCTCATAACATCTCCCAATTCCTGGTTTCTTGCAAGAACTATGGGTGAGAGCCTCTACCAAAAGGCAAGGGTCATGAAATGTGTAGTTGTTTAGCAGGGACTCTAAAAGTTTGATATCTACAAGCTTCTCCGGGGCAATGCTAAGGTGTGTCTCATATGGTACAACGTTAGTGTCAACCTTGATGCCAATCCAATTAAGAAACGATAAAGCTCCTTCTTCGTTTTTTGTGCTAATAAAGACACCAACTAGTGCCTCAACAACATCAGCAATGATATCGAAGTGTATTTTTCTGCTTCTACCAACATATACTCTTGTTCTACTCGAAACCAACTCTTCTTTTAGCATGGGCCTTTTTGAATTATTGCCAGCTACATCCCACTGCTTAGGTTCAAATTTCTCTTTTCGTATGAAACCCTGTAACATGGAAAATTTCCCATCTTATTTTTCTCTAAAGCCACTAAAGCAGACAATATTTTACCATAAAAAAACATGTATATGTAAACACTTTTCAATACGATAATTAATATCAGAGCTTATTGTTTAGAGTACAACTAAAATTTCACATTGGTTAAATAAGAGATAGAACAAAAGCCTTTGGTGTGGTGCTTGAACACAAGCACTAGTTGGAAACTAAACTAAGCAATTTGTTGACTTCTTTTAACATAATCCAAAATAAACTGAAATACAAGAATAAGTAGATTCAGTATAATACTTAAAACCGGAAACTATTAAAGGCTGGGTTAGTTAATAACTAATAGAAGCAACTGATGTGATAACTTTTTGTTAGTACATCATCATTAAATGTATGCAAATGCTAATCAGTATCCAAAGGATACATTAAAGAACTCAAGGGAGAAAGATTTTTATCAGGACATGTGCCTAAAATTTTTTATGCATTCATTTATAATTTGCAGATTAAATATCTTCTTCTTTTAGTTCCTTAACCAATATCTTAAGGGTACATTAGCAAGACTTATTAGAGTGGAAAATAAGAAGTTAACCAGACATTTCAATAGATTAGTTTTGTATTCAAAATATAAAATAAAACGATGAATAAATAGAGAAGGGATAATAAACCGGAAGTCTGTGGCTGGACCCAAACTTAAACAAGGAAACATTGGCAACAATCTTATCCTTGTCTTTGGAAAGGGCACCCTCTCGATAATTTTGATTGGTCTTGAAAAGTTGTTGACTAACAATGTACTTTAGAAAAGAATCTCCAAGTGTCTCATAGTAATCATAATCATAGGCCTCTTGACATTCTTTTGCTGTTATTGCATGCAATATCTACAAAAATAAATAAGTATATGACGATACTGAAGGAGGACTATCAGCATGATAACATTATGCAATAATAAGCATCTTTTCACAGGAAGAAGTAGCTTACCTCAGTGATTGGGATATGATTTTGCCCGCAATGATCCGAAAGCATCATTTTTAAGTTGAAAGCAATGAGCAAAGACTCAAGCCGGTGCATGATTGATGGAATAAAAGAAAACGAATACATGGTACTGACTGATATTGGTGACATGATAACACAACAAAGTTCTGGCGGTAATTCAAAAGATGTCATGCTTTGTCCTGAAAGATAATTAATCAGGTTTCATTATGTCGATAATGAACTTTGTCAAATGGCATTAAAATTGCTTCAATATTTTACACGAGCAAGTGTTATGAAAACTCAAGCTGCATAAACTTGAACCATCGTTAATGAACATCATGAACATAATTGTGTGTAAACATACGAACTGTTAAAACTCAAACCTTTCTCCTTCTTTTGTCTGGTCTTCAGAAGGTAATTGTCCACCTTAAAAACACTCCTCCCTTGAAGTAGAGATTGATGTGCAGAACCCAATTCAATCCCGTGGCTGAAATTTCAAAACAACAATCAAAATTATCCATGATGCTCAGTGGTTGACATCTAGAACTTGGGTATAAAAAAATAACCAACAAAAATTTACTTACTGGTTTTTGTAGTAGTCCTTGTAAGTAGTAGCCCCCTTACGACTTGCAAACTTTAAAGTTGAGTTTCCATTCAATTCCATTATACCAGTAATGATATAAAAAATACGAGTATGAGGGGTGTAGACCACACAGTTTTCAAGTTTGCTAGAGCAAACTGAACCATCTTTGATACTCACATTGCAAGCATTATCCTTACAATCACAAGTACTTTCAGATGAAAAAGGAACAGAAAACACAGACTTCCGATCAATAATTGAATTTGAAGGTCTCTGGTGTTTAAGAGTGGCTGGGAGTAGAAGATAATCAATTTCAGGATCATATCCCAAACTGAAATCATCTGATTCACTTGGTAACTTATTAATGTTCCAATTTAGGAGGATTCGTATGAGTGTTGTCTGAAATCTTCTACAAATTTGAACCTGTAAAATAAAAATACATATATACAAGGAATTTTCAGGTAAGGATTATGAGCTATTATGAGAAATAACATCAATAAATTAATATAGACAATTATATTATATGTGAATAGTTAAAATTATAAAATAAAATAAATATGAACTTGGTTGCAAGGAGACAAGTGAACTCTGTTGCTCATAGCTTAGCTAGAGGAGCAAGTTCTTACTTGTTATGCTGGTCCTCATCACTTTGGTGATAACCTATCTTGTATTGCTGACCAACTTCTATTGGAATTAATATAAGTCCGTTTCTATTAAAAAAACAAAATTATAATAACATCAATTGAATTTCTTTGACGTTAACTATCATGAAAAGAAAAAAGACATGCAAGCTTGTTTAGATTAATGGTAAATGGTAGAGTGGAGATGAATGAAGTGGATGAGAAGGTTGACCCAATTTTTGTGTAGAATGAAAGAAGATGAAAACTTATCCATCTCATTCCATTGTTTAGTCTATTTTTTTAGTCTTGGATGGTTCAATATTGGACCGACAATGAGTACCTCAACATCTTCATCAATCCTAGGATAGGCTCTATTATGAATCTAACTCATCTCTATAAAACTGACTGAAAGAATTGTTCTTCACTTAGATATAGTAAGAGATCCTACATGGGACTTATAACAGATCCTCGAGATTTCCAAACATGTATATTAACATGTAAAGACACAAAATTCTTTGGACGAGTTTTTAGAGGAAAGTAATATTGGAACAAAAAAATTACAACTTATATTGTTTCATTTTTTTTCAATAATAGGATAAAATCATTCTATTACAAAATATTCAAACAATAAAATAATATATTTTTAGTTAATTTCATCCCATTATAATGTAATTAACCTTATTCCATTCTCTTCTATCAATCCTAAAATACCCTGATGAATCCAAAAAAAAAATGTAAAATTGAATCCAAAAAATCCCAAAATACCCTGACTGTGATGAAAAGAAAGAAGACATGTAAACACACCTCTTGTTGACTAAGTCGAATGGGTTCTATAGGTACGAGGTTCAAAAACAACTTTCCCCTTTGCACATCAAATGATGTTCCTGATAATGTGTTAACGATTTCGGAGTGAAGTTTAGTCCTAATAGCAAGTACAATGTCATGAACAGACACATCATACTTGAAATCCTGCTTCAACTCCATCAAATAACAATGGTACATTACATTGCAACCATTTGAGGAGCAATTCACCAGCTCGGATGGTACATAACTCGGGTACTCATCTTCTACACAAGCTAAATAATTAAACTTGTCAAAACAATAACTAGCAAATTCAAATAAGGAAAACAAACAAAATAAATTAGAATTAGATCAACTTTCAACTAAAGCCATTGCAAAAATCAGATTTTTAACTGCCAATAATTATAAAATTACACACATGAAAGAAGAAGAAGAAAGAAAGAAATGTAAATGTTATGAAGTTACCAAGTGGCTCCATGGTGATGACAATGTCAATATTAAGAAGTGGGTTTGCTTTGCAATATCCTTTGATTTATAGGAATGGAAGTGGGTGTAGCTATTTACTAAATTCCATGGAAAAAGGAAAAGCCAAAGTATAAGGATCTTTAAAAGATTCCTCTTTTATGGGGCAACTTAAGAGACAAGCTACTTCATTATGAAGCAATTCGAAAGTACGAGGAGATGTGGGTCCCGAGATTTTGTTTATTTTGAACAAATAATAATAATAATAATAATAATAATAATAATAAACCTCTCAACTACACAGAAAATTTTGACTTTTTTAACGGATATATTTAGGGCTATATTCTAAAAAAATAAAAAATATGCATGAAATTGGTACTGTAAAAAAATTTAATTATTTATTTCTTAAATAATTTTAAAAAAATAGATGATTAAAACGTGAATTTTCCTCTTGGTTTAACCAATGATTACAATCCAATTTTAAAGAAATTAGTATTCATTTTTAATATTTTTTATTATTTAAACTTGTTGTGATTATAATTTTTTTAAAAGTTATATTCATAAATACTAATAAAATATGTATAATTTTTAGAAAAATATTTAAAAAAACAAATAAGGTTACTTAATTACGTAAATAATATATCATATAAAATAGATATAAAAAATAAAATCATCAAACTTAAATGATGCATAAAAAATATTTTACTAATCATATGAAATTTTGTTCTTTAAATTAAATATAAAAAATTACTATTATAATTAAAAAATGATTTTGAAAAAGCAGTAATGAAATCGAGTTTAAAGATAAACCAATTTCTCAACTGGAAAAAAATCAACGGCTTAAGTAATCGGTTCTCCAACAACCGATTTCTTTTAGGCTATTTTATATATAAGGGAAGAAACAGCAGCATCAGTTCTTGTAGAATCGATTTTAAAAGGTGGAAATAAATAACGTTGAGAAATTGGCTCAAGAGGAATCGATTTCTCTCATGCACAGTAAACATATGCATATTGGGAATTAATGTCGAGGGTCGTGTATGGTGGGGATTTTAGCTTTTCCTTTTGTTGGTTTTGGTAAAAGAAAAAGTCCCGAATTTAGGTGCACGGGTAGAAAGAAGATAAGAGAAATAAAATAAGAGTAAGAGTTAAATATGATAACTAATTTATCCAATATGTTGAAGTTAATTTATTGGATTCTTATTGGCTAGATCTTTGAATTTTTTTTTTAATTTGGGATTAATTTAATCGAGCCTGTGATAGAGTTGAGAGAATTTAGACTTATTCAAATAATTTAACTTATTTTGTTCGATATTGAAGTGTAAACTCTCTATTATTCAAGTTAATAAATGAATTAGAGAGAACTATGGAATAAGAACAAGAGTTTAAATGAAATGATATTTCTAGATTAGGAAGTTAATGTCAAACATAATCAAATAATACATGACAAATAACTACTTAGATTTTATAACAATGTATAAAATTTTGTAAGAAAATTTGATAAATATGTAAGCAATGATGAGACATGATATGTTTAACATTTGTAAAAAATGATAAGACGTACTTTACCGAAATTAGACAAAGAAATTCTTTGTCCACCCTATTAGTAATGACACGATATAACGTGACCGTTTCATGGCTATTAACAATAATGAATAGTTTGATAAGATAATATATGTATTTTTGTGTAAATTTTTATATTTATTTAAGTGTTATTTGAAGACTTATAATTTGATAATTTAGTTAGAAATATTATGCAAACAATTTAATACATATCTGGCAGGCAAAAGTCAAATAAACATATCCATTTATTAAATGAATATATTCTATTAAATTCAATGTTGAGACAAATAATAATTACTTATGCCTTGAAACTAAATAGTTCGAGAATTGAAATTTCATCAACTAGAACAAATTATATTAAATAAAGGATGTGTTCAAGATCCTTAATGTATTAACTATTAATCCGTGAGTTTAACTTACCCCATTATGTTATCTTTAATACAATAGAACATAATTGATAGTGTACGCTGAGACGGTTAAAGAATAAAAATTTATTGCTTAGGAAATTAAGTTATAAAATATAGAATTATGAAACATCTTTATTTTTATCTCGTAAAGTGTTATTCTTTTAGTTTAATTTTAAAAAAGCTAAACCAAATAATAGTGCCTTTCTGAATAGGAAAATGTTAATTAAGTATTTAAGTGATATACGTAGTTAATTTTAAAAAAATTATAAAATCATTTGATTATAAATTATTAAATATAACATATTTATTGATTTTTATGTAAATATTTTAATTAAATAAGTGTACACAAAATATTTATATATTTTATATAATGTGCAGTGTACTTACAAAACACTATTCTTCTCTTTAGAAGATAACGTGATCTTTAGTAAGCATTGAAATAAATAAATAAAATATCAACTATTCTCTCGTCTTTCCTTATGATGTTATTTAGGTTCTTGGTACTTAATTTCTAGGGATTATTACTACTCTTATTCTAACATACACTTATGTTAGTATTTCACTGTAGAGTTCAGAATATTTTTCAATAAATACTTACCCTGGAATTTTCATTGCATATTTATATTCTTCTCGTGTGAGTTCTTTTATCATTCACTCTACACTTTTATTTAACTCACCATTTCTTCTAATAAATTCATATTACTTAAAATTTTGTCCTTAATTTTTAATTAAAATTGTGCTGCATATCAACTATACTGATTATTTGGCCTTAATTAAAATTTCCTATGGCCAGGATGGTTGGTTTGTCCTAACCGACCACATTATTTTAAGTTGACTTTGCACATCCAATTCACATAGCAATTAATTCATTTTTGAGACAAACTCATATAATTGTTGTTGGAGACCGTTGAAGAAGTTACTCATAACAATTAAATTCATTATTTGTAAATTTAATAAGACAAATAAAAATATTTGGATGGTATCTGATCACGTTTTTATAATGAAAAATATTTGATAGACAATTATAATACATAGACAACAAACAATCAATTATAAAATGTGAAAAGAGAAAAATATATAGATATTCTATGAGTGAATTAACTGGTTAGTTGTGTATTGCAGTTGTTAGAATAATAAAATTATTTTTATAATTTGTAAGAGACAATGCCGAGAAATCAGAAGTAACTACCAACTACCCAGTTTCAATGTTCTGCATATGATATCACATCACATTCGATAAAATATCCGGGTAGTTTCATGGAAAATTTTAAAGGAAATTGTATAATACTATTGGCTCACTAGTCAATTTTTCACTGATCACAATTCACGTTTTTTTGAATTCAAAGTTCGTACGTGATATCTATACATATCTAGTGGTCCTATTTGAGTCGTTTGACAATAATCCATAATAGTGTCATACCAGGTTTTTTCTTCCTTTTTTCTTAAAATAAAAATATCACTTAACTTATCATCATAGACTTATCTAAGTTATCAAAAAAATTATTAATTTTATTTTTGCCTCGTATACATAAGTTCAAATCCTATGTTGTGGTAAAAGGTTTAAAAGGTATACTTAAAATCATTATTCAAACTTAGTCTATTAATTATACACTAATTATCTTTTCTTATGATAGTAATTACTAACTTAATCACTTAATCAACTTATGAGTGAAATATTGTCCATGTTTGTGGCCTTTGGAGATATAGTTTCCACTGCAACTTTTGAGGCTGGGTAAACAATAATCATTGAGTTGAAGTAGAAACGCGTTTCCAAGACCATAGTAGAAAACTTCAACGAAAAAGCATTACCATTATTCTAAGGTTAAGCTATGTCACTAAGAAAATTGAATTTGTAACTCTTTCTTCAGTAAAAAAAAAAATTATTATGACCCTTGAAGAATTCTTAATAGCACCATTTCACTTCACTGCTAACAGATTGCAAGACAGGCACCTACCCCAAGGAAGAGCTAATTAACAGTGAGGGATGAGACTCACGTTAGAGCATTAACATCAACATAAGCAGTGTGATGCACAATTGCACATTACGTTACTATAACAACACCTTGTCCCTTTCACTTGTTCAAATCCTATTCAAGTCCTTGTCACTTCTTTGAGCCTAAACCCATAGAACCCTTGTAGATATATTGTTAATCCATTCCCATGTCAATTCAATTACCTAACCAACTGCAATTGCAATTGAGTGAAGCTGTTTATAGATTAGATTTGTACTAATTTATGTTGACAGTTTTTTTAATTTGATAACATTTTTTTTATTCTCTCATAGTATTAGAGAATTTTATAACATCAGATTATGCAGGAGTAAAGTCACATTTGAGTTCAACGTTTGAAAGAAGATACAGAGAAGTGATTGAAAAGTGAGATTGGGAAATGATGTGGTGCAACAAAAGAATCTTCGGTCTTGTTTCCATGTTATTGCTGAGTCCATTCCATAAGGGAGAAACAACGCGTGAGGCCTTCTTGACCCACCCAAGGGGTTTGAAATGGTCAGCAATCAAATAAAAGGATCACTCTCATTTTCGCTCTCAAAACCTATACCTATACAATATCACTCACCACTAATGATCAGGACCCACACTTTGTGGAAAATTCACTCAGTTTTGGCCAGTCAAATATATCTTCTTTTTCCCATTCAAATTCTAACCTTTATATATCCCTCTTCGTCTCACCTTCCCCAACCAAGTCCTATGTCTATTTCACACGCACCTTCACTTTCTCACATGGCATATTAGTACCTCACTTTGACACATTAGTTTCAAGGCCTTAGCTGCAACTAAAAGTAGGAGTCTAATTCCATTGCAGGTGCTTTTTTATTCATCTTTACAACATGGTGGAGAGCACCAAGAGAAAACACACTAGCCTCATCCATGAACTAATCCAAGGAAAGGAGCTAGCAAAACAGCTTAGTAACCATATGGTTTCTTCTTGTCAATCATCCCATGAAACCAATGAAGTGTTGATTGAGAAAATACTTTCTTCCTATGAGAAAGCACTCACCATGCTTAAATGGGGGTCTATGGTGGGAGAGACCAACACCACTACCATGATGGATTCTCATTGTTCTTTTACAAATGGAAGCCCCAGAAGTGAGGTGGTGGACCGTGAATTTGAGCACAAAGCTGTCTTCAAGAAAAGGTAATGTCAAAAAGGTTACCAAATTCTTGTTTCTTCGTGACTTGTGTAAGTGAATTGCTGAGGCTGGTGATCTAATTTCAATGTGCTCTTTGAATTTTGGGGTGCAGAAAGGCCATGCCTAGATGGACAGAGCAAGTGAAGATTTGCTCAACCACAGGACTAGAGGGGTCTTTGGATGATGGATATAGCTGGAGAAAATATGGCCAAAAGGATATTCTCGGGGCTAAGTTTCCAAGGTTAGATAGAAGTTCTTTTTCTTGTTATAAATTAAACAAGTTCAATTTAGATTGTATAATTGGCATTTTTTTTTAATGTGATGTGACAGAAAGGTTCACTTCACCCCTCTAGCTTTTTGACATAGAAGCATGAGAGTATTTTTTAGTTAGTGCCACAAGCATTAGGTAACTGGTAACTGAAAAATCAGTGGCTAATTAGCTAATGATGTCTAATAGGGGAAATATAATGCACATGTAGGACGAATTTTCGTTACTTGTTTTAAAGGTTCTAATCCCTCCAGTGTTTTAAAAATGATTTGCAATTTGTAAACTTATCCAAAGGACCATGTCAGCTTATTTTAAACGAACCCAAATTTGTGCTTTATGTAAAATGTGTTGAGTTGTGCAAGAAAGAATTCATCCGTACAGTGGAGAAACCTGGAACACTTGTAAAGCGGAACAAACTTGTTGTATAGTGTCAAGTTGGTAGCTCATGTACCCTATTCAGCAACAAATGCAATAACATGCAAGTTGCAATCGAATTCGTAATGAGATAAGAATAGGCCATCAATACCCCTTTTTCTCATTCTTTATATGTGGGCATAGACTGTACTAACCTTTACAACAACTAAAAGCATAAAAAAATTTAAGTTTTCCTCTCCAACTTCTTGTCTAGGTATAAAACAAAGAGGTGGGGGAGTTTCTATTAATATTTTTATTTGCTATCTAGACCATACTGACTTAGCCAATATCTAATGTCCATATTAAGAAGAGAAAAACAAGCTTTTTATAGTTTTGCCGAAAAATTAACAACTAGTGCTTTATATTGCAGAGGATATTACAGATGCACACATAGGAATGTACAAGGGTGCTTGGCAACAAAACAAGTTCAAAGGTCTGATGAAGACCCAACAACAATTGAGGTGACCTACAGAGGAAGACACACATGCACGCATGCTAAGCATTTAAACAAAGCATTCCCATCAAACATAAAGTTGGGTTTGGGGGGAAATCAATTCCATAATGATCAAAAGAATCAACCGCTACAAGAGAAAAAAATGCAACAAATCCCAGAGGGGATTTTCACGTTTGAAACAGAACACAAAGTCAAAACTGAGGAATTGGAAACCAAGGAGGATATCTTCTCATGGTTTTGCTTTCCTTCTTCATCAATTGGATCGGAAAATGAGGACAACAACATGTTACACGAGGCCATGATTGAAAACCATTTCATGGAAAACCTTTCTCCTGCATTCATATCACCAGCGACTTCAGAATCAAACCTTTTCTGTTTATCAGCATACAACTTTGGTAGCACTGGACTAGTATGCCAAAACATTCAAACCTCAGAATCTGATATCACTGAGATAATTTCAGCCCCAACTTCAGTTACCAACTCCCCAATCCTGGATTTGGATATCTTGCTTCATAAAGGAGATTTTGAAACTGATTTCCCTTTCAACACCCCAGAATTTTTCTCTTCATAAGAACTTCCATGCACTTCAACGTAGATGGTTAAAGAGAGAGAATAATGAGAACTAAGAACAGCATAGCCATATTCTGTTCCGGATTAATTGTTAGTCGTAGATCCTGACTATGCAAGGGGAATCGTAAGTCATGTTGATAAATCAAGACAATGAAACATCCTTGTCATGTCATGCAAGTTTGGAGAGTTTTCATGTATGTAATGTACCTTTGCCTAGAAATTAGAATGTAATGCGTAAATAAATTGTAGCTGTAGTCAACTTCTGCAGTTTTTTTCTTCTCTTATAATTGGTTCACGTGTCTTCTCTTGTTTTGGAAAAGCAAAAAAAGATTTATCATAGGAACCCGTCACATATGAAGTACAAGGACCAAAACAAAGTCACAACGTTACAGAATGAAATTTAAAACAACAAAACACAATCCTACATTATTCCCAAGGCTGAATCACCACTGTGTATAAGAACATCAAGAGATTTAATGATTTGTGCCTATGAAACCACAAGCCACACTTCGTAAATTGATTTGGAACTCAATAGTCGAAGTCAATATATTCCCTTTCCTAAGTGAAACTAAAGATCACCCATCCTTCTTACACATTCGATACAATCATCCAATATCTTCTTGGCATCATATTTATATACAAATCCTTTGTCACACAGCTTTGTTGAGATCCACTTGATATCATTCTTCGGCTCATCTTCATTTCTGAAATGCAATTTTCAGATGAAAACTGTAAATAACTGTAATCATGTTCAAATATTTTTGTTAATTATGCTTAAAATTATTCCATGGAAAATGTTCTTGTTTAATATCTCTTTTCATAAAATATTAGAAGTGTGTTGGTTTGCAGTTGGGTACTAAAGCTGGGTTTACTCTTTATTGGAAGATGTTCATATTTGTTTGGTAATTTTTTTCCTTGAATTGAACATGACATTCATCTATACTAAAGTTGAAAGTTACCTTTTTTATGTTTTTCTATTCTACCTGAAGGTTTCATTAATTTTATTTTTAAATAAACATAAAGTTTATGAAGTTGGATAAACCAAACTTTACTTTTTCAGCTGTAATTCAAACATACACCTTTTGTTTGTTCTGTAATAAAACAAACGAAAAGAGGCTAACCAAGAACAGCCACTTACTCTTGTCTCACACTGAATTCTGGATGATGAAGAGCAAAATGATTAGCCATGTCACGTAATGAAACATATGAACTAGCACACAAGAATCTTCCTCTAATGGAGGCACTTTCCATGCAGAAAATATGTGCATCACAGACATCATCAACGTGTACCAGAGGAATTTTGCCCAGCAATCGGTTTAGGAACTCGAGTGTTTCATACGAGGTTTCTTTTTGCATGATCTGTGCGATACAAGCTTCAACGTTATGGGGTGTGAAAGCTTGAAGGGTGTCACCTCCCACAAGCCCACAAGCGAGTGTTACCACCTCCAATCCACTACTATTTTCATTGTTCAAGTAGCTCAACATATGTTTCTCCGACAGTGTCTTTGAATATACGTAGTCCTTCAAATACAAGACCAATACATCAAAATCAACATTCTCCGACATGTTCATAAATTTACTTATACACCACCAATCATCAATATTAATATGGATATTTGGGGTTCAGTACCTCTTAAATATTGATAATTAACTATACATCAATAATTTTTATACCTAATATCAACTATTAATATTCCCTTCCACATGCACATGCTTTCTGGTACAACGTCGTGGTGGCTCTTTTTGAAGAGTATCACATCGTTGACACGCCTGTGCTTACTACTACAACATTGAGTCGAGTGCCATGTAAAGCTTATATGACATAAATGCTTATCTCTCTTTTTAGTTATGGCCAATGCAGTGATATCTGGCCAAGGGGGACTACGAATCCATATTCTTTCAAAGAAACTCATTAAACAAAACTTGGGAACCAACCTTATACAAAGGATGTCCAGAGTATAAATATGCCAAGGAATCATTAAGAGGGGTCCAGCAAGTTTCATCCATTGCATCTTTGTATCCACTTCCATCTTCTTTCAATGGAGAAGCTGAACAAGCAGTTGCAGTGTAGATGAGACGCTTCACCGTTCCTGCTTTCACACAAGACAGGGCAATGCTCTTTGACCCGGCAACCGCTGCTTCGGTAGTATCCTTATACTGCTTCAATGTCATACATCACTCTTAAACCATAATCAACACATAGGAGTGTGCCAAAAGATCCTTCTATAGTCTAACCAAACTCTACCGTTAAAAAAAAATGACATGATCCACTTTATTATATAACATTCTTGCTGCAATGTAATAAACTGGATCATAGATGCACAGTTCAGTTTAGATATAATTTTTTAGTTATTCTTTAGTCAGAATTAAAATTTTCCTTTCAATAATATGTATAATCAAATTATATTAAACAATTACAAAAAAATTTAAGATCAAATTTTAATTCTAATAGAAAAACATCACCTAATTTTACACAACCTACTCATACTCACACGGGTAACATGATCTAAAGAAAATGATATTATAAGAAAAATATTTAATAAAAAAATAAGACATAACTAGTTATAATAAACAGAAAAATATTGAATTTAGCAGGTGGTCTTTGTATCGCAGTTGACTTCTTAAAAGTTGATATAATAACTAGGAGGTGAACCTGGTAACCGAGTTGATGGGTGAGGGGGGTAGCAACGTGAAAAACAAAGTGACAACCTTGAATTGCAGGGCCAAATTGAGATGGGTTGTAAATATCAGCTTCAAACAACACCAGTTTTCCTTCTGATTCTGGAAGGCTCTTTAAGAAGCTCACCTTTGACTCATTCTCTGTTAATGCAAATTAATTCAAAGTTAAACTTGACAACACAACAGATATATATATACATACATGAACAAAGACACAGAGAGAGTGAACTAACTCAAGTCTCTGAGAGTTGCATGGACAGTGTGACCCTTGGCCAAGAGCTTCTTGATGAGCCATGAACCTATGTAACCATTGCCTCCAGTCACGCATACCTTGGACCCTTCCACCATCACTTTGAACTTCCTCACCACAGATACCGATACCACACGCACACACTTACACCTTACAACCCAGATAAGTACATATATATATTTTAAACTTGGAGCTTATGGCTCGAGTATACGTGCAAGAATAGCCACAATATATTTTTCTGGGGGTGAATAGAATAAATTATCTTCAATTTTTTATATTTTTATATTTTTTTAATATTTTTTTACTCCTTTTATGAAGAGTATCAATGTATCATTTTTTAAAAATTAAAAAATTAGAGGTGTCATTTTAACATTCTTTAGATAATTAATATAATTAAAAATTAAAAATTTTAAATAAAAATAAAAGAAATATGAATACTTATAAAATTTCTCAAAAACAGAGACGTATAATTTATTCGTATTATTTATATTTTAAAAACCTTTAATATCAAGAAAAAAAATCATATAGACAAATGTAAATATTATATAGACAAACTTCTGCAGTTTTTTTCTTCTCTTATAATTGGTTCACGTGTCTTCTCTTGTTTTGGAAAAGCAAAAAAAGATTTATTATTGGAACCCGTCACATATGAAGTACAAGGACCAAAACAAAGTCACAACGTTACATAATGAAAATAACACCAAAACACAATCCTACATTATTCCCAAGGCTGATATAAGAACATCAAGAGATTTAATGATTTGTGCCTATGAAACCACAAGCCACACTTCGTAAATTCATTTGGAAACTCAATAGTCGCAGTCAATTTATTCCCTTTCCTAAGTGAAACTAAAGATCACCCATCCTTCTTACACATTTGATACAATCATCCAATATCTTCTTGGCATCATATTTGTATACGAATCCTTTGTCACACAGCTTTGTTGACACCCACTTGATATCCTTCTTCGGCTCATCTCCATTTCTGAAATGCAATTTTCAGATGAAAACCGTAAATAACTGTAATCATGTTCAAATATTTTTGTTAATTATGCTTAAAATTATTCCATTGGAAATGTTCTTGTTTAGTATCTCTTTTCATAAAATAGTAGAAGTGTGTTGGTTTGCAGTTGGGTATTAAAGCTGTGTTTACTCTTTGTTGGAAGATGTGTATATTTGTTTTAAAAATATTTAATCTAACTCTAATAATTAGTTGTGTAAAGAAAGATAAATAAGTATGCATGTAATATAATGTATATATGCTTTGCTACTAATTAAAGTTGGTAAAAAAAAAATTTTCTTGAATTGAACTTGACGTTCATCTGTACTAAAGTTGAAAGTTACCCTTTTTCTTTTTTCTATTCTACCTGAAAGTTTCATTAAATTTATTTTTAAATAAACTTATAGCTTATGAAGTTGGATAAACCAAACTTTACTTTTTCAGCTGCAATTCAAACAAACAACTTCTGTTTGTTCTGTAATAAAACAAAGGAAAAGAGGCTAACAAAGAACAGCCACTTACTCTTGTCTCACATTGAATTCTGGATGATGAAGAGCAAAATGATTAGCCATGTCACGTAATGAAACATATGAACTAGCACACAAGAATCTTCCTATAATGGAGGCACTTTCCATGCAGAAAATATGTGCATCACAGACATCATCAACGTGTACTAGAGGAATTTTACCCAGCAATCGGTTTAGGAACTCGAGTCCTTCATACGAGGTTTCGTTTTGCATGATCTGTGCGATACAAACTTTAACGCTGCTGGGTGTGAAAGCTTGAAGGGTGTCACCTCCCACAAGCCCACAAGCAAGTGTTACCACCTCCAATCCACCACTATTTTCATTGTTCAAGTAGCTCAACATATGTTTCTCTGACAGTGTCTTTGAATATACGTAGTCCTTCAAATACAAGACCAATACATCAAAATCAACATTCTTGTTAGTTATTGCCAATGCAGTGATATCTGCTCAAGGGGGACTATGAATCCATTTTCTTTCAAAGAAACTCATTAAACAAAACTTGGGAACCAACCTTATAAAAAGGATGCTCAGGGTATAAATATGCCAAGGAATCGTTAAGAGGGGTCCAGCAAGTTTCATCCATTGCATCTTTGTATCCACTTCCATCTTCTTTCAATGGAGAAGCTGAACAAACAGTGGCAGTGTAGATGAGACGCTTCACCGTTCCTGCTCTCACACAAGACAGGGCAATACTCTTTGACCCGGCAACCGCTGCTTCGGTAGTTTCCTTATACTGCTTCAATATCATACATCACTCTTAAACCATAATCAACACATAGGAGTGTGCCAAAAGATCCTTCTATAATCTAACCAAACTCAACCGTTAAAAAAGCATGACATGATCCACTTTATTATATAACATTCTTGCTGCAATGTAATAAACTGGATAAAAGAAGCACAGTTCAGTTTAGATATAATTTTTAAGTTATTCTTTAATCAAAATTAAAATTTTACTTTTAATAATATGTATAATTAAATTATATCAAACAATTACGAAAATTTTTAAGATCAAATTCTAATTCTAATAGAAAAAAACATCACCTAATTTTGCACAACCTACTCATACTGATATCATGATTCAAAGAGATGATATAATTAAGAGTTGAACCTGGCAACCGAGTTGATGGGTGAGGGGGGTAGCAACGTGAAAAACAAAGTGACAGCCTTGAATTGCAGGGCCATATTGAGATGGGTTGTAAATATCAGCTTCAAACAACACCAGTTTTCCTTCTGATTCTGGAAGGCTCTTTAAGAAGTTCACCTTTGACTCATTCTCTGTTAATGCAAATCAATTCTAAGTTAAACTTGACAACACAACAGGTATATAAATACATGAACAAAAACACAGAGAGAGAGAGAAGTAACTCAAGTCTCTGAGAGTTGCATGGACAGTGTGTCCCTTGGCCAAGAGCTTCTTAATGAGCCATGAACCTATGTAACCACTGCCTCCAGTAACGCATACCTTGGACCCTTCCACCATCACTTTGAACTTCCTCAGTCCTCACCACAGAACAGATACCTACACCACACGCACACACTTACACCTTACAACCCAAACAAGTACATATACATTTTAACTTGGACGCTTATGGTAGAGTAAACGTGGAAGGAATAGCCACAATATATTTTTCTGGGGGTGAAAATATTATAAACCATCTCTCCTATGGATTTTGTTTGACTTTAATTCCCACCAAAAAAAATATTTTTTTACTTTAAAAATTAAATTGTCTTATTTTTATTTTTATTTTATGATATTAATGAAACATTAAATATATTATTTTTATTATTTTCTTAATTATTTTTATTATTTTCTTAATTATTTTTATTATATTCTATTGACAACAAACTCATCAATATAAATATGCCGTCCTTGGGGTTAGGTTCAATTTAGTAGAATTCTGCGACAGACAAACATAGAACCTAACTTTAGTTAGGTGAATTCCAATTTTATATAGTATATACATTAGATTAAATAACTTATTTATTTTTTACTATTATTTTTATGTTTATTTTTTCTAATATAGAATAGCTTTAAAAATATTTTAAAATATTTATTCAATTGATCATTTTGTTTATTTGCCTTTTAAATTACTAAATAAATGTTTTATAAACAAATTTAAATATGAAGTTTTTATTTATTTTTTTTAATAATCCTATATATTATTTTTTAAATTTTATTATTTAAAATATTTTTATTTCTAAATTTTTCACGCCCAATATTGTTCCAAAAAATATTAATAGAAAATTATAATACATCTTATATTTTCATTTGTCACTGCTGTGTTTTGACCACTGTATAATGTTAGAAAATAGAGGCCTGAGAGGCTCAATATCTGGAAAATTGTGACACAAGAATTGTCAACATAAGATTGGTATAGATTCTGTATATATATATATAAAAAAAATAAAAAACTTAAAATTTAAATTTGAGAAAATGTATAGAAAATTACATTTTAAAATTTTCGTGTTTAAAAATCAACTTTTCTTTCTATTATTTTTTCACTTTCTTTCCAATTAAAAAAACATTATTCATATTTATTTCTTCTAATTGTTATCCTTTCCAAATATTCCAAGTGTTAACAAAACTTTGACATCTTGTCAAAAAACAAAAGAAGTTTCTGGTATCCCTCTCTAAAGAATAGCATACACTATAAGTCTATCTTGTACTCTACTTCTATTTTTTTTTTCTTTTATCAACAGATAAAATTTTATATATATTCCGTCTTTATAAAAATTGTGGCATTACAGTCTACCATATGCCTCAACTACATTATAGCTATGATTGGTTATATTATATTAACATGACATTAAATTATATTAATATATCATAAATAATTTTGATTTAATGGTCGACCCCCCTCATAATTTTCAACATATACATCCATTCATAATAGCACAAAGAGATAAAGATCATCCTATTTTTTATACGTAACTTTATTTTATAAATAATTATAATACGTAATCAAACTAGTCAATTCATTCACAAATATACAAATAGTTTATTTATATTTTATATCTAATTACCTTTAATAACCAATAATCAATTAGTCAATTTATTCACATAATATAAATATATATGTCCTCTCTTATATTTTATAATTAATTATCTAATTCCTTCAAAATAAAGAACCTTGAATACTAAAAAAAAATATCTATACCTAACAAAATTAAATAAATACTTAAAATAGTAGTTATTTTATTTCTATCTTTTCATTAACCAAAAAATAAAAAAATTCTTCGAGTCTCAGGTTCCAGAAATGTATGATAAATACTCTCAAAACTCATCTACAAAAAAATTTAAATAAAATACTCTAAACATTAAATTTAAATTCTTGTATCTATAATTCCAAAAAAATTATAATTATTACCAAAAAAATTATATATATTATAATTATCTATTAAATATTTTTAATTTACACGTGTCCCATTATATTCTACCCAGGTCTACCTGAAAAAATCTAAATAATTGATTCAACGTGACATCTCCAAAAAAAAAAAAAACACTGCCACCACCCGAACTGTGAAAGGCCCACTGGGCTTACAACGAACAACCCAGGGAACCAACATCTAGTTTTAGTGAAATTCTAGTTTCCTTTTGTTTGATTAGATATTTGTATTGGTGCTGTTGGATTGCAAATTGTAACCCTCGGATACACCAATCTCATGCTTTAATCCACAAACTAACATATTTTGAGCTGAGAATTGGAATAGGTTAACCATAGTAAAGTTTTGTTTGAACAAGTGTGACCTGTTTTTAAAATTCAAATTTAAGTATGGCATGTTATTTGTTATAAGTTCTGTTTTTATGTTTGACCTTATTTTCTGAATTTTAATTTCATTTTCTAATATATTTAAAGGCCTATTTCACTTTAAAAATATTATATAGACTTGATGTATCTTTAAATAGGCTAATGACGAAATATTTTATACAGAGAAAACTATGAAGATTAAAATCACATACCCAAAACTTGAGATAAATGTAAAAGTACTGGAGTATAAATTTGTCTATTAATAAGCTTTTGAGCATTTAAAAAACCTCCATGCATTAATTATTTTTTATATAATAATTTTTCTAGATTTGTATTAAATGCATTTTGGAGTATAGTTTTATTATTGTTTTTCCGTACTTGCGTAACCATGAATTCAAATTTGAAAATTAGCATTTTGTTATGTTTTTATATGTTTGACGGGATCAAATTTATATAACTTGAAAATTATGAAAACCAAAATCGAGTAAATAAAAACTAAAATTCATTTAATACTCTAATTTCATGCCAACACATCTATGTTTGCATTGATGAATATTTCTATATTACGCATTTTAATATATGAAGGAAAAAAAAGTTTGAGTAATTAAAATTTAAAATCATCCAAACATTAAAGAACATACACTAAAATTAAAATAATTCAATGAAGTGATACAAATGGGTCCCAATAAAATATGCTTTATTCAAATATCAATAAGCACTAGGCTAAAGACGCATAAACTGACACTGAAACCGATAATTCCACTATTTAAAGTTTGGATAAAGCTATACAGTAATTGGATATGATTCCCATAAAGCAGAAGATATTGTTGTGATTTGGATTTTGTCCTTATAAAATAAGTGAATTAAAATAAAAATTAAAGTTACATTACCTATGTAAGATTTTATTTCTCTGTAACAAACAGAATATGCTTTAGATAATAAAATACGATTAAAATTATAAATAAACAATTGAAAATTTAATGTTATGGTTTATTATACATGTATTGAAATTTTGTTATAATTTCAATTGTTATTATATCTTTATTTTTAAAATTTTCTAATCTTTATAGATGTATAATACTAGTGAAGGTACCATATAGAGAAAGGCGTGGATATATAACATAAAAAATTTACAAAAAATTATATAAAACCTAAAAGTTTGTAATAAATGACAAAGGAAACAAAGAAAATAAGATGTATGAGTAGAAAAAATTCAGACACGCAACCTAATCTAGTATGAATATAATAAAAAAATTTATATAAAAGAATTTTATACTTATAAAGTTTGCGTAAAAAAACTTAAAAAAAATATTATATTTAAATAGAAAACACATTATTAGTCACGTACTATCTATAATTTAAATATAAATATTATATATATATATATAAAAATGTAATGCAAGTAAATATAATACATCCATCTTTTTTTATATAAATAATTCTTTTTTTTTAACACTTGTTAATGTAAGACTTTAAATTAATAAATATTCTATATATTTTTTTTTTAATTTAAAGTTTTGTATTATTATAATATTTTATTTTATTTTTCAAAAGCAATGATCGTAGTCCCAACATGTAGCTGCTTATGAATGCTGATTTCAAATTTTCGTACCAACCATCATTTATGGCTTGCCAAATGTTTCAATGTATTGATGGTGTATAACACCTTACACGTATTGAATCTATTGATTTTTGGCAAGTCGTGCAACACGCACTTTCCGAGTTTCCATCATCATCCTATGAATTCCAGAACTAAATACCTTAGTAGTTGAAACATAATGTTCTAATAAAATGCAGGAACAATACACAAATTAAGCTTCAAAACCATGATATTTACAGTTGACTAGGTCAGGATGAAGTTGCTTAGAAATCAAAATCATGATACTGTAGTCATAATTGTTTGGAACCAAAATCATCGTAGACATTAGGAGCCCATGGTGGATTGGTCTGGACCCCGCAAGAAGATTTGAGTGCAAAATGTGTGATCTATAATAACTAAACTAAGTAAAACCACTCGTTTTGAGTTTCCTCCAACCCCACGGAATCAAACTCCTACATCGTCTCAACGACCCTACCAAGCCATTATTCACTTCTTCGAAAAACATACGTCCTAACATTAAATTTTGTCTAAAAAACATAATATATGTATAAAAAGAAAGAAATGATAAAAAATGAAAAAAGAAAAGAAGTAATATGAAAAGAGTGAATACTAAATGTGTGATACTTAAATTTTAGCTTTATTTTAAGTTTACAATACGACAACAAGTTACAATTCCCTTGTCGTGAGCATCATGGCAATTATTTTCGATTCATAGAACTTGTAAATGATAATTATTAATCATGCTGCAATTATAAATTTCTGGTACTGTGCGGGCGTATATTTGTATTTTATAACAGTTAATTTATTTATAAAATATTTACGTATTTCTAACTTTCTATTTTTTATATATATATATATATATATTTACATTTTATATCTTTTCACGTCATTTTATAATTAATTATATAATTATTTACATATTTTAATTATCTGTCAAATATTTTTTATTTATTATACACTCAAAATGTTTGTTCAGCTGTGAAATAACATTCGAGTAAATAGTATATATACTAAATCTCTAAAGAAATTTTATTATTATGTATGATAAATTTGACGATTTTAATAATAATTATTTTAAAAAATATATTTATTGTAACCTCTTATTGTTTAAAAATTTAATTTTTTTATATTAACTATACGCATAAATTAAATTGATAATATTTTAACCTTTAACTCACTCGTCACATTATTAATATTTTTAAACACGATTAAAATTCTCCTAGTATTACATCTTTCTAAATACTACCAAACAGATTTGGTTTATATAATACACACACGAACGACAATGTAAGAACACAAGTTCATTGTGACAAATAAAAAATTATAAATTTCAACCAAATTTTGATATACACATTAGTCAGTAAATTAAATAAAGAAAAAATAATGTATGCACACATAACATAAAAAATTTACATGGTTATTTAGAAAGTTGTGATAACAATAAAATTATTAAGTTTTTTTTTAAAAAAAAACATGAAAAGTTATACTTTAACTATAATTAATGGATAGTTTAAGGTAGCTGTATACAATCACTACATGATCATTAAATTCTTAATTAAATGATGAACTTTTATTTTCACGTCACTTAATATATTTTTAAGAGATTACTAAATTAATCATTTGGTTGATTATTTTTTTTTTTGTTTTTATCTAAATAATACGTTAAGTTTGAACTTATAATCTTGAAACAGAAACCTTGTCTTTTAAGATGTTAAATTGTACAAATTTATCAGTTTTCCATGTATCAGTTATTTTTATGTGGAAGCAAGCTTAACATGATTTGATGGACACATCGAAGAGGACAACATGCCTACAAGTAATAATTGTACTTACTTTAATTTTTAACCATCGGAATTCTAAAAGAAGTTTATTATAAATGTGTATAATATGTTATTAATTATTATTGCATTTAGTAGGTAAGGAACGCACCCAGGATTTTCACTTGGAAGCAGAGTAGGTAAGGACGTATGATGGAGCATAATAATTTGATAATTGAACATTACCTTTTTAAATATCATAATTTAATTTTGGAAGCCATGATTGAAACTTTTTACATTGCTTGTAATTTATGTGCTATATATCTTGTAACCAGAGAAAAATAATCTTTAATAAAAAAAGTATAGCATTAATTTCTCATGGGACGGGGCCATATGAACACCATATTGTATAGCAGTTCTACAAGAATCTGTGACATAAGACCATGAGAAAAAGGAAATAAAGAAATAAAAAGAAGAAGAAGAAGAAGCAAATTCTGTCACTTTTTCTGCAACCTAAACTACTTGATTAAATAATTCCATCATTACCAAACTGACTTAATTAAACAAATCCGTTTCTGGTTGAAGGCATTTACCAAACTTAAGAAATTCATTAACTCGTTAGCTAGACTTTAGAATTAAGGACATAGAGTTAAATTTTCGACCTTAATAATATTCGCAGTAAAGATTAGCGTTAAATAACATAAATTATCAAAATAAAATTACAATTATAAAGACAAGCCAAAAACCACTTAAAAACTGGGTAGAAATTATGTTGTGGAGATAACGATGGATCGAAACGGCATTGTGAAAGAAGTGGTTGGAGGAAAACCATGATTTCCTTGGGAGAATGATTCTGGCCATTAAACTTTGACGGAGTTAACGTTGTTGCGAAAAGTCCTTGTTCCAAAACACAATATCTAATGCTTTAGCCATTTTACTTACTTTGATCGTGGAGCTAGAAATTTGGGTGCACAGGGTCCCTCATATTTTTGTCCAATTCCCACGATCGGTTGTCACTAGGATGTGAAACCAAAACGCCACGTGAACTCATTCAATATTATACAACTTTTCAACTCCCCATCAATTATTTACATCATTTTATCCGACTACATTATCATCCTTAAATAAGTCCCACCATATTACGTATGTTCTATCAAATTTTTATTCTTGTACGAGATCCCAATATTCAGAATGATAAGTTTAGTGAAATATGAAATCTTAGACTTAATATCTTCCACAAAATTACTTATTTAAAATAAAATATTTGATAAATAATTAGAATAAATAGATGACTAGTTAACTAGTTATAAATTATGAAGAAAAAAATTTATATAAATTCAATATATATTATGTGAATTATGTTTTGGAGTTTGTACATATGTAAGTAAGTTATCTGATTAATTGTATATTAGAATTTATATACATTAATATGAATGAGTTGGTTAATTAATTGTGTAAAAAAATTTATAAATATTTAATGTTTTGACTAATTGATTATGTATTTAATTTTATACATATTATTTAAATAAATTAACTTATTAATTACATATTAAAGTTAACTATGTGAACGTCTCATTTAAATTTAGTGAAATATGAAGTCTTAAACTTAATATAGTCCATAAAAACACCTACTAAAAATGCTCTAAAAAGAAATATGCAATCAAGACAAGCCGTCCCAAATTAATAAATACACCACTAATATTAGAACTAGTTTAAAGTTGACACGGGGAAAGACATTGGTAAATAAGTAAATAAAAATAAATTAAGTGCAGGAGGTAGTACATAAATAAACTACACAATCTACCTCTTATTAATAAAGTAAAAAAAAAGGCTAATTTAATTAGTTACTTTGTTACTCCATTTGAGAGCAAGATTGGAGATATTGTTGGTGGAGGAACCATTTGGAGCTAGAGCCTTAGCAGCAGCGTCCTTGAGATGATTCATTCGATAACGAAGCTTCTTCCCTTGTTCACCTTCCATAAGGCATTTCACAACACTTTCAATTTCTTCTTTCTCCACCAACCCACTTTCCCCAACTTTGGGACGCAAAGCAACTTTAACATCATTCTCTAACATATACGCGTTCATCTTCTGTTCAGCAAAGAGTGGCCACGCGATGAAGGGAACCCCATTCACCACGCTCTCCAGAACAGAGTTCCAACCACAATGACTCAAGAACCCACCAGTTGAAGGATGGGCCAAAACCTGAGGCTGTGGGGCCCAAGAATTAACCAAAAACCCTCTTCCTTTTGTTCTCTCAACAAAGCCTTTAGGTAAAAAGTGTATAGGATCCGTTTGGCTCTCCGCTATGAAATAAGACGCATTCGCAACGGTGTCGTTTGGACTCTTCACAACCCAAAGAAAACGCTGTTCACTCTTTTCAAGTCCCAGTGCCAGCTCATTAATCTGTGCACTCGACAGAGTCCCAGCGCTTCCGAAAGACACGAATAAAACACTTCCACGTGGCTGTTCATCCAACCACCTTAAACATTCCGACTCAACTGAACCGGTCTCCATTCGAACCAACGGTCCGACCGCGTAAACCGGTGGTCTCCCTGGTTGTTCTTTCTCTAATTCCTTCACAGTCCCTTCGAGTTCAGCGAAACTATTCTCGATTATACCCTCGGCTTCGCTGTATCTCTTGGCGTGGTGTAGGACCCACTTGTATGCCTCGTCGGACCGGTCTTGAACCGGGTCCAGAAAATCCTTGCCGTAAAACGGAATGGAACCGGGGATGTTAACCGGTTCGGGAAGGTCTCTGAACTCGCAGCTGAATTCTTGGTCAAGCTTTGGGATTTGAAGGAAGAGAGACAAGACGGTGGCGGTGGAGGGGTAGAAGATGTAGGGCGAGGCGTTGAATTCTCTGGCGACGTCGAAGACGTCGGTGGAGAAGAGGTCACCGACGAGTGCAGCGATGGTGTAGGTTTCAGAGAGGGAGTTTAACGTTTCGCGGAGGAACGGAAGAGAACGGAGCATTGTGTGGGAGATTAAGGTTTCGATTTTGCTGGCCGGAGGGAGGTCGGAGAGAGTCACCGGAGAAAGGAAGGTGTGAGAAATGGAGTCCGGTAAGGCCTCAAGGACTTTCTTTTGGGCCTTGGATGGTGGGCCGTCTGTTGGGATGAGAAACGTCACCGCCAGGTTATGATAACAGATAATTTTCTTGGCGAACTCAATCATTGGTATTAAGTGTCCCATGCCAGGTGATGGTATCATGGCCACTATAGCTGGTGCCGGTGCCACTCTTGCTTCTTCTCTTTGAACTACCTCTTCCATAGCAACGATGATTAAACACAAACCTAAGGTTTTTTTGTTTTTTTTTTTGTGGTATTGTTTTGTTGAAGGAAGAAGAACAGAGAGAGGGGTTTTATATATAATTGGTGGTGAGTGGCAGGGTTTGAATTTGAGTGAAGTTTGTAATTTGTTAATGACTTTACTTAATTTTTAATTTGGGGTTGTCATAATGGAGAAGGTGAATGGAGGATGAGAAAATGGAGTGGGAGCAAGTAGAAGAGTTAGTAAGTATTTGATTAAATGAGTGTTAATAGGAAAACGAATTTAGCAATTTATCTGATTCATAAGAATGATGTCAGTGCAGACGTAAGGCTTATGTGATCAAAAATAAAGAGGGAACATTTTGTGTGTGGCTCTCCAACGTGTGGATATCCTAACACGTTTTTTTCATCACCCTCTCTTCCGGACAAACACCTAACCTTTCTTAATTTTTATGTACTGAATGAATGTATTTTAAGGTGGCCACGGCCGGTCAAGCCACCACAACATTCTAACACATATGCAAATGCAATGCAACTCTCTGTTTCCAATTCAATTCAATTTTGATGTCATACCAACCAATGTACATGAATTTCATTGCTGTGTTGTGTATATATATATATATATATATATATATATATATATATAAGTAAGAGCTTTTATTAAAATTAATAAATAAATTGTATTCAATAAATGTCATAATTAATGTATTATAAATAAATTAGTGTCCTAATGAAGGTTGAGAGGCCTCCAAGAAGTTTCATCAATGAAATTTTTAAAAGCAGTCCCATCATCTTTTAAGAGGAGAAGCAGCAGCCACTCCCATTAACATATATTAGTTTTTAAGATAAGTCCACCCTTATATTCAGAAGCCTTATCTTTAAATAAATTTGTGTTATGTGGAAGATTGTATGAAGTATTTTTTATTTTTTAATATTATTTTTATACTTATTGCAGAGGTCTTAGTGCATAAAAATATAATAGTATAATATATTTTCAAATAATTAAGAAAATTTGTATGGAAAAAGAAGATAACATTTATAAAATCTCGCAAAGATACAAGAAGTATTTATGTATATAGTTTATTCTTAAATAAATGATTTTATTATTTGCTTATTTAAATTCCTTTTATTATTAATATATATTAATAAAATTCTATTCAACATAATTAATGTATAATTGAGTTTTTGACATACGTATTTACAAATTTCAATGAATGTAGAAATTCGGATATAAAATGTATACGAAGAACAAATAAATTTTTTATTTAGACTAGAAATATTTTTCATTAGATAAAATATTATCAACCAAAGAAAATAACGACTAACATTTGTATTTGCATTGATAATCGTTTTATAATTTCACAGCAATCCGATATCGAATTCTCTTGAATAATTTTATAATTGATAATTATTATTTGTATTCTTTATAAACTTTACAGTACAATTCAATTATTTTCTTGTCCATTTTTAATAATTTTATTACGCTAATAATTAAAATATTAAAATACATAATTAATTAAATAACTCATTCATAAAATATTTATATATTTCTCTCTTTATATTATATATATATATACAAGTATTTTTCTTATTTTATATTTTATAATTAATTATTTAATTTTTATATTTTTTAATTAATTATTTAATTTTTTTTATATTTTATAATTAATTATTTAATTATACGTGTATTTGCAGACCAAATATTTTTTCGTCTATAACGGTGAACAAAAAAAAAAGCATCAACATTCAACGCATAATGCGAAGCTTTTCACTGTACTTTTTCTAGCATCATTCTTTCATCATTATAACGTGTAGGCACCAACAGTATTTTTCTAGAATCAAATAGCCTATTGAATGGAAAAAGACACCACTTTACGATACATTATTTTAATAGTTATCGAATATAATAGTAATAAACCTAAATTATATTACGTATACAGATCTTACTAGGATATATTAATAGTATACTTTCTTTCTTTCTTTATTCTATCAATTAATTACAACATATCACATCTTAACAAATTATTATTATCTGACTATCTTAAAAGTTATATAAATATTGTAATTAATTGAAAATGTTTAATTTTGATTATTTTTAATGGAATTGATTACAATCTTTTGTTAAAGGTTAAGTAATAGATAATTGTTTCTATTAATTTATATGTTCTTATGGTAACTAGTTCTCACGTATATTGTCTAATTTTTCATGACCTATCCTCACCAACATAATATATAATATTCATGTTTGATTTCCAAATTTTTGTTTCTTTGTTTGGGATTGAATTGACAAATTGGCCTTTCAACACACGTGATGAATTATTACTGGTACACTCGTGAATGGAGTTACAAAAAATGTTTGGAATTTATACCTGGCTCGATTATGTGCGAGAAACTTTTAAAAAGAAAATTAATAGATCTCACGATTTAAATTTCTCTTTCAGAGAACTTTAGTACTTTACGTCTTTTTGAGAGTGATCTTTAAATTTATTATCAGAGAAATAATGGTCACACAAGTATCTATCAAATTATCAAATCAAAGTATACGAATTTACGCTGTTCATAACGAAAATTTTATGGTTTAGGAATCATAGGAAGACGTGTTATTCTTCCCCCTCACAGTCCAGTTTTTAATTTTTAAACATAATCATAAATTTCTAGAATGATTGAATTTTAAATTAAAAAGAAAATTTAAATAAAATATAAATATGTTTTAAAACAATTACAGTTTTCAAAAAAAATTAGATAAGTTAAATTATCACAACCAATTGTCAATTTTAATTTTACTATGTTTAAAATTTACTTACGATTTATTTGATAAATGTGAATCAATATAGAAATAAGTTTTAGTCCTTCAAAATTATGTATTCTTGTTTTTACTCCTCTTAATTTATTTTTAATCCCTTAAAAATATTCCGTCATTGTAAATGACCCCTACTGTTAATTGTTGTAAAAAATATAAAAAATAACATATCTTATATTAAACAATGATCACATTGATACCATTTGCAAAACTATATCATTCCAAGAGTCAATTGGGCCTGGCAGACACCAATGCAGGCAATCATTCTGGACATTAGTATTGGGCAAAGGGTGAAACTGACGGTATGGGCCTGGATGCCCATCGGGCCTTAACAAAGAGAGCCCAGTTGTGTCCAAAAGTTTCAAGTTGCCATTTGAAACCTTAGCCTTTTCAAACTCTTCAACTTCGATTCCTCTCATGATGGAATCAACGTAACTCATATTTATCTGGTTCTCTTTGAAGGGCACTGTCCTATTGCAATACCCTCCACTGAACCATTCTCCATTCTCAAAGTGGTCTGGTGTAGTGGTTCTGAACAACCCAACTGGCTTGTGTTCTGACTTTGTCATGAACTCAAAAACAAGGTGCAGTGCTTTGCGGTATGCATGTTCGAATCCTACTTCGGTTATATTCTTCTTTCCATGGCAGTTGTGACAGCCTGTTACTGTGTTGTTTTCATGGTATATTGCTGTCTTGAGAAACCATTTGCCACCTGCGATTACAATATAGTCAAAAGTCTTGTATTGGTTGGTCCATTTGTCGTCGAGAATGTCAAGATATAGCTGTATTTCTGAAGAGGAAACTCCATCCATGTCTTCAAATATGTCTGCTTTGATAAGGAAAGGTGTCCATATTACTGAGAGGGTGAAGTTGTGGGAAGGGAACTTCCATATCTTTGATCTATATTCCTCATCATGATACACCTCATCAGCTTGTTCCACCTGCACCACACAATCTCACTTAGATAACAATGTACAATGTCACACGAAGTTATTGAAAAGCAAAACCAATTTAACAAGGAAGCTGTTAAATATGAAGATATAACTAGATTACATATATATATATATATATATATATTGAGTAATGAAATATAAAGAGAGAGAAATAAGTATATATACAAGTATATATTAAGTTGACTACATGTTAGAGTTGACTGCGAAGTAAAATTGTTTAGTGAAGAATAATTACACTGGTTCCACAAATGTTCCGTTCATGGCTAGTAAAAGTTTAATTATCCTCCCAGAAAATGTTTTCACACTAATGATCATTGATCAAAGAATTAATATTGAAGGTCTGGTTAGTTTTTTGTTAACAAGTATTTCCAAATCAAGGTAGGTAAAGCTATTTGAAAAAAGACACGAAACTATCATGCAGGAAGTTGACCAACCATACAAAGCACAAGCTGTTTTCCACAATCCTACTTCTACAACTTTATTAACAGCGACATATCACTATCCTTAAAAGGACATTGCAGTGCAAGCTGTTGAACCTTGTAGTTCATAAATAAAAAATTTGAACTACTCCTACATGATTAGTTATTAGCTGTAACCATGCCTACATCATCAATGAACTAGAAACTACACCAACAATCTATTCAACTAACTAATCACAGCAGACCACACCATCACATGAACTAGACCCTACTGTAATTCTTGGCAGTTATTGTAAAATACAAAAGGAATAAAAAAGTGGCAATATACATGTTATCATTTCAATTTCTTATGATTTGACAAGCCAGCGAAGAGGAAATCATGAGTGTATCCAAAGCTGAGTAAAAACCAATTGACACCAAAGTATTACTAAACCACCTCATGTCACTCAAGAGAGACCAAGAAAACCATTGACAAGGTCTAAAAAAGGAAAGTTAAAACAGAGAAGATGTAACAAATTGGCTACTTTATCATAACAAACCAAAAGGCAAAGCATATGAAATTTGCAAATTGGTTAGCAGAAGAAACTAAAAGTACCTGTGAGAGAATGCAAAGAAGTGATTGTACATGGTTGCGAGAGATGGAATCACCAATAAAGGCCCATGATTTATGCCTCATGAGGTGGAGGAATTTCTTTGGATTGAACTTGGGTAATTCACAACCCCTTGGTTTCCACCTCCAATAAAGGTACCCTGAATCTGGCCGTCCATTCCTCATGCAGTTTTGATGATCTTCAATCACACGGCAGCTCTCATTAGTGTACATTGGACCAGATAGATCCGCCACCCAATCTCCCACAGAAAGATCACACTTCACTGCATCTAAATATTTCAAATTAAATTATAAACTTTGCATCAATATACTAAGGAAGAATGAATCTTATTAGTCTAGCTACCTGACACTTCTAATTTTAAATTATTCAATTTGTTTTTATTGCTTCTCAATACAAAGGAAGATTGAACCTTATTCTATCTTATAAAGAATAAAATATAAATAAAACAATGCCATGATCCTTGTGCTTAAATTATGATCCTTTACTAATCAGTGATGCGAATGATGGCAGGGAACTAGTACTTATTCAATGCTTGACGGACACCTAGAAACTAAAATGTTTCAGAATTGGCACAAAAAAAAAACATGGCATGCAAAACAGACAGATCTAAATGGTTCCAATCAACCGAAATCACGAGTATAAATCAAAGTTATTTCAAATAATAGTCTAAAGTTTTCAAATTTCAATCCAATCAAACACTCAGAAAGAGAGTTTCATCGGTTACAGTGATACATGTGATTTCGAAAAGGGAAAAAAAGAAGAAACCGAATTAACATTTTGCATACAATGCATGTTTGCAGATCAAGTATCTATCACATATAATACAAAGACAGGAAATGTCTGTTACCTTTAATATCAGTTTGGTTCTGGTTTACCAAAAAATCAACAACTGAATGAGGTGGCGGAGAGGGAGAAGTAGAAACAAGGGATGACTGTAGTATGGCGTTTGTGAGAGGAGCAGGATTATGCAGCACAGAAGAAAAGCTGAATGAATCGGTGAAGACAAGGTGAATAGCGAGAATTACCAATAGACATGACACTGAAAACTTAAGCAATGCATGCTGGTTCTTCTTCTGTGGAAACGGTGGGTTCAAATCACACCTTGTTTCCTTCACCATCTCGTAGTTAGCTACTACTACTTTCTCAAAACCAACCACCCAAGTAATTCTAACTAGTATGATTGAATAGTAAAATTTTATTTTTTCGGTTGTTCTGTTCTGTGTGAACTATCTTTGGGACAATGCACTGTTTGGATTTGCCAAATGTTAAAGAACTTATACACAATTCTGAGTGAGAGCTTTAAAAATAAAAACTAAAAAATAAAAATTAGGTGCAATGAATAAAAGAGTTGTGCAAGAGGTGAAACTTGTTCTCAGAGGAGAATGTGTGTCATACGCACAACACAACATGGTGATTGTGTTTTTGTTTTTTTATTCCTCGGAGTTTGTTCTCTCACTTTCTTTAAGGCTTCGGTTCTATGTCATATGTCACGTTGTCTTATGCTTCTAACTTAAATTATAATTTGTTCCCCGATAGATTTTATTTATTTTGAAATATAGACAGAAGATTTACACCGGTGCTTTATAATTATAATTAAAAGCTTAATTTAATTTTATAAAATCAGGTTTATAAAGGGAAGATTATATTCCACATATGTGCATATATATATATATATATATATATCAAAAAGTCACATGTACGATGTTGGATTAGGCGACGTGGAACTTACCACGTTCAGTAAACCAGAATTCAAAATTAAATGATTTGGATTAGTCTCTTAGTTATGATAAATTTTCATTTTTAGTGACAGACCAAAATCCTCTTGACCATACTTAGCTTAGAAGAAACGGTTTTATCATTATTGTTGTTTTCTTACTAAGTATTTGATCAAATTTACAATGTTGACGCTTAAACAAACTTAAAATAACTTCACTTTACAAATGATAAAGATTATATGATGCATATGTTAACGTTAAAGACCCAAGTTCAGCAAAAGAAAAAAACGTGAAAGACCCATGCATACGACACTAGATTCTGTGGTTATTATTCTGCAGTAAGCTTTTTTCTTTATGTACCTTTTTCTTTAACATAAATATTGTTGTAAACGTTGTCCACCATAAATATTCTCTTTAACTCTCACAATCCACTGACGTGCCTTGCACATGCAGATATCAAAGCGAAACCTGAAAGCTCAAGACCAGATGGAGGCAGCACCAATGAGCCCGAATATCATACCTGTACAGAGGAAGATTTCTTAGTAAACTATATCAGCAATCAGAAGAAAAGTTATAAAGTTAAATTACTCAGTTCGTTCTAAACTATATGCAAAACTTTAATTGGATTATTGGTCATGTAAATATATATATTTTTAATTAAGTTGTTATAGTTTTTAAAACCACCATAAAGATTATCATTTTCTAGTGGTTTCAAGCTGTCATAAACTAACCACAGAATCTAATTTTCTTAGTCTAGGCATCAAATTACTAACCAATAATTTTCAGGGTGGATTGGTCCAGCTAATTTTTCAGCCTTTTTGATGACACAATATGATATGGATTCACCATCTACAGTAACATTGGTTTGTGTATGATTAGATTTGGCATGGGTCTCAAAAATTACATTTTGCTTAATTTTTTATAGTATTTGTGGTTATCAAATAGGAATAAAAATTAATTAACTTTTTTCTTTAAAAAAACCCTTTTTAAAAAGAAAACTGAATTATGTGGTTCTTGCCTTCTGTGGATAATTCTTGTCTTGCGTTTCTCCATGGTTGTTCGTTTTATTTCCCAAAAAAGTGTTTTTTCAATTAAAAATATATCTAAAACATTGATATGCCCAATAAATCCTCTTGAAATTTGAACCTCATTCGTTCACCAAACGTTGGTGTGAGCTAATATTGTAATGTTGTTGAAATTTTGCACTCTGCAGCACTCAACCCCACGAGTCACTCACTGTCAACTCGGATATGTTTCCTTATTTTTCATATTCTTTGCCATAAAAATTACATAAACCAATCGGTTACAAGACCACTACCTAGAAACAGGAATATGGTGGAAAATGTGCACATTGAACAAAACAACAGCAGCAGTTTCCATCTTATAATATGTTAATTGGTCTAATAATAGGTAACTTCAAAATTGTTACAATCGCATATAAGCCCGTGTGGGTCGTCATCATGTGAATTAACTAAAGAAATTGTACAAAGTTCAACTTTTAACCAGTCCCCAATTTGCCGTTTCCACCAATGTCATTGTCAAGTGATATTAACCTTACTTTAATGGTTATTATAGGGCATGGTTATTTTGTATACCCCATCACACAAATAAATAATAACAATTATAATGAAGAAAAAGTCATGGTCAAATATTCTACAATGTGGAAATCATATGCAAAATCGCAAATCAAATTAGAGATGTTAAGAACCTCAAAGGCACAATATTGCATATTTAGCCCGAAAGTAACTATGATAGAATCAAGTACACAATTCTTGTTTAGTTTTTTTCCCTTAATAAAATAAGAAAGAAGTGTTTGGTTTAAGCATTTTTTATTTCTATTTTTAAAAAGATAGAAAAGAACAGTAAAATTTTATTTGATTAATTTTTAAAAGCATTTTTATGGAAAAATTTCTTAAACATAGCTAAAAATAATAAAAAGAAAACATATTTTCAATATTTCCTATCCAAAATGAAAAAAACAACGTTTTCTTTTGAGCACACGTCACATTACATATCTTATTTCCATGTAATAAAAAATGTGTTAACACAAGATGGAAGAATCCACATTAATCTTGCTCCAGATCATAATAAAATATTCTCATGATTCACTAAGAAATGCATTACTACAAACTGATTAAGGAATAAATTAAAATTTTTTACACATCAAATTCTAGGCTAGTTGTAAGACTTTCCGCACAATGTAACTTTTCCTAAGACTGAGATTGAGCATAGAACTTCTAATGCGGTTCTTTTTTAACAAAATATAGACATAAAAGAATTTCGCATTATATATGTAATATAAACTCAAGCCATGCACAAAATCACTTGAACTTGGTCATACAATGGAAGAATTTCAATTTTCAAGAAACTTTGCAAATATTTCCAGCTTGTTCGATTGTCAGGTCCCAAATAGTGTTTCCAAATCAGAAGGATGGAACAAAATTCACCTTCTCCAATCTGTGTGCAGAATATTACTTTCTAAATTTAGACTATGTCGCTGCTCTAGGTGCTTTCATGCCAAATCCATGCTTCACTTTCTCCACTCTGTTAAATTGTCAAAAAAGTTCAGCTTCAAAATTATCCAAACTAAATGCTCTCTTAAAGATTGATAAAGCTTATGCAATTATAGTAATTGTATAAGAAGTTAGACACTGGAAGCATATTGAAAAATAGAAAAACACTTCAATCCTAAGCCTTAAACAACATAGTTGGACCATAAGCTATGTTGTGCTAATATTTGATTCAGTTGAAATACCATACAATTTAATATGTGCAACCACAAGATATATAACACTTTAATGGAATAAAGAAATGCGTGATAAAACATCAGAAATGTATCAAGACTATCATCACCTCAGCCACTACCAAAAATTACCCAACTTTTTGGCTCTCAGCACTCTCTTCACTTGCACAAATATCTTTGAGAAAGAAAATAGTTAAGAATAAAGAGACGAAAAAAAAACTAAAGTAAATTCTCTCCCTTTCCACAACACAACAAATTATTCAAAAAATACCAACTCTATAATGAGTTGCAAGATGTTAATGTTTTCTTCCTAACCTAAAAATCCTCTATGCCTAGTTATTCTTACAAAGATCCCACATGTATCCCGAAACCTCCATTCAATATAGGCCTAAGATGACACAACTGTTAAAATGTGGATTGCTGGTAAAAGATGATGAAATTGGTCTTTTAGTAAATTAGTAATAACTAATTAGTAAAGCACTATACCTCCAAGTATATAATAGGAAAATCAGTGCTTTAAAACAAAAAAAGGCAGACAATTATTAGAGAATAGGAAAAGAATAGAATTTACGTTGGAGCAAGTTTGCCGAGGCTGTCCAGCTCTTCCCCTGTGTCTTCATCCAGAACTCTCCCAGAAATTTCAATGATATAAGATCTATCTGTATCAGTGGGAAGTCCTCTTCCAGATAGCAAATCCAAGTCTTTTTGGTGAAGTTCCCTACCATTAACAAAAACACCAGTATTCCCACCAGAACATTTGTCTGGCAAGGGATAATTGAACTCTTCTATAAATGGCTGCAAGAGAAAGCACCTTATTTGGTTAATATGATTAGGCTATGTCTGTAAGCATATATAACCAACAGACTGGGATAGAATGGTATAACTTACAGGAATTATTCCAAGACAAGGTCCTCCCATGACACCCCAAAATCCAGCCCGAAAATCATACCTGTACAAGGGAAAAATTTGTTAGTACACTACCTTAGCAATCAGCAGAGGATTTATAATTTGTTCAAAATTATAATATAACATGTTTGGAAACGTTATTTTGTAAAGGGAATCTACAAATGAAACTTAGTTCTAGATTGTCAGTGAACATATTTTACAGACTATTGCAATTTAAGTAGGAATTGATCGGAGCACTCTGATATATCTCATTCTAACAGCATCAGGTATAAATAGTATCGAAGGATACAGCTGACAGTAAAGCATACTAACCAATAGTTTCCAGGCTGGATTGATCCAGCTAGCTTTTCAGCCTTCTTGATGACACGATCTGATAATGGCTGCCCATTTACAGTAACATTGATTTTGCTACGATCATCTGCATGATTAGATCGGGAGAAATCTCGGAAGCTTTTCTTGATTATGTTTGCAAAAAATGATTCACCCCCTCTGTTGGATTTAGGATGATCATGTTCTCGGCTAGCATCTCCACAATCCTGGGAAACCCCAGTGTTAGAATAATCATGAACATCCATCTCAGTTGCAAGTGCTGCCTCTTTCAAAGAACTTTGACGTGATGACATCTTGTCTACTTTCGTCTTCTCTTGCTCTGAGCGACTACTTTGATTTCCTTTTCCAAACCGATTTACTGCTGCATTGTTGTTGTTGGAGTAATCAAAATACTCCTGCAGGGGTGAACCAGCAGGAGGAGATAGAGAGTCTGTAGTTGGCCGTCGAATGGTCTTAGTGTCCTCCCTTGGAGCAATCATTGCTTCCGGACTATTTTCATCTTCAGAGGTACTGAGAGGTGTCGAACGAAAACTCTGCATCTCCCGGGACTTGCTCGAGTTCAAAGCAACCAGGGAAAGAGTTTCCCTGTCTACTGAATGAAAATCATAACCAGAATAATCATCAGATGAGAAGTTAGCACCAGCCCTGTTCACACGACCACGGGAATGTGACACACGGCTACTCACAACCTCGTTAGAACTATTATCACCTCTTGAGGGAACTCCCTTTGTTTCTAAATTACGAGAAATAACCAACTTCTTATTGATGACAGCAAAGCTGATCTCTGAAGAACAAGCCCCACATTGCACTTTTTGCTGTTGATTTTTCATCAGAACCAATGCTTTTTTAGGTAGTAGCAGCAACGCATTGCAGTTACCACATGAGATGAAGGGCGAACCACCAGCCACAGGAAAACAACGCTGGCTACTACTTGCTAACATTACTTTGCGAGGGCGGCTTCGAACAAAACTACCCATCTCAGAGTTGAAATCACTAGCCCATCTTGCGTGCAATGGTTTTTCACGATAAGTCACAGGAGGGATGGCAGTTCTAGAATTATGAACATGTGGACCAAAGGCCCCCGGGATCTCATGATGGTATAACATGGGATCATTTGGGGTATCAGGGAATCTGCTGTTAACAAACGAAGCAGGTGGTGCAGGCACCACACCTCTCCGCTTGTTATCATAGCAATGGAAACAAGAGCAAGTAGGCGGGTGAAGCATTGCATTGTGTGCATATAGTTCATATGAATCTGGATTAGCATCAACATACCGTCCGGGATAGTAGGGATGCAATGGTTGTTGTTGTTGGAACTGTTGTGGACCTCTCCTCGGCATTTGGGAGGCAAAAGGATGCCCATATCGATCTGGATTATGCAGTGAAGGAGGGAAGTTGGGCATAGCCATGTCATGACCACTTGTATAAGGATACGGATCATGATGATAATTGAAATGAGTGGAACCTGCCACATGTTTATCACTGCCAAAAAATTGCCTTGAGGTTCTGTTCAACCCCGATGAACCATCTGAAAACCAAGGATCAGAGCCACCATAACGATGAGGATCTGGAGGAACCATCCTTTCATCAGGAAGAACCTTTTCCTTTTGGTTGTTAGTAACCATTTCAGAAGACTTACTAAGGTGCACCTTTAACTCATCTAACTTCCTCAGTAGCTCAGCACGATCCTGCTCAAGGTGCTGAACCATTTTCGCACCGTCTCCCCCTTTATGATTCCTCAATGATTCGATATAATTACTAGACAAAATGGAAAAGCCATTCGAAGGTCCTTCATCAGGATACTTGGAAGTTGAAAATCTCACACTTTCCATATCAGCTAACGGCTTCCTCCAGAACCCCTCCATCTCACTTCTCTCCCCATTTTGCCAATTAGAATTTCTACCAGAGAATTTGGACCCATTCTCAAGACCAACTTGAGACTTAGGTTCCTCTTCCTCCTTTCCTATTCTTTTCTCAACACCATCATCAAATAACCCTTTCTCACCAACATCCTCCGATTGATTATCAAACCTCTCATCTATGTTTTCTACTTTATCCACATCCCTTTGATTATCATCCCTCGAGGGTTCACTACTGGACTTAGCTTCAACATCCGAAGCATCACTGCGATCAAATAAGCCTTTCTCTAACGAATTTTCTGATTTACCAGAATCTCCTCCAACCTTTCCCTCATCTGATAAACTACCACTCACATAACCTTTATGCTTCGCTGCAAATTAAAAGCAAATGGTAACTAGAATCAGAAACTAAAAGTCTAAAACACCCAACCCCATTTCAAAATTTCTCTTTTTTCACCATAAAATAAATGATCATAAATTTTTCCAATTTCAGAAGCTCATCAAAACATAAAGTCAAAACAAAACCAATGTAAGAAGTAGAAAAAAAAAAAAGGGTACCTCGAAGAACAGCACCACAACCACCACATTGGTAGACAGAGTAATCGGCGAGTTCAGGAAGAAGATTTTGACACTTGGGGCAACGAACCAATCGCACCTTAGCTAAGTCCGACATTGATGAGGAAAAAGCAACTAAGCAAACACTACTAAGAACAAAGAAGAAGCATGAGAAAAAAAATGAGAGAAAAGAAGCATAATATAAAAGATGGTGTTTGTTTATCTCCCGAAAGTTAATGCTTGGCTTCTTGGAAACAACAACGTTCGAAAGGGAAGGGTCGAAGGTGGTGATGTCGTTTAACAAACAAAGCTTTCGTTTGCAAAGTGAAAGCAATGCGCTCAGAGAGAGAAAACACTCAAAAAAGAGAAAGAGAACTCTTTTAACGCTTTTTCTTTTGCAGCTGCAGCTGCTGCTTCTTCTTTTGGGTTTTCTTAGTATTTTTCTAAGAATCCAAACGCCAAAGACAAGAGTGAAAAAAAAAATACAGAGAGGGTAATTACTAATTAAGAATCAGAGTCACAGCGGGGACAAATTTTCCTTGAGGAATCTTAGACCTTGTGGAGGTTAAACTCTGAAAGCTGAAATTTTTAACGCAAAATTACAGAACAATCCTAATTTGATATGTGTGTTGGGGTTCAGAGAAAAAGAGTAAAGAGTACGAGAAAAACAACATAGGAACATTTTCCAAGGTTGTGTGTAGCGTACTAGTCCCATGCCAACGAGGAGAAACAACCAAATAATTGTGTCCAAAAACTGAAATTAGAACACAGTGAAACGACGTCGTTTTAATGATTCCCTTTTCAGTTTTTGGCTACATGTGTTATTGTGTGTTGGGAATTGACAATAATTTGAGACAGAAACTGAAACCGCAGGTTAGTAGGTTAGAATGGAAGTGGAAGTGTGATGTGAGGTTAAAGATTAAAGTTAGAGTCTTCTCTTCTCTTCTCTTCTCTGCTCAAGATTCAGTAGTCAGTTTTCAATAGGTGGCTTTGGATTGGAATCATATGAAAATTGGAATGCAAGAACAAAGAAAATTTTGCTATAGTTATTATTATTATGTTTTACAAAGTCAGCATATAACATAGTGCATTTCTTGGGTCGTTTACTTGTTAGACACTTCTTTTATGTATTGTTTTCTCACTTTTGAATTTTGAAATGGTCAAAAGCACTTTGATTTTTTCATATTGTTTCTTCTGCAATTAGTGAAACATGTTTTCAGTTCACTTAAATATATAATAGAGTATGTATATATTTAAGAACCATTTTAACAAATAATCCGTGCATGCTAGAATACACTCTTCATGTATATATAGTTTATGGTAATAGAAGATTTAAAACTTTGGATAAATAGAACACAGTGCTTAAGAAAACGCATAATATGTGCATGCTAAAAATAAGAATAATAATTTTTCTGTCAGTTATTTTTAAAATCATACATTTTGGTATAAAATAAATATTACCAACAACACTAATACATGATTTAGATATAGATATTATCCAATATTATTTATTCTATTAATACATAATATTGATATTATTTAATATTATATATTCAATATCTAAATAAATCAAAATTGATCTTTTGATGTTTAATTAAAAGTTACACAGCAGGACCACTTATCCCAATATCTATAATTTTCTTCTGAGAATGTAATTTGAAGTGGCAAAAGGAAGAACGAAAAAAACCAAAGAAGAAGGTTTTGGGGTGACGTGGAAAGGAGAAAGTGAAAGAGGGAAAACCAGAGAACTATTATTATGAATTGTTGTCCCCACTTTTACTTCTCTCTTCTATGCATTCTTTTATTTCTTTTTATTACTGACAAGTCTTTGACTATTTCTTTTAACTGGTTTCTATGCTCATTACTTTTTTTTACAAAATTTAGTTGTTTTATTTTGTTTATATGCAAAATAAACTAGTTATATTTTTTAAAATTTCTGAAAAGAAAAAAATCCTTAAACCTTCTTTATAAGGAGAAAATTTAAAAAGGTAAATTAAGTGAAACACTACGCAAATAAAATAATAAGTAAGATTGTTTTGAGTAAAAATATAACACGTGATAGTATAAGTATTTTATACATGAAAATATTATATTATCAAATTATATATATAAATGGCTGTTAAACTAGTTAATGTTCGTCTTTAGAAAAATAACATTTTTTAAAAATAAATTGTTTAAAAAGCTAATGAAATTGTTTTTTTTTTAAATGAACTAAATAAAACTTGCTTTCAAAGTTTTTAATTTAGTACAATTGACTTGCGAAATTTTCTTCCTTAATTTTTGTCTTGAGAATATTTCTCACATTCAAGTTGCAATACTTCTGCTCAAAAAAATATTATAATTTATGATTAATTTTTATTAGAGAATTCAACTGATATTTTAGTGGAATTTTTTGGTTTAAATTACGTCATTTTTATTCATAAGACTCTAAATAAGCCTATATCAGAGAGATTTAAATTCAATTTCTTTTGTTTCAATGATATATTTACTTAGGTATCAAATTATTTTAGATCGATATAAAAAATTGTTTGTATCATTTATGTTAAAAAAAATTAAATAATGGAGGAGATAAAGTCGCATTGGAAATCAAATGAATTGTTCTAAGTATTGACCGATAAGTGATAATACGTAAAAGGTTACTTAATTGCTTCGTTGTTTCTTAATATTAATAAAATACATATATGATGCATCGGTTTCATTTCATTGGTCAAATGAAAGAAAGTAAATAGTTTATCTCATTAACTAAAGGATTTCTTCAAGGAATTAGAAAATAAAAATATTTAACATATAGATTATAGATAAATATAAAAATATTAGATAATATAATTTTGTTTATTCTAGTAAAAGACAAAGAAAGTAGATGATATTTGCCTTAATTAAAATACTTTAATGTTAAGCATGCTTGGTCATTTCTTTAAGTACAACTATTGTTTATATTTTATGTTTTTTTTCACAGTTGAGAAAGTTTCAAAAGCCTTGAAAAAGAATGATGATGACTAATTCCCTGTGTATTGAATAAGAAACAAATGTGAAAGGTAACCAAATATAGAAACTTGTACATTACAAGGCCAAATTGTGCTGTGATTGTGATTTTGGACAAGACATCAATCACAAAACCAAAAGGTAGAGACACTACAATTTTAGTAGATAACAAGAAGCACCTTAGGAATAAAATTAATTCTCCAAAGTTATGTGTTTAATAATTTAATTTTTTAAAAAATTAAAAACGTCTTAATTAATATATGGTTATATATTTTCTAAAAACAAATACTATATATATATATATATATATTTTTAAAAAAATATGAATAATTACTAATTTATATTAAAAAAATTGTTAAAATAAAACACAAATAAATAGTTTTATCTTTTCTCACATTGGAGGATAAAATATTTATAAAATAGGTCATATGTGGAATAAAGATACAAGTAAAATTTTATTATGATCATTTTAATCATATTTTCATCTTTAATTATTTCTTAAATATTTTACAATTAATATAGATAAGAGAGAAATAAAAGTAAAAGTTATGTTTAGAAATTAAGAATACTTTTAATGAAAATTTGAAAACAGAGATATTAATATATGTATTCTAAAAATAATCAAATAATAGGAAACAAATAGAATATCTAATGAATAAGAGAATATATTAAATTTTAATGCTTTAATCAATAAGAAACATAAAAAACAATTAAGAAATTAATAAAAATAAGTATATTAATTATATTATTTAATCTGTATATTAAATTTTTTTTACAATAGTATATTATATTTTTTAAAGTGGAGATAAAAAGAAAGTAACCCTTTATATATATAAAAGCATAACTATACATTTTCTGATGTAATCCACTTTATTAAAAAAATATTTTATCGTTTTTTTATTTTTTTTCCAATTAGTTCTGATTGAAAGAAAGGCCCTAAAGGAATTTGTTTCTGGTCTAAAAAAAAGCCCATAACGCATCAAAAGACAGAGAGTCCAGAATGGGCATTATATCACGGCCCAGATAAACGTTTGTTTTGTCATTTGGGCCTTTGTCTATCACAGACTCATAACATAGGTTAACTTGTTCAAAGCTGACACTGTTAATTTGACTTATAATGAAATTATTGCGAACTAAATGCATGTAAAAAAAAAATCACAATCTCTTGTGTTATCATATGTTATCAATATGATACACGAGAAAGAAAAATTACAATTAAGTGTTTTTTGTTTCATATGTTATCATATTATTGAATAATTTAAAATAAAAGGATCAAAGTTCCTCGATGTAATATTTGACTTTTAACTTTACAGTAATACATTATTAAGGATAAGTGGTAAAGCAAATTCAAAATCTCAACAGTTTGTCATCAAGAATTTAAGTAATTTTTGCATAAAGTGAGATTAAAATCAGACTACATGCTCCTAACACAACTAGAATGATTCACATTATCATTATCCAAAATAATGTCTTTATCATCGATTGTTCTTGAAAATCAGTTGAATCTTCTAAGTAGATAGTCAGTTAAATCTTCTAAGTGAATTTCTGTCTATTCAACTGACGGATCTTCTATAGTAATTGACACCGTTAAAGTAACTTATCTGAATTACATTAGGGTTTTAAATAAGTATATTTAAATTCTCATTTAATAAGTTGGACCAAAATTATTTCTGAATTGTAATGGGGCCATTCCTATTTAGGCACATTGCATGTTGATCTAATCCAAATGACGAAAAGTGGGGTGAATGCAAAGTTTTTGGTATGGCCAATATGGGTCACCTCCACTATCTCCATTTCTTTGAAAATTATTATAAAATGGTCACTTTTGATGACAAAGACTCCACCCCATGAGTAGAGACTAGAGAGTAGACACTGCTGCAACCACTATCAAACTTGGCCAATCCTTATCCTCTTGTTCACACCTATGGAGAATCGCCATTCGCCATGTGTTACTAAATACGCATTTCATTGGTACATAATTTGTCGTACGAGGCCAAACACTAGCTCACACACACTGAGGAATATTATGCCTAAAAAAGCTAATGTTATAAACAAACTTTTTATCCTCCAATCGTTAGGACTTAGGACGAGATATTTTATAAAACACATTGCTACCTAGATTTCTATTTCAGTTTTGTTTTTAATTCCATCTCTGTTATTCATTTACATATGCTTCAACTTTTTAGAGCATCTCCATCTCCTGTGGTACAATTATAGTACTGTTGCTTGACTTTAGTATAGTGTATTTTATAATGTCACGAGATTTAAAAACTTCAATTATTTTTTAATGAATTTGGAGTGTCCTACAATTGTCTTGCAATTTTAACTATTAAGAACGGATTAAACAAAGACTCTTATAGTTCTATAAGAAGTGCCATATTAATTACATAAGTACTTGTTCTTAAGTTTAAGAATCTCACACGCAATTTTTATTGTTTACAGTGAGTCCAGAACATTGACTTGATTTTTCACCTTCACGCCCGACAATCATAGCCTTTATAGCTTTTAATACTAAACACTCGGTACCACCACATGGCATGTTGATATATCTATCTATCCGTGATACTTGTAGAGATGATGATGTTATTGGCAGAGAGAGGAATCTGTTGCATGATAGATAATAAACAAGCCATGCAAAGCCAAACATAGAATAGGGTCTTGAAGAAGAGAAACAACGGATAAAAACCAAGAGAAATGTTTCATAAACAACTCTAATACGTAAAAATCGAACAACTACTTATTCAATATAAAGAAAGGAAGAAAGAAAAAAAAGTAATAAAAGAAACACGTTTACATTTTATAAATTAATTAGTTGCATACTGGAGTTAACATAAGCGTAGCATTACTCAAACAAAAAAAAGTCAAAAAAAGTGGCCTAAACAAAGAGACGGAAGAAAGAAAGAAAGTTGCACAATTTGCAGTGTGGTAATCTTTATAGATTATTATTATTGTTCTCAAATTTGATTCAATTGAAAGCAGTACTGAGATAGCTGTTAACAACATTATCAGTCAAGATTTGCAACACTCTAGTGTTTGAAGGACCTACACATCTTGGTGTCTTGTACTGACTAACAGCAGTTCCTAGTCCTAAATAATGATCAAGAATCTTCTGGAATGTTCCTCCCTGGACAATGCGTAGTTCGAGAGCACCAATGCAATTAACTTTGCGGGAACTGGTGTATCCGGCATCGATGAAAGACTTGTCCAAACAGTTGCAGCATTGCCGCAGTATTTCATCACTTGCTTCTCCATTGATTTCCCAGAATATGACATAGTGACCTGGTTCTTTGGATACATCAACATGGCTACTGAAGTCAACTACTTCCAATTTTTCCTCTGCTAACAACTTTGATGCTGCTTCCACAGATACCTGTAAATCCTTCTCTGTGTTCTTGTCAATGTTAATGTTGAGCAGAAGACTGCTCCGCCGAATAAACTTGAGTTCTGGACTTGAATTGTGGAACCCCATAACCTTCACTACATCCCCTAATCTATACCGGTATAAACCTGTCCACAAGGTCAAAGAGATTGTTTCTGAATTTAGAATTGTGCAAACAAGCACAATGTGCACTTTTGTCTGAAGAAAAAGGTTATTTACCAATATTGTGTGTTTATGCCACTCAGCTAAATTGTGTATATTTAAATCGAATTGTACTATATATAAAACTTTCACATAAATAGACACACGAAATCATGAATGTGACGTATGTGTAGGTTATATGAACAATATATCCTTAAAAAATATTTACGTTTTCAGGATGATACCCCTAACTCAATAAAGAATTGAAGGAATGCAATCAAAGTTGAAAAGAATCAGTCTTATCTATATTCCTAAATGCATTTTAAAAATCAATTTTACTACGCAACTAACCTCAATATGCAGTCAACCAGCCAACTCAGAACATACGTGTACATGCACACAAAACATATACATATACGTATTTCTTTCTTTTCACATTTTATAACTATTGTCTGATTGTTTGCATATTGCAGTTGTCTACCAAATATTTTTCTTTACAAATTTTAGATGAATAATGCAGCCGAGATTAATAAGGACAATACAGATAAGGTTGAGAAACAATCTAGTACCATTAAAAAGGCAATCTTAAATCCAAGATTATTGGCCGAAAACGAAGACCAAGTCTAACTAGCAACTTGCAGGATTATATAAGTCCTGCATGTTATATATTTTATTATTAGGAAGAAATTTTCTCCAAATTGGTCCCATGAAGGTCATATCACCAATAATACAAAGCACCCATTTCATTTCCTTCGTCAACATCCCGTAAAACTAATAATAAAAAATATATTTCTGTCTTAACTTTTGTGCATATAATTCATATGACCAAAAAGGTGGAACGACGGTGGGGAGGTGCTTACAAGAAAGGACCAAACCCTCCCCACAGTGCATAAGGCCAACCTATGTACCACTAAGCTAAATTAAAGAACATGTGCCTATACCATAGTAATACAAAATTTTACATGCCCCACATAGTATTGGTCTCAACAAAATTTGTTGCCTTGATATATCAGGTTGTAACTAATTATCTGATCCATGAACATGAACACGTGAGGTATGTAAGAACTATGTGTATGTCCAACTTTTTATTTTTTTACTCAATGTATGTGCAACATTTACTTCCTTCTAGACCGGGGAGGCCATATTATTCATGTGTTACTTTAAACAGTATGCAGCATCATATTTGCTGTGGTCCTTCCCCCTGGGTCCCAATTCATTAATGCAATGGAAAAACATAACATAAAGTCATAAACTAAAATAAATTAACAGGCAAGAATGCAGTACCTGCTGGATTTGTCATAACAATTTCATATTCTTCACCGACCTTGACTTCAGTCAGGTCCACAGGCTGAGGATCAATACAGAGGAAATCAGGTTTTCCCTTTGAATTCTCAAGCTCTGATAGAGGAATGAATTCAAAGTAACCAATGTGAGGAAGCACAGCATATGTGGCAAACTCAGGTGGAAGTTTTGGGTTCACATTTGCTGCAATCCATCCCTCAGAAGATCCATAGTCAGCGGTCAACAAAGGCAGGTCCCCAGCATAATGCCTCAATTTTTTCAAATAAGGCTCCATTGACCCAGTCATGATGCCATATATGTACTTAGCATTAGGAAAAATCTCTGGTATCAACCCATACCAGTTGCTCAATCCTGCACATTTTTTGTGGATCACGTTGGCTAATTCTGGATTTGGTTTGAGCAGTTTAGACATAGCCATTCGAATGGACGGAGCAGTGACATTGCTCGTGAGAACCCCTTCTCTGATATCAGTACACAGCTCCTCCCACACTTGTTCAAAGGTTCTAAAAGCATGGACAATGCTATGTGCAAATGTGGAAGACACAAACTGAACTTCCTCCCGGAAAATTAGACCACACAACAGATGACAGTACAATGATTGGAAAAAATCAGGACCAAATATCACTTCATCTGGGCTGCAACATTGGGATTGAAGTGCCCTCATTGCACACTTGTAACCAGCAGTACTGAAAACATTGCTTGTGGCAGTTCTAGCTGCCAAACCTCCTTTTGTTTTGAACTGTTTGCTACCATATATAAAGCTTAAAGCCTTCCCATTTTTTATAGGAAATTCTCTGCAGGAATGGAATTGTATCAGAAGAGAGAACATAACAAAATTGTGTTTTAACCAAAAACAAAAGAATGTAATTAGAATCTGCTGATAAAGGTTTTTTTTAATATTACCATATAATCACAAATTATCATCTATATAACAATTTGTAGACTTTATAATAACCACTTTAAAAATCATTCTTAGAATTAATTTTCATTGGCTCAGGTATAAATATTTTTAGCAACTATGCATGAATATTAAAGTAAAAAGATAATACTAAAAAAGGGTAAGAACTAAAAAGTGAATACCTGTTCCTAAAGGCAAAAGAGGTCTGGTAAATCTGCATTGTGGTTTCAAACAATTCATCATTCCAGGGTACATACTTTGGCTTCCCCTGCGTAGTGCCCGAACTGCAAGAATATTATATGGAAACTTATCACTAAAACGCAATCTTTCAAACTCAAAAATAAAAAATGAAAAGAGAATTAAAAACAATCAAGAAAGGGGGAAAAAAATTGGACCTTAAAGACATGGTTGTGATGGGTTTTCCAGTGAGAATAGGAGAGGCATCACCGTCAATAATTCTGTAGATATAAGGCTCCAATTCTTTGTGGGTAACCATTGGAACACAGGCCTTGAAACTCTCAGGGTCAGTTCTTCCATTTAGACCCAAATTCTGCAAATATTCTGCGGATGCGTTATCTTCCAAAATCCTTTTCAGCGTTTCCCTCTGAATCCTTTCTGCATCCTTTGTCAATAACTCAAATTCTTCTATAACTTTCTCCATATTAAACTCCTCCACTTTCTCTAACATCCTCACCACCTGTTACAACAACATCACAAACACAGGTGAGTAGTAACTCCTTGTTTTTAGCAATAATAATCTTCATAAAAGCTGTTCTTAATTTTAAAAGGAAGAATAACACCACCGCAGAAGAGGACAAACGATACTATTCATAGTTTCATTTTCATACACTGCATGATAGGAAAAGTCGGATAAAGCCGAACAAAAAATGTTTTTTTTCCTCTTGTTTTGCGTGTTTGATTTTTTATCCTCATTATTTTTCACAGAAGATGGATGAATAATTTACATCATAAAAAAAAAACTCAGAATTCCATGTTCCAGTGTACTTGGTTCTGCTGCATCAAATAAGATTAACACGCACGCTGTTGAAGCAAATTAAATTAACTTTTACGTCAATTTTACGAATTGGACACGCATGCTACACGTACAATGAATCTTTAAAACATCAAAACAAAGAAAGATTATTTAAAAAATATCAAAACAGAAGTTAGAGAAAGTTAAGAGGAAAAAAAAAAGAAAAAAAAAACTAAGCTTTGATATTATGTTTATCCACTCTTACTGTTGCGTAAGTCAATAAGGTCAACTAAGAATATCACAGTCTCCAACATGAGAAATTTTGATAACCCAAATCAAATTCAAATAAAGCAAACAACCAGAAACTTCGAGCGAACCAAATGTTAGAAAAAGTTACTAGTAGGTATAGATAGCGGCGAAAGTTCAAAAAACAGAGAAAGCTTTAAAAAAAGAGAAATCTTAAAAAACAGAGAAAGACGTAAGAAAAGAAGTCAAAGGGAGCAAAAAGTAGTCCACGATCACGAAGGAAGAAAAAAAAAAATAGAACAAGTGGTCCGAACAGAGATGAGATTTTGGAATAAAACCAATGAAACGCGATTACAACTAAGAACTTGGAATCAAAAAAAAAAAAAAAAAAAAAAAACACAAGGTGTTATTAGATTTAAAGGAAAACTCAGTAGAAGAAAACAAGTCAAAGAAACTCATGGTGAAAAAAAATGGAAGAAAAATCATGAGAATTCATCTGGGTGTACAACAAGTACATGACTTGGGAAGAAAAAAAAAATGGATTTTTTATGTTGTGAAACAACAAGTGAATAAAACCTGGGAGAATCTTGGTGTGTTTGATGTTGGATCCGAAACGAAGTTGAGTTGAATGCAAGTTGTTGTTGTTCAAAGAAGTGGTTGGTAGAAATTAGAAAGGAAAATGTTTGTGTTGGCGCGTGCAGTGCAGGGTAGTAGTAATGGTGTTTAGTTATGACTCAAGGGTTTGGGCAATTGAAGAATGAAAGAATAAACATTCTTATTGGGGATGCCAAAAATATATCTTGTTGGATTGACGTTTTTGCCCCTCAGTGGATCAGATTATTAAATATTTAGAGACTGAAAACAAATATATATATGAATATAATATAGAGTATGATTTAATAAAATATTTAATACGGTTGAAATGCTTAAGTCCCATTATTGAAATAAAATATATCAAAGTGGTCGGAATGGCAGTTAATAATTATGATCCAATTGCTGTTTATTTGTCTTGTGAATACATTTTTCCTTTCATCTCCTTCTCTCAAACATCTTTTTAATATACTCCCCTCCAATAAAAATAAAATTTTTGTTGATGACTGAATTTGTCAAGTTAATTTATTAAATTTAATATAAAGGTAAGTAGTTAGTTTTATTTTTTTATCAACAGAAATTAATTAAACTCTTGGCGTTTTATTAATTTTTAATCTTGGTTCTATAGTACAATTTAACGACTACACATTGTCAAATGGCTGAGGAATTAGAATAGCAAATTTTGGAATACTTCTCTTGTTAACCAGGTATATTGATATGGGACCTTATTAACATTGAAGATAAAAATGTAGGTGCAATTTGTACCAATGACTTATCATTATAGAGTTAGAATTAAATCCCACTAGAATTTATTTCATTTTTTAAAATTCAATATTAAACGTGAAAATATGCAAATTTAAATAAAATGGATACAAAAGTAACTTATGGGTCATTTAAGAGCTAAAAAATAACAAAATTTTATACAATAAGACAGTTTCATATTATTCATAAAATAAACATTACAAGTATATGTATTTATAATTATCAATATAGTTAGGGAAATACCCACATTTTTCAAATATGGAGGCACAGTGGAATTCGCCCATTTTCTTCTTAAAGAACATTTCTTTTTCATTTATTAATTTATTTAGTGAATTGTTATGTTTTTTATATAAAAAAAATAAAAAAATACAAAGGATAGGGATTTCCGTCAACAATAAAGGACACTCAAAGTCATAAAGCTATGAAACAGACCAATTGAGAGCAGATCCTTGCAAAATTATCTGATTTAATGGTTTGACCCAATAATTAGGTAATTTGTGCTCATGTATTATATAAACAATCCATTTAGTAAAAAAATTTGTGTAAAATATTTATATAAAAAATTGTTAGGCCAGCCAGCAATGATGATCACAGTATACTAAGTACTATTACAACAATTTGAATCAGACATTTTTGTGGCAGATTCATTTTCAAAACGTGTGCACCGTGTTGGGTTGTTTGTTGATTTGGATAATTCTGGATTTATGGCATGGACTAGTGCTTCACCTTTATAACTTTTGCTTAAACTATAAATTGGAAAGTGGAAAGAGACTGAAATCAGGAGGTACTTTATATATATACATTTCTCCACATGAAAAATGTTGTGAATTTGAACAAAACAAAACAACCTAGCAATAGAAACACTTGCAGTGGTTATTAGTTATTACATGTTCACTTACTCATGATTCAGGGTTCTGATTGTGCCCACCAAATAGTAGCATGTGTCAAACCAGAAAGTTCAATTGTTCAGTGAGATTAGTGGATTAAGCATTTAAGCATTTCTTTATACTTAAAGAGAATAATAAATAAAAAATTGGACAATTTTTAAAAATTGATAGTTTGCCAAAGTTATGTCCACTAGCAGAAACAACATCATTTTGATATGAATTAGAAGAGAATGTGAAGAAAATAATGATTATCATATCAAGTCATAGTTAAATTATACTTAAAATAAGATAACTACGACTTAACATTCTGCTAAAAAAAGTATTTAAATAAAAATTAAAATAAAATAGATACAATTCAGAAAATGTAACATCTTGTAAAAAAATGTAACACTGTAACAATATAAAATGAATCAATTACGTTTTATTAAAATTACATTTTGATTAAAAACATGTAATTAATTTAATATTTTAAAAATATTTTAATTTAAATGAAGTAACAATATAAAAAGAATTTGCATTGTAATTCAATTATAAATTATGATGTATAATAATATTGTTAATTTTCATAATTAATATTTTAAAATCTAAGACAACTATAATTAATTAATAATATAAAAATTTTAATGATATAAAATAAAATTAAACCTTCTAAAAAGTTGGGCTTAAACCCAGTTGGAGCGTGCATGGGGCCGGAGCATTTATTCACCTTTCCATATTGGCGGCGCTACACAGTGAATTTATTTTTAAACTATTTTTCATAGGTAAAATATCATTATTTTTTAAATAAAATTCTTAAAAAAATTATTAAAATAACAAATATTTTTTATCAGTTAAATTAATTTATGCATAACCTAATTTTAAAAAACTCTCATATATTAACTTTTCTAATAGGCTGCATTAGAAATTCTATTGCCGAGGAATCATGGAACAAATTTCCTCTCCGATGGGAATAAAAGTAAAAAAAAAATAAAAGGATTTGAAGTTCAAATAGATAATTATTCAAAAAGCTTTCATTCTTTCAACTAACAACCTTACATTATAATTTAACTTAAAAGATTTAACAATGATTATGTGAAGCTAGTTTAGGATGAATCAGGGGAGAATATAACGTCTAATCAATTAGAGGCACTGAATCTACTTTTGGGTGATTAAATATTTGATTAACTACTTTTAATTAAGTAAAAGTAAATGTAATTTGTCAAACATTTGTTGGTGTCATTTCTTGCAATTAAAGTTCCTCTAAATTCATCTCCTGCACCCAGTAATCCAAAATGATAATCAGGTTATATGAATTCGTAACTGAATTTTTCTTTTACTGTAATTTTAGTGGACCTATAAGACTATTATTTTTTTAGGAGAAGAATATATATTATTTTAATGAATGAGGTTCCTGAAATATATTGTAATACATAAAAATATTATTTATAGTTATATTAAAAAATCGTATTTAATAAAAAAAAATCTTATATTTAATTTTTTTCCACTCTTAAATGTGGATGGATTTCTTATTATCTTAAAAATAAAATTAATAATGATAATTTCTAATTAATCGATACCAATACATAAAGTATTAAACTCATTGTATAAGTTATTCATTGAATGTTACAAATTTTAATTATTTAAGTACATTGAACTTGAACATAAGATGTCCCAACTTCTGACACAAGTTTGACAAATATATAAAAGTAAATAAAAAAAAATGAATCATAGAAAAATATTCCCCAACAAATTCATTTGTGGGCTCTTCGGCTGTGAAAAAAATTAAATATTTATTTTTTATATATATTTATTTATTTATTGTGATTCTATTAGTCTACTTTCCATGTTAATGTTAGTCACAGAAATATACTAAAAAGAGGTATATTGTTAGTCCCACATCGATTTGTCTAATTAGATGCAGCTGAGCCTTGTTTCAAAAGCCCACAAATTGGAACATTGGGCCTCCAGACATAGTTCTCAAGCTTTCCTACGGGTTTATCTATCATTCTGTTGGTCGCTAAATAAAGAACTAAATCAACAAAATTTATAGTTATATACATATATTATATAAATAAATTTTTATTTGATAGTTAAATATTGAATTTTTTTATCTTTCATAAAATTTTCAATAATTTCTCTCATTACAATTCAGATTTTATCTGCGGTTATTCGTTGAAACTCCGTTTTTAAACATAAACTTTCTTGACATATCTTAGAAAATACTTTTTAAAATATAATTTTTTATTTTAAAAATATTTTTTAAAATAGATAGTTATATTTAATTTTTAAAATAAACAATTACATTTTAAAAATAATATTTTGGGATGTACCAAAATATTGATAACAATGTATTTATAACCTTAAAAACAACAACATTAAATTATTAATAAAAATCAGAGATAATATTATTGTAAGTGAATGACCAATAAAAATAAAAAATAAAAAATTGATAATGTAATAAAATTATTATATACAATGTTAATGAAAGAAACACAATAACCAATTCCATAGATAAAATCACGTTATGAATCAATGTAACTCCTATAACACATAAGTTATAAAATAATAAACACAAGAGTGTAAAAATGGTTTAAAGAAAAATTAGATAAGGATGTAAAATTAAGTTCCAATGATAATGAAAAATATAAAATATACTTTTTAAGGGTATTTTAATAATAAAAAATAGAAAATTGAAAGTATTACAATAATTAGGGAGAGAGCATGTATATTGAAAGGCTAAATGATATACACATTTACATATGTAAAATAATTTTAATTGTCTTTTGAATCTCTTAATTTTTCTTCCATATAAAATAAAAATATTTGATAATAAATAACTATTTTGAAAAATCCATGTAAACTTATAAACGATGTGTCTTTGTTCTCCCACCTTGTGGCTTGTGGTTTTGTTTATTCTACGTGATCAATCATCTGTGATCAACTATAATCTGTGATCAACCAAACAACTCTCTCACGCTGAAATTTATATGTATTTCTCTCTCCTCACCTTTTTTACACGTACGTATTTCTCTTTCTTCACATTTTATAACTGATTGTCTGGTTATCTGCGTATTCCAGTTGTCCACCAAACATTTTTCTTTGTCGAGAAGTCACATTTGAAGTTGTGAAATTTGATGCAAGGGTCGAACATTCTTACCACATAGCATACATAACAAGAATGGGACAAATAATCAAAATATGTGTTTTTGTTATGGTGCCTATTCATCTCTGTAGATCTGTGGCAGAGGATATCCCCTGTGTCACGTCAAATTCTACCTACACTACTTTTATACTTTTTTTTCCTTCATTTTATTTCTAAATTGGACAAGTTATTATTTTGAATCCACTTATTATTAATTAAAATTTAGTTAAATGTACTTTAGATTTTCTTATAATTTTTAATTCATGATTTTGGTTCTCTTGTTTAATTTCGTAATTTTAGTTTTCATACTTTTAAAAATAAACAATTTTAACTTAATACTTACATGTCTATCTATTGATCATCAATATTTCTATATTGATCATGACATGGTATTTAATAATTAATATCTAATTTTGTCTTAGTCAATGCTAACATATTAATAATAAATGAATGGAATATTTAACAATTAATATAGAGGGCCCAGAGATGGTAAAAAAATAAATCGAGGAATTAAAATTAAAATTATAAAAATAAAGTGATACAAGGACAAAAATACAATTCAAAATTTTACAAATTTCACACTAGGATAGAGTAATTAACCAGAGATAAGATTACAAAAGTTTTAAACTGATTTTTTGCGCCATCAAAATATACTATTAAATCGTTATAAATAAAGTTAGGTTTGAATACAAAAATTTTCTTTTCCTATATATTATGATAATATGATACAAAACATTAATTATTAAAAAATTCGTGTCGCTATAATTTGATTTCATTTATCAAAAAATATTATTAATTGTTTTTAAAAAAATGTTCCATGAGTTGCTATGTTTTTCATTCCATTGATGCTAGTTTTTGTAAATTTATTTAGCAAAAAGACATAGTAAACTAAAAAAAAAAATTAAATTTTAATTTGGAGTGACGTGATGTGACGCGAGGATGAACTATGTCCACGTATGCATACAATATATATGTGGGTGTTGTTCGTAAATTGTGACTGCAAGAAACGGCGTCACTTTGGTGAGGTTTGTTCGTGTGTGTTCGTGTGTGTTTGTGGCCTCACTCACTCACTCTCTCTGAGCCGTCACAGTCTTTGCCTAACTCTGACCAATCCCGAAATGATATTGTCTTTGCCCTAATCGCCGGAACCTGAGATCTCAACGCTAATTTCTTTTTCTTTTTCTGTTTTTTTTTTCCTGAAATATAAGCTTAGATTAGGGTTTTCAATTTTCCATGGCTTCGGAGACGAAGGTGGTGAATCTCGGCGAGGAAGCCAAGCTCGCTAGAGAAGGTGTTAAGGCTCCTACTACCTATGCTTTTACCAGCATCTGCAAATCCCTCGTCGCTGGTGGAGTCGCCGGAGGAGTGTCAGTTCCATTTCTTCAATGCCTTTTTATTTTTCGTTTTCGGAAAAACACACACGCACATACACGTGCATATATATATGTGTGTGTGTTTGCATTCATTCATTGCTTCTTCGAGTAAATTCAAAACGAAAATTATTAGTCGGAAATGATTATTTGTCTTGCTCAATGATTCACTACACGGTTAGTGTTTCCGGAAATTTCGATGCTCGGTGCGAGTTGAACCGTGCTAGATTAATATCAAGAATTAAATTCTCATTTTTCACTGTCTGGGAGCAATGAAGCACCTTTTCTGTTTCGTGAAAAAATTTATTTATTTTTTGTTGAAAAGTAAATAAAAATAATAGAATATGATCTACTACTATACATGCGTGCTACTTTAGAACCGGGAAGTTGCAAAAATAGGTTTCTGTTGATCCCCATATTATTTGAATTTGATCAATTGTGTTAGGACAACACCAATTTTGGGGCTATGAAAGGAACTTAATTTCTTCTGCTTATGTAATTAGTTATTTGAGTGGGAAAATTGTTAAAACTCACACAATATTGTTGGTTGAATGAATCTAGTGTGTTCCTTTATGGTCTTTAAAAGCTAACCTATTTTTCTGCTAATAGAAAAACTCATCAATTTTGTTTTACTTACTAGCAATAGCATTGCGTGACTGTCCAATGTGAGAATCTACTTACATTGGAGTTCATTGGTATTGTTATGTTTATGCCAACCAAATCCAACTTTCCTGGAAACTACTTCTTACTGATAATTCCAACATCCATTTTGTGTTGTGATGACTTTTAATTAACTTGAACCTTTTCTGTATTTATGCAGATCGCGAACAGCAGTTGCTCCACTGGAGCGGTTGAAGATTTTGTTGCAGGTTAATCAATTTAGTTGATTACCTCTAAACATAATATTTAGTTATTATCACTTATTCTTACTTGTTTGGGATGAACACTAAAAAATGCACCCGGGAAACTACCTTTTTTTGTTGAAGTGTTTGTGCTGGGATGTATTAATATCATATGTGTGATGTGTTTTGCCTTTACCATTTACAGGTCCAGAATCCACACAACATAAAATATAATGGAACAATTCAAGGTCTAAAATATATATGGAGAACTGAAGGTTTTCGTGGACTGTTCAAAGGGAATGGCACTAATTGTGCTCGTATTGTCCCTAATTCTGCAGTCAAGTTCTTCAGTTATGAGCAAGCTTCCAAGTAAGTTTTCCTTTAGATATACAGTGATGTACTGATTACTTTATTTATATTTCTGTGCATTACATTACATATATAACTCTTTCTCTTCTTTTTTTCTGGTAGAGCTATACTACAAGTTTACCAGAAGCAAACTGGAGATGGTATGTCCATGTTTATCATTTTTCCCTTCTGGTGTGTGTATTTCCTTTAACGAAAGAGTGTTGGTTTAGTAGGCATGTTTTGGATTTTGCACAGTTTTGGGGGGAAAATCACTTTTTTGAATCATTGAATCATAGCATGTGTATTAATTTTGAACCTCTTCATCCTCATTAATGTTTTCATAGTTGAGGTATAAGAAACTCTATCTAAGTTTTTTCCATTTTCTTAAAGCTCTTTTATTTGAACTCGATAAGCTGATCCATACATTTCAATAAGGTCTTTTTGAAAAATATATGTATGAATTGTTAAAGATCACAAGTAAATGGAAACAATGGTCTAAATAAAATTTTTTCCATGATAAAATCCTTTCATCTAAATGTGTTTATTTGTTTTTTGTTGTACTTCTGGCAGAGGATGCTCAGCTAACTCCTCTTTTACGTCTCGGGGCTGGAGCATGTGCAGGAATAATTGCCATGTCTGCAACTTATCCAATGGACATGGTTCGAGGAAGGATAACTGTACAGGTACTCTTTTATTTCTTTCAATTTTCTTTTTACCAAATCCTTGCTTTGATTGCTTTTGGTCAGAAAGGTAGCTGCAAATGCATAAAATTAACTATTTCTCGTGGCTACAAAATGAAGTGGAAAGAAATTCTGTATTAAGTGTTTCCATGTTCTTTGTTTTCTTAATGTAAAAGTAGTTTTCTTTTTGTCTTATTTGCAGACAGAGAAGTCCCCTTACCAGTACAGAGGAATGTTCCATGCTCTGTCAACTGTGCTCAGGGAAGAAGGTCCTCGTGCTTTATATAAGGGGTGGCTTCCTTCAGTCATTGGAGTTGTGAGTAATGTTTCTAGAAGTTCTTTTAGACATTGATGATTATGATCATTATCATAAATACTTCTGTGGAAAATTCTAGCATGATTTTACTTTTGGCTTTATGGGAAACTCATTGCTAACACTTTAAATTTTGTTGGTGCTAGTCAATATCCACTCTCCTTAGGGGACAATATAATACCATTGCTTTTTGGCACTGCTTATAGAATATTGATCTAGGGATATGTTGGTAAGGATGTGTGCCTAAGGTCTTAATGAGTTATTCGTAGTTGTTATCTGTAGATAGAGATAGCATCTATTCAGATATTTGTGCAGGACATAGGATCAACATGGGGCTGTAGGATTGGTCATAAGGCTGCATCTAAAACTTGCATGTGCAGTTTTATTAAGTTAGACATTGTTTTTAATTATATTTTCTGATAATCATTTTTCTACTCATTACTGCTAACAGAATTTCTAAATGATTCGTAGTACTACTGGGGTCTGATGATAAGTTGTTAGCTAGTAATGGTAGGTTGTAGGCGGAAAATAGATAGGTAGAAAAGACAGGGTAAAATGTCGCTCATGCTTCAGTATAGTGCTCAAATATTGTTACCTACCCAGAAAAGAATTGGGGAAAAAGAAAAGATTTTTGCTCAGTTATATTTAACTAACTAAAATTTGCACTAATTTTGTATGGGAGCTCTCTTTTTGGGTTCTGTCATCAAATTTGTTGACTTAATTTTCAGGTTCCTTATGTGGGTCTCAACTTTGCTGTGTATGAGTCTTTGAAAGATTGGTTAATTAAATCCAATCCATTTGGTCTAGCTCAAGATTCTGAATTGAGTGTGACAACTCGTCTGGCTTGTGGTGCTGCAGCTGGAACTATGGGACAAACTGTTGCTTACCCTCTTGATGTCATTCGTCGAAGAATGCAGATGGTGGGTTGGAACCATGCTGCATCTGTTGTAGCTGGTGATGGAAGAGGGAAGGTACCTCTTGAATACACTGGCATGATTGATGCTTTTAGGAAAACTGTTCGGTATGAGGGATTTGGCGCATTATACAAGGGTCTGGTGCCGAATTCTGTAAAGGTCAGTCTTTGTCTAATGCTCATGAATTATGTTCTGTTCTGAAAAACATGGGTAAACCTGCTGCATAAAGATACGCAATTACGCATCTATTCAAAAGTAAGGTTTTTCTTCCTTCTTTTGAAGATATTATTAATTTACTATATCTATAACACAATTAAAAAGAAAAAAAAGTTTGTGCATGCATTACATCTCTTGGATAATTCCTGTGAGTGATTCCTCATGTGTACTCTGTTGGTGTTACTTGTCATATTAAGTCTCTGAACTTAACAAGCTTCTATCTGATTAGTACAAAAGGCTCCTTGTCAAGGTGTTATTGTGAGACTCAACTGTCTGCGATCTGAATTGAACATATGATATTTTGGATTTGGATTATTCACTACTCCAGCTCAGCTTAATGAAATGCATGATCAATGCTAACAAAAAAAACACGTGCTATCTTTGGCTTTTGTTATTCTTAACTTTGTCTGGTGTTGTCTCAATTTAAGAGTCATAAACAATCTTAGGAGTCATAAGTCATAATATTGTTTAAAAATCCCACATTTTATGTGTTCGTCATAAAAAAATTTGGTTTCATGTTGGAATTTTGTTAGTTGTTGTCTGGAACCACGCAAATCAGTACACTTTCGATAGCATTCACAATGTTGAGCAATCAACTGTAGATGTTCTTATTATAATTCCTTTTTTCTTAATGCTTTCACTGATGGCTGGTGTGTAGAAATGATCTCAATGCTCATTTACTTAAGCCATTGATATATGATTTTTTAATTACAATATTGACCTGAAATTGTTCTTGTTGACCCAAAATAATTTTAAATGACATATACCTTCCTTTAACTTAATCTCTCTTGAATTTCGATCTCTTGCAGGTGGTCCCATCCATAGCAATTGCGTTTGTGACATATGAGGTGGTGAAGGACATTCTAGGAGTGGAGATCAGAATATCTGACTGAAGATTGGCATCCAAGTGATATTTGATTGCCTGTTGTTTACTTGTAGGCAAGGGGATGCAGAGATGATAAATTAGGGTTATTTTCTTGTTCTTCATCTCTTAAAATGAGTTAGGAAGCACTTGAGTTAGTGTGTATAAATTAATTCCCTTGTATCCTATTGTTTTTCCTTGTGAACATGATGTAGCTTTTAGATTCTTATTCATCTTCTATTGCAATAAGTGTTGTAGAAAAACAATGCAAGGGCATATCTGCACGCCTTTCTGCACGAGAGAAGAAAAGATTTTTATTGATGGAATATTCCGTGACTGATTGCTGAATACCCCTCTTTTCCTACCTTCTTCGAGAAATTGTCTTTGCATTATTCTGTGCAAGTTACTAAGCGGGTCAGTCAACAATAAATAGTAATGCCATTTTCTTTATGTTGTCTAAACTTTAACTGCCCATGAGATTGGAAATTATACCATGACAAAATTAGACGCATAAGTTGATGGGATAGGTTGAAAGACCTAGAATAGATATATTGTTGAATTAACCTTTTAATGTTAGCTGTTATGGGAGTTTTGCTGTTTTCAGCACATGCCTGTAAGTAGTCATTTACCTAAGAGTACATTTAGAGGGCGTCTTGTCTATTCATAGCAATAAGTTGGTATATACTAAATCCAATCGGATACTCTGTTTATTATACTAATAAGTTAATGTTCATATATATGTCAATGTCATGTCTTTTGAGGTGTGGTGTTATTTAATTCATAGTAAATAGAAGTCATGACTCATGAGTTCTAAAATGCGGCCAGTGAATTATAGAATAAAAAGGTGGTTAATCGTTGAAAATATGTGGCTAGAGAGCCCAAATGGATTATATCCATTCAATCTAAACAAAGCCTGTATATTCCAATATTTTTCTTTTCTTATGCCGAATACATATCTGAATCTGATAAACAGTTGTGTGATAGTCATTGACAGTTCTGGTCTCGCTCAACTATTAGACATTGAAGTGTAATTGACAGCCTATATGGAAGCTTACAGAATTTGGTTCACAAACTTTCATTCAACATGCCATATAGCAACTAGCAAGGAATCTGGGACATTTATGGTCCGTTTTAGTCAGATTTCTTTTAATATGCAAATTTACCAGAATGTGGAAAACACATGCACTGATAAGCATCCTTTTAAATAAAATGTCATTTAAAAACACATGCAATGATACACACTCATGAATAAATTTTATTCAATTTAAATTGATTTACTATTTAGCCCATGTTTGAGAGAATTTATTGGAAAGGAAATAATCGCATATTTTATAAAACCTCACTTTAAATTATAAAAAACTAAATGATTTCATCATGACAATATGACTTAAAGATGCAATTAGTTTATGTTTGATATCTCTTCCTAGGAAATGGACATAAAAGAACGATTATTTTTCCAGAATATAATAAACAAATCATTCTTTCTAATTAATTTTTGAGTCTATCAATTTGTATAATTTTCTTTTAATCTTAAAAACACTTCTTTTTCCCCTGTTTTAAACTAGTTTGGTTTTGAAACAACACTACAGATCAGAATTGATGTAATTTTCATGTAGATAAATAATAAAGTTCTCTATACTACTAAGAAAAATGGTTTCATTTATACACTAATTACATTATGAATGTTAACAAATAGAGTCCTCCATTTGAAGCTGGCCATTTTGCTTCACAGTGGCACCATTTTGCTTTACATTTTTCTTCCATGCCTGAAACCAAGAACAACATATGACACATCTTTATATTACACTTTATGAACACTTTTTTATTTTTCTCTCATCCTTTTTTAATCATATTATATCAACTATTAATTTGTATCTCAGAAAATGCAGTCTTAATTAAGCTCTAAATTGTATAATATTTTGAACATACCTAGAGTCTCTTATGGCAGTTTGAAATCTTGATGAAATTGGTCTCTTCTCAAGCCTAGGTTTATGTTTGTCTCGTCTCTTTCTCTGTAATCTTGATATGCATGTTTTAGTTTTAAGCACCTCATCCCCTTTTGCAATTTGCTCCCTCTCTTCATATTCCATGCACTCATCGCTTGAAAAGTAGAATAATGAAAGCAACACAAGCAACAAGTTTAGTTCAGCTAGAGATGTATTTGGCACATGTGAATAACTCAATTCATCATTATTTTCTTCTTCCCCTTCAAACTCTTCCATCATATCTATCTCAAATTCTCTTTCTTCCTCTCCTTCTGCCATATTCTCTCTAAATTTTTTGTGTCTTGAAATCAAACCAAGATTTTAAACTGCATGCATGCATGCATGCATGCTTGAACCTTCTATTCTCTCAGCATAAATACATCAAAAATAAATGTAAATGGGAGAAATTGAAAGGTGACATGTATCAAATTAAGCATTTCTATGAAAGCTATTGGCCTAATTTGAGTTTAGCTTAAGTTTGGATACATTTCATTCTCAAATATATGTTTCTAATTTTTGTTTTTCTATTTCAAAATGTGAGGTTATTAATTGACTCTTTCATTTCTCCATTTCATCGTCTTTGTTGTTTTGTTAAATTGAGGCTTCCCCATTCTTAAAGGAACATTCCATTTAACAACCAAGTTGAAGATTATGGATGATGATGGTAGGATATTATAATATTAATATTCATTTTTTAATCTGTATTTTCATTTGGATACTGATGTTTTTCATTAACTACAAAATTATAGATCAAAATTTTATAATTACATTTTTCTAACATTTAAATGTTAATATATAAAAATATAAATTCAATATTTCTTTAATTTTTTAATCGAACTTCATACCTAGATACATATTGTATGTTCTTCATATTGTTGGTTTAATTGTACATTTTGCTACAAAAATTATAATTTACAATATATTTCGACAATAATAAAGAGTGTGTTTAAAAAAATGTACTATTAACATTTTTCTTTACCAAAGTATAGAAAATGTGAAGAGTTTCAATTGTTATTAATAAAATTATAATGAACTTAATTCAAACGAATTCATACATATTATACATGTGTAATATATAAATTATTTATTTTTAACATGTATCGACTTAAATAGTAAGAAATGATTTCTATTCTACGTAAGAAATTTAATAGAAAATGAAGAAATTAAATGTTGATAAAATTGTAAAGTCAATTTAGGTGATCCAACTCAGAGTAGTTAAGTTTCAAAACAATTCAATTTTAAGTATTATAAGTATTTTATATCAAAAGACATTTTTTCATACGCAATACTGCAACTCTAAGACATCTTTGTTGAAATGATTTAAAGTGATGTTCAAATAATTAGGGTTTAAAAGTTATGTTAGTTCTTATTTGGATTTTTTTTTTAAAAAAATGTTTTCAAGAGAAGAAAAAAAAAAAGTAAAATAAACTATTATCTTTATAAATTAAAAATTGTCTGTAAATAAATAAATCTATAAAAACTGTTTTCAAAAAATTATTTATATTTTTTTCTCCTATAACAATTATCAAGTTAATAATTTTTTGGACACGCGCCAAAGTGTTTTCGCACATGGAAGTTAGTCATAAAACGGTGCGTTTCGATGCGCGCTTTTTAAGTCTCTGTGCGTGGATCTGCAGAAGTGTAAGAAGAGAAAGAAGAAGAAGAAGAAGAAGATGAAGATTCATTGGTACTTCGTTGCTGGGTTCCTCACCGTTCTCACCAGTTCTCAGGTCACTCTCACTTTCTTCCGTTCTCACCATTTCCCTCAAATCCCCATTCACAAACCCTAATTTCACTCATTTCCTCGTTTCATTCACACACTTTGATTACTCGATGCTGATTCGATTTCTATGGATTTCACGTGACAGGGAATACTAACAACCCTCTCGCAGAGTAAAGGAGAGTATAAGTATGATTACGCCACTGTTCCATTTCTCGCCGAAGTTTTCAAGGTAAATAACAATGAACACTCACTGGATTAGTTTTATTCGAAAAAACAAAGTTTTGATGCTGAATTTTTGTTATTATAAGCTTGCGGTGTCGAGTTTCTTACTGTGGAAGGAATGCCAAAAATCACCTCTGCCGAAGATGACAACGGAGTGGAAAACAGTGGCTCTGTTCCCCATTCCTTCGGTTATATATTTGATTCATAATAATGTTCAGTTTGCTACACTCACTTATGTGGATACTTCAACATATCAGATAATGGGAAATTTGAAGATTGTTACCACTGCGATACTATTTAGGTGCTTTCGTTTTTCATAATTCAGATGATCATATCGGTGTTTTTGGTTTGTAAATTAGAGCTGGTTGGTGTCTGACAGTGACAAATTTTTCTTTGTTTCTTTGTAGGATGTTCTTAGGGAGGAAGCTTTCTAATTTACAGTGGATGGCTGTTGTGTTGTTGGCTGTTGGGACAACCACAAGTCAGGTCTAAAAACTTAAAAGAGAGCCTTGCAAATTTGGTTTAGTGTCTTTGAATTTGTTTTTCATAACAAGATATCTAAGGTTTATGCATTATTTGGTGCCGTGTATGAGTGTATCATGGACTGAAATTTAGATGGAATTGTTGATGTTTATTGTTTTAGGTTAGGGGCTGTGGAGAGGCCAACTGTGATTCCCTTTTCTCAGCACCAATTCAGGGGTACATGTTAGGAGTTCTATCTGCTTGTCTTTCAGCATTAGCTGGGATTTATACTGAGTTCTTGATGAAGAAGAACAATGACACCTTATACTGGCAGAATATACAGTTGTACACGTAGGTATTTTTTCTTGATTCTGTCAGAATGTCTACAACCGCATAGGCAGCACATGTGTCAGTTTTTAATTCTTTTAATCTGTTTACTTCAGAAGCAATTTTTTCTCCCTTTGCCTATAAAATGGATGTGGTTATTATATGTATCAAGAAATGAATGCTTTATTTTCACTTTCTAAGGAGCAGAGCATATATTACTGTTGAATTCATGTAGTTCATTCAATGTAGATTCCTAATTCCTAAACTCTTTCAACTTGACATTTTTGTGGTTTTGTGCTTTTATTGGGGTAGCTGTATTTTATGTTTAATACATAAATATGGAGCACCTTTTTTAGCTAATATTTTTAAATTTTCTTATTTAATTAAGAGGAATTTATTTCTGCACTGTTCTTCCTTGGAGAGAAATTGATGTTTCTGTAAAATCGGAAGATGTGGCAAGGGCCTTCTGACTATTATTGTCATGGCATTCTATCGAATGAATATGTTTACCATGATCAACTATTTTTTAGTCACATACTGACAGGAATGCATACTGAATGAAATTCTTTCCAGGTTTGGTACAATTTTCAATATGGCACGACTAATTGTGGATGATTTCAGAGGTGGGTTTGAAAATGGACCCTGGTGGCAACGTATTTTCAATGGATACACTATCACTACCTGGATGGTGGTATTGAATCTAGGGTCTACTGGTCTTTTGGTTTCCTGGTTAATGAAACATGCTGATAATATTGTAAAGGTATATCCTGGGACCCTCCTGCAAGCATCCTTTCTCTTGTTATGTTTGCATACTTAATCTATTTTGGCGTTGAACTTGCTGTTGAGTTTTCCTCCTAAGAATCTTTTTCTTATGAGTTGAAATAATTATATGACAATAAAATTAGTAAAGAAGTATCACATTACAATATATGGTAAATGTTTGTTGCTTATTTATTTCTCGTCTGTTCTTTTTCTCTCCTAATTGATAGTTGTTTCTGGTTTATTTAGGTCTACTCCACATCAATGGCAATGCTGCTGACGATGATACTTTCACTATTTTTCTTCAACTTCAAACCTACATTGCAGGTAAATTTTCAACCTAAGCAATTGCTATATTCCATGCCCTCTCCTCCCAGTGGAACTTTTTAGTCAAATCAATTTGTTGCCCAGAGTTTAGAATCATAGATACCTCATGGAAACATAATCTTTTGATGTTATCTCACAGGATAGGCAGAGCTGTTTTGCCGTAACTCTTATTTAAATTCTGTTCTTAATCTTTGTGGAACGCTTGTTTTAGTCATTGTTATTTAAAACCATTGGAGATGTGCAAAATTCTTTTTAGCTTTGCCTATCATAAGTACTCTTGTTTTACATTTTTCATGCTTGTTTTTGTGAAGACTGTTATTGGTCACTCTTCGTAAGTACTCTTGTTTTAAATTTTTATTCAGGCTCTTGTGGAGGTTGAGCTTTTACATGATTGTTTTAAACCTTTCATGACAATCTCAGGCTATAACAGGATATTAATCTTTTATTTTATTTTTTCTCTTTGCAGCTTTTTTTGGGCATTATTATTTGTATGATGTCTCTACACATGTATTTTGCCCCACCAAGTATGCTCTTAGATATGCCATTAACAGTTAAATCAGATGAAGAAGAGAAGCTCATTGAGGTTTCCGTTGACCGAAGAACAAATTCATGATATTGTTGACATCTGAATACTATGCTCGGGTAAATGAACATTTATTTCAATAATGAGTTTCATTTTATTTTCTAAATACATCAAACAAAATATTCTCATACAACATCTAAAATTGCTACATAATGTGCGTCCCATTTAAGATACTATTTATATTATCAAACAACGTTTCTTCCTTGTGAAGTAGTGGTCGTTGGTTTTTGTAATAGAAAGCCACAAACTGTCAAGTTGCATCTCGTTTCATGTGGTTAAGGTTTTTTAACTTCTGACCCTTCCCAAACCTCAAAAATGGTGGGAACCTCGTGCATTGAGCCCCTCTTTAAGTAATTACATGTAAGTGTAACTGCACAAACGTGACCTTATATCCTTGTTACATATGTGCTGATTTGTATGAACTATGAAGCTAAGCCTATAGAGTCCGGGGGGGGGGGGGGATGTTGCATGCTGCATTCTGAAGTATCACTTTCAGCAAGATATTGCAGTTTTGTTGGGTACATAATACGATACTGAAGTTTAAATATATCAATATTGAGCTTTTGTCTAGATTGAAAGACAATCAAATGCCTCTTCCAGCTAATTCTACTTTCAAGTTATAGGAATGTGTACAAACTAAAGTGGTATTAGAAATATATACTGATCACTAACGTGTGCAACTTGTACTGAGTGCGTTAATTTAATGGGCTTGTTATAACTTTTTGCGCCTGTTATTTCGCTTGTAAACAAGCAATTGGTAATTCTCGTTTTGAGTATTTGATTATTGCTCCTGCTGGTAATTAAATGTGGTTCTTTCCCAGGTATTTCCTATAAAGCCTATCAAAGTCATTTGTTTAATAGCAGAATTGCAGAATATTTTTCCATGTTGATTCGGTGACTCTGTAGAGCATAGGCATCTTGGGTGGGACGACTTCAACTCTATATAGTTACTTCGGGCATCCCATGTGTTATGAACGGATGATATTGAAGGAAAAAATTGTTGAATGAAAGTGAGCAGAATGTGGTTTAGACGGAAATAAAATTTCGCCATTGGCTTTTGGCAAGTCTTTAACTTGTCTTGCTGGAATTGATGGGTGTGTTACCCATTGACACAAAGGCACATGAAGTCACGCCACCTTTCTGGTCTATCTTTCTACCTGGTTCCTGTACAAACTAAACAATCATTCTTTAATTTATAAATAGAGTTGTTTACAGTTTGATGCTCATATTTAAGCGTGCATTAAAAGATGCATGTTTTATACATTTAAAAGATGCTCATATCGAATGTACTTTCGATTACTTAAAAATTTGAATATATGAAGAAAAATTTGCAATATAAAGTAGATTAACGGAATATATATATTATAATGGCTACAAGTTAAAGTGAGTACAAGTATTATGTCAATTTCAATTAGATTGTACTAGATATCTACCCCTTATGTAATGGATACAGGAGTGTAATGATAAACGGATAATTGATTCACGAAATATATATTTAACTTTCTACAAGGTTTTGGATCTAAATCTTATGCCTGAAAAAAGTTTCTACTGTAAAAGTTTATTAACAGTATATTAACAGAATATATTTTACAAAAGTGTCGAAAATTTTTACTTCTAAAATCCATATGCACCCAGGTGCCACGTTAGAAGTTTTCTTTGACCTGATACGAGTGCCTATAACTACAAGTGTGATCTTACATGCTTCGTCCATGAATTCCTTCATTACATCCTACCGAAAAAAAATTACAGTAGTAGTTGTTTGCGTTTTCGTGCAAGTTATTTGTTAAACTGTCTTTGCAGATTTTAAATATTATAAACCTTTAGAATCCCGGCAGTTAATTTTTATATCTAATAATAAATACTTGTAGTTCTTATTACAAAGATAAATTTGAATATCTTATTCTAAAAAAAATATCAAACATTTAACCTTTAGTCTATCTGGTTTAAAATGTCCACTTTAATTGATTAATAGTTTTTGAGGAATATGATTTGAAAAGTAAAAAAAATATCAAATATTTCGAATAATATAATTTTAAAATTCATAAATAAAATAAATTCTAATTAATTTCTAACGTTAATAATATATGAAAATAAAATTCTAAACAAAAACACAGAAAAAAAAGAGGGTAGAAAAGCAAAAGTAAATTAGAAAAGTTTGTTTTGAAACTAGAGAGGAAAAAGAAAAAAAAAAAAAGAGAATACAGAGTAGAAAGCAGAGGGTGAATAGATTAGCAGTGTAAATGTAAGTGTAAGGATGGAGTGAGTGAGTGTTGAGAAAAGAAAAGGAAAGGAAAGTTGAAGGAACGAAGAAAGAAGGGCATTTTGTATTTGAAAAAGGGTATTCCCCGCCACCAAACCCTAGCAATCTAAAACTGAGAAAAAATGCCGAGGGAAATCATCACTCTTCAGGTTGGCCAATGTGGGAATCAGATCGGCATGGAGTTCTGGAAACAGCTATGCCTCGAACATGGCATCAGCAAAGATGGCATCCTCGAAGACTTCGCTACTCAGGTACATTTCTCCATTTTTCTCATTTCCCCCTTTCAAAATTCTATTTTTCCACTCTCTTATGCTGTTTCTCCTAGGTTTCTAACGAAATGTTAATCAATACATACTTGGGGTTTCCACTCTGTGGTGGATTCATACATATTTTTGTTCAATTTCGCTCCTTTTCCATTTATCTCACTTCTTCAGGGTTCACTTTTGGACCTTCCCAATTAAAGTTTTTTTTTTTTTTCGTTAATTCTGGATTCTGGAGTATTGCCGTTTTTCCTGTTACCGAGATAACATCTAAGTATCTTTTTTTTTTTTTATTTCTCACGTTGTTTTGAAAATGGGAAACTGGGAATTATTACTCTTGCGTTCTGTAAGCGTTCAGTGAGTGTGGTTGCCTTGGTCACGAGTTCTAAAAAATTGTTTCTGTTCAAGGTTTCAAGCTTCAATTGTTATGTGAACTTGATTTAACTATGAGTTTTGATGAGGGAATGATGGATGATTAGAATTTAGAAGCAATAAGTATGCATCTTTGCACAACTTGTGATTGGTGATGATTACTTCCGCATTTGCTTATTTTGGCCAAATGCTGCAGGGGGGTGATAGAAAGGATGTGTTTTTCTATCAAGCTGATGATCAGCATTATATACCACGGGCTCTACTGATTGACCTGGAGCCGAGAGTGATTAATGGAATTCAAAATAGTGACTACCGAAATCTCTACAATCACGAAAACATCTTTCTCTCAGATCATGGAGGTGGTGCAGGAAACAATTGGGCCAGTGGATACGATCAGGTTTGTTGCTGCATACTAGAGCATTATGTCATTAAGATTTGAATACTATTATTGATTGACTTTGTGCCTTTGTTATTCCCAGGAATTATTTTTCCTTCTCAACACTAAAACAATAAATTATTTTAAACTCGTGCCATGGTCATCTGAGTATTTGTTTTGAATTTTCAAAATCAATTCTTGCACTTTCCAATTGAAAACATATGTTCCAATTTAAATTCATTTCAATCACATTTAATGGTTTAAAATCTATTATTCCAAACTTCCAACCAAATAGGCACTAACTCATGTTTATGCCATGTCACCATATGTAGAAGTTTTTGTACTTTTGTGTAAGCGCCATTGATACTCCACTTTTTTGGTGTTTATACGTCCATGAAGAGAAAGAGAAGTTCCTGCAATGTTGGGCAACATGCAGTTGTAATGGATGTCTGTAAATGACCCTGGTACTTCTTGAAGCACTAACCCACACTCAATTATTGCTTAAAAATTTTGCTTCACAAATCATGTAAAGTCACAAGCCAAACATCTATACATCTACACACAATACATGCATAACATTTATTTGTTTTCTAGAACTAGAGACACCTCAGATGGTCTGACTTGATATTGACAACCTTCTAATACTAAGCAGCTTTGTGCTGTACCCAATTTATGCTTTTCAAATGACTTTACGAATAATAATCCTGACAAGTGACCCCATAGAATCATTATCATCCTTTTTGAAACATAAGGAAGATCTTGATGAGCAATATTCTATAATTGGTAATGGTATTGTTTAACTAACGAGGTTGTCAATATCTGGTCAGGGAAAAAATGTTGAAGAAGACATAATGGACATGATTGACAGAGAAGCAGATGGCAGTGACAGTCTTGAGGGTTTTGTTCTATGTCACTCAATTGCTGGGGGAACAGGCTCAGGTGTCTTTTCATCTCATCTCATCTTTGCCTGAAAGCACCCTATAAGTTTCTTCAATTTCCTCTCTTCTTAATTGAGCATTTGTTTAGTGAGTGCATCTGAAAAAGCAGAAGATTGCTAAAATGATTGCACCTTTTGGCTTATCTCAAACTAAAATAGCTTATAATACAGCAGTTATATTTCCTATTTGCCTTAGAAATTACTATGTACAAGATGAAAACATTTGGAGATTTCTCATGCATTTCTCACATGTGTAGTTTTTTTTAATTATTATTTAATTTTGCATGTATTAAGTACATTTCCTTGCTTTTATGAAGGTATGGGTTCATACTTGTTGGAAACTCTGAATGACCGCTACAGCAAAAAGCTGGTTCAGACTTACAGTGTGTTTCCTAACCAAATGGAGACAAGTGATGTGGTGGTCCAACCGTACAATTCACTTTTGACACTCAAACGACTGACACTTAATGCAGATTGTGTTGTAGTTCTTGACAATACTGCACTAAACAGAATTGCTGTGGAACGACTTCATTTATCAAACCCAACATTTGCTCAAACAAATTCCTTAGTTTCTACTGTTATGTCTGCCAGCACAACAACTCTTCGTTATCCAGGGTACATGAATAATGACTTGGTTGGTCTTCTTTCCTCTTTGATTCCAACACCAAGATGCCATTTTCTCATGACAGGATATACTCCATTGACAGTGGAACGTCAGGTGAGACTGCTGTCATTCTTTTTTTTTTTTCAAAAGAATGATTTTGGAGCATCAAAGTGTTTACCTAAAGTTTTGTTTTCACTTGTGAAGATTTTTGTTGTTAAATTGTTGAACTAGAAGGGAACAGCTGTGGAGTTATGAATTCTTCTGTTTTCCTCCATTTACATTCCCATAATGTGATTGTTATAACATATATGCTCGTGTTGCCCCAAAATTGTGTTTTTTTCGTATAACACTTAAAAATTTTGATGATATTTCCTTGCAGGCTAATGTAATTCGTAAGACTACAGTACTAGATGTTATGAGAAGACTTCTGCAGGTATAATGACTGCCAAAACAATTAAACTTCAAATTGAGTGGCCTATGTGCTATACTGACGGGTATCTTCCTGGCAGGCAAAGAATATTATGGTCTCTTCTTATGCTCGGACTAAAGATGCTAGCCAAGCAAAATACATATCAATTCTGAATATTATCCAAGGAGAGGTTGATCCAACCCAGGTAATTGGAATAATTATGTGGTATTATTGATACCTCTGAATTTTTCTGTTTGTAAATTGTAATGAAGTTAAAATAAAATAATCTTGCCAGCCATTTGCTAACTGTTTGTTTAGTCCTTCTGTGGAATATGTTTTTATTGTTATTTAAATTAAATATTTTGCTTCTGCTGTCACATAAAATCTCATGCAATTTTATACTTTAGCGAAAAACCTTGAAACATTAAAAGAAGTATTCCTTAAAAAAAAAATTAAATTAATTTTCCTCTGATGAGATTTTCGAGTTTTGTACTGCTATTTGTATTTTTAGTATGTGTGTATTTAAACAGCATACCCTGTCATGATTTTATCAGGTTCATGAAAGTTTGCAGAGGATACGTGAAAGAAAACTAGTTAACTTCATTGAATGGGGTCCTGCAAGTATTCAGGTCTGTGGCAAAGCAAATTAAAGTGGCTGCTGGGTAATTGGACTCGTTTATATTTAGTTTTATGATACAATCTCATCTTGTTTCTTCCCTGTGCTTCTGTTAGGTTGCTCTATCGAGGAAGTCTCCATATGTTCAGACTTCACACAGGGTGGGACTATACCCTTTTTCTTTCAGTCTTTCTTTTGATTCTTATTTTATCTGATTATATGGAGGATAGATGAACATCTTTTTAAATGATTTTTATTCTGAGGTTAAAAATCAAGGGCTGTGAAATAACCTATGGGTGCTGCATTTGGTAGGTCAGTGGCCTTATGCTGGCAAGCCATACTAGCATCCGTCACCTTTTCAGTAAAACTTTGAGCCAGTATGAGAAGTTGAGAAAGAAACAAGCCTTTATAGATGGCTACCGGAAGTTCCCAATGTTTGCTGTAAGTTTGACAATTTCATATGCATATTCTGATATCAATTGATGGAACCTGTAATACTTGTCATTTCATGTGATGACATCAATAAAAAAATGGACAGGATAATGACCTCTCAGAATTTGATGAATCAAGGGACATAATTGAGAGTTTGGTTGATGAATATAAAGCCTGTGAGTCCCCAGATTATATCAAATGGGGAATGGAGGTAGATGCTCTACAATCCCACTTACCATTTTAAGCTCATTTTGCTTATCGCTAATTTGCCCCTTCTTATTTAGGATCCAAACAACATGCTAACAGCAGACGGCAATGCTGCAGGATCGTTGGATCCAAATTCAGTGGCGTGAAAAAACCCAAGTAAGCTATGATTAGGCTATAATTTAAGCTTACGTTAAGTTTCTGGATTTGATTTTACTTTCTTTCTCTAGCTTGACAAATAAAATTGTATTCTTTTTCTCCTTGTTGGGACATGAAACTATCTCTTATTGTATTATTTTCCTCATTGTGGCATGTGGCTTTACCATTATTTAGCACTTATTTGTATTTTTCTAAAATTCTCATGTTAATTGCTTTAAAATGTTCTTTTTTACATTAAAATTTCTGTTTTTCATTTTCTTTCAAATCTCCGCTTCATTTTTAAATATTTTTTTTTATACTTTAATATCCTTTTTCATCTTAATAGTCAAATGCTTATACTCAATATTTTTTTTATAATGTCTATTTTCCGTCTAATTCTGAACTAATAATTTTATTTGTATTTTAAAAAATTGTATATGCAGTGCACATGATATTTGCTAGCTATTGGGAAAAGATGAAGATTGAAATTGAATGTTAAATGTGGTTACCTGCATGTACACTATTTAGTTTCAATCAGCCAGGAGCAATCTTTTGGTCTGCTTTTCTTGGAATGTCTTTTACTCTTTTCCCTGTGAAGTGTGAATTTATTAGTGTTTGATTCTAACTTCTAAATATACAAGTATGCTATCTTTTAGTGTGTTTATCATTAAAAGAAATAAAAAATCTTTCTTTTCCATGTTATTTTGTCTAATTCACCCCATCTCAATCTTCTCTCTCCCTTTCTCATGGGCTTTGGAACATTTACCCACTGTTTGGTTGGGTGGAAAGAAAACAACAATGGAGAGAAAAGTTTGTGTCGAAGGAAAAGTGGATGGAAGAAAAAAATTTTAATTTTTTTTCTAGAAGTCAACTTTTCTCTCATTTTTCCTTCTAATTTCTCTCTAACCAAACTTTGCATCGGCATCTCTATTTTTCTTTCTCAATTTTGATTGTACCCTACCATTGATGATTTCCTGTGCACATTAAATTTTATATTTTATATGATTTTAACATTTGTAAAAAATGTTTAATTATAGATATTTTTGCTGATACTTTAAACTATATTTATATGTTAAAATAAAAGGGTTTTACTATGTATCAATTAATTTTTAAATTTTATATATATGCATATATTTCTGAAATTGATTACTGTGTGAGATGAGATCTTTACCCGATGAAAAATGCATGTTCTAGTGGTTTAATTTAACAGCCCCGATTGTCCTATACTTGGTAACCATGTGTTTGGAGTTTGGACCAGAAAATAGGAACTAAAATATATTTTGAGTTTAAATTTGAATGTGATCCACATCCACTGACAATAAATTATTTTTATGCTGTCAGTTGACAAGTGTCACACACCACTGTAGTAACTAATATTTTTCACATAAAGAAGTTTTGTGTCTGAGAGTCTTTTGAATACTTGATGGGAAGGTAACAAGCCTAAAATTCATTACAGGTACCACAGGGGAAGCGCAAAAAAGGAAAAGGATTATTGTGTAAGATCAACAAGGTTTCTAATCAAGTTTTCAACTTCTTTGGTGTAGGAGATGGTTTGCCGTGTGATTATTTTGGTTTGTATTTGTTTGCTAATCATTGAGGCCCAAGGGAGATTGAGTACAGAATCTCTCTGTATTGATTTGTTTTAGCAATGTATATGGTTGATTTGATTGGTCATTGAAAATTTGAAATGCAGAGAATTAGGGAACCTAGTTTTATTATCTGGATCTGCCGTGCTTGTTAGGTTATGTTGCTGTTGCTTTAGCATGAATCTTAAAATATTGAAATTGATGTGGGCATAGATTTACACGATTCACGTGGTGCAGAGATTCACTCCTTTAAATTACATTGGATTCCTCAATTATCGACACCGTGACCAGTGGCGTTTGTCCACTAATAAATTAGAGAAAGGGACTTGGTGGAAAAAAAGCATGTATACAAGAAAAAACTTCATTAGTGTACTGTGACAAAAAACTAGTTTACCAATCACGTAAGAAAAGCTTTCTTTTGATTTGAATAATTGAAAATTCTAATTGCGTTTGCCGTGCCAGCTGATGGCAGCAATGATGCAAAGATATCTCTGCTTGTTCTTGGTCAAAAAAATTAATTTTAAGTTTTTGGTAACTTTTTTTCTCATTTTCAAAATTTTGTTGCCAAAGTTTTCCCAAAGAGTCAGATAGAATTACCTTAGGTGGTAAAATTTGCCTTATGAGAATTTATTGCAATTGCGTGTTCATAATTGAATTTGATATCACTGGTTTAAGTTAGAATAATTCTATGCGCTCGTTGGTGGGGGAGTAAACTAGTTAAGTTAGAATACGTAGGAGATCCTACATGGCGCAGTGACGTAACTTGTTGTATGATATAAGTGGAGAGTAATCTTTATCTTATAAATTGATTTTATAGGATTGAGTTAAACCCATAACCTGCCTTTCTAACATGGTATTAAAGTTTATCTTAGGATTGTTTGTGCCCCGTTGTTAGAGATTGTTTGTTATTATTGTTGTTGTTGTTGGGTTTATCATCTCCTTTTGTTGAGTCTCACCTGTCATGCTTGGCATGAGGGGATGTGGTGGAAATTTTACGTCGTCTAGAAATATAACCCGTTGCATGTATATAACTGAGGAATAATCTCTCATCTTACAGACTGATTTTGTAGGGTTGAGTTAGATTCATCATCCACCTTTTTAAGAAGCTTTACATACAGTTTTATAAATTTATTTTATCAAGTCTTATTTTACTCAAATCTAAAACAACTCAAAACGTACGAGTGAAAGCATTCTGTATTTAGAAAAGCTTACTCTTATATGTACAAATTTAAAATTTTCTATCTCTGGTGTGGCCTAACTGAAGTGATCTATAGCTGAGAAATGTTGGGATAAAAGCACCGTTATTGGTACATATCATGAATGCATTTGGAAGAATATTGAATGTGTCGTTCGGTAATGTGAAGTCATATCATGATTCAAAAGCACATGTGATGTTGTCTTCTCATGTTATATGCATGTTCTGTTCACCTTTAGACACGGGATTTGGTTACTCTCTTACCATCTTCACACATAATGTTAATCAACTCAATCACATGAAGTGAAGAACATGCAAGCAATACAAGATCTTGCTGCCATTCACTTGAAAATTCAATAGGTGGTCCATCATATATAACATACAACCATGGAACCAAAACATTTCATTCCTAATTGTTTTCCACCACAAATGATGATCCATAAGACATAACACAATTTTAAATTTTAAGAGGTTTCTATTTCACAAGTTTTTGAGTTTATCAAAGCGTAAACAATCAAATCAAGTTATATACCATGGTCGTCGTTGTCTGTTTTTGCTACCTAAATTAAATTTGTTTTATTCAAACTAGAGGTATGACACTCCCATGACAAATGTCAATATCAAAATGGAACTTGAATTTAGCTAAAAATAATTAAATTCTACATTTTTAATTTATTATACAACTGAAACATAATAATTGTAATTCTAAATCGATTGTAATTTCAACAAAATTAGAATTAAAATTACAATTATGAACTATAATAAAAAAAATGCCAAATGAACCGTTACACTAATCCAAATATTGTAAATAATTCCAAGTAGTGATCCGCAAATAAATTTATTTTCCGCTCCTTTTATCTTGTTCTAGTCAAAGTTGTGGAAAACATTGTTAAGAGAATAAAAACAAAATGTCTAGCCAAAATAATCCATAGAACTAAAAACTGTACTCTAATTTTGTTTTGCAAATCTTACGAATATAAGATTAATTAACTCACATTCCTATAAATAGCAACAAAATAAAGAAAGAAAACAGAATAAACAACCACCACATGGCCTTGTTAACTCCAATTCAAATTAACACAAGAAAAGATGTGCCAAACAGTAGGTGGTCCCAATACATCGAAAGAGAAGGAAGAGAGACACTCAAATCCTTACAATGATGCCATGATATTTCATATTTACTCACTGTCCCTCCTATGTGACTAACTCACTTTCTTCCATATAAAAGTGGTTCCATATCAGTGTATTCTAAACACACAAACACATATTAACCTATTGAGTTTCTACACTGTCTGAGTCTCTTTTCATTTCAAGTCTGATTCAGTTGTAGAAAGGTATCCAAGTGAGAGTGTGAAATAAAAATGGCATTTTTCAAAGCAGCTTCTGAAGTTTTGGCTATTTATACTCTTATCTTTACCATTTTTTCACCTTCTGTTATTGAAGCACAATCCCTTTCCCTTGCACCTGCCCCTGCTCCTACCAGTGATGGTAATTCTCGCATTCCTAGTTTGATAAAATAATATTGAATATTTTTCTCCTCTTTCTTGTGAAAGAGTCAACTATGTAATATTGCATTTCAATTTTGAATTGTGTACATGTCTCTAAGAAATTGTTGCACTTTATTTCAGTTCTAAGTTGAATTTGATCTTTGAGATGTGGTGGTACATGTTGGAACCTAATTCAATTGAGGAGATCTAGACCCCAACATGTTCCTAGGATTATTTGACATTGCAAAAATATTTGATACACAACTGCATATATAGACACACGTATATGTTCTGAGAATGAGTTGGCTGGTTGGCTGCGCACCGCGGTTGACCGCCAAATAAAACTGATTTATCTATGTACTTTTATGTTTTACACCAAAGTTTTCATGATGAAATGATAACAACACATTAACACTTTTGTGTTAGTGGTTAAAGCAAGTTGCATGATATGACAATAACTGAATGTGCTATTTGTTTCATTTTGGTTTTTAATTGATGTTTTTATTTGTCTTGTGTATAATTCAGGTACTTCAATAGACCAAGGAATTGCATACGTTCTGATGGTTGTGGCACTGGTGCTCACGTACATCATCCACCCCTTTGATGCGTCTTCCCATCAGTTATGAGTTATTATAGAAACTGAACATAGAGGCTGAAGTTGAATTTATTTCGTGGATAACATTATGAGTGATTTTTAAAATTTGACATTCTGTTACTTATTTTCTTGTTACTTGTTAACGATGGATGATTGCTAGAGCTAGTGGAGGAAATAGTGCATTCTGTTTGACTAATATTATTATTATTCTTTAGTAGTAGATTACAATGGAAATTTATTACTCTCATGGGCATATAGTATCACGTAAAATTGATCAGTTATTAAGTGTATGACGGAATTTTTGTTAAAATCGTGATGAAATATCAATATGATATTCATGTGAAAATACCAACTAACTATTCACATGTAGTCTCTCTCACAGAAGAGTTTACTTTGAATTGAAGTAATTTAATTTAAGTAACTTCTCCGTTTAATCCGATATTTTCTATTAAAAATATCCAAACATAAATTATTTCATTTTTAAAAAAATTAACCAAATGAATTTTTTAGAGAGCAAACTCCATTCAAAACTCAATTTCACGTGCTCAACCAGACATGAAAAAATTAATCTGTCCTGTGCCAATTTTATAACTTAAAATGTTTATTTTGTTCATAGGTGTTTATGTTTATAATACTTTAAAAAGGAGAATGGATGCATACATTTTCTTGTTGTAAGGCTTGACATTCGTGTCAACAAAATGCATGCACTCAACAAAGTTATGTCTTCATCGTATATTTACGATCTCCATCAGTACATCTTTAGTATAAAAATATTAGTAAAATGTTCTGAGCTAGACTCTGTTTTGAGCTAAACAATATTAATAATAAAGTAGTCAAGATTGATATAAACCTTTTAATCCGTTGATTCACCACAGATCTAGGAATTCTCGTGTCTAATGCTTAGACTCCACAAAAATATTCCTGTCTAAGAACATGGATCTTCCATAATATTCAAAAACAAAACTTAGCCTATATAAGTTAATGAAGTGGGCTTGTGGTCATTCATAAAATACAAGAATTGTGTGAATCCGTAATCAAAGAAAAAAAAACCTATTTTTTCTGCGCAGGATAATCACCTTGCTTGTAAGGGCTGACTCTGTCTCAATTCGTACAGAGACACTTATTAACCTTCCTCAAAATGTTACAGATGTAATGATGAAAAATGAACGCAATGTGTATCCAAAGGGTAGGCAAGTGGAGGACAATTGTTGAATTGTTACTATTAGTAAGTGTTCACTGCTTGCCCTTCGAGTTCTGAATTCTTGCAATTCAGGAACGTGGTTCTTCTGGGCATTGATGTAATTCACTACTAATCTAACTTTACAAATGGAGTTAGAAGCCTTCAGCGAACAGGGCTGGATGCATAAACGTGAGAATCTTCTATGATGATGTTGGATGTCGAGTCTGTAAGACATACTTGACAACTTCGTAAAAGGAAACAACTATTCCAACCGATGGACCAGCTCGACCTACGCGGGGACCAATACCTGTGAATAGCCCTCTTATTCCTCCATCCCTGTCCCAAGAGAAGTGTAGGAGCCCAAAGGTCAGTCCAAAGCCTGAGTCTTAAATGTCTCTCTTTACTCCAAAATTAACATGATCTTATATAAAGCAAGGAAATCAGACCATTCATACTAATAGTCAGTTTAGGAAGATGCACGTACCTCCAAATCTCGATAAGCGTTGTTCTAGTTGTCATCTTTAATACTCTTTCAGGATCCTTCTGGCAAAGGCAAATGAAACCATGTTTTAAACAAAAATGAATTCATCAAACTATGCAATTTTTATGGGCACAAGCTAATTCAGTGTACAGGAGTCCCCATTGAAAATTTAAAATCGTGATGATTGGCAGGAAAATCGCACTAAAACATTGGGAAAATGTCCCTGTAAAAAACATTGTCTGTGCCTCATTCTTTAAAGATTAAACCTGCTGGAAAACCATATCGATGGTTATCCAACTGTGCAAGTTTATTATGAACCAAACCTACAACAGTTTAGCAATGATTAAATATATTCAAATTGGATTGCAATTGCATACAACTTCAATTGAATTTGAAGCCCAATGTCACGTGCTAATATAAATATGAACTGATTAAAAATATGAACACCCAAAACCTGTCAAAAGTCAGTACTTTTATAAACAACACGTCTACTTTTATAAGTCAGTAACTTTCTTAGGCTTAGCTCTCTGATTTTAAAGGCCAAAAAGGAATAATGATCACAAGAAGTTGGAATTTACTCAGAAGCTTGCTTAGTGTTTTCAGATGATAAATTTTACCTTCTCCTGGAACCTAGGAGTTACTAGAAGGTCTAACAGTTCCAAAAGGGGACTTAAGGAAGGGTGGACGAGAAGGTCACGGATTCGAACCCTCCCACTAACAGCATTTGTTGTTCAAGAAAAAAAAATAACCTTCTCCTGGAACCTAGGTTAATTACTTTTCCTAATGATGCATGGTCTAAATTTCTGCCTTTGCTTGGCAGAGACCAGATGATTGAAATGAACAGGAAGTTATGTCCTAAAAGCAAGGTTTTGAGAAACAACCTCTATTTGCCGTCGAGTTTTTGCCACATCCAGTGGACATGTGACTGCAGATGCTAAGGTTCCTGCAATAAAACCAGCAGAAAAATTTGCCCCAAGGACAGTGGTTGCACTTGCTCTATCACCCACTAAGCCAAGAACGTTTTTCCTTATCTGTAAAGAAGCTCCAAGTCAACACATAATGCTCCCAACAAAAAATATAAATCAACAATTTTTCATTTTGTTTAGTAAATGTAATAATATTCTCACTGGCTCAAGGGTAGACCAGCAAATTGCAGAGAATGGGACGTCCCGAGAAAGTTGTGCTCCAAGGCCAGTCCACCAGAAACGGTACCTATGGACTGTTCAAAATAGGTAATCAGGGTAATTACCAATAAAGAGTAGAGACAACCAAAAGAACTCAAATATCATACAATGCAACAGAAACTGCAAACTTGGTCATTTATAAGAGGAAGTGTTATAAGGAGAAGTGTGCCTAAATATGTATTAACTCAAAAGTTAAACTAGATAAATCCAAAAAGAATCCAAGAGTACACATACAGCTCTGAAAAACACTTGTGCCACTGACAGGGTGGATGACTCCAAGCAATGTCTTCCACACTCCTGGAGGCTTGCCACCTTTGTTTAGTCTAAATGCCTAAAAGCACAAGAGAAAACATTTAAGAAAAAGATAAAAATTCACCCTCCTCCCCCCATTTTAGCATTTAAGAATTTTTTTACCTGCATGCGAGTCCTTGCAAGTTCTACAGGATAACAAGAAATGCAAGCCAGTGAGCGTGCAACTGATCCTGCAACTAATGGGACGTAAGGGGTTAAATTTGGAGCATTATTAGTTGTAAAGTCCTCCATCATATTACGGAAAATATCATAACAAGGCATGTAGATTCCAACCTATTTTGTAGCAGAAAGACAGAAGACATCAAGACCATTAATAATATATAACTATCTGTGAGATACTGAGATAAGGAGACCCAAAACAAATATCAGCCTCTATAGTAGTAAACCATAAAGCATAAAACAAAATTCCAGATAGGAAAGACAGCTTACAGTTGGCACAGCCAATGCCAAACTTGCACTTGTGCCTCTCCACAATCTCTTAAAGCCTTCCTGCAAAATTCACTCCTATGAATCCTCATATAGTAATTTATTAGCTTGCCAATGGAAGGGGGAAAAAAGAAGCAAATAAACAAGTACAAAAGAATGTCTACATGATGAATAGTTGAACAATTAACTCTGCAGGTTAAACAAGTACCTACAACATCTGTGAAACATGACATTTAACTCTTTAGGGTATGTTTGGTCATAAGGATAGGATCGTATAGGGAATGATATATAGATAGAATAGGAACATAATTGCATAAGAGCAGGATAAACCTTAATCCTATCAAATGTTAGGTGCACACAAAAATATAAAGTAGACAATAAAAGGAGGTGATGGTGTCAACAACAATAGAAGAGTGATAGTGACGACAGATGGTGTAGTGGTAGACTGGTGGTGATGGTAGTGGCAGCAATAACAATGATGATAAGGTCAGTAATAGTGACAACAACAACGATAATGGTAGCAATGGGAGTAGCAGGGGAGGGAAGGAAATACTATCCTATCTTGTTACTTTCTAACTCATATCCCCCCTTAAGATAAGAAATATACTATATCGATGAAATGAAATAAGAAATAAGATAAGATAATCATATCATGTTGGAATGCCAAACACGGGTGTTACAGTAGGATAGATTATCCTATCCTATCCATACCAATCCTGGCCACCAAATGGGATCTTAAAGAATATTTCATCATAAAGTTATCAAAAACTTCAAGCAAGTATAACAAATCTGTTTCACCACTTAACTCTTTCCAGGTTCAAGTTCCTTATAGCTCAACTTACACCATCTCAGCCTTATATTGAAATCAGTTACAATTGAATCTAAACAGAGGCATGCAACAGAAATTCCCCTTCAACATGCAAGACTAGAAACATAATTTCTAATCAGTTTTGAATGAGACAGTCAATTTTCCAAACCAACCTGATCTTTCCATATTACTGGTCTGACAGGGTTACTGTCCTAAACAACAAAGAAGCAAAACTTATTACCTAAGCTCTTATAGTTATATCATATTCTTTGTATCAAACCTATAACTACCTGAAGGATATTCTCCATCATACTCACCCAGAGCCATCTAATACCATCCTCAATCATAAGCATGTCTTGAGTACAAGTATCAGTAAAATTGATTTTGAATGAAATTAATTTTGGTTAAAATTGATTTTAAAGTTATATGATAAATGTATGAATGTTTCTATTACAAAATCAAATTTGTAGTATAGAATTTTTCATCAAATGTAAAAACTAATTAAAATTGTTTCAACTTAAAAACAATTCTAGACGCTGAATCAATTCTGCATTTTTCTTCAAGGTGGAACTAAACATGACAAGTTTATCAAAACCAATTTTGGACTCAGAATCAATTCTTAAACGTGAAACCAATCACACACTCAATGTAAGATACTGTAGTGCACAGAGAGTAGCTTACTTGAAAGAACCATTCACATAGTTAACCACCGTTATCTTCACAACAATTGAGAAAGAATAAAAAGTAAAAACTGATGTGATTAGAGATGAGTAAAAGCTACACTAACACACGCACTTACCTGACGTATAACTTTGTAGAGAACATCTAAAGTCCCTTTATAGCGGTTACAGTCGGAAGGACATGGCGGTGTGTGCACAGTACTACATCTAATATCGTGTGCCATCTGAAAAAACAAACAAATTTAATAAAACCACACAAAGCCAAATTGAGTAAATGAATAGAAACTGTGCAGAAACATTACCGAGTTAGTTTGAAAAGATGATGACATTCCACAAACACCTTGGTAGGGAACACCCGCAGCTTGTGCTTGAAGTCTTGTCTGAAAACAGAGCATCACAATGATGAAACTTGATTCATATGATTAAATTGGAAAATTTTGATGAATTATAACCTTAGCGACATCGAGGGGATTGACGATGATGGCAGAGACGACGGCGGCACCGGCGGCGGAAAAAGCCCGTTCTCCAATACTTAATTGGGTGTTGGAATTGGTACTGCTTTGTGTTTGTGACATTAGAGAAAGGTTTTCTTCATCAACGTTAGAATGTGTTTAGGTTTTGCTTTCTTCTTACAAACGTTAGAATATTTTCTTCCCAAATTCGTGGCGTCAATTTGAGGGTGCCACATGCACAATTCGCATGCACTTTCAACTTCACTTGTATGGTTTAAACAAATGAACGGGTTGTGTACAATAATCCTCTGTTGGATACACACTGAATTGGGCTTTGGGCCCAATCCTTGTGCACAACATTTCTTCATTTCCACTTTGTTAATATTTTAACTTTTAAAATATTGTTCAAATTAATGTTATTAAATAATGTTTCAACTCTTTATTATAAATGATTAATTCTTTAATAAATTGTGAAATATGTATGTTCTTTAATTATAATCGAAATCGGAAAGAATGTCAAGTAATCTCAATAGTCCTTAAAGAAAATCTATTCTATTGCAATTAATATTTCGATAAAAATCTTCAGTTTCTTGGCCACAAGTTTAATTATAAGCATGTACTACAACTAGGTTATTTTAAGTGTTTTTCTTTTAAATGTATTTTTAAGAAGAAAATAAGAAAAATAAAATTTATTTATCTAAAATTTAAAATTATTTTTTCATTAGTTAATTTATAAATATTTCACATCTTTTAAAAAATTTAAAATAATAATTTTTTACAAATTAAATAAAAAAACTAATTTTAATGTTTTGAGAAATAAAATTTATATTTTTCTCTTTTTTTTCCTACTAAAAGTACTTTTAAATCTAGCCAGACTAATCCTCGTACTAAACTAACAGAATGGACTTCTAGAGGAAATAGTAACATAATCATCCAAGGAGATAAAAAGAATTTAATTATACTGATTTTTTTTACTACATGATTTTATCAATTTATATTGTTTTAAAACAATTAAATTATTGTAAAAATAAAATAATTAATTTCGAATGGTAAAATTAAGTGCATAAGTAAATTTTCCTCTAAAACTTAATGTTAACAGTTTAAACCTAGAGAAAAAACTTTTTTGTCACTTTTAGTTTAGTTGAGGACAAACAATGATTTGATTTTCGAGTAAATCATAAGTTTGATACCGACAGTGTAAAATATTGTTAGTCTAATTCTTAAAAATATAAAATTAAAAAATGTTAAAAATATCTATTTTATTTTTTCCCTCAAATTTATTGTTTATTATAATAGTATATGAAAAATTTTAAATTTAGAATTAAAATAACAATAAATGAATATGCAGTGTCAAATAACTGTCACCTTATATTTAATATATTATCACATATTTCACCGACCTAACATATTAATCGAGGGTGTCTACAATAAATAACCGATCATAAAAGAATAGATACATGTTCATGTATCTACAATATTACTAACTCTTTAATTTTTTAAATAATCATCTATAAAGGTCATTAATAATAATCTTTACCTCACTAATCAGACACATTGCTTACTCACATCACAGTGCAATTCTCTCAAGAAATAATTCTCCTTGTCTAGTATCTCTTACTCTCTTACATTAAAACATTTATATATTTTTATTAGTGTCTTAAAGTATCAAAGAGGTCAATGCATGTACCCATCACAACCTCGACGTATATGGAATAATTGTATTTAAACACTCTTCAGACTAAAATGATATATATACTTTGAAAAGACTAAGATAAAAAAATTGATTACATTTCTCATTATTTAAATTTTATCTCTTTCCAAAATTAAAACTTGACAATGTTTTATAATTTAAATAATTAAAGTAGCAGTTTAACCCTTATTTATTATTTTCAGAAATAACTAAAACTAAATATTTACAGTGAAATTACTTTGTCGAGATAAAAACAGAATTCTAAATGTGAAAGCAGTATAAAAGGTTTGTCCTATGTGTCTGAAATATAAAGGTTTGGTGTGAATGTGAAGGGGACCAAAGCAGAGCTCAGGTAGAAGAGAAGGCATCACACTCATAAATCTCTATTCATTTATTGTTACTGCCTTTACTGGAACCGAGAAACAGAGCAGAACAGACTATTAATTCATAACTCACTTGTCGTTTTTAGTATACACTTACATTGCATGAAATGAAATGCAATTCAATGAATCTCGTTTTCGAGTTTTTCATCCACACCTCTCTACCCCCACAAATTTAGAGCAACCACAACCACAACCACTTGCATTCTAATAATTAACTTTCTTCCATTCTTGCAGCCTTTCTCAAATATCAATCTTTCTTAACTTTTTCTAAATCCTAACCATACACAAATGTAGACCTGCACAGTGTGTTGTGTACCTATACTAGACAACCATTCAACTCATACTTTGAACAAATCTAAACCAAGTGAGATAGATTGGTGAAAATAGAAGTGTATGTAATCACTCAATTATATCTAATGATAGTTCATATTAAGAATTTTAACATGATTTAAATTAACATATCAAACATTAATTTAATATTTCCTATAAATCTTGTAATATGTCATGTCAAAAATACGATTTAAGCTATAAATACTCATGTATTCACGAAACCAAAAAGTTATTTAATTAACTCAATTAAAAAAAACAAATTATTTTATCAAAATTCTCTACCATTTTATACCGTACAAATTTGATAACTATATATTAATTTAACGTTTCCTGTTAATCATGTAGATTCAATCATGTAGACTAGTTCAATTGTTAATTTCAATGGAATTTTTACAAAATAATATCTTTTAAAAAAATTCATGTAACTTTAATTACAGGAAAACACTAATATAACATCTTAAGATAAAAATTTCATCCATTATAATCAATTATAATCCATCATTTATGATAGATTCATTAATTGTATAAAAATTATGAATGGCATAATTTCTAAATCCATATTTTAATTAGTAACTTTGAAGTTTAATTATCTACATAAATCACTTTTAAATCTTAGATTACAATTTGTAAATGATCTTTAATTATTATGTTGTTTCAATTGATTTAAGTTGAAAGATTATTACTTGATTAGAGGTAAGTTTTATAGCCCAAGTTATAACAACTGCTTACCTTCAACTGCCTTTTTGACACATTCAACATAGTCCCGCATCGAATAACTTTAGTAGGTTACCAAGTTTCCTTCTTCATAAAACAGATAAATCAATTAAACCATTTATTAGTCCACAGGCTTCCAAGAAGCTAATGTCAAAATAGTTTATATTTGTCTATATTTATATTTATATTAATTAGTATTTTAGTGATATTTGGATGATAATCATAAGAACATATGCATTTAGGTTAAAGTCTATAAAATTAATTTTGAATTAGTTGTAAAATTCAGTTTTTGATTTAGTATCAATACTGTTTAAAGTTATTTTGTCTTAAAATAGAGGGTAATTTGGTGATTCATGTCTTAACTTTTCAAAATTTTGACTTTATTCCTCAAATTTTGTTGATTTTGAGTTAATAATCATATAGACAAAAATTATGGAAATTACAACATTGTAGATCAAGAATTATAACAAAGAGGAATAAAAAATGTAATTTAGGCAAAATATAAAATATATTGAGATTATTTTTATTAAAAAATTACATTATTCTTTATTTTTAAAGTATACCATTCTTTGGGGAGACTATTTTTTTTAAAAAAAAAAAAAACTTAAACTAATGGTTGTGAATGATTGCATGTACTAAATGTTTTTGAGTTGGATGTAGATTACTTTAAAACAAGGAGCTAGAAGACTTATTAGATCCTAAACTAAAACCAAACATGTTAATAGTAGTAATTATTATTAATGATATCCATATTTATGAATATATTTCATTATCTTTGAAGGAAATAAATGAAACTAGTGTATCATATTAATGACTCACTGCATTCAATTGTTATTATAATTACTAAATTTATTTTTTTCAGGCAATTGTGAAAATCTAGCTATTATGGACCATAAAATCATGATCGAATTGTTATGACAAATTTCTAAGTGGTCTATTTTATTTTCCACGCGTCAAAGTAGTTTGAACGTTTCAGAAAGATTTCGGGTGCATTTCTATTTATTGGCACAGGAAAAGGTGTTCCGAAAAGGTACCATGACAGGCTTGCATTGCATGAGTATCGATCCAAATTTAAACACCGACAGAGCATGCAAGTTGCTCTGCTCGGCATTTAAGTCTCATTCCTTCTCCAATACACGATAACTATCCGACAATGAAAAGTCTGTACAATCCTAGACCTATTTCTTTGCAAAATGTTTGACCTAACCGAAAAACTCCATTCATAGTCTCAGAGGCCATTGCAAAAGCGTGTTGGGGTTGTTACAATAAAAGCAACTTAGAATTCTCATGAATTAAGATTTCAAAATGAAAGTCAGTGGCAACTCTAGGATACTAGGACCCTTCCTACATGATCCTCACTTCCCAAGAAGTGACCGTATCTTTTTACTCTTTAGTCAATGAACTTTTTTAATCGGTCAACTTGGTACCCGAAATTTTTGTGTATGAAGTTGATTTATTTCATAATTGAACTTTGGTTCCTAGGTACTCAAACTCTTTGTGTGTGAAATTGTTTTATTTCATAACACACCTTTTGTTTCTAGGTGGTTCCCCACTACATTCCACGCTGAGCCTTTTAAAAATCATGTGGGGATTCTCAATTTAGAGTTTATGTTTACATTTATGATATTTGTTTTGGTAAAGATAAGACTTTATGAATTTGTTTTTAATGATCTAAAGTCGGCTAGATGATATAAAAGTTAAGATACTCTTTGAATAAAGACAAAGCTTCAACTATCCTTGAAAAAACAAAAATCTATAGTACAAGTTGGCATGTACCATTAATTAAGTCAGTTAAAAACTTAATTATTTATTTTACCGTTTAACTCCTTAATCTTTACTATTCCTTTATTGTTAAATAAACAAAGCCACATAATTAATAAGACTCTTTTTCAGGTATCACCAATGTACTCTGCTAGTAAATTCAAAAAGTAAACCCAACAAGTTTAGGTTGTTGGATATAAGGAAATATTTGTTTTCTTCTAAGGAAAACAGACTTCACTACCAAAAGCATGGCCGATCAAGATACTGTGTGGTGGTGGGATGCCTAAGGTGGCCAACAATTGGACATGACATGTGAAATCAAGCTTTAAGCATAGTGCATGAATGGCAGCCTTTTACATCTGCCTAATTACATGTCAATGGCGAAACAAAAATATCTTACCAACACTTCCATCTATTTTGTTTCCAAAGCAACAACATCAAAATATGCAAGATAATAACCATTAGTATTTAGAAGGGGGCAAAAATTACACATAAAATGATCAAACATTCAACATTCACTTACATTAACTTGATCCATGAGTAATACAAAATTAAAAAACTCAAAGGTTTAAACTACTTAGATATAGAAAGGATGTCTAACTATTCTTAGAAGTCACACACTTCACTTAACCTTGAGACTCCTCATAAGTTCAGTTCAAATTCAATCACATTACAAAGCTTATTAATTAAAGAAACTATCTATGTCCCAACTCCATGATTGAAAATCCTCGTTGACCAGGGGAGAAAAATCACCAACATTTTCATGGAAAACAGACTGTGTTACACGACTATCTTGAAGAAACCGAGGTGGAGGAGTTTCCAAATTGAAACAATGATGCAAAGAAGGTGAATTTAAAAACAAGAAATTATTTGGCGAACTTGTCTCTTCTATGATCACACCATCTGTTTCATATATATCCTCCTGTTGAACTTCATCACTTTGAAGTTGAAGCACAGAAGTAGGTGAAGACGTGCGAGACTCTCTACTTGAATTACTCTCACCACTCTTCACATTCTCAGCTAAGCTACTCTCTCCAACATCATATTCATTAAACTCATCATCAAAAAGAACTTCACCACCACTCTCAGTGTCTTCCATGGTTTGGATACAATCACTCTCAGTGTCTTCCATAGTGTTGATACCTTCACTCTCAGGAGGGTTGATGAAATTGGTGAGAGCACTAGAACCTCGAAAGCTAATAGCTGCTTTGTCATAGACCATAGCAGCTTCTTCAGCAGTGCTAAAAGTCCCTAACCATATCCTTTTCTTCTTCACTGGATCTCTGATTTCTGCAGCCCATCTTCCCCATGGCCTTTGACGAACTCCTCTCAGCTTCTTCCCAAGAACCTTCTCAGTTCTTCCCTTGTAATGCTCTCTAGCTGACACATCAGAGTCATCTTTCAGTGACATATTAGTGTCACGAACACGATGACTCTTGTTCTCCACAATTGTGATCTCATTCACAATCTTTTTTGTTCTAGGATGGTTAACAAACCCTTCATCTTCATCATCTGTGGCATAAGGATCTGTGGTTGAAATCCGAACAACCTTTAGTGCTGCATGCAAAGTAGAATGCTTTACATGTTTATGAACAACAACGTTTTGCTCACTCGTTATGCTTTCCATGGATTTGAACACTTACACTCACAGTCACACTCACATACACAAGCAACAAACAGTGTAAGTGTACAACAACTCAACTGCACTACTTATATTTGAATTTCTTTTCTTTTTTTATTGTTTATTGAGTGTGATAATTTGTTATCAATTATGATTTTCTTTTTCAAAACTTTCTTTTGTGTTTTTACCTGTCTACGCGGATAATAAGAGTTAAGTTATTATTTTAATTGATATAATGATATAATATATCAAATATTGAATGTGATAAAAAAAAATCATGGCATATATCTATTATAATTACCATCAAATAGAAATTAAATATTGAATAATTCAAATTGTGACATAATAATTACGTAATCTTATCTGTACAAAATCATTAAAATTATCTTAGTAATTTGAAGTCTAGATTTAATTTCTGTATTTTGGATTAAAGAGAGATAAAAAAAAATGTATAATTTTATATTTCAAAAGAATTACATATTAAAATAAATTAATAGAAAATTAGAGAGGTAGACTCACGTTACAATCGTCAAGAAGGAAATAGTTTAGTAACTAACAAATCTAAGAATCACTATATAGAATGTAAATGTAAATATTAATAAAATGGAGAATCAAATCTTCTTCTCTGGGTAAAAAAAAAAAATCAATAAATTTGTACTGTTTTTAAAAGGAAGAAAGAAAATCAAGATAGGACAAAGAAAGAATTTGTTTTTCACTAGATGGTAGAAGAAAGATAGTAAGTAAAATATAATGATTTTTAGAAGAAGAAAAAAAGAAAAGAAAAGAAAAATAGTGTATAAACAATGCTTATTATAAGAGAAGGATTCTCAAATCGTATGATTCACCTTTTAATTTTTCACGAAAATTGTCTTTTTTTTCTTGTTTTTTTTTTTTTGTAGAATGAAGGTTCAAAGAAAAAAATCCTAACGTGTGGATCATGAACAAAGTGTGTTGAGTGAGTTAAAAGATGGTGCAGTTAAATATTTAATCTGAAATTCAATTTACTACAGTTAAAAATTACCATTTTAATATCACTTATATAATATTTTGTTTAATAATTATGTTATTATTACGAAATATGTAGTAGAGATAATAGAAACTAATTTGATCGAAAATCTTAAATATTAACATAATTTATTTTATATTTAAATCAGTTAAGATTTAATTCATAGACCACTTGATCAAGAGGCACAAGTTTTATCACTTATGTCCCTATTGGTTTCTTTTATAACATCAATGATGATTCAATATGCTTGTGAAAATATATTAAATTTGATTTTAATCATTTCATAAAATTTTCTTTGTATTTGAAAAAATTTATCTTTCTTTTTTTTTCCCCCTAAAAACAGAAAATCTTAACAAAGTGATTATATTGTCTTTACGTAAGTCAAATAATGATTGATCTCATTCCAACCTTAAACAAAATTCCTGATTTTATTATATAATTGAAAAAAAAATAAAAAATATTTTATTTATTCGTAGCTTCATTACATTACGAATGATCTTTTAACAGAAACTATTTATAAATTTAAAATAATTCGAAATTTAAAATAGAAACGCAACCGCGCAAGAATATGGATTGATATTCGTGTCAACAAACTGCTGCTACACTTAGAAATAGTTGTTGTTTGGTGGAGAACAATTAATATTAATTTTTCATACTATATAGCACATGTTTTGGTATGTAAAATTTATAATTATAATTAATTTAGATGCAAAAATTAATCATGTTTAATGATTTAAAATTAATTTTATCTAAATTGATTCTACCAACATCAAAACAAATGATTAATTTTCTATAATAATTAGAGTGAGATAATTTAAGACTGTATTTTATAAGATAATTTATCCTATATTTTGCATTGTATTATCTTATATATTAAATTGTCTAAGAAAATATTATATTTTATATCGGATAATATAGTATATAATATTTGATAGAATAAAGCACCGTCTTGCGAAAATATCTTTACTAAGAATTTAAAAATATGCCATATTTGTCAACAAATCCTTTTTTCTTAAAAAACACGGAGTTAATGAATTCATGACCACTATATACATTCAATAAATTTTTTTTAAAAAAGATAAATAATTGATATAAATTATTAATGTAAAATTTTGTGCACAACCAATCAATCATAATTTATATAAAAAAAAAAAATTTACTGCATTACCTACTATGATTTTTTAATAACAAGAAAATTTATCTATCAGTTCCTTAACAAATGTTTCCAAAACATTCATAAATATTAATCTTTTATTTATATAATTAGAGGCTAAAAATGTTAATTTTTTATATATTTTATTACTTTTTAAAAAAATTAAATGAACTTGCATTAAAAATAAGGATCCATTTGTTTAATAAAATTTGCAATTGTCAAAAAACTTTTAACATAGTTTTGGGTAGAGAATTAAGTTAGAGTTTAATATTAGTTTTAGTAACTGACAATTTATTTTAAGAAATATTTAAGTTTAATTTCAATATTTAAAAAGTATATATAATTTTCTTAAGCACAAGAATTGAAGACAAGTTTCACAATATTTAAAACAACCCACATTCTATTCCACCAATTGAATTAAATCTCCTTAGATAGAATGTACAATTAAGATCAAGTATGTAAATAAAATTACAAGAATAATAATTTAAGATGATTGAGAAGTTTTTTGACTAACTACAAAATAATATTTCACACCACTAAATGAAATCATATAAAAACTATTTTCGCCAAAAAGAAAAGGCTATTAAAACAGCCTAATTAGGAGAGAAAAGAATAAGAGTATCACTTTTTGTATTATATATTCTAATTCATAATATATAAGGGGATATTCATTGCTTAAAATGAATGCACTATTAGTAAGGAATCCAAGTAACTTATAAGAACCAGGAATAAGCTTATAAGCATAGAATGTAAAGATAAATGAGTGGGAACACACTGAAGAACATCAGATTCAGATATTTCCCAGTACTCACAGGAGAAGTTTTATACTCCAAACAAACTAGAAATCCTCCCTATTGTTTTCACTGATGTGGACAACATAGAAGCCTATCCTCAATATGTCAATAGCGGGAATGAAAAGATAGATTATACATTAATTGGTGTCTTCTAACAGATGGAAGGAACAAGTCCTATCCTATAATGTAATGCTTTTTTTCCAACATACTAGCCCATTGCATACTTCTGAGTCCAGCTCCTAGCAGTTGTCTCATACTTGGACCTGTCTGTCTTATACATGTGAGCAATTTCAGGCACCAAGGGATCATCTGGGTTTGGATCTGTCAATAGGGAGCAAATGGAGAGCAACACCTGAAAAAGGAAATGGGAACCCTTCCCACCCATTTAAAAAACAGAAATTGTCCAAGAGAAAAAGTAACTATGCATTGCAATGGGAGGCTTTTCCCAATTTTTCTCACAACAAAAAGTTTCCTAACAATAAGAATACATTAAGTAAGAAATATTCCTTGTATGATTTAATATAAAGAGCCACAATTAAGGGTTTTGAAGGTGCACAATTGTATGCAAGTTAGATCATGGCATCCAAACCAATTTTTAAGAGGTATTTATTGCTGTGACCCATTGGAATCAAGATTATAGATCATGTAAATGTATGCATGCAGTCAATATTTCAAGGCACAACATTAGTATACTACCAGAATTGTGTGCAATTCAGAGAATCAAATAGACCCAAGAAATTTCATAGCATACTTGTTCATAACTATTCTGGATTTTGGCAGACATCATAATCATATAGAGGATAAGTTCGTAATTGACTACAAGTTACTTTTAAAATTGACTACTAGTTACTTATATATTCTTTGCTTTAATAGAAATATTCCTGTGCTATATGCATAGTTGCTGTATTTCAAAACTTTCTTTCCAACAGAAGGGATGCCCATCAAAGATTTGTGTTAAAATGTTTAGTAAAGTTATAACCTTAGATATTGTCAAGGCAGGACTCCACTGCTCCTTTAAGATATCGAGACAAATACTACCATTGCTGTTGATATTTGGGTGAAAAACTTTAGTCCTAAATGCAACCTGCAAGAATAAGGCAGTCAAGAAGAAAAAAAAAGGTTAAAATTTTGAAAGAATTGTGTATTATGTGAACTGGAAGCCGCATCTAGTAATCAAGAGAAGAGAGGTTAACAACTACTTTTAAATTTCAAATAGAAAGAGCACATTCAAATTAGTTAGATCCTGGACCTGAAAACACTTATCTTATTCTGCTTGCCTTTATAATAGGTGCAAACTTCTTTTGATGTTTTAAATAATTTGCAGGTGAAGTTAAATAAAAGACACCCGCCCTCAGTGGCAGCAAGCACCGTAAACTCATGGTGAATTTGGATGAAGAACATAAGTCATGTCCTAAGTATAATGGTTGAGGTTTTTTTATAAAATACAAGATAATGTATAACAAACTATGAAGAAATAACAATTAACTCTCTTCATTTTCTCACCGGTAGTTACTACTTACTAAGTGTGACCGATCATATAAAGGATCAAGATCTCACCGGTGGTCAATGGGTTCTTTCACTCTCAAGTCTCACCCAAGCAAGAATAGGCTCTTTTGTCATATAGATATTGAGCAACCACAAATTCCTAGGTCATGTACTCTAATATCTCTCCCCACAAGAGCCGTGCTGCTTTAACCCCAAAATTTTGCCTTGAAAGTTAACATCAATCACATTACTATCCCAACACCTTCATCACCCTCACTAAGCAAATCCCAGAAGCAACATCCAGTACTCTTAGTTGCATTCTCCAAGTAGTGGCTTCAACAGTGGCTACTTCAAACCGAGCACCTTCACAGTTTAACGTGCAGAATTTATCATTGGACAGAGCTTAGATGCAGTCCCACGGGTGTTTTCGGCATTGTTCTTCAATACAAATCAGAGTTTCACCTCAATAATCTATGTTAAGTGTTAACTTTTAATGAAAACCTTACTATGCAGATTACCAAGGTGAAAGTGTGAAACTCTAATTCTGAATGGAACCAACACTAAAAGCACGTATAAGTTTTGTCACGTATCATTTTGCTAGATTTTAACCTTTTATTATTCACGGTCAAATTTGGTTTAATGTGATAGCTCCATTTTTAAAACTAACTATCAGAAACTTCACCAAGTTAAACACCAGATAAGCTGCTTCCCAAATGGGAAAATCATTTTCTGTTTTCACCTCAACCAAACATACACAAATTGTAAACATTTAGGCGGAAAATAAAACTCAACTGAAAAACTATACTCCCCAAGTCTATTACATATATAAAATCCACTAGTAACTAGTGAGAACACCTCCACCTCAAAAAAAAAAATGCCAACAAAATATGATTTCGCACGTTCATATCACTAGCATAAACACCTCAATCAAGGCTATTATTGAGGAAAAACAGAAAACTTAACAACATAAACGGCAAAGTCCAGTATTCTCCAAACATATAACAAATGGAAAAATTGTTGACATTGTATTGAGCAGGAGTAACTAAGGCAATAATACCTTGGGTGGCTTGAATGGATAATCAGGAGGAAAATGAATGGTGACTAGGAAAACACCCCCAGCATAAGGACTATCAGGGGGACCCATTATAGTTGCTTGCCAATGAAACATATCTTCTGCTACAGGACCTGTGAAAGTCATAAACACAACAAAATAACACAAACTTAACATTCGATTACAATTTACAAACATAACTTCAGAAAACAATACATAACAAAGATTGTGAAGCTGCAAAACAAATATCTCAACCTACTTCCTCAAAGATTGAAAATTTATAACATTCACATACGTAAACCACCATCTAGCAGCACATACAACAAAATCCAGAGAAACCCATGAAAAACAACGACCCATATAGACGTAAAATCCATAACTCATAGATCGAACAACATAGGAACCTTAATAACAGTTTGGGGAAGATACAAAGCAGAAAAGGGGGCAAAAAGACGAAAAATTTGTAAAGGAAATTGTACCAGCGCTGCAAGAGGTTGGAGGGTCTTTCTGGAGATCCTTGAGCTCCTTCAAAATTCGCTTGGAAGCCATGGAAGAAGATCCCTTTTCGATCTACGAAGAAAAGGGAGAGTTGCAGAGAGAGAGAAAAGAAGAAAAAAAAGTCGCTGTTTGTTCAACGAAACAAACGAAGGAAGATAGAATGAAAACAAGTTGCAGCAAATGACTATGTAAGGAAAGAGACTCGTACTATACAAATTTGAAATCACTGTCCATTTTACGAATCTTGCGTGGATAAAACATTGGCCACTGTTTTTTTTTTTTTAAAAAAAAAAGAAATTTGAGTTTAAAGTTATAAAAAATCAATAAATATAATTAATGTTTCTATATTAAAATCGTCTATATTTTCTAATTTTATTAATTAATTAATGCTCATCATTTTCGATGATATCTTCCTTTTCTTGATAAGAGTAAAAACAGAAGGTGTAATTGAACAATAATAATTACTACTATTTGAATTTTTAAATAAATAGGTAATACCTTTATTTTTGAAATAAATAAGTAATACCTGCCAAAATGAATAAATAATACATAATAACAATGTAAATGTACAATCATAAAATATCAGACACGCTGGATTTATTTAATTATAAATAATTATGCTTAAACTAAAGCAAATAATATTTTTTAATTGATTGACACAGAAAATATATTTACACATATAAATTAATAGTGTATGTTTATTAATCTCTTTTGGACTTTAGATAAAATATCTCTTATTTTATAGATATATTAGATTATAATATATTATTAATTAATAAAATGCCCTTTTACATCATATCATAAATTGCTCTAAACCCTAATTTTTTATTTTTATAAGAAATTAATAAAATATTATTATTACATACTTTGACTTATATAAAATTTCTTTTATTTTTAAACAAGTACTTTAATTTATGCTTTACATAAGATAAATGTCATTTTTATATGATTAAAACTCATAATAAATCGGTATTGTTTAAGACAAATTATATTTTAATAAATATTGTGTAAGTGCGAAATACAGAGAAGGTTAAAGTTGGAGTAAAATTATTATTATCATTATTATCTTATTAATTATTTACAAAATGGTAAATTAATATTTAATAATGTTTTAAATATTAATTTTTAATTTATGAAATAATATAAATTTAATTGTCGTAACTGAAATTTAATAAAATAACAAATTTATAATTCCATGATAATTAGGTGATAAATTTTTATAAATATAAAAGCTTGATGTTATAATTCACTGAAACATTAAAATTAGATAGAAAAAGAATGTAATTAGCTTGATAATATATTTGTGTAAATGAAAAAAAAAATTACGTCTTAACTTTAAAAAGGTTCAAAATGCAATCATCACAACTAGATATATGCTTAGTTATCTATTAGAAACTTCCGGTTAAATTTTTCAATGCATCTTTTCCCTTTCAAATACTTTAAGCATGAGAGAAAATTTTGTTTCTTCATTCAACTAGAAAGAACGATTATTCAGACACAACCTACTAGTCGTAATGTATTAAAATTCAAACTTTAAGGATGATTCTAAGTTTTGTCTTTTTCACCTAAAACGAAAGCATCTATTATAAACGAATATCTTGTTAGTTAAACAATCATTTTATTCATTTATCTAATTTGTAAATATGATCATTACCTCGTTTGGTGGGTGGATGTATGACCTATTTTGCTTTTGCTTCAATTTATTGATTTTTGTTATATTTGTGGTTTAAATTCGATATCACTATCACAGTTACTTTTTATTATTAAAAAATATTTGATATATCAAATAATGCAATAATACAAAGATAATTAGTTATAAAATATAAAAAATAATATATATATATATATATATATATATAAAAAGTATGAAGACTGAGTGAGGTGGATGTATATTACAATTATTAGTGTAGTAAAATTATTTCTCGTTTTATCACTTCATTTATATGTTTAGTTTTTATTAGAAAAGTTAAGGAATTGAGAAAAATAAAAACAACTTATTTAAATAATCAAGAGTTGATATGCACTTATGTGGGTGTAATGTGGAACCCTAGTTCATATATATTATAAGAATGGTGGAAAGGTCCAATCACCAAAAACCCACTAATAAGCTATGAACTATGACGGAAAAACCAAAATCTAAATCAAATTAATATTTTTTAAATTTGTTTGAATAATTTTATACTTAAATCAATAATTTGTAGTTTATGTCTTTCAAACTCAACCAAACTGCAACGCTTAAAATGCTTTAATATTTTGTGTTTTATATGATTTAAACGACTTGAATTTTATAATTTATAATGTTATATTATTACTTGTATTTTATTTTTTTTGTTTGGGTAATGAAAATCTAATAATTTCTTTCTCTTATATTTCGATCACATTTTTAATGGTACTTAAATTAGGTTCTGATTATTATTCACTAGGTACTTAAATGTATATCTTTGCGTGCCTGTTTTTTTATTTTATTTTAAAGGTTGGACGTGATTAAAATTAATAATAGGACATGGTTATTTTAATTTATACTATTTGAAACTCAACAAAAAATTGCTAAACAACAAAAGTTCACTTGATTTGGTTCGGACTTGATATTGCTTTCAAATCAAATCAAACTGTATGTTAGTTTTTTTTTCATTCGAATTAATTTACCATAAAAAATTGAATCAATTAAAAGACTTTGTTACAGCGCTTTTAATTTATAAAAGAAAATTGAAAATAACTAAGTGTGCGTTTTGGTTTACTATTGAGTTTAACATCTACCAATTTTTAATAAAAAACTACGATCTGAAACTTTTAAAATTTTTCGTTGAAATGTGCAATTTCTTTATTTATTATGGTTTGAACACCAAACCAAACATGCATTAAACAGTTTTAAAGCTAAATCAAAATTTGTGTTTGAAAATCTATTACAACCATATTTAATCGATATTTCACACGATTCAATATACTAAAAGAAAAGTCTAACGTTGTTGAACGAAACTCCAATTCAAACACATTTTAAGTTTCTTGGTAAGACCTAATTATGTGATTTACTTATTGAAAAGAGAAGATAGCGAATATTTTAGGCGAGTACTTGAGTTATGATTCCTATCAACAACAACCGCATAAAAAACCTAAATAATTTGATAAATACAAGTTCATGTATTGGACTTATGCGTTCGTGCATCCCACAATCACCGTAGACGAGAGAAAACCTTTTCTTTTTTCTAAGCAAAGAATATCACTACATTTCTTTTTTACAATTTATTCTTCCTTTACTTTTTGTAAAGAGAAAAAAGAAGAGTCTAAAGATAATTTAGATACAAGCTAGCTCACAAAATCTTCAACTCTAAGTGACGACGCTGTGGACATCAATCCGCATTACGTACAGAACACACTCCTACGCCCTAACTCATCATAGTTTGATCCTGTGTTTCATTCAAAACAAAGCAACAACACCGATTAGAATGCTCAAATCAGTGACCAATATCAATATACACTCATCCTTCCCTCCCTAGCTAGAAATAGAAATAAACATACAAGAGGTCATCCAACACCAGTGATATCATAACACACATTCTAAGTAAATCCAAAAACCATTCAAGCCCTACCCTATTGAGTATTGCCAATCACAAGCAAATGAAATCCGAAATAAAATCCATGGCAAAATGGCATAAGCCCAATGCATGAAAAAAGATAGCCGGTGGTCATTAATTTGAATTTGCAATTTTATGTTGTCATAACAGAACTTTAATAAATACATTTTTATTCGGACTTAAGTTGTTATTTGTGAATTAGTTGATTGATTAAATATTATATCTATATTTTAGTCTTTAATTTGAATTTACAATTTTATGTTGTCATAACAGAACTTTAATAAATACATTTTTATTTCCAGTAGATTGTATTTTTTGAGTTAGTTGATTGATTGCGAATTAGAATTAACGTTTTATGTTTTAATCTTTAATTTTATTTTACAACCAACAATATATGTAGTCAACCAGTCAACTTACTCACAGGACATACACATATAAATTTTTCTATCTTTATATTTTATAAGGACACATAGATATTTCTCTCTTTTCACATCTTATAATTAATTATCTGCTTACTACACTCTAATAAATATTTTTAGTTAGAGTTGCAGAAATATCAACAGTAGTAAAAGAAAAAGGTTTTCAACTTGTAATCCATGCATGCATGCATGGAAGTGCAAATAATGAAGAGAGGGTGAGTGTAGAGAGTACCAGTTAAGGAGAGTGATGGAGCAGAGTGGAGGATCTCCTTTATCGAGTTGCCTCATGGTAACACCTCCACATACGATAGTGACGGAGATGGAGGGTGAATTCCAACCCTGCAAACTCACACTAGTCTTGGTTACAACCTCAACAGAGGGAACCAAAGCCTTACTCTCAATAGCACTCTTAACCTTCCTCCTTTGTCTTTCATCCAACACTTGATCCTTAACATTAGTCTCAAACATCATCGACGCCACACCCTTCTCCTTCACCGAGAATCTACCCACCGTGCTCGACCCAAGATTTAATTCTCCATTATCCGCAGACACAGAGACTTTGCTATCTGACAAGTGCCACGTCATCTTCCCGCTCCAGTTCTCGACCTCCACATGCGCCGTCGTGTCGGCGCTTAGGAATGCTCCGTCGCTGCCGGTAGTCACATTCAGATTAGAGACGCGGAAATAGCCCAGGTGGAACTCCGGCAGAGCGGGTTCGTAGATGAGGTAGAAGAGCGCCGCGGCGATCATGATCACAAGGATCAGGATCATGATGATGATGCAGCACGTGCAGCAGCACACGCGGCAGAACCTCCGTCGCTTCGGTTTCGGCCGGAATGTCGGTGGTAGCAAGATCTTTCGCGGCGGCGGCGGCGGTTGCGGCTGCGACGGCGTTTGCATGTTTGGCTCTCTGTAGCCGGGGGGCTTCTGGAGCTTTGGTTTCGGTTGGGGTTCCGATTCCATCGTGATTACTTTTTTTATGAAGAAAAATCAAATTTTGAAATGAATGGAGTTGTGGGGTTGTGAAATGAATCAATTCACGGAATGGAATGGTGCTTGAGAATAAAAATGAATGGAGCGGCGATGATCAACATCATTAACTCTGTGTGTTTTTTTCTCGGCATGGAATTAGAAATAGAAATTGTGTTACATTGGAGGGGTAGATCTAAATTCTAAAATGTAGATAAAGAATATGAGAAGGGAATGGAATCGGAAAAGAGGAATATTATTATTATTATTATTTTTGTTATTGTGAGGAGGAAGAGGACAAATACGTTGAGAGAGAGAGAGAGTGTTAGTGTATGAAAAGCAAAGCTAAGGTTGTGGAGTAATAAGAGGCTAAAAATGAGCATAGGAAAGAGAGAGATCCACGCGACGCTTTTTTGTTTAGTTTGGTGAGTGACATGGCCATTGCCGCCACCTCAACTAACTATCACACTCCACACTCCACGACTCAGCTTACTCTTCCCTTATTCTATGCAAATTTCACCTCATGTTAACGTCGTTAATATTTTTTAAAAAATATTTAATAAATAATTATAATAATTACACAATTAATTATAAAATATGAGAGAAAAAAAATTATTATATATATATATAAAAAAAAAGTGTGAAGAAAAAGAAATAATTGACTATTAAGTAAAATTGTTTATTAAAGTGTGAGAATCAATTATATAAATTATTTTAATCTAATTTTTATTTTACTCGAAAGGTGAATCACTAAACTGACTTTTATATAATAATAATGCTGCTGCTAATAATAATAATATGATTCTAAGAATGTGTAGTAAAATTATTTGATAAACTTTTAAGTTAAAAAATTACTATCAGAAAGTCATAGATAACACGCTAGGAGAGGTAATCTAATAAACAATTAACTATGCAAGGATGTTACATAGCAGCAAACTACTACTTTTCTTAGCATTAGATTAAATAATCAAATAGATGCACATTCGACCACTTCAAAATTTTCCAAGTCTCGAGTTCCTTTTTTAAATGTTTGTGCTTTGGTACATGTAAATTTTATAATTATACTAATAGTTTTTACATCATCATTTATTTATGGAGAGTTATGTATAATAAAATTGTTAACTAATGTAATGATTATTTTAAAATTTATATTTAGACTAATTTTTATTTAGTCAATAGTGTAAATATTTTTCATTAATAATTTATAAACTAAAACTCTTAAAATTAATGCAATGTTAGTTTTAATATATATATATATAAAGTAAATTTTAGAGTGTTTAATTTTTTTTTCAATATTTTATAATCTCTGGAAAAATAGTTTTAATAAGAGGAAGGATACTCGCATTTGGCAAAAAGGAAAGGGCAATTTACTCCAAGTATATTCCCTTATAAAAAAAAAAATCAAGTTCTACCACTTTAATTTGTAACTTTATAAAATCTTCATCTTGATCAATGATTTGTCATAAGATGTAATTTGTTTCAGTCACATTTATATTAACAATGTTTTAAAAATATATCTCTTCAAAAATACCTTTTATAAAAAATATATTCATTAATTATTATTTTACATTTTACATTAAATCATAACTAAAAGTATCAACATTTCACTCTTAATTAAATGCGAGCGAATACACGAACCTAAGTTTGTTGATGGTCTGTGGGTTAATGGGTAAGCTCATGAGTTAATTATTTCATCTATATTATTTTTTTATAACTTTAAAATTTATTTATTATTTTATGATTTTATTGGATAATTTTATGTAATTTTGAGTCAATAACTAATTATGAATAAATTTTAAGTAGTTTTTGTATTTAAAAAATCCTATACTTAAATTTTATATTTCACTTAGTTTTAGAATAAAAAATCAAATAAAAAATAATTTTAACTAAAGTTAATTTTATAAAAAAAAAAAGCTTGCATTCACTTAACTCATTATTAAGAAAAAATGGAGTCTTAGACGGTTCAAACCGGGTTTAGTTGGGCCGAAAGTTTCTTTTATAAATTTTAAATTTAAATATCGAAAATTCGAACCCTACTGAGTGCTCGCCGGCGCCGCACACAGCGTCACAGCCACCGTCACCTCTCGCCGTCAGGTATCTCTCTGTCTGTCTCTGAGCATCAAAGTTCAAACAGTTGAATTTGTTGCTAACCGATTATGCCATATCATAATCCCAATCAAACTTATCAACCTTCTTTATGTCATTTCCATCAATTTCACAATGCATCTTCAAATTCTATACCATTCAGCCATGGAATTTAATTTGAACATGATAGAGAGTCACCGAATTCATTACAGTATATTAGTTTATTGGAGAGGAAACACTGTCTTTATGAATTTACTTCATGAATCTCTTTAAGTTATCTTTGTTGTCCATGGCATGGTCTACTTTTCCCTTTTTCTTTGCTTGCATTAAGATTATGAACAAATTTTAAATGTTTAAAAAATTAATGACTCATCTGTGCATGATTTTTTTTTCTCCCAATCTTGAATTGCTATTTTTGTTGTTTGCTAATTTCTTGTATTGATACCTAACCTCCCACCTTGAGGGCAAAGGCTTGTTGTACGCTGTTATATGATATTAGGTTAAAGTTCAAATTACTTCATTGTCTGCAATTGCTTCTTTCTGTATCCATTATAGTACTGTTGTTTACTCAAATTTCTCTCTTACTCTCACTCCCCTCAATGTTCTCTATGAGCCACCCGGTAACTAGTAGTTCTTAGCCAACATAAGCTTCTAAATGGCTCAAATTCTGCATGTATGTCAATAATGTTTTGCTTGGAAGATTTTATGCTGTATATTTTTTGGTTTGAAGCCAAGAACATAAAGTGACAGAAAACTACATCAGCTGCTTTTCATCACCTTTCTTCCCTTTTTCTCATTCCTGTCTCTCCTGGCTCTTGCTGCCATAGATTGACCCTGAGGATGGAATACGTCAGCCCAGAAGGACTTCGCTTGGATGGTCGCCGACCCATGGAGGTACTGCTATTATTTTCCTGGCCTTTTTCTTCCTTTAATTTTTATTCTCATTTCTAAGCACCTTATTTAGTGGTTTATATGGGTCAGGGCTAAGTGGCCCTATCAGAACATGGGCTAAATTGAAAAGGGGGCTGGTTGTAAGGTTTTAGGGTCTGGCCATGGATTTTAGTCCTAGTTGACAGCTCTGTGTTTCATACATGATTTTGGGATTTGACTGAGGGGATACATTTTAGAGGGTAAGATGAGGTTATAACTGTTGATTAATAAAACAACAGTAAATTTATGATAAAATACATGTACATTATCACAGACTACAGGTTGTTAAGATCTCAGAGGCTATTACTGCTCTTCATCCTCTAAAGTGCTCTTCTTTCACTTTAGAGGAACCAAATTTATGTTTCTGCGTTTCTTTCTCTCCTGTTTTTTGTCCTTACCATTTTCTTCCCTCTTTATGGTACATTCTAGATGCGACAAATTCGTGCAGAGATTGGTGCTGTATCCAAAGCAGATGGGTAAATGAATTTTATTTAATTTTTTGAAAAATTAAGTTTTGATTTCATCTGTAGCATTTGATCATAAAGTTTATTCATTTTGTAACCAGTTCTGCCATTTTTGAGATGGGTAATACCAAAGTTATTGCTGCTGTTTATGGCCCTAGAGAGGTACTGCTTAATTATTTACCTTGCTTATGCATAGTCATCTAGGTAATTTTAAGATGGGTAAATAAGTAAATATCTTTTATGGGAGTTAATCATCTTAAATATTTAAAAAAGCTTTTAAGTTGCAATTGAACTTTAGATGATTTTCTGTTTCTCTTCAGTAACTTCTATGCATTTCAGGTGCAAAATAGGAGCCAACAAATAAGTAGCCATGCTCTGGTAGATTTTTGCCTTTAAGTCATACTACTGCATTGAGTGTATTTTGGTGTATTTATATGCATTATAATGAAAATTTAATGGGTGTTTATCTGCTTTATATGTCTGCAGGTCCGGTGTGAGTACAGCATGGCTAATTTTAGCACAGGAGATCGCATGAGGAAACCTAAGGGTGACAGGTTTTGCACTTTTGTCTCTTGACTTGTTTAACTTCCCAATCTTTTTGCTTGATTTTTGAATTTTGTATTTATTGAAATGGTATTGGAGTATGGACTATAGGATGAAAGTGAATGTTGCATCAATAGAACCGATCTTATGAATATGTGGTAATTGTGAATTGGACTTATTCATATTTTTACCGAAGTAGAAGTTGAACAGTAAAAATGGTGATTGTGTGTGTAAACTTTTAGACTGTGATTTTTGATTAATAATTATGAATGTCATTATTTTTGGGCATTTCTTTTTGGTATTTATGTGTAGACACCACACAGTATAAATTATTTTTTTGGGTGCATTCTTTAGTTGATTGAAGTTTTCTCATGCTACAGGAGATCAACTGAAATTTCTCTGGTTATTCGACAAACCATGGAAGCATGTATATTGACTCATTTATTACCCCGTTCCCAGGTTTTGTCACACATTCAGAACATATTGTGTATAACTGTAATTGTGTTTTTTCCCTAGTAACTTAGTTACTGAATTTGCAGATAGATATTTATGTCCAAGTTCTCCAAGCAGATGGAGGTAACTAATATCTGAATGGGATCTTATGATTTTCTACCTCTCTTGTTGTCATTTTGTTCTCTCTTTCTTACACTGTTTTAACGTCTCCAATAATTTTTGGCATTGTTAAGACATGTCTTGGTATTTTTATATAACTTCTCTTCTTGACATGCCTTTGCCAGGAACTAGATCTGCTTGCATAAATGCTGCAACTTTGGCTCTTGCCGATGCTGGGATCCCAATGCGTGATCTTGTAACTTCCTGTAGTGCTGGATACCTCAATAGCACCCCTCTGCTTGGTATATATCTATTTTCACTTGAAATTTTTTCTGGCCAAATACAAGGGTGGTGTCTTCTTTTATTTCTGTCATAAATCATAATTATTAAAAGTTACTCTATGAATATGGACAGATTTGAATTATGTGGAAGACAGTGCTGGAGGTCCTGATGTAACTCTGGGAATTCTGCCGAAGCTGGATAAAGTGACACTTCTTCAGGTTAATTTTCATGTCTTATTATTTTCCCTGTATTTCTTATGTAGTAAATTAATTCAGTAAAATGTAAAAGTTTTATGCTCTCTTCCGGATTCCTCGGCCTATGGGGTGTGTTGCTTGCTTATTGTGAATGTTTCCTTCAATAATAAAGAGTGTATGAATGATTTTGTTGATACCATTCCTCTTTGGTTGATATTAAGTTCTGTTTATTTCGAACTTGTGCTATTTTTTTTTTATGCATAAACTTGTGCTATTTATAAAGACTGTTCGTGATTGAGAACATTGAAAAATTCAGTAAGAATTCTTCCACTGTCATTATGAAAAACACTCAATGGTTTTTCTTTTGTACTTCAGTTTATTTCTTTCAAACACTGCCATATTGTATAATTTAGAATGGAAAGCTCCTAGTTTAACTTTGTTTGCACTAAATTCTTTTGTTACTGGCTGTAGATGGATTCTAAACTACCAATTGACCTTTTGGAAAATGTTATGCAACTGGCAATTGAAGGTTGCAAAGCAATAGCAAACTACATTAGAGAAGTAAGAACCCGTTGTCATTTTTGTGATTCTACTAAGAGAAGTCATGACATAGTTTACATTCATTTCTTAGCTCAAATCCCAATTTCTTTGTTGGTTTGCAGATTTTATTGGAGAACACAAAACAACTTGAGTATCGACGAGGTGTATAGTTTTATTATAGCAGAAGTAATATTTCCTATTGGCTTCCATATAACGTTGGTTTATGCTTGCGCATGATTATTATTGCCGAAGTCATGTTTTTCCAAATTTGTAGGTTCATTCTTTCAGCATTTTTGTGCTTTTTATATTTTGGATCAGAATTCTCCTCTATCTTATTATTTTTTTTTTGGATAGTGTTCTTCGTTTACCACTTATCACCCAAAATTAGAAGGCGTGGTAATTGCTAAATATGCATCTACAATTTAATTGCTAAAGAACTTCAATGTTTAATTTCTTGAATTGCCTTGGAGAGTGGGTACGCTAAAATTCGTTGAAGAAAACTTTGTTGTTTAATCGTTGTATTAACTGAGATATAATTGTGCTAAATAATCTCCCAAACCGGTTGTTGAAATTTCCCCTGTTTAACTTAAGTAATTAAGAATAATTTCAAAATGCAATCGTGATTAGGTTTGAATCTATTTTAGCTTCACTAAGTAAATGTTCATTGCTAAAAAATACTACTATTAATTAGTTCCAAAAACATTTATTTCATTTTAAATTGAGTGTCACATCTAAATGTTGAAGAAAAAAATCACCATTCCTAACATTGTATTTATTTTTACTTAGCAAAAAGATTGTAGTATTTGAAATAGTAAAATTATATAGACTACAATTGTTAAATTTTACCAAAACTATATATTTCACAAAGATAATGAAGAAATTTTAGGATTAATTTTGTAATAATGGAAAATATTTTGAAGCATAAGTTTTTTTATGTCATTGTATGATTTTCTTTTTTTATGAATACTAGACTCTGAAAAATATTACTTATACTAAGTATTTATATAAAAAACAAGTTTCAAAATAAGCTTGAAACTATAGGAATTATAAGGGTCAGGCCCCATATTTTGTTTTGAATAGAATAATATGATGATGATGATTCATCTCTTACACACTTCAACCTTCAGTTCTTATCCCCCGGCGGTCCCGCATTGATGAACATGTGTTACAATTACAAAGAAATGTTGATGATGTTTTTGACGTATCTCTTTTGAACACATTTTATTGAATAAGAACAAGAATTCAATTTGATTGCATTGACAATATATAAAGAAAATTGAAGGATGTCACCGATAGATATGTTTATATTTAAATGTAAACTATAAGCGGGTGTGAAGAATAATTGTAGCGGTGTTATTTTATTCATTTTAACAAAAAAAATTCTCCTAACTTATCACATTCAATTATAGATTACATGCTTTATAAAAATATTTTCAGTGAAAAAATATCAAATTAACCTCTAAATTATTACGTGAAACTTATTAAATTATGCCACTATCATTAATAATAAAATTCACTTTTATAATAGATGTATTGCTCATATTGTTCATAAAATAAAGTATACACTTAATGTAATTTCTGTGTTATTGAAAATGAAAAAAATAATTATATTGACAGTGCATAACTACTGGTTTTAATCTCTCATGAAAGGTTGATCATGATGTTCAAAATTAGCTTTTCAAGCACCACACAGATTGCAACAAGAAAGTGTAAACTAACCATGTGGAACATGATAAAATCCATGCAGAGAATAAACTTGGTATCTGCATAACAAAGCTAACGATTGAAGAAGGAGAATCCATAGTAGAACAAAACCAACTAAGTAATAACTCGGTAACTTTTGATAGCCATTCTCACAAAAACATAGGCCTCTCTCTAAAGCATTACTTTTTTTCCTAAGATCACGACAGAAAACTTGATACTCCTAAAGAACACTATTTCTACAACTTGATGCTACATTACTGGATGTAGCATAAACTGAACATGAAATGAAACCAGTTTTGTACAATTCCTCAAAGACCACCTCTGTCAAGACCAAGACGATCGCTGCAAAAACTCGATGCCACAACCGACAGCTGAAGCCGCCCAGTCCATTCCTCTCCCGGCTTCAAGGTCACCGGTTTCTCTATCACCGCCCCATCAACACAAAGCATCTGTTTATACTCCTCATCACCAAAGTCTGCCATTGACTTTGATTTCTTCTCCCATGGATTCCACACAGCTGAACACATCATAAAGTTACAGATGAAAAGGACAGCAATTAAATTTTCACCACAATGTGAAACCATATAGTACATATTTGAAGTCAAATTACTAGACACACATAATCAAAGTTTGTTTTGTCACATGTTTCTGAATAACTTTTACTAGCTAGAAAGCTTACCAACATCAGGGAGACCTTCCTTCCTTATAACAAATGTTCTTTTCCTCTCATGATCTAGCACTGCTATTATGTTTGGAGAGCCAAGATAAACTCGATCCACCTGTCATGAGGGAAGGGTGAATTTTCAAATTCATAGCATTCATTATGTCAAGGCCTAAAGACTTCAGTGAATTTTTTATACGTGATTCACATGATTGCATAGGCTAGGACCTAAGTTTATAGTGCTACAGTTACAACAACCTGAAGCAAAAGTTAAAACTGCATCATGGAATTATAAATATCTATATGCATTAAGCATGAATATAACCTAGCGGGATTTACCTCAGATTCAAATGTTATTGCATCTCCTTGCTCTGTAAATCGTTCCTTTTGGAAGAGGTTGTCTAGGTAATCCAGTGTCTCCAGACCTTCAATCCTTATCTCACTATACAACATTGTTAACGTGAGTACTTATTACCAATCATAAAATAATTTTCCTGTTCTAAAACAATCAAAAGAGGTATAGCTCAATTATGAAAAAAATTTATGAATAAGTAATCCATATTGGCAGCAAGCATTGCATGCAGTAGCTTGCTTCAAATGCTTACAAATTCTATAGGGTCTGTAAAAAACTTTGGATTTTCATTATGGTATATCGCTTTCTTCATGTTTAACTATAACTGACCCGAATAGATCGAATAATTCCCCAGTACTAGCAGTATTCAGAGAACAATCCACCTAATATGTAAGTACCCATGCAAGTTTCAAATGAATAAGCATATAGTATCATTGGTCTTTACTAGTTTCTAAAGAAGAAAATTAGTTCTTTCAGACCTGAGAAGTCTTCAGCGAACAATTCAATTAATGCATATAATATATTCAAAAAACAAATGTTTCAGAAAATCAAACAAGCATTTGTTTCCAATAAATCCTGAAGAAGGAAGCATCATTACTGCTAAATAAAATTCTAATTAAGTGTTCCAGAGGTCCCACACCCTCTTGGAAGGGAATGAAGGACTAGTACAAGAAAGAATTATCCATACCTGATGTCAGAAACCAACAAGTATGTGTGAAATGCGAATGAGAAATTAAACGGCTTGCCATTTATATTCCTGACTCTAGATATCAAAGTCAGCTCCCCATCTGTTGTAAGAGACACCCGAAGACGAAATTCAAAACTGGTACAATTAAGCAATGGTTAGCTTACTTCTGCTTAAAATTTACTTCCAAAGACAGGAGAAATATCAAATGCATAAGTCAGCTTCGAACTATCAAACACGGGGAGAGTGAATATCCCTGAGATACTATCTATCACAAAGTGCTAATAGAGTAATAGGCTAAGTGAATCATAATCCATGAGCTTCAGTTATGTGGCATTCAAGTTCATACCTATGTGGCCAGCACTTCGTATCTTCTTCAGATGATTTTAGTACCAGGTCAATGAAGGATTTCCCACTGGAATCATTTGCATGCAGAGGAGGAGGATTATCATCAATTGCCCACATTCTGTTTCTTGCAAAACCATGAAGCTCCAGCGATCCACAGTTTCCAAACTGTTAAACAAAATCAGCTCAAGAAATATGAGTTGTGTATGTTACAATTTATGGAAAATGAAAATTCAAAGAAGTTTACCTGCGGAAAACATATAGGAATTCCACCTCGTATTGCTTTTGGAGCCTTAAAAATTGCCTACAATCAATTGAAAATAAGACAACAGAGTAAGTTATGACTACTGCCTGTCTCAGTGAAGCTGTGAACCAAGGTACCAAAAATGCAGCCACTCTTAATGCTATAAATCAACATCATCATCTGTCAAGTTGGATATCCTATCAAGAGTTTTCATTGAACCAAGTATTCAACTCCAATGATTCAAGAGCATAACAGCACTACATATCGGTTAATTATTACTAAAATAAGTGAAATTATTCACCCAACGCCAATGCTAATGCTATTTTTCTTTTGCATTGATATGATTGGTGAGCAATTCATCCACAATGGGACTCTTTCTTAATTTATTGACTATATCCAGGCCAATGCCCTTCAAATACTATCTGCAATATCATGCAGTTTTGCCCAAAATGAACTCATTTCAGAAAACAGGATTATAAAATGTTGACATTTTCCTTATTAGCACTGACAGCTAACAAATTCACATAATTTGAAAAACTATAATGATTTTTAATCCAAAAAAGACATACCTTGCTGCTTGTGAACAAAAGTTCTTCCCCCTGCTCGTTCCGCCATGAAGTGACCTGCGCCCCATGTAAGCTTACCTAATTTCAAGAGAAAAATGGTTAATCGCCGATTCTGCTAGTACTTCAATTATATAATCAAACTGGAAACATCTTTAAGAACCAAGTTTTCCTTATCATGAATTGACATTGAATGTTATAATAAATTTTAAAATCATAACTTCATCAAGTGTTAAAATCGACAGAAGTACAGCAATCGATAAGTTCTCACCCGCGCTGAAGCACCCCTTGGGGTCCGAAGCACAATTTGATCAATTCCATTCCAGTCCTTTGTAATTTCAGTTGCTGCTCTATAGTCCCACACAGCTGCAGAATGCCCCATTCAAATTAGTGTAGATCCTCTCTTTCCCCAGAAAACCCTAATAAGCCTCTCAAATTTGGTACATGTCAATGCCAGAAAATTGAAGGGGGATCCAGCTCACACCTATACTGTAACACATAAGTAAATTGGCCTTATCAGTTAAAGAAAAAATCCCAACAGCCAATCTAACCTACAAACTCTCTCCCTCACAGGTGTGACTCAGATCTAGGGAACTATAAATAACCTATTTTTAACACAATAAAATTAGGAATGCATGAGAAAATTCCATAATAACCCCAGAAATCCAAAACTAGAAATATCACACATTGAACATTTGGCAATAGCATATAAATCTACCTGGCATACATCTAAATAAAACCTTGAAACTTGTCAGATTTGCAGCAGAACAAGACAATTAAAAACTGAACAAATTCGGAAAGATTCAAAAACTTAATAATTATAAATGAATAAAGCCGAGACATCCATAATATAACAACTGTAACAAAAAATTCTCTAAGAATAAAAACAAAAAACAACGATAAATTCTTCAGGAAAATGTAAGTCATGGAAGAAAAAACAAATACCAAAAACTCAAGAGACTGCTACACAAACAACTCTCATTTATAAAAAACTACTAACTGTACTTACTTCAACAATCCTGAATCAGGATTCTAAGTCTAAACAAACACCAGGTCTTGGATGCAAAGAGAAGCAGCAGCAGGAGCCAGAATAATGCATAACCTCTGTAAAATGAATTGAGAAATTCACACATCCAATGACACTAATTAGTACATGTTCATCAAGTACAAATACACATACATGACGAAGAAGAAGAAGTATTCAAAAAGTTGAAAGGTACCCTTTTCTTAGAAGTATTCATTCAAGACCAAACTTGCAATTGAATCAAGAAAAGTTTAAACTTTCAACCACCCCAAGATTTGAAAAAACTACAGCAAATGGTAGGTGACAATGTTGTGGGAAGGTGAGATAAAATTTTAACATAAGCTTAAGATAAGGAGCAAAAACCGGTTTTGTAAATTCTATGTGTGTGTTGGCTGCTGAAGAGATCTAGGACGTGGAGATACGAGAAGTACAAGTACAATCCGTCAAAACATATTAACATTTTTTAATGCTAAATTATAAATTTGTGTACAAAGTTTTAAAAACAAGAGTAAAAAAATGTACACCATTCTAGTGTAGGGTTGAAAGCTACCTTTTTCTATGGACAATGGTGGAGAAAGAATCAACGGTTACACAACACAACACGATCCATATCAATATCAATATCAATCTCAAGATGAAAATGAAACTAAAACTGTTTTGTTCTCTAACACAGAGCTATCAGTTATGAAATATGAGATATGACATCACTTCAACATACTATTTTAAGGATATGTGTACAAATTTTAGTTTTTCTTTTTCTTTTTTCAATGTATCTGTCACCACAATCCCGGGCTTATCTTTCAATTTCATTTTTCTTTTTGACACGGAAACACTTAACATTATTTTAGTAATAGTTAAAGATATAGCAGACAAGAAAGAAAAGAAATATGAAGTTGCCACAAAAGAAAATTTTGGTGTCATAAATTATTATTTATGTCATAGCTCTTAATTGAGATTTGAGAAGATAAGGCCAAAGAAAAGTTCATAGTATTCCATCCAAATTTTCTGCCTCACCGTGTATAATTCAACTTTGAGTTAAATTAATCATAATATATTGTTTGTAATGCTATTTTTTTCTTTAGTAATTATCAAAACTATGAAAGCAGTTTAATATTTACTTTTATAAGTACATTAAAATAATTTTAAAAATGTATTTAATAAATGAGAAAAATATTCATGGATAATATAAAATTTTACAATGTCAATCATTCAGTTTGTTAACTATAATAATAAAATTCAAAATATTATATCAAAATTTAATTTATGATTAAATTATAATGCACACTGTTTAAGCTCTTTATAAATTTATAATATATACTTATATATACATGAATGGATGAAGATATTAGTTATATTTCTGTCTTAATGAAACGAATTTAATGAAATGAATAAAATTAAATATTAATTTGTCGTAATTCATCGGTCTATGATTTTTATTTAAAATAGTATTTGGGGTAAAGAGAAAGTAAACTAAATGTAATAAAAATGTGTCTGGATGTTTCATTTTACTTCAAATATAATTTTACTATAAATCATAAAAACAATATTTTTATTATCTGTAGTGAAGAACGCAAGACCACCAACTTTATTCATAATACTGAAAGTTTAAATTCTAGAATCATCATTTTGAAAAGGAGAACGTTATCACCATCTTCATGCCAGTGTTTGCATTTTCAATTTGTGCTTATGGTGAAGATTCAAAGTAAAGAAAAAAAACAAAATTTTAAAACATTCGTGTTAAAAAATTCTGCATGGCAGGGGCAGAAAAGGTGCAAGGTGCTTGATGGCATGGCACAGTTAGTAGATAAGAAATGTAATATATTCCTTTCCTTAGGGAGAACCTTCCATACTCATTCATGTCATTTTTCAACATTAACAATCAATTTATGGTCAGACATTTCAGGAACATGTACCCTAAAGGTCTGGTCTCTACGACTCCTTTTGTGAGAGGTACGCTTTCTCCCGAAGTTACGGAACTATTTTGTTAAGTTCCTTAAAGATAATTTTAGAAAGAATTGTCTCGCGTCCTATTAGAGAGAGTTGTCTCACGTTCCTATATATTCTCTACCTATCCACATATGTCGGCTAGAATACATGTATTCATTTATTGAAAATCTTTCGAGCTTTTTCCTAATATCAGAAGAAAATTATAATCAATAACATTTTTTTAATCCTTCATTAGATATCTACCAAATATTTTTTCTTTTAATATATTACAATCTATTTAAAAAATCAACTTCTATTGTGTAATTACATATTAATCATATGATGGTATATGCTTTTAAGTAAATATTTACAACTGATTTTTCCCTCATATAAAGAAATGTTTGTAATTTCTCTTGCAATTCTATGATTTATACTTGTTTCAATATTTTAAGGTTGAGATGAAGTTGCACATGTTCAAGAATGGGCATAGGTGTAAGCTACACTCTGAAAACACCGTCCTAAGCATTTGACACACATATCCTTAATGTCCATTTGTCCACTAATGAACGACATTGCTTTGCACACATGTCCCATCTTCTTCCAAGTGTCAAACCACAGAGAGAGAGACACACACACACACAGTCCTCAAGTCAACATACATATAATATATACACAACCCATTTCCAAAGGGTCAAGGTATCAAATAATTAACCATTAAACGTAAAACCTACTTAAAACCTCAAAGGTAATTTTAAGTTACCACCTACTACACCCAAAAGTTCTTTTTCCTTTTTTTGCCTTGATCAATCAATCTTCAAACCTTTTCTTCCCCAAAAAGTAGTGAATTTTTTGCAATTTAAATACTTTGATAACTTGAATCGTAATGTACTCTTACACAACAAGGCATGTCTTGAAATGGATCTAAATGCATGCATACATACTTTGATAAAATTCAATTATATGAATTTCTTCGTTGATTGTACGAAACGGGGACGTGGGACATAATAATTGAGTATATTATAAGAGGTCAATGCACAAATGCACATGCTCTGGATCTAAGATCAATGGCTCAAGCATTTACCTCCATCTCATTTCCATGCCACCTTTAAATGTAAAATATGAAAGCTTTAATTACTTATTTAATTTTTTTTAATATTTTTATATTTAGAAATTACCCATTTTAATTCTTATATGAACACGTGTTTGTGCTATACATTCCAATAGCTGAACAATTTTATTTTTTTTGTCTTTTTATTTGCACAATTAATTTTAATGTTTTAGTCCCTATTTTTTATATATTAGTCTCCAATAATACCGCTTTGTACTCCATCCTGTCTTGAATATAAAGAAAAAGAAATACCATATTTATTGATTCTTGTAAAATAACCAAATTTTGGTTTTGATTTTGATTCCTGTAAAATATTTTCTTCGTATTTTTCATCCTGGTAAAATTAAAAATAATTTTTTTTGTGTCAACTATTATATCACACTAGATAATTATTACATCAAGTGACGATCCCGGGTAGCCCACGAATATGTATAATACTAAGTAAACGCATAATATCCCCTTTTTTTTTCTAAATCTTTAAGATAAATATTATTTATCTATCTCAGAATGTACATTAAAGACCAAATACAGTAATTTTGTATTTTAAATGGATAAAAACTAAAGAAAAATACTATACAATAATCAAAACAAAAAATTTCCTCATTTTATAAGGATTAAAATCAATATTTTCAATTTTGCAAGGATAAAAGAAAAAAATTTCTTTTACAAGAATCAAAATCAAAACTCGTTTCCTGGAAACTAAAGATATAATTAATTATTTTTTACATATAAAACAACATTTAATTTCTTAAAATCTAAAATAACGTAAACGATCAATTTTAGTCTATATATAAATATATCAATTATCAACATATTTTGGTGACTCTTGAATATTTTGGTGTTTATGAGACCCTTTTTGCTTTCTAGCTTTCTCAGATGGCCAGAAGTGAGTGGGTTTGTAGCTAGTGCACATATTGATTGGGGCAACTAAATAACTATGTAAAGGAAACAAATTCTTTTGATTTCTTCACTAGCTAGCTACTATATTGACTTTCCCCATACCACTTTCCTTCTTTAAAAAAGTTCCTTTTCCAGTTTATCAAAAAAGTGATGACTTTAGGTTCACCTTTGGTCCATTCTTGACTCTCAATAAACATAAAGGGATAATGTTATGATGTTATTTGTATAACATTATCTTACAAGATATTTTACAATAAAGTGAGGCGTAGGAAGACCAGAGAAATTTGAAATCAGATGAGTGATCGCTTAAGAGAAATAGAAAAATGAGTTGAAAAAAGCTGATGTAGAAAACTTTAGTAATGGCATCATCCAAAATTCCTTATCTATCTCTATTTATAGAGGTTTGTAAAAGCATTAATAGCACATATAACATCATTTACTATGTATAGAAACCATCTTTTGTCCAAAAAAAACCCACCCAACACTTAAATTGAAAGACTTGTCATTGTTTTTGATGAAATCACCATACCCAAATACCCCATCAACTTTCTGCAATCGGCAACCTTAATGTAAAGGTGCAGAAACTAACCCGTTTTGAAATATGAAGTGCAGTTATGACCGTTGAGCCAAAAACAAATAGTGGCATAGTGATAAAATACACAAACATTTTAAACAAAAAGTGCGTTTAAAAGGAGCCAAATTCTAAACCATGCATATCACAAGTTGCAGGAGGAATTGCTAGCACAAAATACAAACCTAACAAATGATAGGCCAGAATAACTTATATCAGATACCATTAGAAAGTCCACACCAATCGTTAATACATACGCAATTATGTAACGGTTCAACAACCCTCTCCAAACTGAAATCTCTAGTTATCTTCATTTTACAAACTTGGTCATCCATTTTTGTCAAATCTAATAGAATACAGAGTTTTTGTCCTAAGTAAATTGATAGGCAATGAATTAGTTCTGATTTTGATGGATTTAGATACTAAAATTCAGCTGATCCATCCCTTTGGAAACTGTTAGAAGTAATTTTGGGCTTGTAATATGCCAAAACTACGTGATCAGCCAGTACAAATACTGGTTTCCTGTATCAACCAGCTGCCACTGCATCAGCTCTAGGACTTGCATCCAGTAGTTGATGCAGCTTTGCACCAGAGTTTGGTTTATTTTCACAAAAACCATTCTCATCCTCCATGGTCCTATCATTAGAACCGGAATTATTAACTCTTGATAGTAAGTTTTCTGTACTTACAGGTGTAGCCCTCTGGCTGTCAATTATGTTCAACGTTAGCTCTTGTGTTTGCCCCAATTGAGCATTTTTAACTTTTTCCTGAGTTAAACAAACAAAAAAAAAATGACACTCAGCATTACAAAGTATCACAATGAAATGCATATATACTATACTGGGGAATAGTATGTGAAACGTACCCTTAATGTAGCATTTTCTGCCCTCATTTTTTCAGAATTTTCAGCCAATCTATTTATTTCTGATTTCAGTGTCGCATTCTCAGCATTCAAAGATTCAACTTTTCGTGCCAGTTCTTCAGCTTCAGCCTGAAGAGCAGAAATGTGAGCAAAACCCTACAGAATATCATCTTTACTTTTGTTTTTTTGGGGGTTGCATGTCCGGAATTCAAATGCAACAAACTTACAAGTGTGTCATAAAGAAAGAAACTACTCAATTTATGATTTTCAAATTGGCAGCCCAAAAAGTAATAGAACGTTTACAATGTTTTTGAAGAAACCCACAATATTTATACCTGCTTCCTTAGTCTGGACCTTCTAGCAGATTCTCGATTTGATTGTTTCCGCCTCTCGCGTTTCAGCTCACGCTCATTCTAAGGAATCCAAACATATCCACAAGAATTGCTTTAGTGACAGCAAAAGATGAGGATACTGCATTATTATTACATCTGATGTACTATGTATGATCTGAAGTGCTAGACCATACCTGTAACCAAGTTTCTGCAGGCAACACTGGACAAGGTTGTGGGGCACTTGTGGTATTGGTTTTAGCATGAACACTGGAAGGATTTCTCAACTCCAGTGCGGTGGTCATACCTGATACAGGTCCAACTATTGTTCCTGCAACACTGGCAGGGACAACTGACACCATCTTATTGGGACTGCCTTCTGTCTCAGTTTTCCCTTCTCCATCTGATTGTACAACGTATAAAAGAACAACTATCAACAAAAATTATGCCAATACCCTACTCTAAGCTTCAGATCCTAGTAGATAAAAACAACACTCTTTGGATGGTAAGACATTTTATTTATTGAAACCATCCTACACCAATACCTATACTGTATAAAGTCTGTAATAGCAATAAAGCCCATCTTAGGGTCTACTACATTGGTTTAACTAATGGTCAAGTTAAATACTTTGGCAAATTCACCTTACTGGGCAAATATAGTACAACAGCATTTAATTTATCAAGAACCAACTCAATAAACGGATTAGACACCATGTGTAGGTGATGATAACAGAAGAATAATTGTGATCCAAGGACAACTCTATTATTCATCAAGATGTGACACTTGGTGAAGAACAGAGTCATACCAGTGGTTGGTGTTCCCTCTCGGCTTCTTTTCCTTCTTGTTTGATTAGCCTGAGCATAAGATGGGCAAATATCATATTTTAATGTTTCAATTTTGTCAAACCATTTTAAAGAAAAATAGACTATAGGTGAAATTTTTCATATGGTCAACAAAGTGCAGGAAAATAAGTGCTAATAGCAAGCAAGTTCTCACCCCTGAACTGTTGCTGTCACTTCCATCACTGGAACCCTCAGTATCCAAACTGTTCACATCATCAGTAAATTATTCAGTCATCCACAAGACTCCATTACAATAACCAACTCATGGAACCACTTATTCTAGACAGAGTCAGAGCAAGTTTAACTCACTAAAGAGTATCAAATGACAGATTTTCCCCTCTCAGCCATCCCCAATGTAAGAAAGGGAGATATCTAGAAACTCAGAAAGCATGTCATTAATACAAAAAGGGAACCGTTCAACATACCTCTGTGACATCCTGTTTTCACCTCCACGCTCAGCACTTCCAGCATGACCATTGCCTATGGACATGGCAAGTCCATCAAACTCTTTCAATTTTTTCATCAAACCCTGATCAGTATTTCCTGATGATTTGGGTGGTGTCTCTATGCTTAAAGGAGTCCCAGCCTGCATTGTTACACCAGTTCAAACCAATCATAAGTTGATTATTGACAACATTCAAGGATTTGAGTAGTTGAGTAAGAACTGGTCTACAGAGGAAATGGCAACTTACAACAGGTGAAGACGGAACTCCTTGACTATGTGGATGAGGCCCCTGTATTTTATAAATATAATTTATAAGAAAATGTGCAGAAATTCCAGCCAAAAAAAGTATTACTAGAGGATGAAAAACCTCTGTTACAGAGCCCATTTTGTAGGCTATAAACTAATCCAGATTTTATTACACCATGGAGAGGTTAGTTAAAGCAGATGATCAGCCAGGTATAAATAACTCTGAAATTACCCAGGGCCAACAGAAACAGCAGAATCACATCTCACTATATTCTTAACATCTGTGATCCTTATTGATACATTTTTAGTACAATATAAATAAACCAATTCATAGACCAGAATAGATAAAGAACACTAGTTCCAAATTCCAAAACAAAAAATAATAAAAAAAGGCATAAAACACAGAAGTGAATTGCAAGAACACAGGCTTACAATAGGAACTGCAGGGTGAGTGTAGACCCCTCCGTGTGAATAAATTGCGGCATAAGGAGGCGCATAAGGTGGCATCATAGGCTGGAAGAAATAACAAGTTAGCAAGCTACTCATCCCTGCTATCTAGGATACATGCAAAAAACAAAGAATGGCAATCACAGAACATAAGAACTGATCCATTGAAGTACTACTACCTGGGGTGGCCCCCACATGTATGGGTGAGGGGGATGACCAGAAGCCACAGCCGAGTTGTAGTATGGTGGCATGGTGACTCTTGGCCCATAATATGCCTGAAAATATAGCAGACATATTAGATCATAACAGTCACTACTCAATACACTAGAGAGGAAATAAATAGTCTCATACCATCAAATAAATAGCAACCCTAAATATCACCCCATCTGATTGCCAAAACCAGTAGCAATTCAGTACATAATTTCAATTTGTTTATTAAACGTGCATATTGATAGCAACTCACAAAATACGGAATAGGTAATACAATGCATGTGCACCACAGAATGACACTCTAATACTTATATTCAGAGATATTGAATCAATATAAACAACTTCCATCACTTCATCAAGCAAAAGAGGCAAAAGGGGTGTAACCTGCATCGCTGCCCAATCAGGATAGACATGAAGATTAGTCTGGTTGGTCTGATTGCCCTGATCCTGTAAACAATAACAATAACATTAAAATTCAAACTTCTTACAAATGTATCAACACATATACACTCTTATGAGCTCACCACTGCTACAGGTGAAGAAGGATTTACAGTCTTAGTAGATTTCTCTTCCTCGTTGTTTCCCATTGTAAGTTCCAAACAGAAAGCAGTAAGTCAGATAGTAGAAGGAGCTTTGCTAATTCTTGAAAAATGTCTCAACTGCATTAACAGGAGCCATGTCAGCTGTTAATGGTTATAAGCAAGCAAATGTTACAAGGGACAGACAAAATTCATGAACCAAATTCAAAATTTACACAGTCCTAGATAAGTTATACATGTAACACACTAGCAGAGGGGAAGGACATCCAGCAAATAAAATACATCATTATAACATGAAAGGAGTTAGAGATGTTTTAGCAATTATATAACAGCAGCTGGAAATCTGGTACACTATATACAAAAACTACATATCAACAGACAGATTCAACCATAAAAAATATTGCAAAATAACTTTAATTTCCTACATGGAGAATTGAATGGGTTAATTTCCCATCTCCAGCATAACTTTTAGAACAGATTCAACAAGTCTCAGGGTGAATAATCTAACACCCACCAAAGATGACAATACTGATATAGCTGAATAATCTAATATTGAGTTGAAAAAGTAAACCAAGTTTAAAAATCACAGGTCAGAGTAACCGACTGATCTAACAGTGGAGAAAAATCTGCATGATTTCATAATTAATTAGAGATAAAGTAAATGGTTAAGGAGTAAAAGGGGACCTAAACATAGTACTGGGCCATCAAAGAAGGTGGCAACACACAGTTCAAGCTTTTGGGGTTCCTTGTTTTAGAGAAAGTGATTCTAAAGAAAGTGAGATTTCACGAATACCCTTCAGGAAAGGCATAAAAGGCTGCAGTATTAATGGTAAACCATATCCAAAGGACAGAATGACATCGTAGACACAAGAGTCAAAGACATAATGGTGGAGGGTCAATTCTGTCTTTTCAAAACTCCACAAGCCGGATAGAAAGTGAAAGGCACACGCAACATACCACACTCCCAACAATAAATGTCAAAAATACCCTTCCAAACCAAACATTTTTTCACTTCCACACACGAATCAACCAAAGAGAAAACTAATGAAACTCCTGAATTATAGCTACCTTAACCTCCGCAAACAATAATATTTTCTAGATTTTCGCTCCGATCCAGAAAAAACGCTTTCCGAAAGAAAAAACACAAATTAATAAATATCACAGAGATCCAGCTGAACCCTAATTGAAACCCTCTTGTTTAATTACCTCAAAAAAAACAAAAAAGGAACAACAAAATTCACCGTATCATTAATTTGTTGTGGTGTTTCAGCTGAACAAAATAATCCGTTCTTCTTTCACTCTCACTGAATCATGAAAGTTGAGACTTTGACACACATACATTCACTTTTGGTCACACCCGAAACAAAACCCAGATACGAAAAGCAATAAAAATCAAAACTGTGGAACAACAACGCTGCAGAATTGCACGTACCTAACAAGATAGATAGCAAACTGTTTAACTAAGGTGATAGCTTTGCATTTTCTCTCTCTAAAAAAACGAGGGAAAGAGCTGTGACACAAGTATATGTTGATTGGTGAAGATTGAAGAAGAAGAAGACGAAGAAGAAGAAGAAGAAGCGCCAAAGCAAAGTCCACGTCACCAACACGTGTCGTATGTTGAGGCGAGCGTATAGCTACGGCGTATATACGCTGGCGTATGGGTGTGGTGGTTGTTGAGCTGGCCATTTGTTTATTCCAACGTCACCACAGCCGTACACGTGTCTCTCACAGAATCCATCTACGCGTCTCGTATAGGTGTCCAGCCTAGTTTGTTTTTAATTTTTTTTAATTAAAAAATCTTCACTTTTCATTTTAAAATAGTTTAAATTTAAATAATTAATTATTATAAGAATCTTTGTTAGCATTCACATTAATTAATTAATTAATTATTAATGCTAAGATAGTATTTCATTCAAATCAAAAAATTAAACTAAATTGAATTTGTCATTTGGAATCCACGAGTAGCCACTAACAATCAATCTTCGTCATGCTTCGTAAGGGACTAGTACTGTTTCTGATATTTTGCATACTTTTTGCTTTACAAGTTTATCATTTTTTTTTTCTCTTCTCTCTTTAACACTTTTCAAGGCTTTGTTTCATTTTATTTTTATTTTAGCTCTAAACCTATGATTGAGCCCAATAATAATAATTATTAAAATTTGTTTTGTAAAAGATTGAGGTGCATAGTAAAGTTAAGGATTAAGAGGTGGCAACGGTGTCTTTTTATAGTTAATGGCCAAAAACTGTCATTAATTCAGTATTTAACTATTCTTTGACGAATTGAACATAGAAATTCTACTTGGTGCTGGTGACATGCTGACTCGTAAAATTGAAAAGTTCATAATCCATGCGACTAATGAGACAGAACAGATTATACACCACTCCATTCTCTCTGTAATGCCCCTGGACTTTATATTTTATATTATAAGATTTGAGTATCACAAATTAAACTATCTTTTCACACATTCGTTAAAATTTATTTATTTGTTGAAAATTACAAATTTTTCACTATTCATCTTAAATTCTTTGATTATAATTAATCAAAAAGTACGAATATGTGATTTTTGATATACTATTAAAAAAAATTTGTATTTCGGATTGCTTAATTATGAAAAATTTGCTCCATGTGTCATGTCTGACGCAAGTGTCCACTGACTCACCACCGATAACAAATTTCCACCTTTTATTCCAACTCATTCGCACGTGTCGCCTTAGGAAAATGAAACCGTGGGACCCACTCTTTGCCCACTGTGTCATCCCACCGTTAATCTTGTTCTTAATCTAACGGTTCATAATCTACCACGTCTTTAAATGATAAAACCGCTATGACACCCTATTGGCCAGCGAAGCCCCAAAGGGCAAAGACTAATTAAATAATTTTTCAGTACTAGTTGATTTTTATTTATATAAATATATGAGATCCTTTTGATTAAGTTTCGTAAAAAAATACAATAAATTTATATCACTCACTTGTATATTTATTTTTTTAATTATAAGATTTATCCCCTTTGCAATAAGTTGATATTTTAGTATGTCTTTTTTTTTATTGGAAAATAAACTATAATATATTATGCATGCATGGAATAAAGACTATGTTTTTCTTATCAATGAGTTTATTTATTACTTTTCCTAGACAACAAGTATTTTAATTTAGAGAAGTTGGGTCTTAACTCATAATTATATTATGAGTGATTTTATCTTCTTTTACTGAATATTGTGAGTAATATTATTTCATAGTGGTTATGAGGAATATTATTTGATATGAATAACCTTATAAAAACATATTATTTGATATGCATGTAAATTTTAAAATAATAAAATATTATACAATAATTAATTAGTGAGTAGAAAAATATACTCTGGTCCTTAAATAGCTCTTGGATTAGCATTATTGAGCCCATATCTGCAATCCATTGGACATGTTTCTGTGCTTTTGTCATATGCTTATGTGTTTCTGTTTGTTAGTGGGCTCAGCCCATTTTCTCTTTACATCAAATCAAACTTTTCACTACAAACTTTCATTTTCCTGTATTGTAAACTCCAAGTCCAAGCCCAAGTCCAACTCCAGGGGCATAACCACAAGCTGCAGCCCATCAACAACAATCTATTAAAACTAGTTATATAATATTATATTATTTAATTTTTATCTACATTTATATTATTCACTCCATTTAAATAAGCATGAGCAAAGTAAACACTCCCATTTTTTATATTAAATATCATTTTTAGTCTTTTTAAGTTTGGAAAATTTTTAATTTGATTCTTAAAATATCTGAAATTATTTCTTTATGTTTTTAAAATATCATATTTTTATTATGTAGGTGATTTTTTGTTAAAAAATATATTATTATAATTATTTATATTTTTCAAATATATAATTTTCTTCTATTGAATACACATAATAATCAAGGACAAACCTTTGAAGAGTTGAAGAAAACCATGGCCGAATTAATCAAGGAAATGATGCCAATGTGAGGTCCAAGAGAAATGTGAAGAAACCTAGTTGGATGAAAGACTTTTAAGTAATTAGGAAATTTGTGTAATAGGTGACAAATGTCATCTGATCCACCTTTTGTGTAACAAGTAATAACCTTGGAGAATATATATTTCCATCTTTATTTTGGAGAATAGTCTTTCCCTCGAATTAAGGATCTTACTCAATGATATTGGAAAACCTCTCATTTATATTGTTACAAAGCTAACAAAAAGTCAAAAAGCTTTTAAAAAATTGTATATTATATGCATCTTTCTTTTCACACTTTCCTTTACCCTTTTTGACCAATTATATAACTGTCAAATTTTATCAATTAAACTACGTGCCAAAACTCTATAATGCATGTCTGAAGCAATTACGTGCACGTATGCATGTTTGGTTTCACATGCAAAGGAAACTAACTAGACGCGTCAAAAATGTGACAAAAGTTAACACTTTCATAGAGTTAGGAAAAGATCTAAATGAAAAGTATTTTATATACTATCTGAAACTTTTTTCTTGCATTCTCGTAATATAAGTTTAAATTCTCTACAGAATTTCTCTTCCACCTTTATAGATATGGTTTCAACACCGTCCCAAAAGAGTATATAGCACACTTACCTAGATGATTAAAAAACGTTGGTGTAGTGTGTACATTAATTATTGCAGTTACAAATATTGAAAATAATGGCTATAAGATCTTTTCATACACATAATATTGCCTCATCAACGCAACCAAGTCCTTAACCTCTTGAAAATGAGTTCAAAGATCACCGATTTCGTTGTCACTTTCACAATTGTGTTGCTTAGCTTGATCAACTCAAGTCACAGTGGATGTGATTTCAATGCAATCTTCAACTTTGGAGATTCAAATTCAGATACGGGTGGCTTTTATGCTGCTTTTCCAGGAGAGTCTAATCCTTATGGAATGACTTACTTCAAGAAACCATCAGGCAGAGCCTCAGATGGAAGACTCGTTATTGATTTTCTTGGTAATCAACAACCTTTAATCATCTTTAACATTATTGCATTGTTTCCTAATGTTTTCACTCTAAAAAAGTTTAGGAAATGCAGATTCAAGGTTTTGGTTTTCGCTTTCTTCTTTGTATCTATTTTTTCCTGGTATCAATATAAAGCCATAAGGATTGCTTTATTATTACCAATGTATTTAGCACATAATTGACAAATTTAACCAATATTTTAAAACACTTCTACTGATTTTCCAAATGAACATGTCATATGAAAATTTATGTGTCTCATTTTTTATAGGCATTGATTTAGGTGGGACTTTGTCGATATTTGTGAAGATTTTTAAGAGAAAAATAGAGAGAAAATGTTTACATGGCATGGACGTGAAAATTTAACATCAGATAATCCATTTATAGGAAACACATAAACTATAAAATCTCATTATTTGTTACATTTGTGTTTCATGTAATATCACTCCTTCTATCTTGTGTGGCCTTGTTCTAATTAGTAAAATAAGCAAATTGTTGAGTATAATAAGAAAAACATTAAGAAATTTTAATGTATGACCACAAGGTCTATAAGTAATCAAGAAACCTAACAAATATGAGTAAAATTTTCCTAATTTAATTTACATATATATTGTATTTCAGGACATTATCTTTATCACAACTACACATTTCTTTTTGAGACAATTATCCTTAAAACACTCATATATAGTTGTCATATATAGTTATATATGGATAGACAATATCTCCTAGATACTAGTAATGAAAAGATATTGGCTCCTTTTGATACATCTTCATTTGTACTTGAATTATTTTCTGGTCCATCCATAATTTCTGTTTATTTTGTTTGGGGTCCAATAAGGAAAGGAAAAATTATCTCCACCGACAGTCTCATACATATCATTATCTTTCATATATTATTGTTTTGGTCAAAAACATAATCTAATGCTTAAGTTGTTACGTGCCAGGCAAGTAGTCAATATTGTCTTATTGTTTTTTTGTTAATTAGAAGAATAAAAAAAAAGTTTGCTTTATTCATAGCAGTTGGAGAAGCCTTTGTAGCACTTGTATTAATATTAGACAAGTTGAATTGTATTTTATTGGGCAGCTCAAGCTCTTGGATTGCCATTTTTGAGTCCATATCTGCAGTCAATTGGATCTGATTATAAACATGGGGCCAACTATGCTACAATGGCATCCACTGTGCTTTTACCCAATACTTCTTTGTTTGTGACTGGCATTAGCCCCTTCTCCCTTACTATCCAACTCAACCAAATGAAGCAATTCAAAATTAAAGTTGACCAACAAGATGACCAACAAGGTAAAAATCATCACAATTTTATTTCGCAATCAATTGTAGTACGCAGTCAACTAATTAACCTACTCAACTAATTAACCCATTCACAGAACATATATATATACATATACGTATTTCTCTTTCTTCACGTCTTATAACTAGTTGTCTGAGTATTGCAGTTATTTACTAAATACTTTTTAATGCATCAATTCCATTGTTCCCACTTTATTCCTTTCCTATATGTATATATTTTTTTTCCATTTCTACAATGGTGTACTAGCTTCCTTTTTGTATTTATTTTTTATTGTTCCCCAGGAATCAAACTTCCTTCACCAGATATATTTGGAAAATCTCTATACACATTCTACATTGGCCAAAATGATTTCACTTCCAACTTAGCAGCCATTGGAATGGGTGGAGTGCAAGAATACCTCCCTCAAGTTGTATCACAAATTGCTGACACCATTAAGGTAAGAATACCTTAACAATCAACACCAAATCAAGTATAGTATTGTTGACTAATGAAAGTAAAGAAATGTTATTAGTTTGGATTTTAAGTGCACTCAATGAATTTTCTAGGAGCTATATAACCTTGGAGGGCGCACATTTATGGTTCTTAATCTCGCACCGGTGGGCTGCTACCCTGCATTCTTGGTGCAACTTCCTCACAATAGTTCAGACCTTGATGAATTTGGATGCATGATTTCTTACAATAATGCAGTAGTGGACTATAATAACATGCTGGAGAAGACTCTGGAACAAACCAGAGAAAGTCTTTCTGATGCTTCTGTCATTTACGTGGACTCTCACACTGTACTATTGGAGCTTTTCCAGCATCCCACTTCTCATGGTTTAAACACTAATCCCTTAATTGTTTAGCAAATAGAATCATTATTGTAAATCATAAAATAATACATTATCTCTAACTCAATCTTATTTAGAAACTACTTACATTAACATATGCTAAATACATAACTTCAATACCCTTGTCATGCTTATTCTGATTATTGTTATTTTTTCTTTTGAATAGGGCTTGAATATGGTACGAAAGCATGTTGTGGATATGGAGGGGGCGACTATAACTTCGATCCTAGAGTTTACTGTGGCGATACCAAAGAGATAAATGGAAGCACAGTGACAGCAACAGGTTGTAATGATCCCTACAACTATGTGAGTTGGGATGGGATTCATACCACAGAAGCAGCAAACAAGCTTATAACCTATGCCATTCTTAATGGATCTTATTCTAATCCCCCATTTATATTTCAGCAACATTGTGATCTTCAACCTATAGGCTGAATCCATATGAAATTATGTCTTCTTAATAAAGAAATAATGACGATAAAATTAATTCTCAGCAAGTAAAGAAATCAAAATTTCTATTAATTAATACAATTACAGATTTTCTAACATCTAAATACAAAAAGACTTTGTTCATTGTTCATGTATATATCTACAAGCTTATAACTCAACCAGACTTTGTCCAAATAAAGAAATTAAAAGGACGAAGTAAAAATAGTTATCTAACATCAATCCTAGCATCCGACGTGACAAAATATCGTTAATACGTGTTAAATTTAGCTTTTGCTATGTTGAAATTTTATTTTATTTTATATTATTATAGTTTCAATGAAGACTAATGTTCAAAAACTAGTTAGATTCATTATATAATCTTATGGTACCATTATTGATGTGTGTCTCAAATGGATTACGTGTTTAGTTCCCATGTCATAACAAATCAAATTGATTGGGTATCAAAGTTTAATAACATTAGTTTGGATTGATGGTATTGGGTGAGATGAATAAGGATAAACTGAATAAGGACGAAATGAATAGCATAATTATTTCAATATTTGAATTGTATAAATGAAAATGGAAATGATCAAATACAATAACATACCGTGAAACAAAATGTAATCCATTCTATTAATTTTTATAATTAATCTTACCTTCTAATCTTAGGTGTAAGCTGTAAAAAGAAGTTTCTAAATTCTATGATTATTAATTTGAAATTTTATAATTTGGCTAAAATATTATTATTTTATCTTATTTTCATTTTTCCTCTTGCACATTTTTCTTTACTTATCTTCTTCTTTTGTCATCTATCGACTCTTTTTTCTCCTACTTCTTTTATTGTTTTTCAACTATCAATTTTATTTTCACATTTTCTTCTTAATTTTCTTGAAATTTTCTTCTCTTATTTTTTTTATATACTATAAAATCTTATTCTATTTTTTCTTTTATTATATTCTTTCTCGATCTTTTATTTTCACCAAATCTTTTTCTACAACATATTAAACTTGATCATTCTTTTTTTTTTCTTAAAGAATGTAAATAAATTTTTATTTTATTCTACTATAAATTAACTAAATATAAAACAATATTTTGAATTCATTTAATTATATTTCATCCCAATCCTTATATTTCATTTTACTTCGCATTATTTTTCATCAACAATTCGAACACAGCTCGAATAAAATAAGTTTTGATGCACCACAAAGTATATTCACATCTGAAACAATGCTAGATTTTGTTTGACAAAGAAATAAGTTAAATCACGGAAGCTTTACAGTAAACTACATTAAAAAACTCAAAAAACAAATGACCCAAACATAACATTACAAAAAAGCAAAAAGCAAAACCACACAACAACAGTGAAATAAAATCACAAAGAAGGGATTGGTAACCACACAAAAAACCGAAACAATAATCACCTACCCATATTCATGTTCCTCCAATTTTCGTACACCATCAAAAAAAAAAAAAACATACCCAACCTTAACAAAACCTTCAATTAAAAATATTCCCAATATTAAAAAAAAAAGAGACAAAGATTAAAGAACATAAATTTGGTTAAGTGAAGGTCTTAAAAAATATGGCACCAAACAAAAACTAAAAAACAAAATCAAACGAATTAATTACTAATTCCAACCATTTAATTAATTATTCACAGGTTGGGCTTTTATGTATTCGTAACTATGAATTAAAAAAAAAATAAGAAAATAAGAAAAGAAAAAAAAAAAAAAGAGAAGAAAGAAGCATCTTGAGTTGTGTTTCTCTTTTATTTCACCGCCATTCATTTAATTGAGTTGCGTTGCGTATCATTCAGCATCTGTTTTTTTTTTTTTTTTTTTCTCTTCTTCCTCTCTCTGCTTGCAGTTGTTGCAGTTGCAGAGAAAGGAGGGGTAATTTTGTAATTTAGAGGATGAAGGATTTCAACTCGGATCTATTTGACCCGAGCGCGACGGTGATGGACTCTTCCTCCTCCGATTACTCTCGCACTGCTTCATCTTCCGACGCCGATTTCGGTTTCGCTTTCAATGACAGTAATTTCTCCGATAGGATCCTCCGAATCGCGATCATGGGTGACCCCGTCGAGCCCCGACCCGATTCCGACACTTGCACCACCATCGCCGACTGGGCTCGCCACCGCAAGAGGAGGCGCGAGGATATCAAGAAGGATAATAACGGTATTTTACCTTCTCCTTGTTTTGCCTTTTTCAGTGTTTCTTTATAAGGAGATTATTGGAAGAATTGTTTGCTGTATATTGCGTGGTCTTTGTGGATTTGGAAATCATGCATGGTGCTTTTTGTTTTCTTATCCTTTGTCTTAATTCATCTTCTAGGGTTTCAGTTTCTTTTTTGTTGGGTATGCTATGAATATGAAATGTAGTGTCCTTTGTTAAGTGAAGTTTTAGGTTTTTGAAGAAGCATTACACAATTGTGATGGAATTTGAGATGGAGGATAAATGATTTGTTCCACTTTTTCTTAATCTTTGTGAACAAAAGCCTTTCGCGTCACTAAATTTGAATGGAAGGAGCATAATTATTGTGGTTCAGCAGGTGGTTTCACTCTTTCTCTGTACAAGAAGAGAATAGGGAATAGAATGAGTTGAAATGTAAAACTCAAATCAACCAAAATGTATTCTCAAATATCAGGGTTCATTCATATAATTGGGAAGAGCACACACTTCTCTTGTTAGAAGTATCCATACCGACACTTCTTCTGATTAGATGCGCAATTAAAAAATTATGTTTTGTTGGCTTGGACTATTGACCAATGGCGAAATGATGTAACGGCTTAATGGGGTTCCATTTGAAAACGTATTACCAAATGGGATCTGTTTTGACACAAATGACGAGGGGCTCCAATTTAACATGTTTAGTAGGCACCAATTTCCCAAATAACACTTGCGGGAAGGCTAACCACATGGGGGGACGAAATGCTTCCCACAGATACCACCTCCAAGGTCTGTGTGAGAAAAGATAAACAACACTGCTCGCCTCACCTCAGTTTTGAGACATCAAAGTCCAAAATTCGAAAACACTGCTGCACTGCACAGCATTACTGCAAACATAGCAGAGAGTTTTCATTTCCAGGATTTGATCGATGAAACTTATCTCAAGTATATCGTTGCTGCATACATAGCTGAGAGAGCTCCACTGCTCCGCTGCTTTATTATAAATTCATCAAACTTTATCATCAGCTTCCCGCCAGAACCACTTGTGGGAAGCACTTTGTGCCGCCACGTGGTCAGCCTTCCCACAAGTTGTATTTGCACCACGTGGATAGCCTTCCTGCAAGTGGTATTTATGAGGTGCTCTTCCCGCCATTTGTGCCAGCTGTACATGTTAAAACAGACCCTCATAATTTGTTTCAAAACAAATTCTATTTGGTAAAACTTATCTCAAGTATATCATTGCTGCAGACATAGCAGAGAGAGCTCCGCAACTTTATTATAAATTCATCAAACTTTATCATCAGCTTCCAGCAAGAACCTCTTGCGGGAAGCACTTTGTGCCGCCACGTGGTCAGCCTTCCCACATGTTGTATTTGCGCCACGTGGTTAGCCTTCCCGCAAGTGGTATTTATGAGATGCTCTTCCCGCAATTGGTGCCCACTGTCATGTTAAAACAGGCCCTCATAATTTGTTTCGAAACAAATTCTATTTGGTAAAACTTATCTCAAGTATATTGTTGCTGCTGACATAGCAGAGAGAGCTCTGCAGCTTTATTATAATTCATCAAACTTTATCATCAGCTTCCTGCAAGAACCACTTGCGGGAAGCACTTTGTGATGCCATGTGGTCAGCCTTCCTGCAAGTTGTATTTGTGCCACATGGTTAGCCTTCCTGCAAGTGGTATTTACGAGATGCTCTTCCCGCAATTGGTGCTCACTGTACATGTCAAAACAGACCCTCATAATTTGTTTCCAAACAAATTCTATTTGGTAAAACTTATCTCAAGTATATCATTGCTGTTGACATAGCAGAGAGAGCTCCACAGCTTTATTGTGAATTCATCAAACTTTATCATCAGCTTCCCGCAAGAACCACTTGCGGGAAGCACTTTGTGCTGCCACGTGGTCAGCCTTCCTGCAAGTTGTATTTGTGCCACATGGTTAGCCTTCCCGCAGGTGGTATTTACGAGATGCTCTTCTCGCAATTGGTGCCTGCTGTACATGTTAAAACAGACCCTCATAATTTGTTTCAAAACAAATTCTATTTTGTAAAATGTTTTCAAATGTCTATCACTTTGGGTGTGTGTATGTGGTGTCCTTGTGTCCAATGTTTTAGACATTAGATGTGTCGGAGTGTCCATGTTCGTGTCTAATCCGATGTCTGTGTCAGAATCTGTGCTCTATATTAAATGCTAAGAAGGCAATATATTATTTTTAGAATTACATGTAATGCAAACAACCTTACATATGACTTTCTAGGATGCTGAGTTGTTCTCGCTTACTTACTCTGTTACCCATTTTTTCTTGGGTACTAAATTTGCTGGCATGTTGATTGGTTGTCAAATATTCATTGGTTGTTTGGTAACACAATGTGCTACCAGATTCTTTGATATGTTGATTATTTGTCAAATATTCATTGCTTGTTTGAAACGCACTTCAAATGTTGATGGTAAAAATCAACCACTTGACGAATGACAACTCAGCCAAGTTACTGGTAACCAAAGTGTAAAACTAGGGCTTCAATGCAACACCCATATAAAACCCTTCTTCACTTTGGTTGCTGAGGCACCCTGTGGTGCTCTTGAATCTGAAAGTAAAATGACCGGCAGTTTTGCATTGTTGCTTCACTTTTTGGGTGATTCTTGAATTTTGAGAAATATTTTAATTGAGTCTAGAGTGATAAAGGGGCTTTATGATGTTCTATTGTGTGTTTGATTTTATTAACTTGCATGAGCCGTTATGAATAGGTTTTCAATGTCATGATAATAGCAAAAGCAACTGAAAATCTTGATACCATGCTTGGATTTTTTCCCTAAAAAGTGTCTCATTGTGCATATTAGATTAGATCTATATCCACACATTTTCCCCCCATACATACATGATATGTGCTCTCTTTTGCTTGCAGTTGTTGATCTTAGTTCATTGCCTGATGAGCAAATTTTGAATGGGAATCAACCTGATATGGATGATTTTCTACCCTCCGAGAATCAAGATGAAGAGGCAGTTGCAATGGTTGAAGAATCCCCTTCAGGTATTAGAATATTTAAAAAAAATAAAAAATTCCTTAAACCTAGTTTCTCAATTATAATTTTGTTAAGAGATACTATACTGTACCATGGTTATCAATATCAGATGATTTGCGATACCGATTGTAATTCTTGTATGATCTGTTCTGTATGATGATTTTGTTGCTAATGCAACCATCCAGGTCACAGAGTAAGGTTGTGTGTGACCTAACCCGACCCTAAGCTGAAAAATGTGAATTCGTGTCTCTTTTTAAATTTGAATTTCAAATCACAACAGATGTTGTATTTAATGATATCATTATAATTAAAGTCTGTTTCAGTGTCGGAATGGGATTCTAAGAACCAAAACAACCTATTCTTTCATTCTCTCATCTCAAATGAAGTGTCACTTCTTCCAATGACTTTTACTAATTTTTCCATTATTGACTTTGTTTGTAATTTAATGTCTTAATTTCGCCAGCAAACAACTTCAAATTTCTCTGATCTCTCTTCTGGTGTGTTATTTCCATGATCATACATGCCAGTTCTTCTGAGGGATTTGAGTTTGTTATTATTAACATAGGTGATGAGGCGACAAATAACAATGATTCAAATTGGAATATGGATTGCTCTGCGATTGCGAGAGTTCGAACGCTACACATTAGTTCACCTATCTTGGCTGCTAAAAGTCCTTTCTTCTACAAGGTAGATGTCTCTTTTTTTCTGGTTTGGTTTAAAAATTCTGCTGAAAATATGTTTGCTCAGTTGTGCTTATTTTGCAGCTTTTCTCAAATGGGATGAGGGAGTCAGAGCAGAGGCATGTCACCCTCAGAATTAGTGCTTCTGGTATTAACACACATAAAAAGCTTTTTAGATTATTTGCTTGATCATATTTATTGATTTTAGTTTTTCCTCCAATTGTTGCCTTACAAATGCCATGCTGCCTTTGCATGTTACAGAGGAAACTGCTCTCATGGAGCTTCTGAATTTTATGTATAGTAATACCTTGAATGTTACTTCACCGCCTGCTCTATTGGACGTTTTGATGGCTGCTGACAAATTTGAAGTTGCTTCTTGTATGAGATACTGTAGCCGATTATTGCGGAATATACCAATGACACCTGAGTCTGCATTGCTTTACCTTGAGCTTCCTTCTAGTGTCTTAATGGCTGATGCAGTTCAACCGTTGACCGATGCAGCAAAGCAGTATCTTGCTGGTAGATATAAAGATATAACAAAGTAGGTTATTCCATTTTGTATGCAACTTGGTTACATGGTCTACATTCATGCATAAACTTGTTTTATTTTTTGTCTACATTTCATGCCTAAAACTGTAGAATTTTTTTGTGTTTTCTTTTTCATATTACTTGGGGCATATACTTCCTCTTTCACTTTCCTTGGAAGCTGGATACTTTTGTTTGAAATCAGTTGTATCCACTTTACTGTATTTCGTTTTGAGAATGATTTACTAGGGCTCATGTTCAGCTGCATCTAATAGCTGCTACCCCTAGTTAATCAAGTTCACGTATCATAAACTTCCTAAGTTGGCTTTTATATAATTATAGCATGCCACGAGAAAAAGTTTATTGTTAATATTTTTGCACCTTTGCATTATTGTGTAACTGACAAAGCAGATAAAAAAATATGTTAGTATTGCAAGCTGTATTAAAGAATAGCATATTCAAATGTGATGTTACAGGAAGGAGTTGATATACTAAAAAATGTTCTTTGCATTATTGTGTTTGAAAACTTGTTGCTCTTCTTGGCTTTCTTTATTCTTTTAATTCAAATGTAGTTTTCCTTTTGAATGCTAATAAGTTTAACATATGGCCAGGTTCCAGGAAGAGGTCATGGGCTTGCCTCTAGCTGGAATAGAAGCAATTTTGTCTAGTGATGAACTCCAGGTTGCATCAGAGGATGCTGTATATGACTTTGTTTTGAAGTGGGTTCGATCACAGTACCCAAAACTAGAAGATAGGAGAGAAGTCTTGTGTGCACGACTTGCCCGTTTGATTCGCTTCCCTTATATGACCTGCAGAAAGCTCAAGAAGGTCTTAACGTGCAATGACTTTGACCACGATGTTGCATCCAAGCTTGTACTTGAAGCCCTCTTTTTCAAGGCTGAGGCTCCACACCGCCAGCGGATACTAGCTGCTGAGTCTGCTTCCTTCAATCGACTTTTTGTGGAGCGAGCATACAAGTATCGCCCTGTTAAGGTGGTGGAATTTGAACTTCCAAGGCAGCAGTGTGTGGTTTACCTGGATCTGAAGCGGGAGGAGTGTGCCAATTTGTTCCCATCTGGGCGGGTTTATTCCCAAGCATTCCATTTAGGTGGGCAAGGGTTTTTCTTATCAGCACATTGCAACATGGACCAGCAGAGCAGTTTCCATTGCTTTGGCCTGTTTTTAGGAATGCAGGAAAAGGGCTCAGTTAGCTTTGCCGTTGATTACGAATTTGCTGCAAGGTCAAGGCCAACAGAGGAATTTGTTAGCAAGTACAAAGGCAATTACGTTTTCACCGGGGGAAAGGCCGTTGGATATAGAAACTTGTTTGCAATTCCATGGACAACGTTCATGGCTGAAGATAGTCTTTACTTTATCAATGGTGTACTCCACCTTAGAGCTGAGCTCACCATCAGACACTGACTGAGATTTATTTCTGTAAACCTTTTCTTCTAGATGGCAGCTCTGACTTTTTCCGAGTTATGTTAACCTGCTGTAATCTTAACTAATATCCAAGCAATGTGCACTAGCTGGCTAGTGCTGAATGAGATCAAATGAATTATCAGGACTTTACTTGTTCTTTTATTTACATGTGTAAGAGTTTGAGTAGCTACAGGAAGGATAGGTCTCGTATAACTGGTTTCGTTTTAATAACCGAAAATGTAACTTGTTCCAACTAAAAGTTATAAGTTTAATGGGTGCATTTTGTATAGTGGTTCATATCAGTTCTCATATGATGTCTGGTTTGAAAGGGAATGAAATGGATGAAGAAGGAGGAACAGAAGGGGAACATAAGGAGAATAGAAGTATATTTCATATCCTTTCTTTTGTATTGTTTAAAGGAGAAGGCAAATGTTAAGAGTTTTTGTACAATGTTGATTACGTTATTGTTATTCGTAAAATGTTAAAAACTATATTTATTTTTTCAAACTAAATTAATTTGAACACTTGGAGAACATTTTAGAAGTAAAACGTATATTTGATCAAAAGCGCACATATGATGAACTTGAAAAGCTTGTGGTGAAATTTGTATTCGAGTAAGGTGTATGATTGATGGAATATATAATTGAAGTAATGGTGGCGAAGTTCACTTGGTATCGATGGATAGATAATCCTATCCTAACTCTTGCTAAAGACGAAAGGGATTAAAGTGGAATTGGAATCCAGTTCTTAATCAACTAACAACATATATGCTATAATAAAAAATGAATAAGTTCTAGATATCACCTTTCAATCTTTCCCTTGGAATAATCACTTTTTCAATAGGAAAAAGCCATGTATCTCTTTCTTTTTAATATTTAATAAATTTGAGCAAAAATTTTTATTCTTTATTTGGATTTTATTCATAACACAAGGTAATAAGGATGATGAAAAAATAGTGTAATCACAGTTACTGTGATCAATTCATTAAATTTTAAAATAACTATCTTCAAAAAAGTTACATTTATTATAATTTTAATTAGTTGAAAATACAAAATTTAATTTGACCCGAATACGAAGCAAATTATTGGTTCAAAAGTCTAAATTTTACATAAAATGGACATGGTTGTAGTTAAGTCATAGATAATGAATTACAAATTTGAGATTCTAAATCTGTTTTTATGTGCCTGAATTTGTTCTAACCACGTTTACATTATTAATTAGCTTCATTCTCTTTTATTTATTAGCACATCAATGACTCAAAAGTCAATATTACCTCCAACAATAATTTATGAGGTACAAACAGATTTAACAATAATCACAATATTTTAAATTGGACAATAATATTATGGTTCTAAAGATTTTACTTTCAAGCTAGTGAATGTAGTGAATGTATGTCTAAAAAAAATAATTATTTTGATAAAGATAAGTGTGATAACGATAAAAGTAATTCCTTATTATCAGTTAAGAAAACATATACAAGTAATTATGTGCGAATTCACGAATAATGAGATTTTGTTATTATCCATTTAATTATGTGCAATTATATGTGATTATGTGATGTGTAATTATGATAATTATTATTTTCTTAATAAATATAAAAATAATTATTGGTCAAAAATCTAAATTTTACATAAAATGGACATAAATTGTATTTCAGCCACAAAAATTGATAATGAGTTATAATTTTGATATCCAACCTAGGATTGAGAGGATCAAGAATATGTATATACATAAAATAATTAATATAAATTAATTTAAATACTTACATTAGCAATTAAAATATATTAGTAGCTGATAGTCTAATATTATTAAATGGATTTAATTCAATGGTAGAAATTTGATTAACCCGATTTTTATGAGTTATATATATATATATATATATATATATATATTATGTAAATCTTATAAAATGAATAAATATATAAATATTTATTTAAAATAATTCAATTTTTTTTATTCAGTCTAACCCATCAATAACCTATGTTTTTTTATCTAATTCTATTTAAGTTATTTTTTGTATAAATCTATTTTAATAATTTTATACAAAAATTTTGATATAAAAGTCTTATCATACAAGAATAATATCTTTAAATAAAGAAAAAAAAAAGTTCAAACGACTAAAAAAGATTCTTTTATGATATTATAATTTTTAAACTCTCTAATACATTTAAGAAAAATATTGGGCAAAAACATAATCACCCTAAGAATTGAAAATGAAAGTATAGTTAGAGAAGAGGAAAACGGAAGCACGAAACCGACGTTGGAGGAATATATAAAGGGCAGGGAAGAGAGAAAGGTAGGGATTTAAAACACAAACACAACACGGCACTCTCTTACTCGTGTTTGTGTTGTGGTTAGAAGGGAAAGAGAAAAAGGAATTCTCAAAATCAAGAAAAGGATAAGAAAGGGATTAGGGTTAGGGTTAGGGTTTCAGAAACAGGATGCCGAAGAACAAGGGAAAGGGAGGAAAGAACAGGAAGAGAGGAAAGAACGAAGCCGACGACGAGAAGAGAGAGCTTGTGTTCAAGGAAGACGGTCAGGAATACGCGCAGGTTCTTCGCATGCTCGGTAACGGTCGATGCGAAGCCATGTGCATCGACGGCACTAAGCGTCTCTGTCACATCCGTGGCAAGATGCACAAGAAGGTCTGGATCGCCGCCGGTGACATCATCCTCGTCGGACTCCGCGATTATCAGGACGATAAAGCTGACGTCATCCTCAAGTACATGCCTGATGAAGCTAGACTCCTCAAAGCCTACGGCGAGTTGCCTGACACCACTCGCCTCAACGAAGGTATCGGCGCTGGCCTCGACGAGGAAGACGATGCCACCGCCAACGACTACATCGAGTTCGAGGATGAGGATATTGATAAAATCTAAATCGATTTCGTTATCGCTATTGCAAACAATTCATATCTCTCTGTCTTTCTGTTTCTAATATTTGTACTTCCTTGCTTGCGGTCTCTTACTTTGTTATATTTTCTGTGACGCCTTTTATATTATGCGCTATTATTCAATAACTCAATAGATGTTTCCGGTTATGATTGTGCTACTGCTACTGAGGATTTTATCTGCGTGCTGTTTATTTCGAGATTATTGGTTTGTAAGTGCAATATATGATTGAGAAACAGATGAATTTGGTTTTGATAATTGCGTTTGATGATGCTGATAATTTTGGCCTCTGTTTGTTCACTATAGTTGTGATTTTAGGTTTGGATGTTGGTGATATAGAGAGTGCTTATGGGGTTTTTGATTGTCCTGTTTCGATTACTTAGGTGTTTGGATATTTGTCTATCAAAGTAGGGTTTGGCTCACACATCGAACGACCCACCATTTTCGAACTCAAGATGAATGTCAATCCATGGGAAGTGTTTTTTTTAATAATAGTGTCTTTTCTCCTTGAATATCACTTCTCAAATTACATGGGAAGTGTTTGATTTGTCATTAGCATATAGTTCAAGACACTCAAATGTGATTTGGAGAAATTGTAGCTTTACCATTGAACGTGATGATTTTGAATGGAAATGCAAATGTATAGTAGTGTGTTTGCTTTTTTCGAATCTCACTTCCTAAGGAGCGTTTAACAGGAATTTACCTCTCATGGCATTTATGTTGTATTGGAGTTGATCCAACGACAAATCAGGTTATCAAACACACCTATAGGCTATAGTTCTCTTATTATTTCATTTTTTCTGTTATACATATTCTTCATAATGTAGACAACGGAGTAAAATGTTTTAATTAAAAAGGGTTTCTAATCACAAATAATACTATTTGGTGGATGTGAATGGTATAGACGCACAGAAAAAAGTTAATGTCAAAGTGAATGTGTTGGATTTCGTCTTTAGATTGTGACTAGAATAAACGTTTGCTGAGAGGTCTAATACATTTAGGAGGCATTGATGGTGTCTTGATCTGATTACTGGTCGGGCCAACTATACTTACATGCCTTGCAATCTTGCGATGATAAGGTGTGGGTACCGGCTTACGTTTACATTGTTTATTTATTATTGAAAACATAATTATAAGAAGCACATGGTTGAAAAAACTTGTGAGCAGGTTAAAACATTTGATCTGTCAAGATTCCATCCCATGGATAGGGAATGTAATGAAGAAAGAACAATTAAAGCGAACTAGCACCGCTTAAAGGATGGTCGTGTTACTTGTTTAGAAATACCTTGTCCATTGGCAGGTAATATGGACTCAACTCTGATCTTCATCACATAAAATTACGAAACAGTAGTGGTTTACAAAAATAGGTTAATTCTAGACTTAAGAGTGATACGCACTCCTCATTGACAAAAAGATCAGAGTGTGATACCTTTGCAACTACTCACATTCTTGTGTTTCTCATCAGAAACTTCTCTTTTGCTAATACTAGCTCTTGTGCGAGATTTCTGCCTCTCAAACCTTGCTTCAAGCAATTTTGCCATCAATGTGTTGTTGTTCTTTATAGGCAATTTGGAACAAGACTCGGACTGGTCAAAATCCGAGATAATCAATGTAGATTTCCACTGTTTTACAGGACTACAATTACCAGTAACTGCAGAATAATGGACACATGAATCTTCCCTGACAATACTCTCAGGATGAACCTTATCATTGCCTTCAGAAGACAAGGAACTGTTTCTAACTGTGTTGTCAAGCCTGTGACTCGAATTCATTCTCTTTGTCCATGATAGTGTATTACTTTGTGGTGGACCTTGTGTTGCACTTGCCTCACAGACAGGTGATGCCCCAGGGGTATTAAATAGAGCTGTGCTGTCTCTTCCAATTTCACTTGATAACTTCCTCTCAACAAACCAACTCTCATTTTCATCACATGACATGTTCTTCATCATATTTGCTTGCAACTCACAACAGTCCTCAGTGGTTTCCTTGGACTGAACCTGTTTCCTCACTGAAGTGTGCCTTCCTTTCTTCTCTTCATAGACCTCTGCAGTGTCACTGTTGTTCAGTTTCAAGCCGAGTTTGCAAAGTCCTTTCTCTTGATTAACCCGATTCTGCTCAAAAATGTTGGTGCCAATGGAGTCTTTCTCAGCCATATTAGGAGGTGCAGTACTCGTGGCCTCCTTCAGTGGAAAGGAATCCAATGAATGTAGGCAAGGGTAAATTTCCTTAGGCTCCTTTGCGAAGGAGTTACGGCATCTTCTCAAGTTAACAGATCTTTTTGCATGAAGAAATGTTTCAATATCAACACCTAACTTGTCAACAACTGATGAATCTGTCTGTGAGAGATCATGGTCAGCTTGGACTAGCTTCATTTGCTTGCGCTCATCAAGCCAAGCTTCTGAAAGATGAAGTATTAGCCTATCTGGGCTAACATCCCCTTTAACCTGAGCTTGACCCTTCTCAGCATTATTTTGCACAAGAGAACGTACCTCATATTCATAATCTCTAATTCCTTTGGCAAAATCATCGCATAAATTCTCTAAAAGGATCCGTGCTTTTCTCTCTTTTTCGAGATCTCTCAGGGAACCACTGAATGAAGACTTCACTTCAGAAAGCTCCCTTCCCAGCCTCCGGCGCAGGCTTTCTGAATGCTTTCTTAATCTCCTTTCATTTTCTACCTCTTGCATGACAGATTGAATTGCAGCTTTAATTTTATCATGTTCTCTATTCTTCCTAACAAGCTTGTCCTCAGTTATTCGCTTCATTAAGTTCTCCATTTCATGCTTATTCAATTGCTTTTCTTGTTGTAACTCTTTAACTTGTGCCCGAGAAAGATCTAGGTCCATTTTCAGGGCTTTCACCACTGATACTTTTGATGAATGTTGTTCTTCAAGATAACAGATACGGTCAAGTACCTTGAGTAACTCTCTGGATGTTTTAGGATTGCGACTTGAATCTGTGATCCAACCCTTGAAATCTAAGGAACTTACAGGATTTACGGGATTATGCGGTGCCACCTGTTTTAGCAAAAAGTGCATCAATTTTATTATGCCATATACACAGTGAAACTTGACATAAGTTCAGAATCATCTGATCTGCAGATAGTTTTTAAGATACGCATTTCCAGTTTTACAGAAGGATCATTGATAATAAATCCAATAATAGAAACGAAGAAACCACAAAGTTATACATATCTCTCTGAAAACTAAAGAGAGATATTTGTAAATAAGTTACATCTGAAAAAGTTACAAGATACAAAGTTACCTACAAGGATCTATTTACACATTATTATCAATTTGTTAATTAGTATCTCAAAAACCAGAACTGCTTACGATTGGAATGGAATAAACGCACACACTTACTTGCATTTGAGGGGATAGAGGCTGTATAGTGCGACCATTTCTTGTAGCTGATTTATGGTGCTGAACGAGTGATGGTTGAACATGTCTTCTTCTCGAGCCCATAGCAGACTCTGGCTGCAGCAGGGAACAAAAGTAAGGCTAAGCAATCAAAATACATAAAGATGTCCAGAAAGAACTAAAGACACAAATAAAATAGCATTCAAAATGCTTCAGTAAAATTGTGACATGAGGAATTTGAGTGTTTGAAAATGGATTGGAACTCAAGCATCCTACTAGCCAAGACAACACACTTGCAAGACAACAGAACTAAACTGAAGCTAAGAGAACAATCAACAAAGGCTAAAACCATACAAGGGGGAAAAAAGAACAGCATGTCAACTGCATCTGCATAATGCTAATAGCAGGTGAAGTCAAACTAAAAATGTAAAATTATAATATTTATTTTTTTTACAAGTCTACATCTCCCGTTTAATTGACAAATATAAAGCAAAGATTAGTGACTAACTACTAAAGCCGAAACTGAAGTTTCCAATTTTAGACAAAAGGTGAAACAGGGAAGAAATTTAGCATATGAATATTTGATCAAAGTGCTCTAACCACCAAACGTATCAAACATCAATGAGGAAATCATTTGTAGATAAGCTTATTCATTACCTAAAAAGCAGGAAAAACAAGAGGTGGTGAAAGAAAAGATAATAACAGAAGAAAAGTCTGAAACTAGAAGGGAAACAAAATATATATGAAAAATAATTGCAACTTCATTATTAAACCTGAGTCATTGACTCACCCGGTGAGTATGAGATTGAGAAAGTTGAGTTGAGTGTTTAGGATTAAGTGTGTCCGTGCTGGTGAGTTGGTGGGGCTGAATTTGCCATAGTTTGGCACAGAGTTTTCTAGCAGAGAGTGTTGTTGTTGAGGTGGGAAAGTTGAGGAATTGTTGAACCTGAATTTTGTTGGTAGAATCCTCTATATGAGATGGAAACTCAAGTCTCCATGTGGGTGGTGGAGTAGAAGGGCCACCACTTTTTCCAACAACAACTCCTCCTTTCAACTTTAAACCTTTTTCTCTTCTTTCCATCTTCCTATTGCCTCTTCTCTCAAATTGGAATTTCAAACTTCATTTTTTAGCAGTGAGATTCAAGTGCTGTGCTTTCTTGTTTCAAACATGACAGTGGCGTGTCACCAGTGACTCAAACTTACCAAGCAAGTTCCAACAACAAGTAAACTCTGAGTGAGTGTAAGTTACAGAGTCAGTTTTCTTCTGTTCTCCCTCAGACATTCAGCCACGTCAACACATGATTCATGGTGGGGTCCACTTTCATTGGGCCCTTATCCCAACACCTTAATTTTGTCGTCCTCCTGTCTTGTCTCCTCACTATGTTCTTCCCTTTATTCACAGTTCAGTCTCCATCCAAATTTCTCATTTCTTTATTATTATTTTTGGTAAAGGATGCATGTATCTTTTACTTTGAAACATTTTTGTTCTAATTAAGTAAAATCATTATGACTAACAAATCTTTGGGCTTATAATTTTGTCTAACATATTTGATTTAGCTTGAAAGTATTTATGTTAAAGAATTTCAAATTATGTCAATCTTATTTTTCATCTGAAAAATGTTATTGTATCATGTCTATAATCATATCTCAGTCAGCTCTCGATCTAAATTTCAATACATAGACAAATATATAGTAAATCATTATATATCACCAATTTTGTCAGATTTTAACTGTGAGGTATGTTCTCGTTCATGAAATAAGTTAATAAAATAACCACTTAAGATTATATAACTATTTTTAAAAAATTCAATCACCAAAAGAAATATTGATTCTTCTTTCATAAAAAAGAAAACAAATATAGATAAAAAAGCAATTTCTTAAAATCTTTTTTAAATATTTTTCAATGTTTTGATTATTCATAAAATATGAGAAGTAGATGAATAATCATCCGTTTTTTAAAGAAATTAAAGAATTTTTTGATGATTTTGCATTCTTTATTCTTTTTCCTCGATTAGGTGGTCAGAACTTTATTTAAAAATTAAAGAGAAAAAAAATGAGATTATTTTAATTGTGATGTATCATGATTTTTATAACTGTTTTATAATTTAAATACATGACCATTAAATTCTTAAACAAATTACTTATTCCTTTTATAATTTGTTTTAAATTTTATTTTCACTCTTCCTAGTATTTATTTATTTTAAGGTGGGGATGTCAAATATTAATTAATAAGAATAAGTAACACAGAGCTGAAAAACAACTACAAGTGGTAAGAATTTGAAATTGTCATTTCTTTGATATGCTTAAGCATTACGGCCGTAGATGTAAAAGTATAAGATCAAACGGATCTTCAATTTGTTCAAGACTATATTATGCATGTAATTATGACTAAATACGTGATGAAGGGAGAATTGAAAGAGTATTAAAACCTTTAAGCATGTGACTATAAATCTTTGGATGCATCTTGTCCTAATCAATCCATCGATTTCAATTTCCATTTACACACAAAGGGTCCACACATGAGTGTAGGACTTGGTGTCCATTATGAACATCAAGTAAGCTTGTGGTCCTTCTTTCCTCCCATCTCACGCCATGTCTTGGAATTTATTCCTCTATTATTATTTTTCAGGGGAGACATGGGATTGACTAAAATTTTCAGTTATTTGTACTGATACCATGCTAGAAGAAGTTAATTTGAAAATGAAAAGCAAAAGCAAGTTGAACATAGTTGAGTACTTTTTAGGAAAATGGAACCAAGACTTCCTTTCACATACTTCAATATTGGAGTTTCTTGGTATTAACCATGCATCATTAAAGGGGCTATGACAGGTTTCATAACATTCTTAACCCATGCACAAAGAGTACGATTGCCCTTCGGGGTAGATCTTAGTACGATCTCCTAGGTAAATGCACAGAGAATTGCACCATTATTTTTGGTCTCCTTTCCCTTAAATTGGTTGTGGAGTGTGGTCCAAAATCCTTAAAAACTATGTACCCTCAAACATGCAATGTAACATACACTCACATGACATTGCCAAAAAATATATAGAATAATTAGAACCCCGGGTCCCGCCCCACTACTACACGGTTTGAAATTAGTAGGAAGAAAACCCCATTGCAACAAAACACTTAGCATGCTTCAAGATCCTATAATGAGGGAAACTGTATAGAACACAACCCCGCCACCAATGTTGCAAGCTCAAACTTCCGTAACATACTAACATGCCATAGTAGCTAATTACCATATACCAAACCATACCAAAAAGATACTGCTAACTCACATCAATAATGTGTCTATTGATATTCAACATTGGTGATATTGTTTAATAGTGTGTAACGCTTGGTAAATCTGTCAATCTTTTTGAGGGAGCTAGGAAAGTTATCATGTCATGTAGCATTAGCAATAGGCCTACATCTTCTTTCTACTTTTACAAAACAAATATTTTGAATCAGCTTGTAGACTGCCTAATAAAACAAACAAAATAATGATGTAGTAATCAAAAGTTAATAAAATTATTCATTATCAACCAAGCCTTTAGGTTTGAATGTGGGTCAAATATACTTTGGGATAGTATTTTCTTATTGAGAAGGATTTAAAAATTTGAGGATGAAATTATATGGGAAAAAAACATTAATTATTTTTTATTCATCATGCCAAATTAACTCTTGTGAATAGATGAAATTCTCCACAGACCAACCTCATTACTTGACATACAGAAAATGGTATCATAATCCAACTATGTTTTCATAATTCATCCATGCAGATGTATAAGCAAAGTCTATAAAAAGATAGACTATCTTAGTGAACACATAAATATTACATGGATACGTTTTAGTTAAGTCTATAACCAGGACCAACTACTGCAAAGTCACTCGTACCACACCAGGACGAACTGCAAAAGCTTTAGACTGACTTTAGTACAAAACCTATGCCATTGATACAGAAGAGAGCCCTGAACTCAGGTACATCTCGACATGGATGCCATTATTGCAGCACCACTGAATAATACAACAAAATATCAAACAAATTGACGTGTTTCTTCATACATAAATTTACCGAGCGAATAAATCTCAAAGGTCCTTCGCTAAACCCTTCAGCTTCATGGGGCTCGGTTCGAATATCAATTAGTCACATGTTCTTTTTGTACTTAGTCACAATTGAGCAATCAGACTCAGACCTGTAAAATTCCTTACACAATGAAACACACTATTCAATTATATTGCGACTTTTTCACAGATTTAGTAGAAACCAAATACTAATTTTCCCACCTAAGCTAGACTGGGGAAAAGAAATTTTGGCAAAACTAAGAAGAGTACATTTTATATTCTACGATAAAGGTCTAATTGAATGCATAACAGCATAAGAATAAAACTACACCTCAAAATTGAAAAATCAAATGCTCTTCTTCTCTGCAAGGCCATTCACTTTAGCCAAATTTGCTTCTCTCCATACTGCTTTCACTTCATCTGTCCGGAACCGCTGGGTGAATGTAGTTTCCTCTAGCGGAGTCGTTGCACCGTGAGCAAATTCAAGGAGACCAGTATAAGCTATCATTGCTCCATTATCAATGCAATACCTATCATCTGTGGCAAACAAATTTCCACCACGTTCAGAGCACATGGTTCTCATCATCTCTTGCAACCGCTCATTGCAACCTACACCACCAACTATAAGAACATCTTTTGTGTCACAATGAGCCATAGCCCGCTCTGTTATCTCCACAAGCATAGCAAACACTGTCTCCTGTAATGTAACGTACTAAACCTCGTCAACTTGCAAAATCATCATTTATCAATCAATACATATAAGTAATAATTAAATTTACCTGCAGAGAGTAGCACAAGTCTGCAGGCGTGCACTCATTGTTTTTTAGCATTTCAATAGCAGCTGCTTCAATATAGCTCAATAATCCACTAAAAGATACATCCATCCCTTTGACAGCATAAGGAAGCTCTATAAACTTCTCTCCTTTTTTCGCAAGCTGGAGGATAAGAAAACTATATAAGCCAAGTTGACATAGATTTTCATATTAAAGGCAATACCATACAGAAAGGATAACAAAAATAGCCTTTATATCATATCTATCATGGGCGTGACATAAACTATGTGAAACACAGTTAAATCCTAATTGGATGAAATTCTCCATATGCACTTATATAGAAGTTTTCTCATTTAACTTCTCCAAAAGCTCATGTGCATAAATTGATTTTAACTTAAAAGAGAAACTCAATTTATTTGAAAAATATTTGATAGGCAACTGCAATCCGCAAACAGAAACAAGACAACTAGTTATAAGATGTGAAGAAAGAGAAATAAGTATATGTATATGTTATGTGAGTGAATTGGCTGGTTGGTTGCGTATTGGAAATGACTGAAGTAAAATTGCAATTCATTTAGGCTTGTAATTTATACAGAAATGAATCTAAACATATTGTTACTAAGGCAACACCTGCTCAATGTTATATCCGGGGCTAGGATCATTGGAAAGTGTCAAGACCCGTGCAAAGCGATCCAAGCAATTGCCAACAGCAATGTCAATGGTCTCTCCAAAGATTCTATAACGGCCCTCACTGTAAGCAATGACTTGAGTGTTACCACCACTGACATACAAGACAACAGGGTCATTGGCACCAGTGACAATCCTTCCCATCTCAATATGAGCCACACAATGATTAACGGCCACAATAGGTTTCTTCCAAAGCTGTGAAAGCACACGAACAACAATAGCAGAGACTTGCAAAGGAGCTCCCATGCCAGGACCCTTGGTGTAGCAGAGACAGTCAATGTCCTGAGGAGTGACCTGTGCAATTTCCATAGCTGATTTGACAAGTGGAAGAATGTGTTGAAGATGGTGTTGTGCTGTTTCTCTTGGGAGAAAACCTTGACCAGGTGGAGTGATATATGTGTGACGTGGGTTTGAAAGAATTGTGCCATCTGAAGTTACTACACCTACAGCAATCTTGTTCGCTGAACCCTCAAACCCCAACGCTATCATTCTCTTCATTCTCACTTTCTTTCAAGAATAAATAAACAAAAACAACAAAAAATTGATTATGCTATAGCTAGGGAGTATAATCAGAACACCCAGAAGAATAAAGAGGAAAAAGAAACGATTTTTTGAGCATGGAGCGTAGAAAAGATGAAAATTTAAGGTGTGAAGTGAAGAAACAAGTGTTACCTGCGGGTGCCGGCGGTTACCAAGAGATAATGGTTCCTTAAATTTTGGAAGTGAATGGGAGGGTTTATGTTGTGTCTTCTTTTTTGTATTCAATTTCCGTTTGGCCACGTTGCTTTGCTGTTAATAATATTCTCTCTGGACTAACAATGCTTAGGCTCCTCTTTTGAGTCAGTGGGCCTACATGTTTTTCTGGGCCCTTGGACTCTTTGTTTTTCTCTTTGGGCCTGTTGGGCCTCTTTTCTCTATATCCATGACAAAAATGAATTTTTAATTAGGAATAATGAATTAGTGTAATTTATTTTTTGTTGATAATACAAAAGACATGATTTTTAGCATATTCATTTAATATAATTTGATATTTATATAATATACACTAAAATTATGATTGACACTCACCAACTTATTGTATTTTATTATAAATTAATCTCATTGATATTTTTTTTGTAAATATTCTATTTCACGATTAATATTATTAGTGATATGATTGTATCATAAAAATAATATAAAAATGTAACAATCAAAATTAAAACTAATGTTATAAACACAAAATCCGAGAAAATCATATATAACCATAAAATAATGAAATACTATAAACATAGTATTATAAAATTAAGTAACGAAGAGAGTTGTTATAAAATTAATTGGTCATTGTTATGCTTAAAATTCAAAGTTAGCCATGAATGGGTGCAATCCTATTCATACAATAGAAGAGTAATTATTTAAGCTTTTCCCAAATTCTAAATGTAATATAAGATGTGACACATTTGTTTGTTCTGCTGTTAACTGCATTGTGATGGGCCACTTTCACATTCAATCAGCAATTCTTCCAACCTAATCTTAATTGAGAAGCCATTTGAATATTCTCCTTCAATTACATTGTTGGCTAGTGAAGGCCATCTTTAAAAGGATGTTTGTTTATTTTATAACTTTTATTTGTCACATCTCAACCAAAGAAAAACCCAACTTTTGCCAAAGCAATCGTGGACCTCACTTATCCACCAATGTTCAAAAAGCAGATTTTTTTTTTCCACTTTTTAAAATTGCCAAAAATAACAATAGTGATGATGTACGGACGACACACTCAATCACAATATTGAATGTGATCTTAGCCTAGCATCCCCATTGGCTCATCAATAAGTCAAAACTTACATTTGTTAAGTATAGCTATAAAGGGCTCCATAAAAGTACATACAAAATCATTAATGAACCTCAAAGTTGTGTTAACAAAGAATTCTTCCTTTTCTTTTAGGTCTTCACAAGAATAGGACTAAAACGGTTATGGAATCTAATAGATACTCCTAAACACTGATCAATCAGTCCCCAGAAATCAAACAAATACCATATGCCTTCAAATAGCATATTATACATTTCATGGTATGTCAATAAAAATAAATGGAGAAAATAGTAATTATTATTGGAGCAACTGCATCATCCGTGCATGAATAGAGGATATAACAAAAGGTAAAAATAATATAGATGTTGCATTTCAAATGGTATTAATAATATTCCAGAATCCATGAATAAGCAGTTTTATCATCAAGAACATTTTGTTGTATGAACTGTAAAAACACTGAAATCATATTAAATCTTTTTCCTTAAAGAAGAACAATAGAGGAAGATGAGCAGAAACTTGGACACAATTCTCAATAGCAGCTGTTGATGTAAGAATAACTATGGAGCAATTTCAAGTCTCGGCTCAAAGCAAAAGCCAGTGAAAAGCTGCAGCGGGAATCTTTTCGCCACAGGGCACTTCTGTGACCATTTCCATTGTTTGTGGTTCATGTCAAATATGAGAAGTGCCGGAGCTCCATAACTCTGAATATATATTAGATCATCCGCACCACTGCTAGCAAAAACATCATCAAACTCTCCAAAGCCTTGGAAGTATTTTTGGGGCATTCGAGCAATCTCTTCCCACTTCTTATCATTCAGAAGCCAGATACCAATTCCTTTTATTATGTCAGGTCGATCCGGTTTACCAATTCCTCCCACCATTACAAGCTTCTCCTTCAGATTCATCAGACGGCCACATGTTAGAGAACAAGGTACTGGAATAAAGTTTCTTGTTAAGCCACCTTGAGAAGAACGATTCGACATGTTATATGCAATTAGGCCATGGCGATTTTCTGGTTGGCCACCCCCAGTTGAATAAACTAAGAAGTATAGAATCCCATTGCACATCACACTCTCATCACCACCTCTCCACCCCATCAAAGCTTCTGTTGAAGATGTCACCCAGTTTGCATTTTCTGAATTGTATATTTGAATTGAAATATCCCACTGGAAAAAGTTCTCAGGGACTTGTTTAGATTTTATAATTGCCACAGTATAACTGTGAGACTCCCTGTTCACAGAAATTGAAAGTGCACTATAATCAGAAATTTTCAAACCTGGAGGCTCCTCAAGCTTCCTGTAGGTTTTGGTAACTGGGTTGCAGATGTATAATTCGCTTCGACTGTCATTGTCCATGAAGCAGACCATGCCACATGATGAAGCAATGAACCAATTAGAAGTTCCAATGCATGGAAGTTCAATGTTATACCATTTCCGAAGGACGGGATCAAAAGCATGACCAGCTGGTTCATCAGAGCTTGTAAACATAAAGTACCAAGGTTTCTGTGGTAGAACATGTGAAAGGTTCCATAAAAACCTCTCTGAATTAACAATTTCATGCCATCTCTTAGACACACAACTAGCTCTAAAAATGCTTGCAATGGGAAGATAAGCTAGGATTCGTTCCAACAAGTCATCGGGCAAAATTACATCGACAGAAACAGCAGTTGCTTCTTTTTCACCTTCCTCACCGAGTTCTAAAAATGAATCATCAGCCCCAGTCTCCCTTTGTCTGACATCATAGTGGCTGATCCAAGAAGGTTCTCCCGCCATGGGAGTTGGAAAGAAAACCTAGTGGGAACAGTTAAGGTAGTAAAAATCAGGAGTTTACCTTAATTATGGAAGGGAGGTAAAAGTTGCAACTTGTAAAATTGCAAATCGAATTGAATGATTTTACAAGATTCATAATCCATATTCCCTAAGTTCATGCATCATATTCATAAGTCATAAAGTCAAAGTATTACAGAACTTAACAATTCCAAAACCCAAGTACAGAACACATTACAAGGGACAGAATTTAAACGCCAAAAGCAAATAGTAAAAATCTAATCCGAACATCCTAATGTGACTGCATGAGTTCGAACAAGAAAATGTGAGAACTAAGGAAGGTAGGTTTGAACAAAAAACAACAAAAGCCAGAAAAAACCAAATCTGTACAGCAAACAGAGGAAAAATGAAGGAAGAACAACAGCTCAGATGGAGTAAGAACACCAATGGCTCAGAGCCTCAAACAGAATGGCAATTAGGATTTACTGATTCATCAAATCAAAGAGAATGCTTTACATGGTGTCACAGGTGAGTCGAGAGAAAATAACTAATGGGTCAACCAAAAAAATCAGGTCAAATGTCCAAACAAGTCACCAGCAAAATTGTGAAATCCTATGATGTTTGCCATTTTGGGATTTAAACCACGATTTTAGAAGGATTGTACCTCACCTTAGGTTTTAATTATGATTTGAATCACCATTTAACTCCCATGCGTATAGTAAAGCATAAAAGAAAAAAACGCCTGTTCTAGATCACGGACATACGTTATCCTATGTTCAAATTCAATAAGGTGAAGCTCCTCTGGACAACATGAAGGCATTTTAGATAATCCAACCAATAATACCACAGAAAGAGAACATAGAGAAGATTAAGGGCAAAAAATAGATAAATAACTTCCCTATGCAGAGCAAATAATCAAAGGATCATGGAACACAATACAATCACTCCCTTTTAAGAAAGCAATTACAACCTGAGAAGAGCAATTGAAGGGACACAACCATCAACCATCCTACCCACATGACAGAGGAAAGATGCGCAACACTTACTAAAGTAGAAAATATGGCCTTTTCATGTATGCTACTAGGTAAGACATTATAAAGATTTGATATTTTACAACAGAAAACACTGAAAAAATACAAGGTATCCAAATCCCACATAGAATCAATTCCTATTTTGAAACAGACACTGTTGATAAATTGAACAACACAATTGTCATCACTTGCTACCTACAATAGCTGATTAGTAATTACAAGTTGCCGGGTAAAGCAACAAAACACAAGATGAAAAATTTGTTTGAACAAAAAAAAACCAGCAGACTACATGAAATGAAAGAATTTAGAAACAGAAGACGGGTTTCAGAAAATCTGATATCATATATGCTATTATATTCAGCTACACCCTTAACAAATCACACTTGAAACAGTCATAAAATCTCCATGCTTCCACGTAAGCTCAGAGATTTCAAGGAGTCATAAATGAACACCATGCGTGAGACACAGAGGAGAAATTCTATCAAACAGAGGAACAGACCAATGCAATGAATCTTAAAAAAAAAAAATACCTCAGAAACATAACAAGCATTTATCTGAACCAGAAAATGATACTAAAGCCACATTTTTTAAACACCAACTCTTCAAAGAAAGCCTTTTGATCTCAAAACAACATCTTTTCCACACAAAGACACATTGGATTAACAAAACAAGTTTCCATAACCATCAAGCCCTAAGATGGGGTTGGCATGACTGAAACCAAAAAGGAGGGGAGAGGGAAATCAAAAAATGAAATACCTACTAAGAACTCCAAGAACCCTCGTCGATCCTGAGAAAACTGATCAACATAAACAATCCCAAGCTGATATCAAAACCTTAAAACACAGACAGATCAACGAAGGCACAGATGCATCAAGAAACAACTTTTAGTTCATTTTTCTTGAAGAAAGAAGAACAAAAAAGAAACCATTTTGAGAATGAATATAAAACCCATGAGAGAGAGAAAAAGAAAGAGAGTGAGAGAGATTAATACCTTGTTAGAAAGAGTGAAACAGTGTGAGAGATTCAATGGGCGAGAGCGGGTTTATAGGAAAAAAGAAAGGAAAAAGAAAGAAAGAATCTGAACGAAATTGAAGGGATTCAGTTAGAGAAAAAAGGAAAAGAAAGAGTGAGTAAATTTCCTTGAAATGGGAGAAACAGAGAAATGGGTAGCTCTAGATTTGATTGATAAACAAAGCCAAGCAACCCAACACATTGAAGTTGAACACAACAACACTACACTCGAGAGAGAGAAAGAGAAAGAGAGGGAGAGAGAGAGAGAGAGAGAGAGAAGAAACGAAGCGTTTAATATATGTAAGTGTTCTTTTTTCGTTTCTTTTTTGATACGACAAAAACGACAGGCAGGTAATGAAGTGAGGAACCGGTTTCTCTATACTCTACTGTACCACTATAGCCATAGCTGCAACACACACAGAAGCGCGTGTCAGCGCGTCTTCTCTCTTTTTAATGCTTCCATCACACTGTGTTTTGTGTTCTAGGGCCACCTTAATTTAATACATATTTATTTTAATTTCGGCCATCATCAATTAAATATTTATAGTGTCCTCCACTATTTACATTTTTTTGCATTCATATCTCTTTTTTTTTTATTTTGTTTTATTCTTACTTGAATCATTGCAAAAACTGATTATTCATAAACTCGAGTTTGGAAAATTTTCCCTGTCAGATAAGGATGAAAATCTCTGGGATACTTGATAAAGTGACAAACATAACAATTTCTGGCCTTGCGAAAATTATAAATAATAAAAAATAAATAAATATATATATATATATATATATGTATATAATTTTTTTTGCCTTGAAGACAATAATTTTCGGTATGTTCTAGACAATAATTTTTAATTTCATATTATACAGCTGTAGTGAAGATTTAATAACTTTTCCTAATTATTCACAATTTTAAATTTAAAAATAAAAGTAAAATTATATTTTTAATAACTAGTAAAGAGAAAAAAAAATTAAGATAGTTTACTTACAAGCTATAAACTAGATAACATAACTTCTAAAAATAAGATAAAAACTACTAAAATAACTTTATGTACTAAAGTTTTGTTAAACTAACTAATAAAGCAGTTAATTTAGCTTGTAAATTTGTAAACTAACTTGCTAAATTTACTTTAATATAGAAATAAACTATTTTATCGATATTATATATATATATATATAGGAGAGATTTTATCCTTATAATTTCGATTATTTTTCCTTATTAAGTATTTTTGCGCAATCACTAAATAACTAATTTTCGTAATGTATATGCATTATTAATCACTAGGTCGATGACGTCGGATTATTTTGTTTCTCATCTAAAATAATGTTTTATAGTTTTAATTATTATAGTATCAAAAATTTTAACATTAGTACAATCTAATCATAACAAATATACACAATTTTTAATCACATTATTCTTATCATTGAATATACGACCGATGAAAAATGCCGAACAAAACAAAATTATAAAATGTCCTAAACACTACACAAGTTTCTTTGATTGTCACTATTATTTGCTTGTAATTGGGTGATACTCAAATTCCCGAATGTAGTGACTCTTTTCTCTTTTCTCTCAAATTAAGGGATATACTTTGCTAAGTTGCAGGGATTACCTAAAATTCGAATACCACACTTATCAAAAACAAAAAGAAATTCATTACCACAAGAAGCAAGGTTCTTCTTCTATTGCCATTTGTCCCCTTTCTCTTCTCCTTTATTCCATTTATTTTCTTTCTTTCTTTCTTTACTCTGTTCATAATTCCATGTCCCTCCTTCATTTTTCTTACCCTTTTTAGTTTTAATACATTAAAGAAATGTGTGTGTGGGCTTCGAATATTACGGGTTTGTTGGCTCATGACGACCACAATGCAATTACGCATTTATGGCCCTTTGGGCCTTTTCACCTAATTACTTTCTCATTTTTAAAATTTGTTTCCAATCTCTCACTCCACCCATCATTCTTTCCCTGTCTTTAACGTTATTATATTTTATCAAATTAGTATCATTTTATGTGTCAAAATTGTGTTTCACATATTCATTATCAGATATTGTTTTTCTTAAAATTAGAAGTGCGTACACGCAAGACCAAGTCCAATTCTTAATTGTTCTTAATTTTTATTTTGTAGATTTGAGTAGATTTTAAAGCTCATAATAAATTGTTATTTTTTAGTCAATCCTACTTTTAAAGTTTAGCTTAGCATGTAATTTGATTGGTCGGTTTGTTACTCTAAAACTATTTATAAAATTTATTATCGATGTTTATTTTTAAGATTTGTTTATTTTAAATATAAATATAATTTTTAATGGTATTTATAATAAATGAATGTAATAATGTAATGACCAATATTTTTTATTTAAATTAGATCGTCTGAATTATTTCCACCCTACCATTTCATTAGAAAATTGAATAATGTTCCTCTTAAGGTATATTTCTAAACATTGATTTTTCAGTCATTGAGTAGAGGAAATGCTTGATCAAATGAAGAAAGCCGCAAGCATCTAAAGCATAAGTAGGCTACAAACATGACCTATTTTTCACTTATTTGTGTTACATGTAAGAAACAATACAGACAACTAACGAACAAAGACATTCCCCAAATGCATTCATAAGGAATCACAAAGAAAAACATTTAAAATATTGGAACAATACATGTTCTATCTTGCGATTCCACGCCAACTAGAGCGTTCGAACAATAAATATATATATAATCAAATTCAAAAGTTAATTAATTGTCATTTAAAAGTCATGTCTACTAATCTTTTAATGTCAACTACATATTTAATAATTATATAAATATTCTTATTTTTTTAAAATAAGATGTCTAGTAAATGTAATAAAAAAATTTGTATAATTAATTGATGTACACGCATTGATTCCGACGTAGCAATAATCATTAAATATTTTTTTAAAAATTCTCCCTCTTTCTTTACCGACAGAAGAATTGAAGAACTCTTGGCTGTAAAATAAACTTAAAAAAGAAAAGAGGTCCTCTAACCTATGCTAATTCAAGTCAACGGAGAAAAAAGTTAGTTTGCAAAGGAAAATTAATAATATTTTCCCCTCACAAGACTAGTCTATGATTAATTTTATACATAATACAAAAAAAAAAAATTGTGTGAAAGAACAAAGAAATCTATGATTAGTCATTAATCACTAGCTAATGATATTTTATATATTGAACCTAGCTAGGTCACAGCTCATCTCCTTTTTCTTTGGACATATAATGTAATAAAAGGATGAAAAGTATAAAGATGGCTCAAAAGAGATGTGAAGAATCAAATTATAGGTATTGAGACAAATAAGTTAAACTGTGTATTGTAACTGACCTTTGGGTGAAGAAGGAGAGTGCGTAAAATTGGTGAAAAAGAGTGTGTAGTGGCAACACCACTATAGCTTTAGGTTCTTTCCAACCAAGCCACCTTGCACACAATAGTTTATTGAAAACATCCTCTTCAATATCATATTCAACGTTGTCATTCATTTGTCTTTAGAATTTTTAAGGAAGACCCCACCAAATATATTTGGGAAAAAACAAAAGGTGTGGTGGCATGGATTAAAAGAAAAGACTATGGCCAAACATTGAAAACGATACCTCTTATTTGCTTAATATCACTACAACTCATTATCTTGTGCATTCTCACACTTCATCATTTTGCTCCATAACATTTCAACCTAACACTTATCATCCAATTAACTCCAAATCTTCTATACTTTGATGTCGATCTTTTTTTCATCGCTTTCATTGGTATTTCTAAAATCTAAGACCCATTTTGACTAGAGTTCAAAATAACAATAAATTTTTTTCTATCTTTTAAAAATAAAATTGTTTGACACGTAGTACTAAAATATTTGATTTACTTATAAAAATATGTTCCTGCGAGAAAGACAAGACGCCAAAAGTAAGAGAATGAGAGTAGCAAAGAAAAAAATTAAAAGGTCAACATTAAAAAAGACAGTACTAGTGCGATAGAGTATAGACATCAAATTGACCTTGAATTAATGTAATTCAAACACTCAGATAGCCCCATGATGAAACAAAGAAGTTAGTAGTGTTGAAAATTGGAGAGAAGTGACAATTCAATACTGTTTATTGTTGGATTAATAATGGGTTACCATTGAATCCTTGATGAAATTTTTTAAGAAATTGATGAAATAAGAAACTGAAAACTCCAATGTAGGTAATTTTTTATAATTTTTTTCGCCATATTTTTTAATTAAACTTTGCCACATATATTTTTATAGAAAATATCTAACAGAAAATACTTATTGCTGGTAATAATGTTCACGTATTATTATTCGAAGAGTTTGATCAGAACGAATTGTTGCTGATGTAATTTTTTATATACTATTAATGAATTATGAATTATGATATTCGATATGTTTGCTAATAATTATAATAGTTATTTTAAAAATTATATTTAGAATATTTTTAATTAAAGTGTAAAAAAAACTATACTGATAGTGCATGGAAAATATTATTTAAATAAAAAAATTCGACAAGAAATTTCATTTAAATTAATATTGTCAAAAACATATTGTATTAATCACAAGTAACTGACACACTTCATCTAATTTGAATTAACTAAACCAACTGAGCATAAGTATGAGAAGACATTCCTTTTGTTATAAATAGAGAATATTTGTATTCAATATATGAAATCTATTTTTCTAAAGGTATAAAGTTAACTATATAGTAAATTTATCACTTCTAACATTTTCTTTTTCATACTTAAAATTAGAATTCAATCTTGATCAAAATACTTAATATAAATAAATGTGTTAGACTTTCTTGATCGTATCATTATTTTAACATCGAAGATATAAGATAGTCAATCTGATAATAAACAAATATATATATTTTTTGTTTGATTATGTTATTGCCGTTAGATTTCTTTTTTCTCTTAAATTTAACGGATCGAAGACAAAAACATGGTGTTTCAAATGTAGAAGTTATAATCGTTAGTTTGTAAAAAATATACTATGACTCAAGCTTAAGCACAGATAATCATATTCAAAATATGAAACTGATGCAATAATTGAGTAAGACAGTACGATTTTTTATTTTTTTTTAACCATAATGAATTTAATTTCATGTATTTAGAAGAGAGGGGAAGACACTAAGACTACTTTATTATTATTTTTTTAATGTTTCTTCGTATTATTTGAATGCAAAGCAAATCAACTATTAAAAAAAAAGTGTAGAACTTAGGCATTTTTTTAGGTTTTCTTTCTTACCTATGCAAATTGTCGTGTATGAATTATGATATATAAAGTATATGCCATCATCGTCAACCTATATACATAATAAATGAATAATTAATACATTACACCTAAAGCGTTAAAGGTTTTATTAATTGAAATAATTTAACATGGCAACATTGTTATGATGTATATAATATGAGATATGCAGGTATGTCCATGTATACTGCTTATTGATCAAAGAAGAAAACAAGTAGAAGAAGTGCATCAATTTTCTTAAGCCTGGTACTTGTAATCTTCATTTGATTCGATGACAACGGAAGCAATTTTATAAGACAATGGAATTTAGGTCACTGCAACACTGCTTATTTGACTTTGGCTGCACAGCATAGGCAAAAAGTGCTTCAATTTAGGTCATGGACATGGAAGAAATTGGCATTTGTTGTTGGGTAGGTTTTAGACAGTGACACCATTAAACTTGTTTTGTGTTATTAGTATATCATAGTTATGTCCTCAATAAATGATTTTTTTTATAACTATATATATATATATATATGTATATTTTTATAATATTATCTATATTTTGTAGTGATATACTTTGATGAATAAGTACTCATAACTATTAATTTATATAATAATATTTAAAATGTCATTCATACATGGTTATCTCATAATCTATCCATTTTTTTTTGTTTAATATATAATGCATAAATGTTCTTTCCCCGTCACATGAGATATTTGTATTTTACAAAAAAAAAAAAAAAACTCGTTTAAATTGCAATTTTATTTATTTTAGTTATATTATATGGTGTGTGATACGTACCCTTCATCATGATTATATATTAATACGTACTAGCAGTACTATGTAACCCCTCCTTCATAACTAATTTATGCACTAAGAAAATAAAATTTGTATCATTTAATTTTATTCATTTCAATTATATTTTTTCTTAAATTATCTGTTTATTGTAATTTATATTAAAAATACCATTGAAAATAGAAACTGAAGTATACATAATATTTAAGTCAAATAAAATAAAAATTATCAAATGAGAAACCACTTGACCCAGTGATTAGTACATCAAATTCTGACATGAAAAAACTATTTTTAAGAGAATATAAATAAACTATTTTTAAGAGAATATTAACATTATATAAACTTAAGGTTTCTCACAAAATAATTACTATTTTCAATCTTACTTCATACCAATTTCACAGTTTAAAATAAATAATAATTAAAATATACTTATATTTAAATCTATCAAACTTTTTTTTTTATTAATAATTGAGTTCATGAGCACTAGTTCAATTTACTCACATGTGGGCCATAACTATGGCTAAGTCGATATGAAAAAAATAAAGAAAAGTTAGGTTACATGGTTTTACTTGTCCAATGTCCTGAAAATTGAACCTGAACCTGAACCTGTGGCCTTTCTAATGTTTGTAAATGGAAAATGGGCCTGCACTCCGATGAGTGACTGTTACCCATGTGCCGAAAGAAAACATAAAAGCTTCACCTATTTTCATCAGTGACATGGTTCCAACTTCCAACCCAAAATAGTGGGAGCAATTGTGATTGCTCAACAATAAAATACCCATGATGATCATAACAAATCATCAACTATTGGACCCATTTTAACGGGACAAAATCTCTTTTTGTCATGGGTGTCTCAGTTCCATTTCATATTATTGGAAACTAATGGCATTTAAAATAAAGAAACATGTGTCTAGATCCTTATCAGAGCATTTCAACTTGTATTCAGTTTTGGAAGGAAAGATGATCGATCACGGAAAGTTGACAACGACTCATTGATGGGAATAGATTAAGATTTATAGAAATAGAAAAGCACATAAATGCAACTAGCTATATCACGATGCACTTGGCTATTACAATGACATTAATCAGTTTATTTGGTTATATATTCATTACTTTTAGCATAATCGTTAAAGAAGTCAGAACGATATTTTTTTAATTAAACGTGGAACATATAATGCATTTTATAACAACTTTCAACAAACAATTATCGTTTATTAATTCTTATATGGGTAAAGAAAAGAGAATAGATATATAGTGCACTGACTTCTTAAAATAAACTATGTATAGTGCACTGATTTGTGATACAACGAATGCTCCAAAAGGACTCAATCAATTGCACGTAGTTATTCAAAAATCAGTGAAGTCAAGTCATTCTAGTGGATGTTTTGATGCAAAAGAATGCTACTTACTATTTTGGTGCCATTATCTATTATTCTGTCTTTTATATATATAAAAAAAACCTGTTATCTATTTTAGTTGATATAACACTTCTAATTTTTTCTTTTACAGTTTTTATGGGAACTTAAACAAATGTGTTAGATTTATCTCACATGGATTGCAATTTTCATTTTCGAGAGGAGTTTGGAACGCATTGATTAAGAAATCCCACAAAGCACTTTTCCAAGTTTATTTACTTACGTCTACGATACTTTTCTTCTCAAATTACGTGCAATTTGTCTATTGAAAATAAATTGAAGACGTTTTAAATATATAGAATGTGTTAAAATTAGTTTCAGCCATAAACTAACACTAAAACTTATATTTTGATTAAAAAACATGAAAATTACATTTCTTTTACCGGAAAAACAGGCAAGGGTTAATACATTGGGGAGCATTTTGATTTCATACTTGTTTCAAAATCCTGGCTACAAAGCAGAGGAAAAAGAAACCTGATTCAAATCAAAATCGGACCTAGTGAAAAGCCCAACCTTCCTCCGTTTAGGATAGAGATCCAAAATCATCAAGTGAGAATAATTCTGTGTGCGCACGTAATAATAATAATAAAAATTAGATCAAATTTAGAACCATAATCTCATGCAAACAAACTACTTAACATTATGTAATTGAGATCAAGCGAAATTATGGGTCTATGTTGAATGAAAATTTCAAAACACGTTCCCTTGTAATTTTTTTTTCGTAATGTTGAATGCTCGAAATTGACAGCCAAAAACTTAAAAAACGGAGCATAGTAAGAGAAATCACATATGAGTGGGAGAATCTCCACCGTCCATGAGTGGAAGAATCTCCACCGTCGACGTAGTAGTAGGGAGTAGGGAACAAGATGGGGATGCATGTGTATTATGATTACCTTTCTAAGGTGTGATTGGTTGGACTAAGTGGCTGTTGGTGAAGACTCCTTTGTGTTACCAAACAGCACAAGAATCCCGAAGCCGTCATTGTCAAACTTTTATTTCCCGCCAATTCTTTCATTCCGTTCCAATCCTTCAACGCCGCCGCCGTCGTTCTCGGCGACGACGAAGACGACGCCGTCGACGATTCCCCTTCCCCTTCCCCCTCTTCCGTGCAAGAATTCTCCCAAGATTCGCTCGACAACGATTCCTCTTCCTTCGGTTTATCTTCCGGCATTGTCTTTTTCCGCCGATGTTGTATCTTCTCTCCCATCAGGTCGCGGTAACCTATCGCCGATATCTTCTCCAGCGCCGGGAAGCCGGAGCCGTCAATTACCATGGCGCCGATGTTCATCACTCCATGGAACCTCCCTGACGGCCGCCGAATCTGGAAGGCGCTGAAGCACGGCGTCGTTTCGGTGTCAGAGGAAAGCATGTTGCTGATTAGGAACCTCACGGTGCCTATGAGGTGGTCGCGGAAGGTGCCGACGGCGTAGATTGCGACGCATACGGCGGATGTGTCGCCGGAGAGAAACTCCGGTGAGACTTTGAAGAGGAACTTGTCGTTCCAGGTAGGATTGTGACCGCCGAGTTTGTCGACGCGCGTTCGGAGCTTTGTGGCGGCGTCGATCCACGTGACGGCGTAGGTTTGGAGCCTTCGCCGTGGAGACGTTGGCGGCTTCAGACCTTGCGCGGAGATCAAGTTGATCTCCAATACTTGCTGAGTCGTCTTCGCCGGTGACGGCATTTCTCTCTCTATCTCTCTCTCTCTTTCTCTTGAACGTTTCTTACCACACCATGTTTGTTCTTTCTTCTGTTTACGGCAAGATCAACGGTTGTGATGGGCCAAGAAAGAATCAACGGTTGTGATTTGGGCGGAAGAAAGAATCGTGAGAGGCAGAGGGAAAAAGCCGTTGGTTTGAGAGTGTGGGACCTGCGTTTATATTTATTATATTGGGATTTTTTGTTTGTTTTTGTTTATAGTTATTAGTTTGGGTGTGAAAATAGATAAAATGTAGATATTAGCTGTAAATAACTGAAATGGGGTTACTCTGAGGTTCTAAGTGAAAGACGCTTACTTGGTAACTAATTACATCTTGAAGCCCAACAAATTAACTATGACCTTTTATCTACAGTTACTTTGAGTTTATCCAATAATTTAACATGGTTATTGTATAAATAAGTTTAATTAAATAAAACGAATTAATCAAAAAATTAAATATGAAACGCATAAAATATTATTCTCTTTTTTCTTTTTCTTTTGCACTTTGATTATTTTCTCAAGTTATATTATATTAGTCTACTATATTGAATATGAAACTACTCTATTGATAGTTGATCTTGAGTCTTGAATAGCATGGATCAATCGATTTTTAAGATGGACATTTATTAAATGTTGAATAGTAAAATTGATGTAATTTTATTTTGTAATTAACTTTAATACGCATTCAAGTGTAATATATAATTAATTCATTTAAAATATATATATATATGTATATATTTTATATTTTATAATAAATTATATTATTGTTTGCATAATTCAATTATCTATCATATATGTGGTGGTGGACATAGTCTGTGAGAGCCGCATTCAGTTGATCACCTAAATCATTAGTAACCAGACCTTTAACCCTGTCATTTTCCATGTTTTTCTTTTGTAAAAAGCTTCTCTAATTTGTCATTGGTTAATCAACTATGTGGATAATTAAACAGACTATGTGACATGAGGGAATCGATCTTCTGCAGTGGTTTTACTAATATATGAAATTTTAGATCTTCTGCAGTGACTTGACTTATATTTAATGCATTAATAATGTTGTAAAATAATGATTAATCTGGAATAATTTGTTTTTAGGAAAACATCAAATAAAATGAAACGGAAAGAGTACCTAATTGTAATAAATAAATAAATTAATAATATTCATTCTTCTTTGATCAATTTATCATTCCATGAGGTGCATCCCGATAAAAAAAGAAATGTCTGATTAGTCTGGGTAACCCGTGACACACCAATTGTGATAATTATTTTTTAGCAGACTCGTCTCATTAAAAAGACAAAAATTAGAAAAAAAATATCACACAAGATCCTTAAACGAAAGTATAATGTCACGTAAAAGAAGGAAAACAAAAGTATAATACTTGTCTTCTCTATCCTGTACCCAAAAAAATGAACATTACTTTAACTTGCTCTGCTGTGGATGTTTGTCTTGAGTCATGTCTTGGCACTCGCCGACACATTTGTTTGAGATAATAACACTTACCCAACTGAGTTTTGATAATTTTTTATAAATATAAAAATAATAAATTTAGGATGTTAAATTAATTAAGAATTTCTATGCAATCATTGTACATATGCAGAGTGTGCAGTGCATGGGACATAATGTCTACTGCAACATTTCACGAGGCTCTATAAATTGGTCTCTAACTTGGTCAGTGTATATCAATTGCAATGGGCAATAATAATAAAACAGTAAACTTTTTAATAATCTTTCTCTTAATTTTTCTTGCACTGGTTTTTGGTACTAATGCAGGAAACATTGTGGTTTATTGGGGCCAGGACGAGAACGAGGGAACATTGAATGAAACATGCAACTCTGGACTATACAAAATAGTGAACATAGCCTTTCTTTCAACATTTGGAAGTGGGCGTCAACCCCAAATCAATCTAGCAGGTCACTGTGACCCTGCCTCAAACGGTTGCACAAGTTTGAGCAAAGACATAAAGAATTGCCAAAAGAGAGGGATCAAGGTTATACTCTCAATAGGAGGTGGCAACCCAGGTTACTCCTTGTCATCTGCTAAAGATGCTACAGATGTGGCAGATTTCATATGGAACAACTTTTTGGGAGGAAAAGCAAATTCATCATCAAGACCATTGGGTGATGCAGTATTAGATGGTGTTGATTTTGACATTGAAGTTGGTGGTGGTGAAGCCTTTTATGCTGTGCTTGCAAGAAGACTCATTCAGCTTAGAAAAGGGGGCAAAAAAAAAGTGTACTTAACAGCTGCACCACAGTGTCCATTCCCTGATCAGCACCAGAATGGGGCACTATCAACGGGGCTATTTGACTATGTTTGGGTTCAGTTTTACAACAATGGTCCATGTGAGTTTGACTCTAGTAACCCCAGTGGGTTCCAGAACTCATGGAACAAGTGGGTTTCTTCAATAAGGGCTAAAAGAATTTATGTTGGAGTGCCTGCCTCTTCATCAAAAGCCACTGCTGGTAGTGGTTTTGTGTCAACACAAACTCTCATAAGCCAAGTGTTGCCTTTTGTCCAAAGATCACGCAAGTATGGGGGAGTTATGCTGTGGGATAGATCTGCTGATAAGCAAACCGGATATTCCACAAACATCAAGGCCACTGTTCGAGCTTTCAATTAAAACATTTTAGAATTTAATCATTTGCCTATGTGTGTTGTGGCTTTATTCTGTAAAATACACTTTCCTTGTAACCAAACCACCTTGATGTGCAGTAGTCATGTTAATAAAATTTTAAGAGTGATTTTTGATGAGTCAAATTTAGTGCAATAATTCATTTGTTCAGACGAATTTACTTATTTGGATAATGTTATTTTAAATAAGAATTTTAATTTAGTAAAATTAAAAAATTTAAAATTAAGACATTTCAATTCTTTATCTGTTCTCTCATTTAAATTTCTTGATAATTTACAAATTTCTCATCGAAACGTAACATCCATTTTGAGGAGAAATGGTTATCCACTAATTTCTTGGTACATAAAAGATTTAAATTTGAAGTCATAATCAATTGATGGTAGTAAGAATCCTTAATGTATTATGTTTTTTAATGAATTATTAAAATATGAAAAATATTATTTAAAATATCTTTTCTTTATATTATTCATCTATAAATAATATTTTATTAAAAAGAGTTTAATCATGTTCAACTATTTTCGTATTAAAATCAGATTTTTCCAAAAGTAACGTTTGTTTAACCCGAATATTGGCCCGTTTAACAGATCTATATGTAAGGAGGTCTAAACCCTTTTTTATTTTTTTCTTAAAAAGAATAATAATAAAGAAAGAGAAACACTTACTCAGTTCCTCTTAATACAAGACCACACAGACTCAAAATCGCAAAAACCTAGCGCAGTTTTTTTCGGCGTCGCACCACCCAGCGCCGTCGCATCGCAACCTGTCCCAGCGCCGTCGCTGTCCGCATCGTAACGAAACTCCATTCCTGTAATTTTCTGCAGGTATTCAATTAATCCTAAGTTTATGTATCAGTACTGTTTGTAATTGCACATTGTAATTGCATAACTTATGATACAATAAAGTTTGTAATTTCTGCAAGAAGCTTATTTGAATCTGTTCTCGCGTTTATGGTACCTAATATTGTGTATCTTGTCAAAAATAGACTATGAGAGAGAGAGAGAGAGTAGTTTCAATGCAAAACAGACCTTATATAATTATAATTTGATAGATAAACCATTACGAACAACTGACGAAGCTTGTTTTGGCTAGGTTTTTTGCATTGTCTAGCTCTTTTCTCCACGCACAATGGGTAAAGCTAAAAAAGGACCCAAATTTGCGGTTATGAAGAAGGTTGTCACTTCCAAAGCAATCAAAAGGTGAGTTTTCTATTCCTTGTATATCACAGTTATAACTTATACACTAGGTCCTACATCCATTGTGCTTGGTTTTGATCGATTCTCATCGCCTGAATTTTTGTCAAATTCAGCTATAAACAAGAGGTTTTGAACCCAGAAAAGAAGAACCTTCTAAAGGAAAAGTTACCCAGGAACATGTAGGCTTTCATTCACACTGTTTACTTTTCCTTTTAATTCCTTGTGAATATATTGTTTTATCTCTTCTTTCTTTCCCCAGTTTTACTAATCTTTGTTTTGAAATTACATTGTATAGTCCAAATCATTCTTCGGCACTTTTCTTTCAATACAATACTGCATTGGGACCCCCTTATCGTGTTTTGGTGGATACCAACTTCATCAATTTCTCCATTCAGAATAAAGTGAGTATGTTTTTTGCGTTAGTTTTTTTTTTTTAATATAATGTATGTTGTAGTAGCATTTGTTTCCTTCATATCAATGAACGAAAGAACTGTCATATCTGGTTCTACTTTCCATGTAGTTTGTTCAAGGTAAATCAATATATTGTGCTAATAATATTTGTGTCTGTTGATGGGTATGCATATGATTCTCTTGTGCTTTTTCTCGAAGGATTGGGATGATGAATCCAATGTTCTATTTGATAGAGAATTAAATACTAAAGCCTTTTCGTTTGTGATGGATCAATTCATCTTAATTAAAGCTGTTTGAGTTGCATCATTGTCTGATGAAGTTTCTTTGTTTGTGCCTCACACAATTCTTTGGCTTTGTTCGTGTAGTTGGATCTGGAGAAAGGAATGATGGACTGCTTATATGCAAAATGTGAGTTTGAAGTAGATTACTTATTTCAATTATGAATTTCATGTTTAAGTTTAGTTGAATGTTGAGGTTTGTATCAAGTTTTAGAGATTATGTTTTGATGGGATGGCCTTTAACACATTATGAAGCTGGTTTTTGTATTTAAGTCAAACATCCCACATTCTATCCTCACCTTTGTTCTATTCATACTTTGGATTCTCAGGCACCCCTTGTATAACAGACTGTGTGATGGCAGAACTTGAGAAGTTAGGCCAAAAATATCGTGTGGCTCTAAGGTAGATGTTACTATTATGCCATGTGCCTTGATTATTATTGATTTCTATTTTCATAGACTTGGCATGCATCTCTAGAAAATCAAAATTATGTATGTATGCTGGGCTTGTCCATGCATCTTCAAGTGTTTTTTTTTTCATTATTTGCTTTATTAATCAAATTTTAGGTTGGGTAATAAATACATCCTTTGAGACTCTGCTAAATCCCTCAATTTTCAGAACCTAAAAGAAATCAAATATCCGATTTAAATCTCAAAATTTTACATTCTGTTAAAACATTAGGCATCTGGGGTTTCTAATACGAGTGAATAAATTCAAAGAGGGCAAAGCATCTCTTTTTAAAAGACAAATCTGTTAAAAAGATAGACATATGACAGTTCTAATACGAGTGAATTAATTCACAAAGGGCAAAACATATCTCTTTCAAACACAACGTGACAAGAGGTAAAATAAAGCACAGGACTCATTGACATTATTATCCTCTGTGATATCATGGCCTTCTGTTACTATCTTCTTATTTTATGCTAATATTAGTCTATTCCTCAACTAAGCTCCTTCTCAGTCTAGTGGAAAAAGGAATTTATAGTGTTCTACTTTCAGCTTCTGGTTGTATTAATTTATCCCTTCTATATATGGCAGGATTGCAAAGGATCCTCGATTTGAGAGAATACTCTGTACACATAAAGGGACGTATGCTGATGACTGCCTTGTGGATAGAGTTACTCAGGTGTGGGTTTTATAAGTATCTTAAATCTTCTAAAGCATATGGGAGCAATTTGAAGATTAAGATGAATTTATGATTATCAGGCAGGACGAAAAATCTTAAAATCCTTTTCACGAATCTTTTTTCTGGTCATGTGTTAGTTTAATGTTTCCTATTTTATGGGACTGCAGTATTTTAAGTCTCTTAGCTGTACATGGTTATCCAGACATGCAAATAAATTTATGCTTCTACTTCTCTCGATTTTGAATTCAATGCCTAAGCAAATGAATATATTGACTATTTATTTGCTCAACTCTTTGTCTTATGAAAAATCTTGACTTTTGCAATGCATATTCTACATTCACTTTAGTGAACAATTTTATTACAAATAATTTCTAAAAGAAGTGATGTTAATGCACATCTGTTTATTTTATTGTATTTTTTGTCCAATTTATTTACACAAATGATTTTCTTGGATGCAGCATAAGTGCTACATTGTCGCAACATGTGATAGGGACTTGAAGAGGAGGATCCGGAAGGTAAAGTCATTAATCATTTATTTTCTTTCATAATTTTGATACTGGACTCCAATGCATGACTCATGAAGCATGAACTGGATTTCTGTATTGCAGATTCCTGGTGTACCAATTATGTACATCACCAAGCACAGATACTCAATTGAGCGATTGCCTGAAGCAACAATGGGTGGAGGTAGATACTTAATTTAATGAACTAACCAACCTATATATCTCCATTGATGAACAAAATAAGCAATTTTTCATTTTGCTTGGTTCATCTACTCCCTAGCTGATCTGTTTGAATGTATAACATACTTTGCATGATCTTGACTTTGCATACTGCTTGAGTTAATGTAAATCGGGTAAGGTAGCATGAGAGATTTTTGGTCTTTTTTTATTAGTTCTGGAATCTGGTCTCTATAATCTTCCTATGCTCACAGGAAATTTACAGATCCTAAGTTGTCATTTATTTATTATTAGGCAAAGTTTCTGCTGATTTGAGTTTGAAGTCAATTTTTAGTACAGTGAAACAAATATTTTGATATGAAAATGGATTCATATCAGTTTTGCTCCATGTAACATAGTTCAGTTCATTGACTCTTCCAGATAGAATGTAATTTTTTAGTGGTTCATAAAATTGTCTTGTCCCGTCAGGTACTTGGGAATGAAAATGAAATAATAAATATTAATCTAACTTGTTAGGCTGTTCTATGCTTACTCTTGCTACTGTCTTTATCCGGTTCTATACATGTATATTATCTACATAGTTCTGGCCCTACTGATGCACTTGTTGTGATTCTAATTGTAGCACCAAGAATTTGATGCAGTAAAACTGGTAAAGCTGCATGTACCAATAATCTTGTTACTAATTACTCGGTAGAGGAGCATGAAGTCCTGCAACAGTTACATGCCATATGGTCTTTTGCCGTGGAAGCTTTACACTGAACAAGAAATTTTGGATTCAGTCAAATTTTGTTTTCCTTGTGTTGCATTACTAATGTATCAAGTTCTGTTTGCCTAAACTTTGATGGCATTTTCATAGTTGTAGCCACATAAATATTACTTTATGTGATATATCTAAATATATTGGAAGAGAAAAGTTAAATTTCCTTGAATCTATGACATAATTAAAAGATAAATGTTAGTAATATTTTTCCTATTTGATAAAATTTAAGTAAAGTATTATTTTAGTACTTAATCTTTGAGGAGCAGTATTATTTAAGTTCATGATTCATAAAATTTAATAAATTAGTTTCTCATTTTTAGTTTTGTTATTCAATTTGAGAACTAAATTGAAAATTGGTTTTTGAATGTACTTTTATAAACCACAAGTATTTTTCAAGAGTAGACCACAAACTTTTGATTTTAAAAATCTTATTTACGCGCTTGGTGATTATTTTTTATATTTTTTTGCATATATAATATTGTCTACATGTGTTAATTATATCATACACCGAATCAAATTTAATAACAATGACGGTTGTGGGATTTGTTATGAATCAACATTTTAAAAAAGCCGTAATGGAAAAGTTATAAACAACAACTATGTTATATATAAGTTTTATCAACAATTAATATCTACGGTCAGGACAAAGGAGCGTTACTTTAACCTGCTTGAGTCATGTATTGGCATTCCCGACACATTTGTTTGAGATAACAAGGCTTACCCAACTGAGTTTTGATAAATTTTTATAAATATAAAAATAAAGGATCTTAAATTAGTTAAGAATTTCTATGCAATCATTGTACACATGCAGAGTGTGCAGTGCATGGGAAGTGATATCTACTACAACATTTCTGAGGCTCTATAAATTGGTCCCTAACTTGGTCGGTGTATATCAATTGCAATGGGTAATAATAATAAAACAGCAAACTTTTCAATAATCTTTCTCTTTATTTTTCTTGATTTTCATATTAAAATCTGATTTTTTCTAAAAGTAACGTTTGTTCAGAAAGGGCGTGTCCCGTTTGATAGATCTATATAAAAAGGTCTAAATTCTTTCAAATGTGTAAGCGTTTGTAGTCCAACGGTTAGGATAATTGCCTTCCAAGCAATAGACCCGGGTTCGACTCCCGGCAAACGCATTTTTATATTTTTTATCATAGAACTTTTTAATTTCACATCAATTGCCATGCTTGCATTTGTCTTACAAGAGTTATCATTCTTAACCCCTCTTTTATCAAAAAAATATAAAATAATAGTGACATGACATCTGTCTATCTGCATTTTGCAGAGTTTGCATTTGCCTTGAAAGTATCATAAGACATAACCGGCCTTTAACTTAGTTGCCTTTTGCTTGATAAAGAAACCAGATAGCGCACTTTTACTGCGACTGTGAACTTGGACAGCATCACATCTATTTCGATCATCAAAGGATCCAAATGTTGTCCATTGCTTGGAAACCTTCAATGCATCCTGTGGACACAGAATCATCAGTAACTTTGCCAAAGTCATGCCACAAAAGCACGGAAGAATACTCTATAATAAACTGAATCTTATTTGAACAGCCAGGCCTTAGTTTTACCTATTGACCTGTTTCAAGAAATTTCACTAGAACCATACAACATAATTTTAATGTTATTAGCATCATAATGCAAGGACTAAATTATCTTTTCATTTCTTCATCAACTTATTATTTATTCTTGCAACTTGACACTGCCAGTGCATCTTCTATTCACTAGATAGTCCCTTAACTGTCATCCTCTATGAGTTTGGTCACAATAGCATAACCAACCATGCATCTATTCTGCTCCATTTTGTTGATAATGCACTCCAGGTAATGAATCTCAGCATGATGCATACAATGGAACATTAACAATCATCCATAAAATCCTGTAGAAAATTATTTAGTGGTCTAGATGATTTTACAGAAATTTTTGAAGTTGTCATGTTCTTCTCTATGTTAGACAGTCAAATACCGCACCCCCCCCCCCCATCCCTATTAGACATAGATTATCCTATTCTAAAAATGAACTTCTCTCTGAACCTTCATTCATCAGCAAACCCAAACTACTGCCTGATAAATTCTGTTTAAGATCTTTCTTTGTAATGTAAAACAATAATTAACAGTTTTTCAAACACATGCAAACAAATAGGTAAAAAATAATAACTATTTAACTAATCTATCAAAGCATAGCACCACAGAACATTTGAACTTCCTGATGAAAGTGACATTTACCCTGCCTGTGGCACCCAAAGTTTGGGCGGCAGCACTAGAAGCAGGAACCCCATTTGTTAAGTGAAGTTGTGCTGCAGGGGGTTTCATACTCTCTTCACTATCTACAGGCAAGAAACTAGGAATTGTAAGGAGCTATTATTTGTACACGAAAAAAATATAAAAATTTGCTTGCCTAATTGAACTGAATAATACAATACAACAGATACAGCTATTCAGCACACCTAAAAGGTGGAAAACTCCAGAGGTCTTGGCAGAGAATTGTGAGTTCTTGGCGCTGCAAAAGTGGATGAGTTAAGATATTAAAAAAGCACTGTACTTGGGTACAATAATATCATCAATGGAGTGCATAACAAATAAAGCAACAGGTCACAGCCTCAAATTATAAACTTACTTTTTTGAAGTGCGTGAAGTCTGTTTTTTCTTGGTAGACTTAGTTTCTGATGCTAAATGCCATGAAAGAGTTTTTGAAATAGGAGTACCTAGATACAATAATACACATTCAGTTAAATATGATGTTCACTTAGCACCAAACCAAAAGAAAAAGGAAGCGGGGGAGAACATTTGTCAAAACAAAAACTTCAACAACAAACCTGAAGAGCGAAGACGAGTTCTGGTTTGAAATGGATTTTGTTTTGCATCCATCTTTCTGTGCGGGCTAAAATGTACCTTTTTATTGACGGAATCTAGCTTGTGTTGTTAAACAGAACCATAAGTTAACCTAAATCTATAGAATTGTAGAGTCAATAAATAATTCTGGAGGAAAATAAGAATAGAGGTCTACTTGGCAAAATGTAGTGCTTATGATGTCTGGGAATGAAAGCCAGCAACTGCTGTTGCCGAAGACCTTCTTTATCGGTGTACATATGGCATGTAAGAAGTTTCTGAATAAGCAAATATCTCACTTCAACTCCAATTGGAATTTATTTATTTCAACATGATATCTCAAAAATATTTGTAAGTACCTGATTCAGAGTAGAGATCTTCAAGTCCATGGTCGAGGCTTCAAATGTTTGCTGCTCAAAAATGTCGCTTAACTTGTAGGCCACAGTTCCTAGATGATCAACAGCATTAACAAGTGCTCTTACTGCATAATCTTTAAGGTGTTCAAGTACCCTGATGCATAAAGAAAATAAAACTCAGGTGAAGTCCATGGAGTTCATATACAACAGAATTATCAGCCAACAGATTACACACAAACCTATATAATATTAAAAGAATTGTCCCTACTCTCCCTCTCATATGCTGTTAAATTGACTATAAAAATTTCTAGGTTACAAATTCAAGTCATATCCTTTTGAGGATGACCATATTGTTAGGTCGTACGGGAAGACTTAACACACTTCTCCACAATAGTGAAATAAAGCGCCTTATCCCTTATGATTTTGTTTTTGCACTTCTTCCAGAAGGCCTTCTCTTGGTAAGAAGTACTATGTATTTTTATAAACTATGAGTCATACCTTATTTTTTCCGACATTATTTGCATCCCAACACATATGCCATAACCTCACCAATCCCATTATCAAGGCACAACAAATACATTTTAGGAATAAATAAAACACGTGTTTGTGCATATATACAAGAATGTTAATATTATAGGGAAGATCAGGGTTCATGGCCTAACACAATATAATTCAAAGGTTGGCTTGTAGAACAGCAAACTAAAATACCCATTAACAAACAAGTATCCTTACATTTGTTTGCGATCACTATGGAGATAAGATTTCTCGCAATACTCTGCAGCAGAATAGAGTTGAGGCTTCAGGTTCTTAAGTTCCTGAAAAGACCATAATTTTATCTCAATGAGAATGTTGAATTGCTTAGAGGTCCTAAATGTGAATGAAACAGAAACAACAGTAGCAAACATGGTAATTTAGTTTAGTAAGTTGAATTGTGAGAGTAACATAGAAGGAGTTAGATCTGATTACCTGCAAGGCAAAGAGGAAGCTCTTGCTGTGCTCCATGGAAACCTCGTCCAATGTCATGGTACGATGTTCCATAAAAAAACTACAACATTTAACAGTATTAGGTAGTGTTTGTTTGGTTAGATGGAAAAAGCAACACAAGTTGATGAACTTAAGAAGAGACCAAATCACAACAATCAAATTCCAAATACAAGAGAGTGAATGAATCACTCGTTTTCATTACAACTGAAAACCACCCAACACAATTAATTAATTAAAAATAATAATGTTCTCTGTTATGACAAAAACAACAACTTAAGCTGATTTCAAAAGACATTCATGCCCCGCCGCTTTATTATTTTATGTCGTGTTTTTTTACAACTGCGCGAAATTCACTCTTGTTTACTTTTACACCGAACTTGTCTTCTTTTTCCCTACTTAAAACGTCACAATTAAAATAAGATAAAAAAAATATAAAGTAAAATTTAAAATAGACAGTATAAAGATCATAATTTTCAAAATAAATTGTGGAATGTGAAAAAAAAATTAATAAAAAAAATATATAAACATTTTCTAAAGTAGTTGATTATTTGGCTATGTATTAGAATTGATTACTAGTATTGCTCTTTTAAAAGAAGTAAAAAAAGAAGAAGTAAATTTCGTTATATTAACCTTTAGGCTTTATGGGATTAATTCACACGTAATCTTTTTTAAATCTTAACTTTTAATTTACTTAAATATTATTAATTTTTCACTTTATTCACGAAAACAAATGAAAAAAGATAAAAAGAAGAAAAAAAGAATAAGGGAATATGCTTACAACTCGACAAAAGACAAGGCAGCCAAAGATTCTAATCTTTTCTGATGGGTTATTCTCTTGTCCATGTTTTTTTATCTATGAAGCCTTATTCCATAAGGAAACATTTTATTTTTGGGCCCAAAAAGTAGGAAGACCCAATCACACACTTTTCCAACTCAAAAATTCAATAAATCTAATCTTATTTTCTATTCCCTTTTTTCTATTGTCTTCTCATGCAGAAATTGGGTTACGAGTGAGTTGCAAAGTTAAGATCATGGGCTTTTCATTTCATTTTTTTTTTTTTTTTTAATTTGAACGACATCGTTTGAGGGAGCAAAATAAACAATCGTGACAAATCGACTCTGAGAACACACAAGTCACAAAGACGCAGACCTAAACCTCTACACACTCACGCGGCGGCGACGGCGACGGCGACGGCGACGGCGACGGCAACGCAACCTCCGGATCAAGTATGGACAAGAGCATGTTAGCTGATTTGGAATCTCTTCCTGAAGCTGATAAGCAGAGAATGTCTGTCATGATCGATCAACTTCAAATCCGTGACAGGTTTTCATTTTTTGCTTTTCAACCCTCAAAGTTGCTACATTTATTCCTTTTCGGCTTTGGAAATTGCGCAATTTCGTGTTTTTTGTATGAGGGTGTATGTGTTGACCTTTGACTCTGTTTTAGCTTTGGGGCTTCATACTAATTTATATGTTATGGGCAGCACTAGTGTTTCAAATCTTTGTGTCTGCTCTTTCTTTGAAGCCCATAGTGAAGTTCTCCTTAAAACTAGTGCAACATTTGAATGTTGTTTCTGGACGTTTTGGGAACAACATTTGTTTGAAGAGACCTATGAAATATAAGATGATTACCCAATTTTGCTATTTATCTTTTCTGAGATACAAGAATGATTGAACATGTAAAATACTAGTGTGTTTTAGTTGGTGAGATTTTTGTTGTTTATTTTCTGTGTGAAATTTACATGTTTGAACATATAAATAAACACCATGTTTTGCACTATGATATAGGATGATTGATTGCTGTTTTAATGAGAGATAACATAACATTGTCAACCATTACATATGGCCTTATTTGGATAAACTTCTCAATGAACACCCAAAAATATTTGGTAGACAACTGCAATACACACAACCAGTTATAAAATATGAAGTGAGAGAAATACATATATATTCTCTGAGTGAGTTGACTGGTTGGCTGTATATTGCAGTTGGCTGCGAAGTAAAGTTGATGAACACTTTACCCCATATTTGGAGAAGGAAATAAGAATGTAAATGAAATAAGCTTGTTCCATAATTTTAAACTAGTTTGTAAGTAAGCTAATTTGTGGAAGTTATCTTGTTTAGTTTACTGTAAAGTTAGTGTTATGAGGGAACTGATTTTCTTTTTTTCTTAACTTGCTATAAGTGTTTACTGAGGAGTGTATCAAAACATGGCCATAGCAATTGCTAGTTTTGTTGACTTTTTGCTTGGTATAAGATGGGGATTCTGATTAAGAATTGTTTCATTGCAGTCTGAGAATGTATAATTCACTGGTTGAGAGGTGCTTTAGTGATTGTGTGGACACGTTTAAGCATAAATCCCTGCAAAAGCAAGAAGAAACCTGTGTTCGAAGATGTGCAGAGAAATTCTTGAAGCATTCTATGCGAGTTGGCATGAGGTTTGCCGAGCTCAACCAAGGAGCTGCAACGCAAGATTGATGTCTGTTATCTTTTTTCAATGGAAATGTGTCAATTTATTATTGAAACATTTTGTATGCAGTTCGTTTACTTACATTTTTGGTCTTAAAAAATGAGATTCAGTAGAGAATACTAATTTGCTAGTAGTACACAATAATCTGTGTTAAATAAATTCATGATGATGCAATCACTATTCTTTTGAATGTCAATCCATGTATTTCTTTCAATAATAGTGTGCCTTTTCTCTTTGAATATCACTTTTCAAATTACATGGGGAGTGTTTGATTTGTCATCAGCATACAGTTCATGACACTCAAATGTGACCTGGAGAAATTGTAGCTTTGCCATTGAACGTGATTTTGAATGCAAACATGTTCATAGTGTGTTTGCTTTCTTTGAATCTCACTTCCTAAGGAGCGTTAACGGGAATTTACCTCTCGTGGCATTTATGTTGGATGGGAAGTGATACAACGAACAAATCAGATTATCAAACACACCTATAGGCTATAGTTCTCTTTTTATTTTTACTTTTCTGTTATACATATTCTTCATGAGACAGACATCGGAGGAAAATATTTTAATTAAAAAGGGTTTCTAAACACAAATAATACTACTTGGTGGATGTGAAAGGTATTCATTGTTATACATTCAGAAAAAGTTAGTGTCAAAATGAATGTGTAGGATTTTGTCTTTAGATTGTGACTAGAATAATCATTTGCTGAAAGGTCTAATACATTTAGGAGGCATTGATTTACATGTAATGTTTTTTAAATCTCAACTTTTAATTTCTTTACTAATCTAATATTAATTTCTCACTTTACTGTCTAATACAAATGGGAAAAAAAAGAAGAAAAAAAGAGTAAGGGAATATGCTTATTATTCAACTAAAGACAAGGCACACAAAGATTCTAATCTTCCCTCAATTGTACTCTTGTCCAAGTTTTTATCTTCATCCCCTATCTTCCTTGTTTTTTTTTATCAATCAAGCTTCGTGGCATAAGGCAACATTTTATTTGAGGGCCCAAAAAGTAGAAAGAACCAATCACACTTTTCCAACTCAATAACTCGATAAATCTAATCTTATTTTCTATCCCCTTTTTTTTCTATTTTCTTATGCAGAAATGGCATTTTCTTATTTCATTTTCATCATAAAAAATTGACTCATGACCATGTCCCTTCTCATCGACTCCTCCTTTGTCACCAAAATTGTTTACTACCATAACCCTAAACCTAGCAAGCTCCAGAACTTGAAACCCCTCAGAAAGGGCAAGCCAATTGGGTTAAAAGTGAGTTGCAAAGTTAAGGATAATGGGATTTTGGTTTGGGATCAGAATTTAAGTTCATACGGTCAATTTTCAGCTCCGGTTAAGGAAGAAAGCAGAGAAGATGATGATGAAGAAGAAAAAAAAGAATATTACGTGAATTTGGGATATGCTATTCGGTCTCTGAGGGAGGATTTCCCTTCCCTCTTCTACAAAGATCTCTCCTTTGACATCTACAGGTTCTCATTTCCCTTTCTTTTCTACTTTTCTCAATTCAATGTCACTTTATTTGCATATATAATTGTAGCTTGTATGAACATGTGCAAAATTCAATATTGGTGTGACTAAAAACAATATATTATTGTTTCAGGGATGATATTATATTCAAAGATCCTTTGAATACGTTCATTGGCATTGACAGTTACAAATCAATATTTTGGGCTCTACGATTTCATGGCAGGATATTTTTCAAGGCTCTGTGCATTGAGTTGACACACGTGTGGCAACCTTATGAGGACGTGATTATGGTTCGATGGACTATTCATGGAATTCCACGATTTCCATGGGGCACTCGAGGGAGATTTGATGGAACCTCTGAGTATAAACTTGACAAAGATGCCAAGATTTTTGAACACATGGTTCATAACGTTGCTCTTAATAATGCAAATCCTAAATTTAAAGTGCCGCGTGTCGAGGATTTCATTCACTCTATTGGTTGTCCCTCTACTCCAAAACCAACTTATTTTCAAACATCCTCATCTACAAACAGAACTTGATGTTGCTTAAGTCAACTTCTTCTAAATGAAACAGTTTTGTTGTAAATTAAATGAATGAATGAATCTATTGGTATATACAGGGTCTTGTTATTAGTTGAGCTTCAAAAGTGTTAGGACATCCTAAACGGTTGTTGGAAGTCTCATGACCTAAAAGTATATATGACATAAAATGTTGCATGAATATAAATGGGGACAATTCTTATTTGTAAATTAATTTTATAGGGTTGAGTGACTCAACATCAATATTCAACATGATATCATTAAAAAAATGCAGATGATAAGCTTAAATCAACCTCACAAATTGACTTATCAAACACAGTTTGTATCCCGCATATATTTAAGTCCTATTTAGGCGAGGTAAAACTTCCAACACAATCTCAAAATTCAATAAAAAAATACGTTATATAATAAATATAACAATATAATTGCCAAGATTTTATTTTGATTTGTTATCTGGACTAAAATTTAATTAGAATCTTCATCAATTACAATTTTAGTCATCAATGAGATACATTATTATTATTAGTAGTAGGTAAAAAACATTCAAGGGAATACGATATTGATATAATTACTAGGGAAGAAGAAATGGAAGTTAAATCCAAGTTTGGGTTTAGGGGTTGAAGACAACATTATTCCTAGATAGCACAACAATGGGACTCCTAACAACATGCCTACCCGTTTCTTCAACCCATTCGAGTGCACCAAAAGCCACAACATGTTCATTTTCCTTCTTCATTTCAGACTTCAACGTCAAACTGAAATTGTGTTTCTCATGTTTTTTCTTAAACACCATCTTGTCAGGAGATACGTTAATTTCTGTGCCATTGATTGGGCTAAGTCGTGCACTATAAGAAGCTGGACCATCTCCAACGTAAGTCACGGTTCTCTGGAATTTTTTTTCCATTGTCACACTTTTGTTATCAAAGAAAGCCATGAAAGAGGGATAATTGAGGTCAAAAGATGGTGTGGAGCAATTATAGGCCTTTGATCTAGTTATGGCCAAGATTTGGGCCTGAGTGAAATTCATGGCACAGAGGAGGTTAACATAGTCTTGAGGACTCGCATCATAAAGCAAACCCGGGTCAACGGCCCGGTTAGGGTCAATGATACCAGCCCCCATGGATAACGGAGAAGCCCGTTGAGGAATAATTCCATCCTCAACAATGGGCTTTCCAGTGTTATCTATTGGGCTTGCCGTGGTGGTCAACGCAGACCTAACAGCAGATGGGCTCCACTCAGGGTGAACATTCTTCAACAAAGCCACCACACCCGAAGCATGAGGACATGCCATGGACGTTCCAGTCATCAACTTGTACTCATTATTCAACACCAAGTTTGGGCCGATTTGGGCCACAGGCAAATTCGGAACCCAAGCCGCAAGAATTGAGGTCCCAGGTGCGATCACATCGGGCTTTAAAACCCACGGACATTCCCAAGACGGGCCTCGAGAACTGTAACCAGCCACGGTGGGGGCCCGCTTAGTTCCAAAATAGGTCTCTTGAAACTTAATAGTAGCCGAAGCGTGTGAACTCCCACGTGCGTATTTAACAACATTTTCCTTATCCTCAGGTCTAATTACAATCCCAGGACACTTCATTTTTTCCATTTCCAATACAGAGACAACGTAATCATAATCATCACTTCCTATAAACACTGCACCGTACACTTGTGACAACGACACGTGTTGAATCTGTTCGCGTAGGTGAACAACGTTCTTACCAGAATCGCATATAACAATACTGCCACGTGCTTCACGTGACAGCATTTGAGAAGAGTCACACGCGGAAAAGGTTTCGTTGTAAACCAGAGGAAGATTGTTAACTGTAGCACTAGCAGGGAACAGAGTCCACCCTTTAAACTTTTCGCCGTTACCGAGATTTAACGTGCCGCCAAAAGAACGGTCTGTATTGCTAGCTCCCACCGTTAAAACCCACGGAATGCCGTTATGTAAAGACCCGAGTGTGGGACCCGCGTTCCCAGCTGAGGCAGAGACCAAAATACCCTTTTCCAAAGCAGAGAAAGCGGCGATTGCGACAGGATCCTCGTACAACGGCGTCGTATTGAGACCCATTGAAATGGAAATGACATCGACACCGTCCGAGATTGCTTGGTCCAAACCTGCGAGCATGTCCGAGGAGAAGATACCCTGTTCCCACGCCACTTTGTACACGGAAATTTTAGCACGTGGCGCAATTCCTCTGGCCGTACCCTTAGCGTAACCGAAAAACGACACGCCGTTTACGTAATTCCCAGCCACCGTGGACGCGGTGTGGGTCCCGTGTCCCTCAGTGTCTCTAACGGAGTCTGAGCCAAATTTAGCCACGTCAGCGTTTTGTGGTTGTGCTTTGTGAACACCTTTGTTGAAGTACCTTGCACCTACGAGTTTGGAGTTACAGAGGGAAGTGTTGAAGTGTTGATCAGCTTCGCATTTTCCCTTCCATGTTGAAGGGGTTTGGGTTACCGTGCCATTGTCGTTGAAGCTTTGGCTTTCTGGCCAGATTCCGGAATCGATGATGCCCACAACGACGTTTTGGGCGTAGTTGGAAGCAGGCCAGAGACCGTGGGTGTGGTTGAGAGAGAGAAAGGTGAAGCTTTGTGTGGTGTCTAGTTCTGTTACTCTCTCTCTGTATGCTGAGATGAAACCTTGGGTTTGCTTTAGCTTTTCCAATTCATTTTGTGTTAGTGAAACGCTGAAGCCATCGAGTGCGTTTTCGTAAGAGTATAAAATGGTGGAATCTTCCACGTCCAGGGAAGAAAGGGTGGATGCATACCAGTGTTGTTGGAAAGTGAAGACTTTTGGCATGTCAGAATTGTCCATGTGGACTATATACGTAGCCCTCTCTGGTACTGCATTTGAATTATGTAGCCATAGCAAAGATAAAATTGAGATTACGATAATGTGTGATGAACAAAATAAGTTCATCATCATCTTCATTCTCTTGCACCAAAACACATTAATGAGTGAGTCATAATCAACTTGTTTATTTATCACATAAGAGAAACTGAAGCTGACGACCTTTTACGGAAGAAAAGGGCGTAGCAATGAATTAACCAAAGGCCGGCTTCAGTTTAATCAATAATGAGGTGCTCTGTTTGGATGAGGCCGAAGCTTAGGGTAAAAAAAAACAGTCATGCACTACTTTTGTGTAATTTTGCTTATTCAAAAGGTCGCAAGACTTGTTTATTAATTATTATGTGTCATTTCGACTTATTCAAATTGTTGGTGATTGGGATAATGGAAATTTTACCACTGTAATGATGTGAGTAGTTAGTTATATATTCCGTTCCGTTGTTGTGTTGAGTTTCTTCTTTTGGGTGCACTTGACTTTCAAGATTGGCCCTTCAACAAACACAGAAGCAAGTCTGACTAGTAATAACTAATGCTCTTGCTACCAATATAGATGGCACTTCAAGGCAAGCATGCTTGAAAAACGAAAGCCTGCATCAGGTAGAACCAACAATTTATCCAACAATTATGAAAGAAAACATATAAGAAAAAATGCACTGGGCAATTACTGCCAAGAACTGGCCCAATTAACAAGTTACATCTTCCATTCACCTGTCTTCAAAAAAGGAAAAAAAAATTCTTTCAAGTATGTGTACATTTCTCTAGAGTCATTTGGAAATGCTTTTTATGAGTCAGTATACTAACCCCGTCGACCAGTTTTCTTGACTTTATATCATTCCTCTGGACTCTAGAGTGAAGTTCATAAAAAATCAATCAAGAAAGGCATGCACTACTTCAAGACATTACTAAGGAAGAGAACTAAAATTTAACGACCTGGATAACCAAGAAGCATTTTCAGAAATGATGATTCATCATTATGATACAATACCCAGAACAGTGACAATCCTGCAGGATAATTTTCTGACATTAACTTAATTGTTAAGTGAAACGAGAAAACGAAACATGCAGACAACCCGCCACCATTTAATGAAAACTATGGAAAAATCTAATGGATACTTATTTTTGTCATTGACTGGTACAGAATACATTTAAATTACAATACAAACACAAACATCCATTCTATTGCAGGTAATGTCCCTGAAACAAAAAGATATTTGAACAAGTAAACAATTTTTTCAAATGGGCATTGTGCATTTCTTCTGAGAATGTCCTAACATATGACAGCGGCCACACTGAACCACTCTTTTTGGCCGCTTAAAGTTCTCCACCCGTAGAACCTTCTTTTTAGGCCTTCCAGGTGGCCGGCGAGTCTTTGGTGGCCGAATTATGATATCAACCCTTGCACCTCCTCCACCTTCCGCACCTTCTCCCTGATCTCTCCACTGGCTCTTATCTGGTATAGGGTTAATCATCTGGGAATAGGTCATTCTGTAACTTTGTACAGTGAAGCATGGTTCGGCAAACATATGGGCATTGTGTCCACAAGAAATAAGTGCAGCAGCAGCATGGGCACAGGGTAAGCCATACAGTTGCCATCGGCGACAAGAGCACTCACGATTCCGTATATCCACAATATTGGTCCTCTCGGTTGACACAATTTCAAACTCAACTTCATTTGCCCGGAGTACTTGATAGCAATGAGCATCAGCAATTGCCTCCAAAATCCGCTTCTCGGCTGATGGTACAAGAATTGATGTCAATCTCATGCCCATGTCCTGCCGCTCATTAAACCAAGATACCATCTGCTGTCGGATGTGTTCCATCATTTGTACTACAGGGAGCTCGTGACATTCAAGGGCCCAGTTATACAACAATTCTGTTACCCCAAGTGTGAAATGGCCATATCGAACACCATCAAAGTATGCCACAGCCCAAAGATAGGGAGGAAATTGTTGAAACCATGATATAACATCTTGTGAAATTTCCATCATCTCAGTAATCTTGCTTTCAAATTCAGCAGCAGTAAGCGCATAAACAGCATTCCAAAAGATGTTTACCAACTTCGTGTTTTTAAATGTATCGCGGAAATTTTCACTAACATAACGCAAACAAAAACCATGTGAAGCACTAGGAAAATGTGTTTCTACTGCCTCGACCAAGCCTCTTTGCCTTTCAGATAGTATTGTCAGCCTAGGCATGTTGTCTGTGTTTACTCCTAGAAGTTTCCGCAATTCTGACATGAACCACATCCAGTTTTCATCACTTTCAACATCAACAACGGCAATAGCCAAAGGAAACAGAGCATCATCAGCATCAACAGCCGCAGCACAAAGCAATGTACCTAGGTATTTTCCTTTAAGATGTGCTCTGTCAAGTTCTAAAAGTGGCCTACAAGCATTTATAAAGCCATAAATTGATGCACGGTAAGAAATAAACAGTCGTTGAAAACAATTTTCTTGTCCAGTGGCAACAACCGATGCAATGCTACCCGGGTTGGTTTTCCTTATTTGTTCACAGTAAGCAGGGAGAAGACGGTAACCCTCTTCAAATGTTCCATGAAGTGCAGCCATGCTACGTTCCTTACCCCGCCAAGCTTGCATGTATGAAACAGCTACTCCATGCTGATCACGAATATCTTGCAGTATTTCCCTTGGTTTGTATTGTGGATTATCTCGAATGCGTGACTCAACAGATCTTGCAACCCAACCTACTGATGCCTGCTGATGATGAAGGTTTTGAACTCCTTCACAAGTATGGTCTCCTTGTAGAGTTCTTACAGTAAAAGTTGGAACACCGGGACACTTTGCTACATGGACCCGCCATGGGCACCCTTCTTTGGAGCATTTTGCTATGAAACGACTGCGATCTGACTTAACTATCCGAAGATCAAAATGCATAGCTATGGCAATATCTTTCAGCGTTCTTCGGCAGGTTTCCACATCTGGAAACTCTTGCCCAATGACTAATGGCTGCTCTGCTACAGTAACATTACTAACAGATGTGTTGTCTAAAACTAAAGAATGATTAGCCATATATCCACCAATGCAAGGAAAGAGCAATGTCATCTGATTGTATGGGTTTCCATTATAATTGTGAATTATCAAGGGCTTTCAAGGATAGGAATTGAAAAATACCATCATATCAAACTTCCAGCCAATCAAAGACTCTGCAATACATAACAGAAGGAATGATTAAATTCTATACATAGTTCAGAACACAAAGTCATTGAAATGGAAACTTGAGATAACGTAGGAGTACAGAACATACATAAAACGAGCATATCTTTACTCAGCAATATGATATACCACATTAGTAAAGGTTTTTCTTTCTCTTCTGTTAAACTGAAGTTAGGCTTTCAATTGTAAGTTTACTGTTAAACAATTAACAGTAACCAACTGTTAGTTGGTTAGAATAGTTAGTTAGGTTATCTAAAGTCTTGCTGTGCAAGCTTTCCTTTTCCTATATAAACTGCCTTGCACACCTTTTCCCTTTGGGTTGATTAATATCAATAACAGAATTTTCTCTCATCTCTCAAGTATGTCTTTCTTTTCTCTAACTCCAAAATTCTCTAACAATACAAGCTGTAGACAAAGTAAGCAGCTAATTGATGATGGATGTTCGATAATTAGATTATTCAAAATGAAAAGAATTGCAGATGGAGAAAAAGTGAAAAGATCAATCTGTAGACTTAAATATAAACCCACAAACTTATAAACTAACTTATTAGTTTGTAAAAAGATTATTGTTTGTTCAATCTAAACATTATGAGGCTGCCAACAAAAGGATAGTGTGTAGAAGTAGTACATTCACGTCTAGCATAAAATCAATAAGTTCTTTGACCAATACAAGTTCAAATTTTTAAGGAACATAATTTGAACAAAGAATTTTTTCAAATTATTGCAAAACCTACTACATTCGTAATTTTGTTGTAAACTTGGAAGCCTTTTATTCCATTTTCTTATTGTTGCAGGTTCCTATAACTTATCCATCACCATGTAACTGATAACATCCTACAAAAAGTCCACATTTCTAAAGAATATTACTCTGAGTCTACCATTTTAGCCAACATAACCTTGCCTAATTTTCTGAAAAGGTTGATTGGTCCTGCACAAATTCCAGTGGTTAATTCATAAAAACTTGCTGCCCGCACAGGGCTGCTTCATTATGTTTGTTTCCTTAGGAATGGTTAAACTCATCATATTCTCAAGGAATATAGGACATTGTAGTAACTGCAAGTTCATTTAAACCAAACCAAACCAAAACAAAAACCGAGAGAACTCCAATCAGTGTAACCCCTTCATAGGCATTAAAACCTACTTAGCTGTAGTAACTGCACCTATTTTGATCCAGAAACTGAGTTATGGTCTTTCATTCACCCCTATGATACCATATGAGGTAGTTCTGTTTTGAAGAAGCAAACAGCTCAACAAAGCATAAAACCCACACATAACACAGTCTCTTGATAACATATTTGAGGGATTCATAAATCAAGGGGTCACAGTCACGGAACAAGGACCACATTGCTCACCTAGGTCATACATCAATTCAGGCGCTGGCAACGATCATAACTGTTAACACTCCCTTCGGATCCAACAATTCGCAATCCCAAAATCTCAATTTCAGAATCCGTAATCTAAATTTCGAAAACTACGAGGTGGAATTTCTACAATTCAGAGAAAAACACCAACATACACACACAAATATATTTAATGTTTATTTTTACATAAAGCAAATCGAAACATCCAGAAACTCGTACGCAAAAGCTAATTGAGGATACGATGCAATAGAAAACAAACAAAACACTATGGCTGAAAACATGTACAAACAAAACAATTATTGGGCAAAAAAAAAAAAAACATAGAGAGAGAAATAGAAAGAGGAAGAGCACCTTAGTCTACAGTTATTGTTGAAAGTCACAGTTTGTGCTACAGTTGTCGTTGTTGTTGTAATTGTTGTTGCTGCTGTTGCTCTTCTTCTTCTTCTCGTAGTTCTTTGCTTCGGTTTATTGAAATTGAGGAGATGGTGGACCGTAGTAAAACAATTTCTGTTTCTTTTTGTTCTTCTCTGCTTTTGTTTTCTTTTCTTTTTATTTTCTGTTTTGGTGTGGTACAAATTAACTAAAATGTTTTTATATCAATAATTTATAGTTTATTTATTTATTTATTTCAGCTTTTAGGAATTGTGAATTTTGAAATTGTCCTTTTCTTAGATGATTTTATTTAATTATTTTTCATTTGCGTCAAATAAAAATCTTGGGGAATAATTATGATGAGAGAAATATATTTATTTGCATGGTTTTTATTTTTTCCCTTTAAAAATTTATTTTTCAGACTAATCTCTTTCATATATGGTTCAATCTAGATTGCCACCTTATCAATTTCAGACGGAACGTTTAGAAAAAAAATTTCAGAAATTTACAGAATGAATGCAATTTTTCAACCGCACATGTATAATTACATTTTTCTCTTTTCAAAAAAAGTATTTTAGAATTTTTTATTTTTATTTTTTATTTTTCTGATTTTTAGTGTCTTGTTACTTTTATTAATAGTAAGGTTTTGTTTTTATTTTTGACCATGTAATTATTACTTAGATAATGCTAGATTACAAGGAGTATCATTATAATATTCCACTTGATAAATCTTACTATTAATTACTATTAATTAGAATTCTCAATTTGAAAATTAAGTCACTCTCAGTCAATTAAACATTTATCATAACTCAGTTTTTTTCTTACGTTAAAAGGTATTTTCACACGCTATCGTAGTAACATTCCATTTAATAAAAAAAAAGAAGCTAAATATTACTTTTTATTCAATATATTTCACTATTTTTTATATTTTAATATATATTTTTATAAAAAAAAACTTATAGAATATAATCTTAACCCAATCAAATAAAACAATTATAGCTTTTATTCACTCTAACTCATTTAGTTTTTAATTAAAATATAAATAAAATTTAACTTATTCAATTCAACATCCTTATTACTTATTTTTGTTCGACACGTGTAACTATCATCATTAATTTATGTGAAATTCAACACCCTTATTAATATATAAGTGAAGAAAGTAAAAAATTAAGTTAAAACAATCTTAAAACTCAAACTCAAGTTCCACCTATCAAAAAAGATCATTTATCACGTATACTGATAAAAAAAACAAAATAAATTGCTTAGTTGTTATGAATACAGCATGAAATTTCTAAATTATCCCTAAATAAAAAGAAAAAGAAATATTAAATGATTAAATAATTCTAATAAAATAAATAAATACAATTAATTATAAAAAATTTATCAATCATCGAAATTATTAAATGTTAATTTTACTTAAAATAAATAAATCTTAATTTTATTTAAAGAAATATTTAATAAAGAACGAAATAAATAAAGAACTAGACATCATAAATACAACTGCAATAAATTAATAATCAGACAATTATAAAAATTATAAGATTAAAAAATTATTTTAGATGGTGACATAATATACTTGAGCCAGGGTCTGAACCTGTACCAAGTGCTGGAGGTCTCGTTTCTATCAGAAATGGTAAAAAATTATTTTAAAAATTATAAGATTAAAATATATTTGACAGATAATTATTAAAAATTATAAGACTAAAAAGTTATTTTATTTAAATTATAAAATTAAAAAATTATTTTATTAAAAAATATTTAGTAGACAACTGTTAAAAATTATAAGACTAAAAAATTATTTTATTGAATTATTTTATTGAAAAATGTTTAGTGCGTAATACGTGTAAGACGTAAAAATATTATTTTATTAAAAAATGTTTTATAATCAGTAAGACATAAAATATTATTTTATTGAAAAATGTTTTATAATCAGTAAGACGTAAAAAATTATTTTATTGAAAAATGTTTTATAATCAGTAAGACGTGAAGAAACATTTTTCACTAAGACGTAAAGAATTATTTTATTGAAAAATGTTTGGCAAAAAAAATTATTTTATTGAAAAATGTTTTATAATCAGTAAGACGTAAAGAATTATTTTATTGAAGAATATTTGACAAACAATTATATAATATGTAACAAATATATAAACAGCTGTATAATACATAGTTAATTAAATAATTAATAAAAGGTAAAATATAAAAATATAAAAATATTTTATTAGAAAAAATAATAAAAGAGAAGAAATAAAATTATATTTTAAGTGTTGTATTTATTAATGAAGTAAAATTATATTTTATTTATCTCTTTCAATCACACAGACTTCTTTATTAGAAGACACATGTACAACATGGTTCTCACTATTTTCTGTCAATTAGGTCTAAGTTCGATTCCTAGAATGATAATGCCGCTTTTCCAACCGCCACTCTTGACCTCGGAGACAACAATGTGGATGTCCTTGTCATGTCCGGAGCCGTTGAAGAACTCACCCAATTCCACCTCCAACCACCCATCACCTCTTTCTCTGGGATACTCAGCTCCAATTTGGTGCGTCGCCGCCTCCAAGTACACCGTGCGCCGCTGACACTCACCTTCTCCGGCAACCCCAACCGATACATCAATGGGTTGGTTCTGAAACCCGTAGAATCTACCATCCCTTTGTTTAAACACAAGATATGCCCTATATTTTGTATCTGGGGAAATCATGCTACTTTTTATACTGCCACTCATTTCCAGCCAACACACGCTAACAAGTTCTGCCACCTCCCAATACCTACAATAACCATATCAAAATATATTTTCACCTAAAAAAATAAAAAAAATAAAAGTATTTGATAGATAATTAGAATATACATATAATTAGTTATAAGCTAACAAGTTCTGTCACCTCCCGATACCTACAATAACCATATCAACCTACAATGACTATATCAAAATATATTTTTATGTAAAAACAATAAAAATATTTGATAAATAATTAGAATATATTAATAATTAGTTAAAAAATAAAATATGAAGAAAAAGAAATTACCTCCCAGTATCTACAATTATAGATATATCTATAATATAAAGATAACTAGTTTGTGAAAAGATAAAATATGAAGAAAAAAATACAAAAATATAAATTGATAGATAACTAGAATGTGAAAAGATAAAATATGAAGAAAAAAATAAAAAATGTGAAGAGATAAAATATAAAAAGAGAAAAATACAACTAATTATATTATAAAAGATAAAATATGAAGAAAAAGAAATTACCTCCCAATATCTACAATAATTATATCATTAAAAATTGATGAAGAAAAAGAAATCACTTCCCAATATCTACAATAATTATATCAAAATATATTTTTATTAAAAATTGATGAAGAAAAAGAAATCACCTCCCACAATAATTATATCAAAATATATTTTCATTAAAAATTAATAGATAACTAGAATATACAGATAACTAGTTATGTATATTCTAGTTATATAACTAGTTTTATGTATATTCTAGTTATATAACTAGTTATAAAATGTGAAGAGATAAAATATGAAGAAAAAATATGAAGAAAAAAATAAAAGATGTGAAGAGATAAAATATAAAAAGAGAAAGAAAAATAAAAATATAAAAAGAGAAAAATACTATAAAATGTGAAGAGATAAAATATATTTTCTGCCACCTTCCAATACCTATGTCAAACAATAACCAAATCAAAATATATTTTCACCTAAAAAAATTTCATTTTTATACAGTAAAAGAATCAAAACTCATGTAACTCACATGACTAAAATTGTATAAAGGATCTATGATTAGATCATAACATAGTTAACTGTCGGTGTATAAATTATTTTGTAATAGAAAAATAATAAAACATGCACGTATCTAAAATTAAGATTAAAGAAACGTTTTTTAAGTATGATTAAATTTCCCTGGCCCAAAAAATTAAGTTTTTTGAAACGTGATTAAGAAACCGTTTGTTTTGTTTAAGATTAAAAATAAATAGTTTTGTTATAAGATAATTTAGTAATTATTTTAAGTAAGTTAAGGAAAAACAGAAACAATTTTATAATATGATTATTAAAATCATAAAACAACTTCAGAATTGTTTGATTTTAAACTAAAATAGATTCTTTTATTCTGATTTTTTTCTAGAAACAAAAATAAACGCACGAAAAATATAAAAACTAATTTTATGGTTAAAAAATTAATTTTTTGTTTTTTTTTTTCAGAAAAAAACTCTAACTTCTTTTTTATACACAGAAAGATAGTTTGAGTAAATTAAGTAATAGTTTTAGTTACATACTAATACATCGTTCTTTCAGATTAATCCATGTAATTGCAAAGAACATGAACTCACTAGATTAATTAAACGGTTAATTGATTATTTCCGATAAAGAAGAAAGGAAGATTGAGTGATTAATTATAATTAATAAATTAATTAAGAAAAAATTACCTGGGCGCTAGAAGTGAGTTCCATCTCCAATACCTAGGAGTGTCTCCCCAAACAATGAAGAGACTCCTTGCAGAGAGCATGCAGCATATTTTTCCGTTGAATTTATCAAGTCCAAAGCTCTGCTCATTCATTTTCCAATTCATTAATTCAACATAGTAAAAATTATATTCGCAGAGGTTAACTAATAATTATTGAGAAAGAGAAACATGAGTTATGAATTGAATTACTTAGCACTAGTACCTTTTTACCAGAGTCAATGAGGATTGGGTTGTGGCATAGATGTAGGAACAGATCCTTCTTTGAAGAGTAAGTTAGAGGTTGGCACGATTGCGCAATAATGGCGTCGTAATTTGAAGGTAGAAACCTTTCCCATACTATGCCGGATTTAGCTGCAGATCTGAACGATGATGAGACAAAAGACAGCGCACACGCATCTCGAGGAGTGGTGAACGAAAGTATGTTTGCTATGCAATCTTCCGGTAGATGATCAAACTCACCACCGCCACCGCCACTGCTACCGCCACCGCTACCGCCAAGAACTTGTTCTCGTTCTCCTGCTTCCACCACCATCACCTTGTTATTATTAACCATGCTTATATTATATGCTCTTTCTCTCTCTCTCTCTCTCTCTTTCTTTCTTTCTTTCTGTTCTGTTCTGTCACTCACTCTGTGTTTCTCGTGTATATATATATAATGCCACGCAGCAATGCTTAGCGGCAAAGCTTAGCCGTTAAGGTTCGGTTCCTTCATATCCACCTGCATATTTATTTGCCGCTTAGTTTGAATAAAACCACCCACTTTTATTTACACTTTAAACATATCCATATAAAATTATTTAAAACACTCAATTAATTATTATTTTTTATTTATAAAAATTTATTATAAAATCAACACATTTACAATAGATAACCTTTTTTTTTTTCTTTTTTTTATTTATCTATAGTGTTACTTTCTTTTTTTTTTAAAAAAAAAAAAGCAAAAAAGAAAAGTAAAATCAAACACGACGTACTGCTACTTAAAATTTTATTTTGAATACTCTTATGTGAGTAGAATTTCTTAACAGCAAAGAATAGTAGTAAATAAAAAGAGAAAAAGGTTCTGAGTCTTTATCGCATAGTAAAAGCATAATATACTCGTCAAACAATGCTTTATTGATTGAGTCAATTAATAATTAATAACAAGATAATGCGCCATTGTAGTAGTTATTGTCTGGGCATGTTCTTCCGTGATCCCTTCCAGTAATGGTTACAGCCTAGAAGTTTCAGTTTAACAACGATTGGATTATTGAATAATTAATTTGTGATTTGCAAACACATTTTTAGATATTAATTAACTTACATTAGTTTGGAGTAAATTACTCTAATATTCTCATGAAAATAGATGAGATGTCAATATAATTTATTCATTAGTTTATTTACAATTCAAAACAATAAAAAAAGAAAAAATATTTGATGAATTATTTTAACCCACATTTATTTCTCTGATAATATTTTCTGTACCAAACGATTAATCTAATAACAGACAAAATTGGTTATTAGTTTATGATCATGACAGTGTTGATGCATGGTTTGAGTGCTTGTGTAGTCATTAATAAACTAATAATAGAGCAATGATTTCAAATGTTTTGAATGAGAAGGGGCTTACCATAGCGAATTAGCGACTTTAATTATGTTCCAGTGACATCTTTAGTACTGCAACTTGAAACTCTTTTGACGTGTTCAGGCCTTCATGGAATCGCTTTTATTTTTGGTCTGCATGTGCATGCCATTAAACATCATTTTGTTGACCACACCGCTTCACCCACCTCTCTAGTGTAAAATTGAAAAAATATTGAGTAGATAAATAAAATATGAAAAAAATATTAGATAATTATAATATTATAAGATATAAAGAGGAAAAAATAAAATATAAAAATAAAGAGAAAAAAAATATATTTTTATATTGGTTGATTGATTATATATTATAATTAACATAAATAAAAAGTCGTGTAAAATAATGTCTTACGCTACTATCAGTTTAAATAACGAAGGTACATGCTAAAATGTTGAAGTCCAGATTATTTATTGCATAGTTAGAATAATTCTACATCACTTAATTCACACAATCATTTTGATTCACTTTTTTAAAGTTTTTTTTTTTTTTTGTTATTCTTTAAAGAATTGGTATTTGTTTTGATTATTATCATATTTTATGGCGGCATTTCATAAAAAGTAAGTATACTTCTCTTTATGGACATGTTTTTTGTCTACTGCTATGGACATATCTTTTTTATTCGCAAGGTTTTTATTGCAGGGACTGGGAGACAATTTTTCTCAAGTAAGAAATATATGATGCTTTATTTAAATATTTTGAGTAAATATTTTTGGCATATACAAAACTCAAACTCATCAAGATTTTATTTTTTCAAACCATAAGTATTATTAAACTAACTATTTATTATCTTTTTTTATAACTCATTGTGTTCTTACATTGAAAATATTTTGTGTGCGTGTAAAAAAACATTAGATTAATTTCTATATTGCATATAGAATTTATTTTTAAAAACAGGAAAACTAATATGATTGAATCGATTAGATTTGATTTTGAAATCTAGTCAATTGGACGTTGAAAGAATAAAAATAAAGTAATTGAATTAGATAATTTCTTCTCTTAAAATCGGTCGAATCCAATTTACGAGCTCATGTACCCTACAAAATCCAACATCTCTAATAAAAAACAAAACATGTATTGTTTTACAATAATGTTGAAAGATTTTCATATCAAAAGATCATTTGTTTTTACTTTTTATATCAACTCAAAGAAATTTCCATTTTCGTTAACATAAAAATATTCTTGAGTATGTTTTTTTTTTTTTTTTTCTAAATAAAGTGATGGTGTGAAGAGTCGACCAAAACAAAAAAAGTGAGAGAACAGAGAAGTGCTTCTCTCCATAACCATGATTTCCACTTCATCTTGTGAAGGTGAGTGGAAGAACTCCAGTGACTGAAAAACACTGAGTTGTCCCCATCTCAAATTCACAATCTATCTATAAAATAAATGTTAAATAATGTTTTAGCAAGAGAAAGAAGAGAGAGATATAATTGGCACACCAAAAGTTGAATTAAGATAATAATATTTATGGAAAAAAAGTGGTTCAAGTCAAAATATAACCGTAATTAACCAAAGGAAAAAAAACGTTAGATGTCATCCATGCATGCATGGTTTGGAAGACAATAAATCAAAAACTGAAAAATGTTTCCCACATTTGTCGGAAGCCATCTAAAAGTACTTGATCTGATAATGTTTTCTATAGAAAATTTCCTCGTTTCTCTCCGATACTTCTGAGGAAACGTGACCCGTTTTTCCTATTCCCTCCTCATTCTTACGTGCATGCATGCACGTTCAACTCTTCCTTTTACCTTTTGCTGTTGTTTTTCCTTTCATTTTAATAATTTATAGCCTTTATTCCCCTTTTGCGGGGTCCTTCAACCTCACTTGGGGGAACCTCCGTCCATTCTTAACATACATGTCATGGAGTCTTAGATTTTTTTTTTCTTCTTCTTCACATTCTTCTTAGAAATTTTAACCAAAACAACAACAACAACAAAAAGAACTGCAGATACTAACAGGGAGTCATCCTTCCATTTGATTCTAGGCACTTATTAGAAAAATGATGAATTGTTTTCCGTGTTTTAAGAGTAAGAAGAGCAATAGCAAGAGGGAGCAACCAGGGCCTACAGCACAGGAAAACGTTGTAACAAGAACACCACAGGGTATTATTTAATTTATATTTTTTAATATAATTTAGTTGGTTCAATTCAATGGCATGCTCATTTAATCAAAATGTGTCTTGGGGTGACATGATGCAGAGATAAAGAAACAAAAGGCAGAAGAACCAAACCAAGTTGACGCTGCAAATATTCAAGCACAAAATTTCACATTTCGTGAGTTGGCAATTGCCACAAAGAATTTTCGACAAGAATGTTTGCTTGGTGAAGGGGGCTTTGGCAGAGTTTATAGGGGAACAATTCCTGCAACTGGCCAGGTCATATCGTAATTCACTGCATATATAAAAATTAATTTGATTCAACTTAATATATATTTATATGATTTTGAGGTTTGCATGTGTTTTGTTTATTCCATTCTTCAGGTGGTAGCAGTGAAACAACTGGACCGAAATGGGGTACAAGGCAATAAGGAATTTCTGGCTGAGGTTTTGAGTTTAAGTCTCATGAACCATGAAAATCTGATCAAACTCACTGGTTATTGTGCTGATGGAGATCAACGTATTTTGGTCTATGAGTTCATGCCAGGTGGCGATTTAGAAGCCCTTCTTCTTGGTACTTCTACAATCCTTCTTTAATTTTTGTCTTACTCTTCTCATGTCTGCACTGTTTGTTACGTCATATTTTTGACTTATGCATACATATATATGATACAAATTAATGTTATTGTGTTTGTTTGGTTTTGAAACAGAGAGAAAACCAGATGAACCTCCTTTAGATTGGTTCAGCAGAATGAAAATAGCATCACATGCTGCTAAAGGACTGTGGTACTTGCACGACAAGGCAAATCCTTCAGTTATATACCGGGACATGAAATCCTCTAACATCTTGCTAGATAATGAATACAATGCAAAACTATCTGATTATGGACTGGCCAAGCTTGCTGGTAAAGATAAGATGAACATTGTACCCACTAGAGTTATGGGCACCTATGGTTACAGTGCTCCTGAGTATGTAAGAACAGGTAACCTCACCTTGAAATCAGATGTCTACAGTTTTGGAGTTGTCTTGTTAGAACTCATTACTGGACGCCGCGCCGTTGACACCACAAGACCGCACGATGAGCAAAATCTAGTTTCGTGGGTATACCTACAACAATCACTTTAGTTTTCATATTCTTGTCTTCCATTCTTATTATTTTTTATTTTTTATTTTTTTTTTAGAAAAACTTAGGCACCGTACAATTCTTTAAGTGTTGTTTATGTTATTCTCTAATCAGAATTGAAGTTTCACCTCGATAATCAGTATAATCAAAATTGTAGTAGATGATTATACATATTATTGAGGTAAAACTCATTCTGAGTATAAAACAGAAAAAACAGCATCAAAGGAACTTTAGCTACTTTTTGTTCTATTTTCTATTCTAGGACACAAATCATCTAGTTTTGATACTTGCTAAATAGGAGGTGCAAACACAAATCATATAGGTGTCATCATTTGTCTAGTGTGATATGTATAAAATTGTTTATGGTTGTCATAATAGCAAAGTGAAGCAGCTTAATTAGATCCCGAAATATGTATGCCTGAGCAGGCACAACCAATATTCAGGGATCCAAAAAGATATCCAGATATGGCAGATCCAAACCTGAAGAAAAATTTCCCAGAAAAGGATCTGAACCAAGTAGTTGCCATTGCAGCAATGTGCTTGCAGGAGGAAGCAGCAGCGCGTCCTTTGATGAGTGATGTTGTAACTGCTCTCAGTTTTCTTTCCACCAATCCTCCAGATCCTGCCACAAGTGGTGCTGCTGGAAGTAAAGCTAAGGACAGCGATCGCTCTAGCTCCCATGGAGAGAGTTCTTCTGATGAGGAGGACAACGGAAGTGCTTAAAATCAGGTTAGTGGAAAATACCAAGAAAGTGAAGATGCCTCAGAAACTGAGTATGATTATTATGACAATGAAAATCAACATTATTACAGTCCACAAGATAACAAAGAGACCAAGGAGTTCTGCTCCAAATCAAGCCGCAAGAGCAGCACCAAATCAAAGAATGGAGTCGCTTCTTTCATCACCAGAAGCAGTTCTATTTCAGATTCGGAAAAGGAACCGGCCACAAAAGCATTAGGAAAAAAAGTAGAAAGAGTAGCAAGAAATCTTCCTTAAGCCAAAAGAGCAGTAAGGAATCTTCTTTGAGCCAAAAGACCAGCAAAAAATCTTCTGTTAGAGTTTCAAGCCACAAGAAAAGCAAAGACAAGGGGTCTGAGGATGGTTCATCCCATTTAAGCCGCAATAGCAGCAGTGGTGGCGGCATTGTTTTTGAGCATAATGGTAGCCAGCCATCACTAGGGAATGTTTCAATTGGCCTAATCACCACTTAGAACTCAGACAATGACAGCACCATAAGGTCCGAGGAAAGGAGCAGCATGCATTTAGATCATATCAGCAGCAGGGGATCAGAGCATTCAGAATAGACATTCTTTACATTATCAATGCGTGGTTGCATCAACATCTTAATTTCCCATAATCATCAACATTAAGGAGGCTTGCACCCGCTTTCACATCACATGATGCTTGCTCTGTATACTTCTGTCAATGTTTGTTTGTTCATCAGTATGTATGGTGGAACGAAACAAGTGAGATAAGATAACCGTATCACATTTAAAACTTGAAACTCGAACAACCATGTATAGGTACACACACAGACACATATTTTTGTTTTGTTTTAGTAGGCTTCAGCTATAATTCTGTATCTACCTTAGTTCAAGAGAAAAGAGATAGGATAATGTGAATTTTCATTGAGGATTGCTGACATTAGTGATGATCCTCGTTTGTATTATATGTAATTAACAATTCTGGCAATTCTGATGTTATTCCTCTTGTTGTCACAAATTACATGTACATATGTATGCGGAAACCAAATCTTGTGCCCTGTCACAGATATCCCTATTGATTCATTCAATCCACTATAAATTTGTTTAGTAGCACCCTGCGGAGAAGAATGTTGGATCACAGGCTCAAGTGCTCAATTGCCATCTTATCTAAGTTTCAAATAACGCAACTTTATCAGTTAGCAAATTGAATTCATAGCGAGCTCATCTGAAATCCATTCTAAAATATATCATAGCACGTCAAACAAAGTTCTTCAATAAATTGAAACAAGGACCTCTATCATATATTCTTATATGTTAAAAGAGTAGTATCAGATACACACTGACATAACAAACAGAAGATCCGCCAAAACACAAACACGCACACATTTGCAGCTTGGTTAATTTATAACATTGCATTCGTTATAATGATAGGGAATGGGAAAAGAAAATTGAGGTAGCCAATTAATAACTGAGAAAACTTACACTATAATTCTTGGTAACTATCCACTTTACATATGAAGGAGAAGAAATGAAAAACCACATCATAGGAAGAGAAACAAAAATTTGACATGTAGGGTGTATGAGAGGACCAGCAACCGCAGCCATAACTTCACATATATATATTATGTTATGGATTTACATGATCTAGTGAAGAATAGAAAAAATCCATATCCATGGATTAGTAGTCACGGTAGATCTTTTTTGTGAAGTTGTTGGTTTTGACGTCGTGATCATTCAAGTTAAATGTTACTCTAAGATTACGCCGGGAACTAGCAATGTGGTTCTTATCCTTCTTGAGACACGGCTTCAGCTTAGTGATATGTTCAGAATGGGTGATTCTACCATGACGGGTCCATGTGTTTACTTTACCTGAGTCTCGTGAAGTATAGCCGCTAGAATAAAAAACCGGTTTTTCTCTGAAAGATCGTGACATGTTACTACTTACTTTGGTGTGCTTGCGAGACTCACCAGGCTTCACAAATGACTTTGAGATGGAGAAGGAGGGTTGTTTTTGTTTTGGGAAGCATCGAATTTTGTTGGAGTTGGAGATTTGACTGTGTTTGTGAGAAGAGAAAGATTGATTGTTACTAGTGTTGATGTTTGTGGACTTTGACAAATGACGTACGGTATGACAAGGTACGATGAGGAAAACGTTGCCAGGTGTGAGAATGGATTCGGGGCTAACAACAATCCAAGGAAACTTGAAGAAGTCTTGTCTTGTTACATAGTGTCTTGGATTCCTTTTCATCACTTCAGAAGCCATCATTGGGTTCATGTGTAACTCTACAAAGCCTCCAGCGTGGACCAGTTTTAGGTACTCGTTTTCTCTCTTAGTTTTAGTCTTAGTCTTGTTGGATTTTGACAACAATCCCATTGATTGTTGTGTTTTGTTCACTCTCATTCATTCAATTAATCACAAGTTTGGAAGAAGGGGGGTGGTGTGAGACTCAAGACTTGTATTTAAGGACTTTTTACAAAACCATACAAACAAAGTATTATGATATAATTTGACGGATCAAGCAATGTTTGGGTGGCTAACAAGCATGGAAGTGTTCGTTCTAAGATGATGACATGACATTTTCTTGTTTCGTGTGGACTTTTTGTATCCAAATCATCACATCTCACAGATGCCTCTTCCGGTATTCAAGTCAAACACGTTTCACTCTCCTCAATGCAACAACATGAGAACTATTTAGCACAGAGTTTCCAAAACTTGATGATTTGACGGAAAATACAAAGATCAAGATGCATAAGAGAATGAAATTTTGGAATGTTAATATGTATAAAATTGACTTTAACTAATAAAAAATATTCATATTCATCTCATTTTATTTTACACAAACAAAACTAAATGATTTTATCTTTCAAACTATAGATTTGCTTAGTTCATTCTCTACATTGGTTTGGTTTGGTTACTGTAATTTTTTTTCTTTTCTTTTTTATTGGTTCTATTTTATTTTATATATATTTACGTTCTGCAAATGATTGGTATTAAACAGAGATCTCATTTTCTATTGCGATACTTTTACATGTCTCTCTTTTAGTTTTACAAACATTTAATTCAATTATTTTTCACTTTGAATATACAAAATTGCAATTTTATATGATACTATATATAATTGAGTTTATGTTTTTACTTATTTTTTTATTTTTTGTACATATATTTCAAAAATACACTTTGAACATTAAAGGATTTCTTGTTTAGTTTATAAAGAGAGGAAAAAATAAATTATTTTACTAATATATCCTAATATATCCTTGTAATAGAAAAATAAAACTAATAAATTCAGGTACTCAGATTAAGAATGATTTAATCATCACAATCCACAAAGTTAATTATTCTCTAAAGTGCCAAAATATATTAGATGAAAAAGGAACAAATAGGAATGATACTGAACACATTATATTCTTTCATTGCCATTTTTTTAAAGTTGAATTTTTCTTTTCTCGTGGGCCATTAGGGTGGTTTTGTTTTCTCTTAGCCTTTGTTGTAGCCAGAAAACAACTAAAACATTGTTTGGTTGTATAATATATGTTTAATTCTTATAATTTAATCTCTTTTTATCTCTACCGTTGCGACAATGTTAGGTATATTGTTAATGTGATTGATTGATTGAATTAAATGTCTAATGCTGTGACACAACATAAACTAAAAGAAAATTAAAATGTAAACAGTAAATATCATAATAATTTTAAATCACAAGTACTAAAATTTGTACTTTTAAATTATATAAATTGAAAGATAACATTTGTGAAATTACATAGATAAAAATAAATATAAAAATTTAGCAGAACTAAATAGTAGAGTTAAGTAATTCTTATAAATGAACTTACCTTATTAATAAATGAACAAACTATAATTATTTCAATAACTTTATTTTAAATTAAATTATAATACACGACTAATCAATCAACTCACTTAAAAATATATATATATATATTTTTTATATTTTATATTTTATAATTTATTATTTAATTATATGTGTATTAGAATTATATCCTGAACATTTTTCTTATTTCAAAGTTTATTGTAACATCACTAATTTTTAAGTTTTCGAGGAGTTGAATTGAAAAGCTGTATAATAATGGGTATTATCTCCTGATAGGAGGATTGTGTGTTGATAACATAAAATCCGATGTGAACATCACTTTCATGATCATTTTTTCAGCATTTACTAGGCTAATATCATAGAAAACTGCATATAGAATCATTGGTCTCATCGTCATGTTTTTGGAGAAATTATTAGACAGAACCAAAATATTCTATATTTTTTCGATTGATTTCTGCGTTACACTAAATCAAAATTTTTAATTCATTAGAAAAAAAAATTAATAACTTCCAATCACATGTTATGTGAAGGACTTATCGAACTTTCTATAAACATGTATATCGAATATCATTGTATCAGGAGATGGGTGGAAATAAACTCTAGGATAATCAAACAGATTACCCAATTGAATCTTATCACATATTTATTTCATTCAGTTCTATTCATTATTAAATATACATCCAAATACACATTCTTGTGTGGAACTTTACAAACGCCATAATAATATTACAAAAAAGGTTGTACTGCAATTGAATTGTTATTACTACAAATCTATAACAAGATTTAAGATCAAAGATCTGGATTATTGCAAGAACAATTTTATTTCTTTAGTTTTGTTGGACCTGCATTTCATCAGAACACCTTTCGTCAGTGGAGCCATGAGGGAAATTTTTATGTGCCGTTGCGATAGTATTATATACATATATAATATGCATATCTTCAACCTTGTAATTTTCATTTACACTGTTCAAGTTTCATCACACACTTATATGACAACCAACGGAATATCCTTTATGTTTAAGAAGATTTGGAGCTCGGGGTGGTGGATGTTGTTGATGAGCTTTCATCCTTCTTTGGCTTCTGCAGAAACAGGAAACTAATGTCAATTTGATAAACACATGGTTACAACTATTGTCAATGGCCTTAAGCATATTAAGTTGTAATATGATTTTAGGAATATAAAAGAAGGTTCACACACTGACAGTTGACATACCATATAAAACATTTTACACAATTAACCATATATCATATGATAAGTTTTTAGACTTTGATAATAAAATTCCTATTAGTAATATATAATAGTTGGAAGTCCTATATCGCCTAGAGATATTACATGTATATAAGTGGGGAACAGTTCTTATCTTATAGACCAGTTTTATCAGATTGAGTTAGATACAAAACTCACATTTAACTTGCATGCTTATAACCTACATTTCTAATATGATATAGTAAAAACCAGTATAACCCTCGTTAATACTTGAGATGATATAATTCAGTATAATTCTTCCATCTATATTTTACTATAATTTTATTTATAATTAAATTATAGCGTAATTAGCATGAACTTTAAACTAAGGAATAACAAAGAGTATATACCATCCGCATTTCCATGTCCTTGCAAACCTTATCCAGTTCCTCAAAAACAACCTCAATGGTGGGGCGACCTTTGCTTGATTTGGCAACACACAACACTGCAATTTGAAGGATGGCTTCAAAGTCTGCCTTATTGAACTTTCCATATAGCCTTGGGTCTTCAAAATCAGATAGTGGACGTTTTCCCATACTCACATCTCTTGCCTATATAAACAATTTGAAATCATCTCACTTTGAATTGAAAGTTAGATAAATGTAATGCACACATTATTTATTGACCCTTTTTCTTTCTGCTCTACAAGTACCTTCCTAGTGAGCTGATCTCTGGCATCAAGATCCAACTCTATGACTTTCTGCCCTGACAAAATTTGTAGAGCAACAATACCAAAACTGTACACATCACTAGCACAGGTTAGCTTGGCATTACTCATATACTCTGGATCCATATAGCCTATGGTTCCTCTAACATCAGTAAAAACCTTGCTCTCTTTAATCCCCATCACCTTTGCCAATCCAAAATCCGACAGTTTGGCTTGGTATTTATCGGTCAAAAGAATGTTGGTAAGCTAAAAATTAAAATCAAGTGAGACATTACCATAATGCTAACTGAAAACATTAGTTTATATTCTACATATTTTCATGTTGTTTTCAAGTACATCACCTTAATATCTCTATGGACAACACAGCCCTCTATATGATGGTGGAGGTACTTGAGTGCAAATGAACAATCTCTCAAAATTATGACTCTTGTTTCCCATGTCAGATGGCTATCTCTTCCTGAACAAAACACATAAGTAAACATAGTTGTCAATGTTCACATTAGACATCCCAAATGATTGATAAAGAGTGAAGGATAAGAAAAGGGACATTACGCAAGAGATGTTGAGCAAGATTCCCATTTGCACAATGTTCATAGACTAGATATCTCTCGTCCCCCTCTATACAACATCCAAAGAGACAAACCAAGTTTCGATGGCGAAGCCTTGAAAGACCTTCAACTTCTCTAGTGAAAGATTCACAAGTGTTACTCTTGGTTAAATGTTTGATGGCCACTAATTGCCCACTTGGTAGAACACCTCTATACACTTGCCCTGCACTCCCACGTCCAAGGCTTACCTTTTCTCCACCATAATTCATAGCATTATCAATTTCTCTTTTGCTGAACCAATACAAACCAGACCACGCAGTGATCTCTTTCAACTCAGCCTGTCTACGACGCTTCTTCTTAAACAAACATTTTACTATAATAACCGCAACCAATATTGCAACCACCACTACCGTCACACTCAACAAGGGTTTCACCAAAGACCCTGAGGAGCCAAAAAAACATTATTCAATTCTAAACACCAAGATGTTTTCTGTTTTCGCTTTAAATAACAAAAAAAACTTTCACTTTGTTTTTAAAGATTTTGTAAAGGAATAGAGAAACAAGGTGACATTTTTGAAAGCATAATTTTAAAACAGTCAATTTCATTTCACGGTCAACTGCAATACGCAGTCAACCAACCAATTCTGTCATAAAATATATACATATATGCATACATATTTCTCTTTCTTCACATTTTATAACTGGTTGTCTGGTTCATAGCGTGTTGCAGTTATCTATCAAATATTTTTCTAGAACAGTTGATTGAAAAAAAAATGGTTTTCAACGATAATAATTAAGAGTTAGTGGTGTCAGTACTACTCTTGTTTGTTCCTGAAATTGGCAAGCAGCGTAAGAATTTGTTGACGAGGGGAGGATTGCTAGTTGCAATAACAACTGTAGCTGCTACACCGCATATGTTTCTATCAGTGTTGTTGTTACCCTTTCCCACTTGAGCATATAAACTATCTCTCAAGTTCAAGACTGCAGAGGTGCAATCTTCACAAGACTGAGCAAATGGTTTGTCGAAGTGGGAACATTTGTCCAATGCGTCTTTGTACTCTTGCATGTTCCTAACAACCTGCGAAACGAAGTTGGAGCATTTGGAGCTGCCTATGTACAAGTTGTCAAAGCCGCATGAACTAAGTGACATCCCTGCCTGCGGGTGAATTGATTGGCTGCAACTCTGCCATTGATCTTGTGTAAGGAACACTTGTGCTGTTGAGTTCTGAGCTTCCAAGGCTAACGCGTTGGACAAAACCGTCAGAACATTTCGACAGCACAAGGTTGTCGGAAACCCATCATTACCCCACTTGTTTATGTCCTCTTTCACATTCCCACACTCACCAAATGCCTCATATTCAGTCGTATTGAACGTTACAACACAAGTACCTACATCAATGATTAGATCACAAACTATTAGGACTCCTTCTATACTATCTGTACGTAGTTTTAATTAGTCAAGTGGAAAAATATAGACAATTAGTAGCATATAACTAACTAACTTACAAAACTTATACATCTAGATATTTTTTTTATTAGTTTTTTTTTCCCTTCTATATTATCTCTATATAGTTTTAATTAATTCTATATTCACTGAGAGTGAAATGAATGATCAACAACTCTAATAATAATACGTGATAAACAACTCTAATAACCGGTCAATTAGTTAATTAATTCTAAAAATATATATATGCGTGTTTATTTTTTATTAATTTTTTCTCTTTTTCCCTTTTTTTTTATATTTGTGTAGAAAATTGACTAAATTAGCTGCATATTCGAAATGATTATCAAACATTTCTATTGATGAAGTGTCTATTGATGAAGTGTTTTTAAGGTTAAATTGTAATGGTTAAGGTTAATATTACATCCATATTTAATAATTTAACATTAAAAAATAAAAATATTGATAAAAAACGAACAAGGTAAAAAGAAAAGGAAGAAGGACTTGACCTTGTGTGGAAGAATAGTGTGGGAATGTTGCAAGAAATAAAAATGCCAAGAAAAGTTGCGGAGGAGCTAGAAGAGGTTTTATTTTCATGTCCAAAAGACTTTCTTCACCCGTCCCAGAAATTAAAATAAGTCCATTGTGAAGCAGCGTAGCGCAGCGATGACGACAGAGCAAACAAAATTTTCCCGCAAGAGAAGTGGGATTGAGCAGATATAGTCTCATTTTTCATTGTAAAGATCGCTAAGGATGTGGATATTCTCGCTTACATACTACCCTCAGATAACAGCTTGCGTTCTATGCCTTGATTTCATCCCCAAACATTATAAACTTTCACATTTACTAATCATATTCTTTTGATTCCCCTTAGCCGATTATCCATGACTAGTTACTTGTATTCATAATGCACTTAACCCATTAGGTGGACTTTAGAAATCTTTATATATATAATATCAACTTTCAAGTTTAAAATTTGTTATTGATGTTATATATATGTATAAAAAAATCATAATGCATCTGAATTTTCTTTAATGACATCTCAATTACCAGAAGAATAATCCTGTATATATATCACAAGACACAAGGTTCTTAGTACTTTGCCTTATCCAATTTATCCTATCCTAAATCAGACTTTGTTTCCTATGACCCAGTACTTTAGTTGTTTTTTTTTTTTAAGAAAAAAAAAATGAATACTTTTTTTTTTTTACAGACTCAAGAGAGTAAATGAACAAAATGCATCGTCAATTATCGCCCAAAAAGTTATCAATGAACGAAAATTACAAAACAAAAAAAGGATTTAGTAATCAATAATTGCTAATTATCTTCTTGTTGTAACCTTGTTTGTTTCCATCTCTTGTGATCTAAATGCATCGCCTCTTTGTTTCACCATGTTCCTTATTTTACCATCTCTATTATTTATTTTTTGATTGGTAGGAATCAAAATTTTATTGTTGTTATAAACATTTTTTGTTTGTCTCATCTCATTGTTGTTATACATTTCTATCTATTAGATAAGGTTAACAAAAAAGAAGAAAGCTTTTTCAGCATACAAACTATCTTAATTATGATTTTAAAGTAATTATTAAAAAAATTATCAATTTTACATTTTTAATGGTTGTTAGGTAACACTTTAAAAAAAAATTTACACTATTATCATATTTTAATTAAAATATACATGCACTAGTCATATTATTTTTTTATATTATTGTTCAATTATAATATATTAGAAAGAGTTGGAGCATTTTCAATATTCTTTTGTACTAGATAGTTAGTATTTTAAAGTGGGCCTGAGGTATTGGACTTTGAATAGAGAGTCCATTTGCAATGAAATTTGGTAGCAAACGAAAGTGTGTGTTGTTGCTGAGTGCAGTGACGGGTCTTTTTGCAGTCCACACGAACACCATCTTCATCATCACCATCATCATCATGTTCTTATCTCATACTCATGTAACTCTAGCTCATCTTATACGACGCCGCTTCTTCTTTTCTCTTTCTCTTCTCTTCTCTTCACATTTTTCTTATTCCATTTCTTTCATTCCACCTTGCACTTGCCCTCATCTACGCCACAAGGCATATTTGTTTCCCACTCTCAAAACTACTTTTTTATTGTCATAGCATATTATCATGAACTAAATTTTGGAACTTGACTAATTACAACAACTGGGTATGCAATATCCTAAGCCAATTATGTTTTTAGTATACCATTTTGGGCCATGATTACCTCTGCATTCTAAAAAAACCATTTTTTATTGATCATGCTGATTTATGCTCCATTTTTTTTTGTATCAGGTTACATTTGGAGGCACATATATACATATATTATTGTTATATTATATGCATATATGGCAACGTGGGGTGCACATTCAATGTTGTTATCTCATGGAGAAAGCACTGGTACTCCCAATGTATGTATAAAAGCAGGGCTTACGGTTAGAGGTGGTGATTTGAAGTTTCAAAGAACAAGAGGGTTTAAATATGCTCCTACTGTGGTAGTGCTTAAAGTGTTATCCACTGCCACAAAGCCAACACGCTTGCACTTGTTAAGAAGACCTTATCGCTATTCTTGCAGTTTGGGTTTGCAACACAACCAAGGCAAAGGAAAAGGGTATTCTTCTCCCACTAATACTAAAAACATATCACGGGTAAGTAACTGCTGCATACTTTATCCTACTTCATAGTTCATAGTACATGAAACCATGCTTGCCCCTTGATTGAAAAATGCAAACTTTGTTCCTAAGATAACACCTTGATTGAACCATCTTCTGAGTTTAATTACCCTTTGTTTGGATAGGAACAGATATTCAAATTCGCGGCAGATCGAATGCTTGTTGTTCTCAAAGATTGGAGTAATTTACGCATCATGTCAGTGGTTGGCATATTAGTATCCATTTTAATGATCATTCCATCAGCTGATGCTGTTGATGCTCTCAAAACTTGTGCTTGCTTGTTGAAGGATTGCAGGTATACCTTGTTCTGCCATAATTTTTTTACTAGTCGTTAATTGTTAGATTTTTATCACAAGAAGGGTTTGAATCCTCGACCTTGTTTTGCTTTAATAACATATATATACCTTGCATTTCACCTAGACAGAATGATGAAAAGTTATACAATTGGTCTCCAATTTCATACTCTTTTGGTTTATGCAGGATAGAACTGGCTAAGTGTCTTTCAAACCCATCTTGTGCTGCCAATATTGCTTGTCTCCAGACTTGCAACAATCGACCTGATGAGACCGAATGCCAAGTTAGTCTTATACTTCAACATCAAATTCATGCCTGTGTCATTATTTACGTCTCCAAACCCTGCTTATGAAGCTTCTTTCTCTTCTTAATTTTTCCAGATTAAATGTGGAGATCTGTTTGAAAACAGTGTGGTTGATGAATTCAACGAGTGTGCGGTGTCAAGGAAGAAATGTGTACCTAAGAAATCTGATGTGGGAGAGTTTCCTGCTCCAAACCCCGATGTCCTTGTTAAGAGTTTTAACATTGCTGATTTTAGTGGCAAGTGGTTCATCAGTAGTGGCCTAAATCCTACCTTTGATGCCTTTGACTGCCAATTACATGAGTTTCACACAGAATCCAACAAACTTGTGGGTAATTTGTCATGGAGAATACGGACTCCAGATGCTGGATTTCTTACTAGGTCAGCTGTGCAAACATTTGTACAAGATCCTTCTTATCCAGGGATCCTCTACAATCATGACAACGAGTACCTTCACTACCAAGATGATTGGTAATTTCTTACTCATAAGCTCTCTTTTCAGTTTTTACTTAGCAATTGCGACTATACCCAATTGAAGCATATTGACCCGAGGGATGCACCAGAGCCAAAATAAGACTAGATTCCTACTTACTTGTAGTGTAAGGCACAACCTAAGCCATTCTCCCAATGACCAAATCGAGTTTCTTAATCAAGTTAGGAGAGTTAGAAAATGAAAGGGTTTTGGAAAAGAGAAAAGAGAGCCCAGTTCAAAAAAAAAAAACTTGAAGTTTTATTGATCATCAAAAAAGATTACAAGAATAGCGTATTTAAAACAGTGGCTAACAAATTAAGGGGAACTGTTAATCAGCAAGAAGATAGAAAATGTTTTTATTCCTTATAGATAAAAAAGAGAGTTTTGATCATTATCTGGAGTTTAAAATTCAGCAAACAAATTTTGAATAATTTAATTGATATGAAGCTCAACATAAGATTTTCACAATTTCACATATATATGGTAGAATTCATCACAGAATACTATGTTGATTCTAGATCCAATCATTGTTAACGGTTGGATTATCTACTGAAAAATCTCCTCTGGTTCGATCAACGGATGACAACACCAATTTGCAATTGCAAAAGCAATGTTCAGGTCCACTAATGATCCAATTCACTTAGACCATGAATTTGTTAGTCTAGCCTCTAACTCTAAACAAAATTCAGGTTTAGTTCAGGCACAATCAAGCTTGCAAACAAATTAGAACAAAATTAAGAAAGGGAAGTTTAAATCCAAAACAGAATTAAGAATAAGTCTCTGAATCCAAATCATTAGCCCTCCATAGCAATAACCATTGGAGAAACTAAAATATGCATAAAATGCGAACAAGGGAGGCAAAATCTTGAATCCAAAAGGTAACACAACTGCAAAGTCTATTTTCTCACAATGTTTTTCCTCCTCAATAACTGTCAATTCTTTCCTAATTCCAAGACTACCCATACTCCAACTACTAGCCCATGGGATAAGCTTTTCATTGATACCACATTCAAGTGTTTGAAGGAAGTAAATGTTATTTTCAAGTTTCAGAAGAAGAATACAACATATTTCTGTTCCTTTTACGAGTGCATACCTTAAATCATTTCACATTTGCAATATATTTTATTTGTATTCAAGATTGATCTGTAAAATTTAAAAGACTTACAAGCAATGATATAAATAAATGCAGGTATATTTTGTCGTCAAAGATTGAGAATAAACCAGATGACTACGTATTTGTATACTACCGAGGCAGAAACGATGCATGGGATGGTTATGGAGGTGCTGTTGTGTACACAAGAAGTACAGTTGTGCCTGAGTCCATAGTTCCTGAACTTGAAAGAGCAGCTAAGAGTGTTGGAAGAGACTTCAGCACGTTCATCAGAACAGATAACACATGTGGGCCAGAGCCTTCCCTTGTAGAAAGGTTTGAGAAAAAGGTTGAGGAAGGAGAAGAGACCATTGTGAGGGAAGTTGAACAATTAGAAGAAGAGGTAGAAAAGGTGGGAAAAACTGAACTAACATTGCTTCAGAGGTTGGCAGAAGGGTTAAAAGTATTTCAACAAGATGAGGAAAATTTCTTAAGAGAGCTATCAAAAGAAGAAATGGAGATACTTGACGGTCTCAAAATGGAAGCAAAGGAAGTAGAAGAGCTCTTTGGAAGTGCCTTGCCGATAAGAAAACTAAGATGAGTTCATGTTTGGATTACTTTCCGTGATCCATGTCTTGGTGAATTCTCATGTCGAAATGCACCAAAAGCAACAAATAATTGCTTCAATGATGCACGTCAGAGCTGTGTGGATGAGGATCCAAACACATAGTAAGTTTGAAAACCAAGTCAAGATAACTTCGCATTAAACTTTTTGATCATCTTAAGTTGCTCCTTGCTTTTATTCATTTACTATATATGTATATACGCATATGTTGCATGGATTTAGATATCTTTCCTCCTTAATCATTGCTTTCATGTTGACATACTAGTAGTTGCTCAAGTATTTCTAACTGCATTTTTCATTTGGATTGGAAATTCTGACTCGAGAAATGCTATATAGTATATACTTTCAGTGCTCTTTCTCAACTAATATATAACCATCAATCATATTAATCATTCTTATTAAGATATTAAACTTCCTGATTTACTATTTAATATTTTTCTGAGTATTAGCATGATTCTTGTTAAAAACATGATAAAAGTTGTCTTTTAGATCAACTTTACTTCGCAGTCAACGACAATATGCAGTCAACTCACTCACAGAATATATACATATACACATACGTATTTCTCTCTTTTCATATTTTATAATTAATTATTTGGTTGTCTATGTATTACATTTGTCTACTAAATATTTTTCCTTTTAGAATGACTTGTGATGTGGTTGATGAGATATTTGTTTTCTCCATTTTCTTTTCTGGTAATATATGCTACGTTTCTGTCTTCAAGGCATTTATAGCATCCCTTGATTTTTTCTTAAAAATAGTAAAGCGTAGCCTTTTATTCATTATCCAAATTATGCATTCTATCTTGTGAGTTCAATGGATAAAATCCTGTTTAAGGATGGGTTGTTCAACACCACACCACATGGATCACTAAAGAAGTGTGAATCCAAAGCAATTGTCATGGGCCTAAATTCTGAATCATCCAAGTTATCTGTCAGTGTCAATGTTTCTGGACCCATTGATCAAGTTTATTGTGGTTGGATAAGATGGATCTTAATCAATGGATAATATGGTCGAGGTCCTCAAACTTGAATTGCTAGTGAAGCCACGTCATCACTTATAGTATAAATGCTTGAATTGAAATGTCAAAAATAGACCACCAAACACATGACGAAAATTGGATTTTATTCCCACATTTCAAAATTAAAAAATTAATACTCTAGCCATTCTTTATCTCTTTTTTTTTTCAATTTCAATAAAGAAAAAAGAACAGATAAAGAATAGAGATGGACAAAAACGTGAAATGTGAACCTAAACAAAAATGGCCGTCGGTGTTTTATATAATGCATTTTCCATCTTAAAAGGTAGAGAGTCAAATGTTACGTTGAAATTAAAGAAATAGGTGTTACAAGTTTTGTGCAAGTGAGTTTGACATAATTTCACTGCCCGATGCATTACAGTGAGAACATCCAATTCCATGAATTACGCATGCAAACATGGTGAGACCATCACGTGGGGCAACTTCATTGTGTGATTGGTGGGATGATACAAGTTTTATTTTCACTTTGTGGATGAAAAAATAATGAGATGAGAAGGGACATAATATTATGGAACAAAACAAGGAAATTTTGTCATGTCGTGTGGTGCGCGTTCGTGTTGACTAATGGTCATGGATGTCCCTTACTTTCAAAGTGAGGCTCCCCCACTCTCCATTTATCATATCTTGACGTGTTTAGTGTCTTAGTGAATTATGATTTTCTATAGTAGTTTTATTTGTAATATTTACATTCCTTTTGTCATTATTCATTAAAACTTTTACTTTGAAAATAACATCACTAAATGATTAAGAATGATTAAAAAAGTTTAGATGTAACATATTTATCTATGATCATATCCACACAAATCCTGTTGCCACCACAATTTTGGTAGCCATGTTATATTTTTTATTCAGAAAAATATTGTTAATCAGCTAACTATCTTATAAAATATAAATAATTTTTTTTTACATTTTATATATATATATATATATATATTTTTTTTTTTTTTTTACATTTTATATATATATATATATATATATATATATATATTTCTTTTTTCATATTTTATGACTGATTATCTGCCGTATTTTACTTGTCTATTAAATATTTTTTATATATCTTATGCATTAATATTTTAAGTGCGTGGTTAGTTTAACATCAAGTCAAGTAGATTTTAATTTATTAAATGTATATTTAAATTAATTGAAAGTTTTAAAATGCTTTATATTTTTATAAAATGTGTGAAAGTAACTTGCTAAGTTGAAAATAATAAATATATACTTAAATAAACATTCTTAAAAGTTGAAAATAAATAGGGACCAAGTCAAATTTGGGATAACAAACTAATACGGAGTAATTTCATGTGCACCACGGTCGATACGGTTGTTTTTGGCGTTTTCCTTTCACACCGTGTTTTGTACTCTTCAAAGCTATTTTTCGAACCTAAGACCTATAACGCTTCACAGAACAGAACTCTCTTTCTGTTAAAAATAAAATTAATTAACTTCAATATATATTTATATATTTCATATAAAACTAAATTAATTTTGTTAATTTAATAACATTAAATATATTATTTAATACAAGTGTTGAAGCTAATTGGTAAATTAATCAAATAAAATAGTTCAAATTCAGTTTATTTATTTAGCTGATCTAATTTTGAATTAAAATTCAGTTCAATTAATTCATAAATTAAGTTAAACAAATGATTTAATAATAAGATGATAATAGAGAAAATAATAATTAATTAGTGGTATGTTTGACTCATTGCTCCTTGGGTTTGACTAAGAGCCTATTGTTTCTGCAAAATTGGTCGCACGACATCCGTTTTCTTCGCTGACTTGTGCACTATATGGTATTTGACTATCGGTTAATTTTCTCTTAAACAAAAAAAACGCATCGGTAAGTGAATCACCTCTGCTGAAATCAGAATACACTTTAACGTAATGTATATCCATCTTTAAATTCTTTATTGCAATTGTAACTAACTCGGAATTTTTTATTTTTCAATGAGAAAACAATTTAAGAAGAGAGAGAATGAAACAAAAGCGTGTACAAAACATGAGATCCAATCTATTAGAAGAAATAAATAAAAAGAGTGTAAAGCTTTAGAAAAAGTTTGGCAACTTTGTTAAGAGAGTTTGACAAGGAAAAGAGAGAAGGTGGGGGGGCCTAATGCCTAAGACATTGTGTTATAAAGGCAGAAGAGAAAGAGAGTGAACAGTGACAGTTTTTGCAGCAGCCATTAGCATTCAAAAATCCTAAGCTTTTTCAGATTAGTCATACTCCTCAACAGTAACACCCACCTACTTGTCAGCAAGTTTACTAAATTCCCCAAATCTAGGTACTTACTTACTACTTACCCATTCTTCCAGATCACAAGGTTCAGTCTTTATCCCTCTTCCTCTTCCTCTTTCCAATTCATTTCTCACATCCCTCATTCAATTCTAGATCGTTTCGTTTCTCCATCAACCACCAAAACCAAAATAAAAACAAACACACTCTTCCCCCTTTCAACTGTTATTTTATCTTTTTCCACCATTTGTCTCTATAGTAAAGGGAACATAATCAAAGCCTACCAAGGCCTGTTTGCCAGGTTCCCTTTTTGTGTTTCTTGACCAGTTATTAATATCACCCTCTTTCTATGTAGTCTTTATGATAACAACAAAAGTTAAAAAGGTTTTAAGTTGGAGTATTCTTTTAACCCTTTCTCTCTCTCATTTGGTTTGCTTCTTTTTCACTTTTCAGATTCTTTTGCTCTAAATTCTGAGCAGAGAATTTATATCCGTGTCTGAGGTTCTTTTTATTGGGAAGCCCCTCCACAAGGATCGTGTCTTTTGCCTTCACTATTATTCCTTTAAAGTTGAAACCATTGAAACCCCACTCCCATTTTTGTAGGACGCAACAGACAACAAACAACATCCATCTATTCATCAACAAACAAGAACCCCAAAATGGATGTAAGCCTTATTCTCACTCTCTCTTCACCCTTTTCGTTTTTCAGATCACTAATCATTACTTGCTTCTCTTTAGTTAATTGATTGATTGATTGTGTTATGATTTAATGTAATATTTAATATATAGGAATGCAAGAGAAGTGGTCAAATACCAGCGTTTGGAAACTGGGATTACGCAAACGAGTTACCAATAACTCAGTACTTCGAGAGTGCAAGACAAGCTGGTTTGGTTCGTTACAGTTCCTCTTCCGGTGAAAGTGATCCTTATGTTCGTCCCCATCACGATCTCTACGCCGTTGATTTTCAGAAACCTCTTCGAAAAATCCCACCTTCTAAAAAGGTCTTATTTTTATTTTAAAATTTATTTTAATAGTCTGTTTTAATTTTTATCACTACCATCCAATCCAATCCAACTTGCACAATCATTACTGGATTAAAAGTGTTATTATTATTGCATTACACAATAATCAAGTACTAGTACGTAGTAAAAAGCGTTTTTTGCACAATTTCAGTGTCTGCAATGTTTGTATGTGGTGTAGTACGGTGGGTTACATAAATGTGGTGGTTGATACAGGATGTGAAATCTGAAAACAAAGCACAAAAATTTGTTTTTTGTCTGTGTAAAGATGAGAGAAAGAAAGGTAAATAAATAAATAAATATTAATAATGTGGAAACTGTACAGGGAATGAGGAACAGGGCGCATGTTGTGGTTGTTAAGGATAAGGACAAGGATAAAGAGAGTGTGAAAATGAATATGAGAAAACAAGGGAAAGTGTGCGACGTGACGGAACAACCAAGGAAACCAATGATTAATGTACACGGCGTCGTTTCACAGCCTCGTGTTGTTAGAATTCCAAAACCTGTTGATGAAGATCTCTATAAGATCCCTCCAGAACTACTTCGTACAACTAAGAGGGTAAGTTTCTTTCTTCACCTAACACTTTTTTTTTTTTTTTGAATTTGTTGCATTTGTGTTTGACTTTGATGCATGTGCAGAAGAAAATGCTGGGTTTCATTTCAAAGTGTTTGGTCCCTGCTGCTTGCGTTTCGTGAGACAAGTGCTCTGTTTGGAAGGTGCATGCTTCGTGTGTTTTTCTTAGCAGCTAGCTATGTTGTGGTGTTTTTTTGTTGCACCCAGATGTTAAAATTAAAATGACTTTTTCTCTTTGGAATTTAGTGATTTTCTGATGTTGAGAATGAATGTAGTAATTAATTGTCTTAATTAAAATGGCTTTCGTATCCTTCGTGTGCATTTATTATTATTGTGTTTGAATTAAATGATTATTTGTTGGTGGAGCGTTTGAGACCATACGTGTGATGTCACACTAATAATAATAATAATAATAATACTAATTCATAGTCACTCACGGCATTGTTCTGACGGTGAAATTTACTACAAAGCGGAAGCGCGTGTTTGGGTCAGTGTCTGTAACCGCAAAAACGTGAAATATGCGGTACGGGTGGATTCCAATATTACCGTTGTTCAACTTCAACACGCACCCGAGAAAGATGAACCGGGTCCATTTTCATTTACATATATTCTCATGTTTCTAATGTTATTATGCATTGTGATAAACTTCTTCAAACAATTTTCAATATACATAGACTAATTATTTCCTTTCCAATTAATTCAACTTTAATTTAATTAGAATTACTTCCACTTGAAATTCGACTTCAATTTGAAATGCATATTCTTTTACCTTACCTTAACTGATTCAATTCAACTTTTTGTTCCCTCTATTTGATAAAAAATTATAATATGCTATTAGTTATTTTATAAAAAATGGAAGTAATATATAAGTAAATTTATCCAATTTGTATACTTCTTAATATAGTTTATATAGTTTACTCTTACTAATTTCAATTATAAAATAAGTTTTGATAAATACTAAGTAAGAATTGAACGGAATTTTTTTATTGAACTGTGTGAAATTACACCGGTCAAAACATATTCATTTATAATTTATATATTAAATATTTTTTTATTTTTTAAACTTCTTCCTTTTAAGCAAGATTCGTAAACCCTTTTCCTAAAATATCTCCATTGAATCTTGTATCAAAAAGTAAAAATATATGTATCATTTGACAACCGAATCTCTCTTAGATACAGATCATTCCATGAATATTATATTAAATAAGATAAAGTTTATTAACATGTGTTTATATTTAGTTTCAATTATTTTATTATTTATATTGGGGTGAGGAGGAAATACATAAATTTAATAATGCTAAATGTAATTTCTTTTATAAAATATTTTATTTTCCACAATATTTACACTTTAGCTTATTATATTTTTTTAGTTTATTTAAAAAACTAAAACTATGATATTTAATATCTTAATAAGTTCTAATTTGAATTCAACCGCGCATCACTATTTATTAGCATATTATTATTATTTTTCTTTTATTTTCATTGTCTCTTTGAATGAAACTTGGTTGCATGAACTTAAAAATGCAAACAAACATGCGCAAATGTAAGTTTTTACTAGTCTATAGAATTTAAATAAAAATTAAATTAAAATCATTTAACCTCCTAACCTAGCTTATTTAACCCAACATAACAAGTCAAATTAGTAAATCAAACAAAATATATATATATAATTTATTTAAAATTGTTATAATACCAGACAGAACAAGTTAATTTTTAAATATGGACGCACCTATTTTTAAATTTTTTTTACTCTTTCTCAACCTAAAATAGAAAATTATAAACCTATTTTTATTCTCTTCTCCTCTACCCTTCAATACTAAACATCGTAATCCATGAACAAATTATCTATATTTTCACTTTTTACTCTGAAGCTATAACTGTTTTGTAATCTTTTGGGATGAAAGAGTATGTTTTAATTTTTTAAGGCCAAATTAAGCAGTCATGCCTATGAAACATGGTTGAAATTAACGACAAATATGACAGCTATCACATGGGCTTTCATGCGTTTCAATCGAGCTTTAACAATCAAGAGTCATATCTAAAACTACATTTGTTTTGAGATTTATAAGCCTACAATGACAAGTTATGGCAGGCCTAGTAACTAGGTAGTTTTCGAAAGCAAATAGATTATACGTACCTCGTGAATCGTTAAGAAGGTGAGAATTCCCATGTCCTGTGTTTACTAACGTTTCTAAAAGTAACTTTAAAACAAATTAATTGTATAATTTCATCTCAAGATTACGTTACCATGATTAAAGTTAGGTAAAAATTTCTGAGGTACCATATAAATTATTTGAACTCAAATATATTTTTAGTATAAAGTTAAAGAAGAAAACCTTTATTAGAAATGATGTCATTTGATATTTTAATATAATTTTCAATGATTCGATATAAACTCAAATACTTATGTGGGTTTTCCTGATTAACTCACAGTTCGCACGAGTAAAAGAAATGCCTTTTTCTTCCAATAAAAGTAGAATTATGTTTAGATTTTTATTCTTGAAAAAAGCTTATTTTTTAAGAGGTGTATTTGTTTAACTTTTTCTTGATAAGAAGAAAATAGGAAAGAAATCAAATGCCATGTCTTAATGAAAAATGAGTTTTCTTTCTTCACTTCTACCAGTATATAGTTATGAATAATTACACGGCTAAATCAAAATTTCATCAAATGTGTTATAGTTCCTTTGTAGTCTGTAGATAAAATTTATTTTGTGCACAACTCAACGCAAGATTTGATTACAATTTATTTTAGGATATTATATCATTTTAGGAACTATTTACGTTTCAAATATATGACTCTTTTAAGAAATCTCTTATTTTTATAATTATTTTTTCCACTAATTAAAATAAAATGTTATAATTTAATAAGATAAATCTATTCTTTCTTTTACTAGGTTTGAAATATATTGTTTAACACATTACCCAAGTAGAATTAATTAACTAAAAAAATTAAGATGATGAATCTTAATAATTTCGAGAACAATTTTGTAAATTTAATAATAAATTTACTGTTACTAATTGTATTACATAATTTTTTTATAAATATAAATTAAGTAAAAGGTCTTAGTGTCTTACATGATCATAAATACACACTTTGTGGAATTTGCAGAAGAAAATGTGGGGTTTGGTTTGCAAGTGTTGGTGGCGTTTGGTGAGACGAGACAAGTGCTATACGTTGGAATTCAGATAGCTGTGTTGAGAGAGAGAGAGTGAATGTAATTCTCTTAATTGAATGTGTTTAGTCTCCTTCATCAACTATAGTAATTGGTGCTTGCATTTATTCCTATTAAATGTGGACTGATCCTATATATAGCTAAATGTCTTATGTCATACTATTAATTCTTAGACATGACATTTTCTTACCATGGAATTCCAACCAATAAATGATGGTCTTTCTAGAAAAGAGTGCTTATCAAGAATGTTTTAGAATATTAATTAGAAAATAAGTGAAAGAATTATTTTGTTAATTAATGTCTTAAAAATATTGTGGAAATGCAAAAAACATCACCATCAAAACAAGCATCCCAGTAGAAAAATGTTAGGAATGTGTTTGTGTATGTTTCATATAATTAATAGAAAATATTTTTCATTCTCTAATTAATATCTGTAAAGTACTGGTTAGTTTTTATCTAAAGATAATGGTAAAAACAATGTCTTTAGAGCAAGAGGAGAAGATCAATCCAATATGTTCTCAAATAACCTTTATTTTAGTTTTTGGTTTGTAAAATTACTTTTACCTAGTCATGGATATTCTGGACCTAAATCATGAGAAATTCTCTAGAGAGCAAGATTCATCTTTTGTTACATTTTTCCACTTGAATGGTATAATAGAAATTGCTTTATACAGATGAATATTGCTTTATATTCAAAAACCTTATTTTAAGATTGCTTTATACAGATTAAGAAATTCAATAAATTTTATTGTTTTTCATAAAATAGTTTTGAAAATTTCTATTATACCATTTTTCATTTGTACTCCACCAATAGATCCATATTAATTATAACTGTATAATTCATGTGATCTTAAATTATGAAAATGACAGATAAACCAGAACAATTTTGTTTTTTTTTAAAAAAAATCAATAATTAAAAAGGAATAGAGGAAGCAATACATATGTGTATTAAATGATATAATATTGTGTTAATCATTATTATATTTTGATTTAATCTATTCTATAATTATATATATAACTAATATTTTAGTATTTTGTGTAAATTCAAGGTGTTGTTTACTTTGATTTGATCTTAAAGATGAGGATATTTATAAGTAGTTACTATTCTTGAGTCATATTCAATGTGAAGTTCTTGTTTGATATATTCAATTTTTCAACTAATCAATTAGTTATATTAAATACTTTTAATTCAATTTTCTAATTATTCAACTTTTAGTTTTTTAATGTAGTAATTTTTTTATAATTTTTAATAACTTTTTGAACTATTCAGAAACTTAGCTAATTATGCCAAACAAACACTTAGTTTTATCCTAGCTAATTTTACATCAATTTTAATGCATCACACGCGTTAAATATACCTCATTAAGAAAAAAAAAAATCCCGGTAAATTGAGAATGAGGCTTACACAGTAATTTTAACTAGTAAAATGGGTTTTTAGCCCAAAAAGGGACAAAGCAAGCTATGTAACAGACGTGCCTAGCTCTATTTTGGTTGTAAGGCCTGATCCATTGGACCGATGGTGAAAATTTGGCTTAGCCCAACGGGCTGGTCCATTTGATGACTGCAATTGGAATTTCCACTACCACGAGTCTGCAGTCTCTCAATACATTGCACCTGCTTCAGAGTCACGTTTTTAGAGTTAAAATATAATGAAAACTATTAGTAAATTCAAATTAAACTACTATAAAATTATAATTTGTAGCAACGTATAAATGCATATAAAAAATAGAAAGAAAATTGTTGTAATGGGGATAATTAGAAAGAAAAAAATAATGTTGTAAAGGTGTCACAGAAAATGTTCTACGGTTAATATACCTCATTTGTTGCTTTTTTCACTATTTCAAAAGAAATTCAGATATTCATATTTTTGTTGAACATATATTTTTTCTAGAACAATTTTAACCTGAGCTAATTGACACTGTTAAGAATAATAAATCAAAACAGGTTTAATTAATAATTTAGTCTAATAAACAACTATAATACACATAAAATAGGAAGAAAATAATATATATATATATATATATATATATATATATATTCTTTAAGATAATCGACTGGTAAATTCAGTTGATTAGTTAGCTATAAAGAAAATTAATGTTTTTAATAAAATAAATTGTAAGCTTTAGTATCTTTACATCTAAGTTAATTTTTGGTCCCCATTATTAACACAACACAATTACTGACACAAATTTTTAACCCCATTTTGAAGTCAATTTTACCTAGTAGAAAAGTTTTGTTGTGGTGTTAACAACAGCCACATCAATCATCGTTCGTATACATTAATTACTACAAAAACCACAGGCCTTGCTGTGTTGCTCCGCACTTTCTGGCTACTGTCACGGAATGATATTAATATTATGCTTTTTTATCTGCTACTCGTAAAATTATATTGCCTATTATTTATTTATTTATGTATATATATATATATATATATATATATATATATATATATATATATATATATATATATATATATATATATAAGTTTTTCTCTTTCACTACTATCTGTCAAGTTTTGTAATACACTACACTACAGAAAAATCAAACCCTCCCCATGGCATATGTGCATGTTTAATATAACCATTTCCATTTGTAAATTTGGAATAGTTTTCATTTTGAGTTCGGTATAATGAATGCTAATTTTATTTTTGTGAACCAAGTTTTTAGACATAATATAAGAGCATAAAAATACTTCATAGAATAACTAAAACGGAAATCTAAGCATATTCATAGTCTGCTTTGTGTATTTCACTCAGTAATCAGTTACATTACCTTAACTTTCAGTTCAAGACTCCAAAATTTACAAGTGTTAAAGTTCAGAACCCGCTGATACACAGAATAAGAGTAAAATATAAATGTACATATATAGTTACTATGGCATGCTTGAGTCCCTTAGATGCATATTGTAAAACTTGAGTTAGCAAAAAAGATATAAAGAATGAAAGGAATTACCTAATTAAGTAGCAGAGAGACAAGACAAGGAGAAGAAGAAGCACATGTTGGAGAAGTGGAGCACGTGCAAAGAGTTGAGTGACATTTGAGAGCCACGAGAATTGCACGTGCCCTGCTTCTCCAACAAAGAGCTTCTCAACCAGTAAAGACTGTGTTATGCAGCTTGAGCTTCATGAGAATGGTATGTGGAAGTTGAACTAGACAAGAGGAAAGGCTCATATTTATAGATGCAACTTTAGAGAGGGAAAACAGATTTTATCTAATAAGGAAATTGGCAGAACAATGAGTGAAATAACAATTAATTGATTAAATAAATAAATAGAACTGTTCCATACCAATACCATCATGTCCAAGAAACCCAACTAGAGTTGTTGTATGTTCTAAAAATGTGAACTGAAAAATTCTCCTCCTAAAATTCAGCACAGACACATTATTTGTTTTTAATTGATACTATTAAAACTCACCCTTATTTCTGAGGGAGCAATGTTAACTGTTTGTTACATTCTTTATTGGCTATAAAAATTTATTAAAAATCACAAAACATATTATATCTTGTGATTTTTTTGGTGATTCGGATATGATATTCAATGAAATTCATGATTTATAGTAAATTTCGGTAAAAGAAAGTAGAAATAACATTTTTTTTAAGTATAAATATACCTACTTTATATTGGGCAAAAGTAAATCATAATTTACATTAGTAGACATTTTCATACTAGTTCTTAAAACAGGGAAAATTATAAAAAAAAATCCTCAATTAACATTTAATCTTTGAAGAATTTTCTTACCAAACTGTGTTAATTTGGATAACCTATACTATATATACTCAATCCTCTTGCATTTTATTTTTTTAATCTTATTTCATACATTTTTTTTTCTATAAATTTAATATCATTTCATACATAATTGGATGCATTAATAAATAAAATATATTAACCTAGAATGTTTATGTGTGACATCATCTAAGAAAGAGTAATATAAATGACAGAATGTCAATAGTTGAGAGATTTTACATATTTTTTCTTCTTTTAAGAATAATTTTTTTTTTTAAAAAAAACTGCTATTTAATTCAAGAAAAAATTGACTATTTAATGTCATGTAGGTAAAAAAGCCAACAACATGTCCTTTATATTCACTGCAGCAATGAGACAAGCTTTTCCTTGTACTAAATCAAATGCCAGCCTTTGGATCAAGAATTTTGGGCCATTCATGGATTCATGGTTGCCCTTTTTCCATTAATGAAGAATTAGATGGTGCAAGAAGTGGGTGAAGAATAATGTATGAGTGCACATAGGCTTTGCGTGTTGAGTGCAAGTTTCTGACTTGTGGGAGTTGTGGGAAGCTCCCTAGGTAGATATCATTCCCTATACGACTATATGTTTTAGGTCTTTTCCTTTTCCCCCAAAGTTTTTGGTGCTTTAACAGAGGCTAGACTACAAGCATTTCAAAGGAAGCATTAACACCCAAAGTAGAAAATGTGTAACAATAATGTGAAAAATATTTGCTAACCAACTGTAATAGTACTGTTAGCGTTTGATCCAATAATTAGTTTCAGAGTTAAAGTCACGATGTAATTACTGAAAAGGAATTGTCACGGATATGTATTAATTCTCTCATGGTGAAGGTAAGATAAGCCAAGTCATAATCGACTCGGATACATTTATGTTTTATGACTATTAAATAAAGTTGAATCAAGTTTACTGCGTGTGAAGAACACATTCAGCATGCACAACAACGGTTTTGTAAAGAGATGCTGTACATTTACAGAACACATGTGCATTTTTAAAGTTTGGATTAATATAAATATCAAGGTAAAAACTAACAGTTTCTTAGATACTTTTTGTGTGTCCGATGAAAATTAGAGTTTTTCTATATTAATCTAAATTTGCATCAAATGAAATGTCAACATAAAATAGAGGTAAAACTTGAATTCTAATATGCACTAAAAGCACATAAATAACTTCATCAGTCAAAAATCATTATTCTTTGTAAAAGGTTTATGATTTGATTTTAATGCATAATTATTGGTGACCACACTCTGTTCAGAGCAGATTGCAAAGTCTATAGTCCACAGCATGCGAGAATCTGTGACGTGCCACATTGGTTTATATATTTGTGAGGCGTTTCTACATAGGTCACGTTCTCACTTACGCGACCATCATTTCGATTTGGTGAATCGTCCACTGCAATATGAGTTGAAATGTGCGCAAAGGTTAAAAAACATAGTTCAATTACGCTTGCTTGTCACAATGGATGCCAATTTTTATTTGTACCTTTTCATGAGTGCATTGAAGAATTGATGAGGTCAATTCAATGAAAGGAAGAGTAATTTTTTGGTGTCATTTAAAAGATGGTTTGGAACTGTTATCATTTTAAAATTGCCATGCTCTTATATCTTGTGGAAGAGGAACTTAGATTCTTGATGAGATCATTGTCAAATCTAAGGACTTCAATATTGGCGTGTACATCCTACACTTGGTATGCAGTAAAAGCTTTGTTTGGTTACACACTCTTATTTCTCTAACGCATGTGAAGCTCAACCGTGCTTCCAAAGGGCTAAAATTCTACTGCATTTGATGTGTGTTTTTAACTATGCTTCAGAAAAAGAACAGCAACCCAACAAAAAGTGCGTCCTTCCTTGTCCATTAAAGTTGAGAAATGAGAAAATCTTTCAACTTATTTTCTCCGAATCTGAACATAGTTACATGTGACCTAAGACTTGTTAAATAGCAATATAGTGCAAGTATGGAGCCAATATCATTACCTCATTCTGTTTTCCCTTCTGTCACCAACACGGACCAACCCTTAGATTAGTGATGCCAATTAATGTCAGAGTAAGAAAATTACTCATTATTTGCCAAAATTCATAGAGTAGAGACCAGAAGACTTTAATTGAAGAACATAAGTTACTGAACACTTTTTTTTTTTTACTTGGTCCAGCACTACTTATGTTACAACAGAACGCGAATAAGTATGATTGGATTTAATGCAGTTCAAAAATGGCTGTATGAAATTTGCAGTTCACTTTTTTATGAAATTAGAACATACAACTCTAAGTTGGGTTTCTTCGACATGATGGTATCGGTATGGGAGAGTTATTTAATTTTTCATTCACTCATTGTTCTTGCCAATTTCACTCTAGTTGGGGTCCAAAATTCTCTGCTTTTAGAATTTATGTTGGACACTGAAAAAGCTTTCACCGTTTCTTCTACTTCTGGCCAATGTAGGGACAAATAAAACACCATATTTTCAACCAAAATGATTGGATACTTGCACAAGGAAGACATCGTGCGTTTAGTTACTGAATTTCATCCAGTTAATGATTGCAGGTAATGTTCATCAAATAAGGCAAAAGCATGACAAATGTAGAAAAAGTAATATAATTTTGTAACAGATGAATTTGAACCAGTTAGTAATTCAATTAAATACATATTTGTATAAAAATGTGAAAGTTATTATCCTAAGTACAATCATACACGAGGTTGACAGAGATAGATAACAATGAAGATACACCACTGCACTAAATGGATTAACAACTCTATGCTGAAAGCGCGATTCCTGCCTGTCCCATATCATTAGTTCAAGAAACCACAATTTATTTCTTGGCGTAAGTTATCAACATAGGGTTTTGTGGGGTTATCTTGAAACCTTGCAGCGCCTGCATAGCCACTGTGGATTGCATTTCATCTCCATATTCCACAAAAGCAATTCCTGGCTTTGTTTCAACCATTCTAACTTCCTTAAATCCAGGATATTGGAGAAAGAGCATTTGCAGCATCATGGGAGTTGACTCGTTGGGAAGATTCTGAATGAAGAGAATATTATTTGGTGGTGCAGGAGCCTCAGGTACCATAGATTTTGCACCACCTGGATAAGGAACCTGGGATAGTCTCAATGTTAGGAAGGGCAAGTGTAACAAAATAGAAGAAACTAAGTTAACAGAGTGCCCAGAAAGAATAGGAAACAAAGTTGTTCGTGCTTCTGTTGATTTGAATTGTTTGCTTTAGAACAGATAGTGTCATCTCTTCATAAATTTTATAGATGATAACAATGTATCTTCCAATCTCACTTTCTACTAAAAGGATAGGCAAACAGCGAATAGAAAGAAAATGTGTTCCAGTTAGAGACAAATTACTATAAGACAGAAAGAACTGCATAGGTTGTGATCAATGTAAATGGAACATATTACCAGCATATTAGTACGTCTTTTAATATGAACATTGATGAATGACACCCCCCCCCCCCAAGAAAAAAATAACAACAGCAGAAGAAACTTACAGCAGGTGTTGTACCATAAGCACCAGTATAAGCTGGATTTAGCATTCCAGCTAAATTAGCATCATGTTGGTCCTTTCGTTTTTTGCCTGCAAGAAAATTCAACAAGGTTTACGTTCAGAAGAAAACATGTACACTTTTATGATCGATACTGAGCTTTTCAGCAAGAGTTGCATCCACCTAGATGTTTAACGATGTAGAATAAGCAAGTCCCTAGTGTTCGGAAACATAAAAATTATCACAGGGTAAAAAGGCCAAACTTTCATGTACAGCAATTGGTTATTGATTATGTAATGCATTTAATAAAACATGTAAATTTATATGGTCCATAAAATAACTAGACATGCCTTAAGACATAAGAGCCTAAAGGCAGGTTGGAGTCAATAATACCCCAAGAATAATATTTTGAAGGGGAGACAATACCCCAAGAGACAAAATAGTCCCTTTATTTTCAAGGACACGAATTCTACTGAATCTTATTGTCATTATAAAACATTCAGTGCTTCGGGCCCTCTCTTTATGGAAGAGATGAACTCTAATTTAGTTTTTTTGTTCCCAAACGGCCTACAGGTTTAAAACTTAACAGTGAAACATCCTTAAATAAAAAGAATACAGAGCTTAAAGGGTGTTGTACCTTTATCATCATGCCTCTTACGTTTTTCCCTAGGAACAAAAGTACCATCTGCTTTGGCTATAACATCAGATTTGGTCTTTGCATACTGTATTCTCTGGACAGATGGTAATATCAAATTCAGTTTTCTTGAAAAGGATAAGTTCTACAGCACTCACAAATTGAGAGAAAACTGTAGTATAACATGGATCAGAAGCAGAAAGTAAGCAGATGAAGTAAAACAGATTAGCAAGTTGTTTGGATTAAACAGTTCCTTTTTCCCCAAAATAAAAAGGAATAAAGAAAATATAAGGTGGTGCTTGGTTTGAGGAATTGCTTTCTGTTTTCATTATCTGAAAACTGTGAAAACGGAGCCACAGTGTTTCCTTATTTACACCCAATTTTGAAAATATTTTCATGAAAACATTTTCAAAAAAATCAACCAAACACGTTTTCAGCTCTATTTTCTATTTTCAGTGGAAATGATAACAGGAAACACTCAAACCAACCACCACCTAAGTGTTCTCATTAAAAATAAATACAAATGAGATGGATGATTATAATTATGCTCATTCCTAAAAAGAATTCTACAACTTTTTCATTTGACTAGGTTATTTAGAGTCAAAATTCTATTTCAGCATGTGAGGTAAAATGGAGACGCGAAGAAGGGAAAACCTATGAAAACAGTTATACTAGAGATTTGATAAATATCAATCAAGTCAAGCCAACAAGACTACAGAATCATATTCATATCTTATATTAGCAGGTGAACCGTGTATATGACCAATCAAAATAAATCTCCACAGAACAAAGTGAGCAACCATTATTGATACAGAAAATGATATAAGCAATTTACATAGCCTGAGAACATTCAGATGGAAATAATTGTCAATTTCTTTGCTTAATAGAATTACAATAACAATCTTCCCTTATTGAGGATGAGAATTGAGATGAATCCTAGAGGCTACATGAACTATAGCGCAGTTAATTCGGCACAAAGTGATAAACCACCGACAAATCTAGGTTAAATTAATCATAATTGTATTTGTTCTAGTCAATGGATCCTGTACACTAGTTCTACTCGCCAAGATCTTAACAACAGTTTTTCCCAGAGTTCTTGGATATCACTATCTATAATCTTGTGTTCCTACTGAGAAAATAACTTCAATTTTTATGCAGTGAGGTGAGTGGATTTGAACCTAACTAATAAAGAGAACTTATTCCCTCACAGACTCGCTGCATAGCAAACAAGATGCCCGCAAGTGCTACTTGTCAAATGTTGACAGCAATTTGACCAAACATTTGTCTTCTTCCTTCAGCATTTCCATTTCCCGTGAACAAAGTAATATCTATGGAAAAGAATAGAGTACATAATGATAGACAAACATTGCTCTGCAACGTTCCTCTTCTTTACTATTATTATTATTATCTATTTAATCTTGTGGCACACAAATAATGCAAAATTTCAAAACAATTTTCTGTCATATCTGCAAACTAGATATTGTTATAGTTCTTCACAGATGGTAGCATTAGATATTAGAATCACACAAAACCAGATAATTTCAACCAGCAAAAAAAACCCTAATTAATTAAAATTTAAAACTATACAACAAGCACCAATTTTAAACAAAAATGTAAAGAAGCATATGATGTAATACCATGGGCTTATCGTAGAAGGGGAAACCTTGCATTTGCCTTAGGGCATTGGAAGCAGAAGCAACATCTTCAAAGACCACCCAAGCTTGACCTTTGTGCTTTAGGGTTTTGAAAGCTAAAACCTCAAGTATCTTCCCGAACTGAGTGAAAACCGCGTTCAAAGACTTTTTCAACTCTGCATCCAACAACATACAAGAATTCAAAAAAACGTGTAAAATGCATCGAAAGTGAAGTGGCGAAAACGCGAAACAAATAGCGTACCTTCAATCTTAATCTTCTCATTGAGGTTGTTGATGTAGATTGTGTTGTTTTGAGGGGTTTCAGGTGTCGCATTCACTTCAGACATTTTGCTATCTCCAAGTCGAAGCGATTTTGCACGACCACGGTAAAGTAAAACCCTAAGCCACTGCGGGGGAAGGAGCACCTGAGTTTCAAAACCATTGGGCTTTCGATTCTTGTATTCTTTGGGCCTAAAGAACTCTACCCACTAATTATGGATCACGCTATTCACAAGCCCTTTTTCTCTTCACACCCATACTTTTCCATATTCCCAAAATATCCTTGTTCCTTTCCTCTCTTCTTCACACTATTTTTTTAAACATATCTTGTAGAAATTGGTTTTTGTAAACTAATGATGTTGTAAAAAATTAAAACAACTAGTTTTCATAATGTAATTTGTTTATATATTACATGAACCAATTTTTATGATGTGTTAGAATATTACTACATTACAAATTACAAAAATCAATTTTCACAAAAGGTTATTTTATTAAAATAAATTACAAAAAGTAAGTTGGTGATGCGAAGATAAAAGGGGATATAAATAGCATCTATTTTATTTGATCCCTCTTGTTGGCCAATATCTGTTAATAAATAAATTCTTTAAAAATAAGTTAAGTTATTCCTTTGATCCCTTTTTTGTTTAATTTATTCAATTCAGTCTTTATTTTTAAAATGTTCAAGATGGTCTCCTAATTTTCTGAAAATATTTAATGTTGTTATTTGGTTTTATAATTTATTACAAGGAAAAGAACACATAATTATATTAAATTCTGTATTCATCTAAATAAAAAAAAAATTGTACATCAATCCTTGTTTTTTGGTTTTGATTTAGTCACATCTTGTACTTATTTTAGGCTTCTTTTTGCAGTAAAATTTATATAATAAAATAATTAAACATTCAATTATTTTTCAATTAATTCTTAAACTTATTATTATTATAACAGATTCTTCTACTGAGTTTAGAAATTATACTCAACGGTAAATAAATTTGAACCGTTTTTTGTTGGCAAAAAATAATGTGCATTCATTCTTAATTTTGTGTATTTTGAAAATAGATAATATGAGTTTTAACATTTCATTTAAAGTAGTTGTTAATCCTTTGAGAGAATAGAAAGAAAGTGTGACAATAACAAATTTTCAATTACATCTATACAAGTAAGTATGTTTCATCCTAATTTTAGTTACTAATTTTCTAATAAGTCATTCATTCACACGCATGCATGCACTGGCTTTCCTTGGATTATGATTCACGCTAATGAGTAGACAAAAATACTGGAAATCATGATTATGATTGATTGGGGTAAGACAAATCTAAGTTCAACTTGCATTGATTGATAACCCAAAAATGATATCCACTTGGAACAAGTTGAGGGCACTAGGAAAGTTCTCAAAAAACTTGAACTTGTAGAGAAGAGTATGTACGTAACTATGCATGTAACAACCACACTAATTGAGCACATGTGAGTCAAATGGAAAACATGGGCAGGTTCAACTCACTACTCATATATGTCTCACTCATCCACCACCATTGACTCGTTGACTACTTCCAATTCATGACTTTACACCTTTCCCAGTTGCCACCTCTAACATTCATTATAACACCTTCTATGAAATTTACCATGTCCCACCATTCCACATAAATAATTTCATACCTTAATCATGCACCGAAATTTCATATCACTTTCCTTACACCTCTCCCCTATATATAAATACATAATCACTCAGCAACTCAATTCAATTCAATTTAAAAAAGAGAGAGCGAGTCCCAAACTATATAATATATAGATAACTTAGAATTTGGGTTTCTAATTTTAATTTAATCAGACATGGCTCGCTCTTTCGCTAACGCCAAGATTTTCTCTGCTCTTATCCTAGATGGATTCTCCAATACTATCACCAGGTATTGTAATTATTTTTAAATTGAATTTTGTTTTTATGATTATTAAATTAAATTTGTTATATAGTGAATAAATTATTGACATGATGGGTGGTTTTATGAACAGAAGAGGGTACTGGGTGGGAAGACAAAGCGCAACAAGAGTGGGTTCATCAATAAACGGGAAAATGGCACAAAATTCAGGGGAAGACAAAGGTGTTTCTACGTACAAGGTTTCGTGGGTGCCAGATCCTGTCACTGGTTACTACAAACCCGAAAATGTTAACGAGATTGATGTTGCTGATTTGCGTGCTACCCTTCTCCGCAAAAAATTCAATAATTAATTTCAACTAAATTTTTTCTTATTTTTGTTTATCATAAAGGTTACTACTTTATAAAGAGAAGATGTTGATCCACGTTTGTGTGGTTGTTATTTATAGGTGTACCTGGTGTTTACTTTTAGATGTCAGTATTATGACTATTAGCAGCTAATCACAATTGCAAGGTCTTCTAATTTTAAATATTGATTGATTACTTGAAGGTTTTTTGTCTCCTTTGAATTGGATTCTGTGTGATGGAATTCTTGCTTGCATAGAACAACCTGAGAGATAATAGATCTTAATAGATAATTTGTATTGTTTGGGAAAATTGTTACTTTTTAAGTATTTATATGTAAAAAAATTATATATCGAACATGGTATATTTGTGATTTGAATAATAGTGTTTCTTTTTAACTATATTGATAATCAATTGCAGAGAAGAAGAAAAAAATCTTCAATATCTCACTTCCACGCACCTGGGTAAAAAAGAAATATTAGTAGAAAACTGTTTAACATTTTCGACAGAATAAATTGTTTGAGAGGGGTAACGACCTATAATTTAATATGTTTAGTTGCTTTCAAATTTAGTGCTGGACATGATGGATAATAATTCATTCTATGATATTTTTAGGATAATTTAGTCTTATTATTTTTTTATATTTTTTTCCTTTTCACTATGGTGCACTTAGATTATATATATTATTCGAATAGAGTTCTAGTTCTTCATTTTTTTCATTCGATCTTTTTTTCCCTTCTCTCTCTATATTTGTATTGTTAATAAGATATAACAACAATTTCTATTTATGCCACAACTTTTGCAAACTCATGGAATTACCACTGCCCATACAACCTTACAGTATTATTGGAAAACCTACAAAAGAAGAGATAATTAAATTTTTTGCATCTGGCAGTTATTTAATGCCAATATTTAATCTTGACATTTTCCATCAATTGCTTCATATTGAGCTCAACAGACTTAGATATATGTGCATTTTCTGCCAATTGCCACAATTATTTGTTTGCTCAACTGCATGAGAAAAACCCCACACCACACCATTGCAAGCGTTGCATCCTACCCTTTTAAGAAGAACTCAAATACTCAATCAATAAATAACTTTCTTCTTATTTTGACACCCTTTATGGAAAGTCTCTTATCTTGACATAATTTCTGTATTAGATAAGTTCAACAAAGAAGGAATTCAGTTTCGGAATAACTTCTACTCTAAATACCTCCACTTTGTTAACACAATTCGTTGCCACGAGTCTGAAAAAAAATTCCCCATAAGCCGTTCTTGAATTGTTAATACTTTATATGCTAATTTTATTGAGTAAACTCACCTGATTCTCATTCATCTTTATATCCGTGACACACAAAACAATTTTTTTATCCTTTAATAGTGCCCCTTGAACCTAACAATCGTGCCATAAAAAAAATGTTATACCAACCTTCTTGGCATTATGAGATTCTATTAATTCTGATTAAATGATGGTTATCCAAACAAACACATTTATCACAAATAAAGATGGATATATGTTTGATCGGTCATCAATAATTTATTTTTAGATAAGAACCATGACATTATGATTGTGGGGATATTTTTACTTGATCCTATGATGGACGTCAATGTTCTTATCAAATTCTGGTGAGTCAAGTTAAGGTCGGCTTCTCGATCGTGGATGACATTGATGATGATGTAAGACATCATTTCAAATTTCGTGCGGCAGGAGGTAGGTACCTGCAAAGACTCCAATGATTAAGTCAGTATTAATCAGAATAAAACTAGATTAGAATTAGGATTTTCAAAATTAACAAATCTGATTAATAAATGTCTATTTATAAAAATAAATCATTAAAGATAAATAAGTAATTATAATCTAAAAAAAAATTTGAATCTACGTCGGTACATTGGTAAACCTCGGACCGTTACATATATCATTAATTTGGGCCTGTAGTTTGGGCTTATATCATTGGATTGGGTTCGGATTATTACAGTACCGTTTCTGTTACTTCATGTCTCTTTCCACGCTTTTTTCTTTTTTCTTTCACTTCAGTTTCTAAAGTCTAATTTCCTTAAACAGTTGCAACATCCCTTTCACGTTACGATTCAACCAACCTAACCTATTCTGATCTTGGAAGTTGGAAACCTCAAACCATACACATCAAGATCATGATGCCTGGATTCATTTTACCATTTTCTTTTTCAAGGATGTAAAACTAAAGGCATACATTTACTAGTATCCTAAAAACTTCTTTCTAGTTCCAGATGCTGAATTCACATGCAAGGTGTGTGCACAGTTGATATTAAATTTTACTCCAAATAAATAAAAATGCTGTGTTAGAACATCCCTTAATTAGTTGAGAATTGATGAGCCATAAAGTTGGTCAGTTGATGTAGAATGTCATGCCTTTAGGAAACAGTGTAATCAATAAGATAGTGTTATTATTATATTAATATTATTGAAAATCACGTCGATTTGATTAAAACAATGAGGAAAAGTCTACAACCTTATGATATTGGGGAGCCTTTTTTGTGTTTGGTTGTCGATTGGTGATCGGTGATTGTACCATCCTCCGTTATTTTCTTTACAATCTCAGAAGGATGTGCCCCCAAATTGAAATTAAAGACCACTTAAAAGAAACAATAAAACACATTACATATGGTAATTAGACACTATCTCTTTGTAGTTTTATATGCTAGTGACCAGGGACAATGGTTTGATGATAATTATATAGTTGTACTAATATTAATTAAATTCTGTTTCAAATGCTTTTAAAATCAACCATCCTTAGTTTAGATGATAAGAAAGTTCAATTAAGAAAGATCAATTTGAATTTCACATGCTTAATGACACAAAGATATTATAATCATTCTTAAAAGAAGACTGATTATACATGATCCTTGGTTAAAGACTTACTTCTGTTCTGTTGAGGAGACTTTAATGGTTATAATGGGACTCAATCTCATGGCAACGAGATGTCTTCTCACGCGAAACATAGAGACGATGTTTCAATAACTCTAACAATAAGGTACAATCTCTATCAACAGGTGCAAAGAATCTCGTGTCAGGTGTAAAGAATTCTATAATAAATTTTAGCACCATGTTATAAATGCGGTGATGAGTCTAACTTAACCCTATAAAATTAAATTGGAAAGTGAAAATTGTTCTTCACTTATGTACATGCGACATGACTTACCTCTAAGCCACTTATCTACATGTGACATGACTTATCTCTAAGTCACGTGGGATTTGTAACGATTCAGTCACCGTCCTGGACTACTCTCACTAAGCCTTAGTATTATGGGATTGAGGGACACAAGTTAGGTCGAATGAAAGGCTCCTATAAATGAAAAAGATACATTTTTTGAGTACTTTTGATTTGTACTACAACTCTAGGTGGTCAATTCATTGAAGACATGGTCCATTATTGAACAATATTATATTAAAGTGAAATGGGTCACAGGAAAAATGTGCTCTGTGAAATGAATAAGATTCCAAGATATGAATTTGAAGTGAGGTTGATAGGGCATTCGTTCGTTTCGTTGTCCTTGTTCACAATTATGATTATCTTATAGACTGTAGCCAAAAAGTGACAGAGGCGTTCCATTACTCAAATTCCTGCAGTTTTCACTTCGGCCAACAATCATGATGCTCATAGATTACTTTGGAACAAGCTGTGTGGAGCCCGTGCTCACGAACATGCTTAGAAATTATAGTTTTTTCGTAGCAGTTGGTGACGTATTATTGTGCCCACTAAAAGGACCTCCCAAATTCCTTTTCGTACATTATATCAAATCTAGATAATTTTTTTAATTATTTCGTTAGAGTCAATTCAATTTTGCCAAAAATGTTAGATACTTGCAATTTATTTTTGTCATCTTGTACTAATTCCAACAGTAAGGTTAGAGTACTAGTAGTGTGTGAGAAGAGTAATGTGCAACATATGTTAATTACTACTCAAATTTGAACACAGATTTTGGTCTATCCACAATACCCATGTAAGTGAAGAGAGTTTCTTAAACATGGACTTTAGATAAGCATTGGCTATATTTTTTGTGTACACGTTAGCTCCTTCAAGGGTACTAGTACTTTATATGCAACGGTTCCTTCTGGATAAGTTAATTCTACTAAAATTGCTCTAAACTAAAAGGTTAAAAATCAATCTAAATGAACCAAGAACTAATTGAATTTTGCGACTAAGCTCGTCGCCACTCTACTCACCAACCTTTTGCAGCAAACCTAGTATAATATGCCAAGCCACAATGATGGCAATTTTATTTTATTGAAGTAATCATTACCAATGCGACTAATAAATGAAACAAAAGCTCTAGGTGCAAAGAACCTTATTTAGAAAGGCACGATCACAGTAATCATAACATACCATACCATACCATACCAATCCACCGCTTCTATTCCTTCCTTGTGATATTTTCGAAGACGGGTGGAACAAGTTAACGAAACACATTTGACTGAATAACAAGTTAGTCAGCAGTCACGACATCATTACGAATCTGAATAGTTAGGCATGAATAGCTCCGAGTCACTTAGAATATTCTAACTTCTCGTTGAAACTATTGGTGCCTAACACTGAACTTATATCATAAAAATAAATTTGAGTAAAGAAGAGGTGCAAAAGTCAAAATACTGTCATCAATTTAGATATCAAAATAAATGAACATATATATAATCAATTCATAAACTTATAGCAATCAATCCATCTTCTAATTGGTGGTTTAAAGTGTAAACAAAGAAAGTTCGGTAAAGATAGAGCAAAAAACACGGTGCCGACACTCTTGTATGGTTGGCGAGTGAAAGAAAACAAAAGCAGCCCCTACCCCACTCCTACACTCACACTCTGATTAGTTATCCTTTCTCAAGTTAGCAGCAACGAAAACCACATACAAATACAATAGCTCCAATACCAAAATACAAACAGACACTTTGTCAGCACTCAAAGTTGGTTGGCTACACGACAAACAAGTGTAGAATATTTACAAATTTGGGAAGCAAAAACAACAATCACGGGCTGTCAGGCAATGAGAAAAACAGAAGAATATAGTACCTTTAGCAAAGAAAAGAGCTTTCTAAAAAGCAATAAAGAATCAAAACAGAAATGAAATAAAGGAATTAGTAAAAACACTTTGCTCATTCACACAGATTGTAAGTGAAAATACTGTACATAATATGTGAACTTCTCTTTCCCATTTTTACAGCTACCCGAGATGATTTGTACTGAAGAACACAAGAAAACTATTTACAAAGAGTTGATTTTCTAATTCTCAAGATTCAATCTAATTTCACTAAGCAGTGTGAGTTAAGGAGAGGGATCTGTTCAGCCTCTCAAGAATACTGTTAGCCTTCCTTTTTGCCCTTGAAGTTCCACATTGTGAAAGCTTTGACAGTGTACCATTGGCCTTTTCTTCTTCTCTAATGTCCTTCAACTTTGTTCTATCACTAAAACAGATTGTATACAGAATTGCAACACAATTTTCCTTGCTCCTCTCTGATGTGCTTTCCCTAATAATCCCCAATAACAAAGGAACACCACCTAGATCACCCATTTCTTCAACAGCCTTGGGATGACTAGAGAGAAGAGCCAGTATAGCTAACAATTCATCAACCAGAATGTGGTCCATCATCTTGTTCAGAATAACCCGAACCGCCCCATCTTGCACAGTCCTCCCTTTATTCTCATGCACAAGACACAAGTTGAATACAGCAGAAGCAGCATCTTTCATGACCAATGGGTGTCCTTCATCCAAAAGCTCAAGCAAATGCCTGATAGCCCCAGATTTTCCAATGATATGCTTGTTGGAATCAAGGGCCGACAGCGTGAAGATCGCAGCCGCAGCATTGCTTCTTGTTTGAATTGTTCCACATTTCAATGCATCAATAAGCAGAGAAATCACAGCAGGATCCTCTGCAAAGGTCTTCTTATTATCATCATGAATGGAAAGATTCAAAACGGTGGTGATCAAGTCCTCATGGAGATCAGGATCAGTAGAAGCCGCCGCACCAGGTGATGACAAAGGACTCAGCAACTGTGGAATAACATCACTGGATTCCCCAACAAGGGTCCGAATTGAAGGCATTCGCTTTGTCAAAAGGCGAAGCTCTTTAGCAGCTTGTTTCTGATCAGGAACAGACAAAGACAACTTGTGAAGCAATGAATTCAAATGAGTTCTGTCTGCATTGGTAACTACTTCATCAACATCATTCACAGGCTTAGGTAACTCAATTCCACGTTCCTTACACCAATGCAGAATCATGTCCCGAACCAAGTAATTAGGAGTTAGAATTGAGTGTGAGAGAACCTGTTCAGTCCGAGGACACGTTCTGTTACCCTCATTCAACCACCTCTCAATAAATGCCCTATCATAAGTCTGCATCATCATCATCATCATCAATCATCATCATCATCATCACCATCATTATCAACAACAACAATAACAATAACAACAACAACACAAAGGTTATGAAAATAATTAGGACATATAACACATTCATTAATCAAAGATAATCACAATTACACTTTCTAATTTCTACCAGCATATCATAAACTGATTATACTTAATAAAACAATTAACAATTAATTATAAACACGAATATTAGGTGTTGACGGTGATTACTGATAACTATTACTGTTTTATAGAATAAAATAAAAAGGAATTGGAAAAGAAAAAGAAAAAGAAAAGAAAAGAAAAGAAAAGGGGAACTAACCTGACCGGTGGATAAGATAACGGGATCGGTCATCAATTGAGTTGAAATGGGGCAACGAAAATGGGGAGGAACGGGAAAATCTTGAACGGAGTTAGAGAACTTCAAATTTCTGAGGGCGGTAAGAGTGGCGATGGCGTCGTCGGCGGTTTGTGAAGTGTAGTCATCGGCGTCGGAATCGGAGTCGACGATGGCTTTAACGAATTCACGCAATTTGTGTTTCAATTCAGACACCGACACTTCTATGCTTCTCTCTCTCTTAGCCATTATTATTATTATTAGCACTCAAAATTCATTCTACGCTTTTATGCTCTCTAATTTGTGTGAGTGAGACAGTTATGTTATTATGACCCGTAATTAACAAGATTATAAACCGTAGGGAATGTCCGTCATGCCTCACACGTCACACACACTACACAATTTTCATTTACTCTCTCTCTCTCTCCCGCCTCTTCACAATGCACATTCCGCGTAGCGTAAGCTGACAAGTGTAATATATAAAAGGGGTTAGAAATTAATTTTGTCGATTACACTTGAAATAATATTATTTTTATTTTGAAAATTTAAAATTAATTCTAAAAATTTTGTAGTGTTACTAGTCAGAATTTATTAAGTCAATTAAGTAGTTTGGTATGGTATTTTAATAAAATATTAATAAATATTATTTTTATTATAAGTAAATGACCTGAGTGATGTTGATTATTTCACGTAATTGGAATAATGTCTGGTTAAATTTCGTTAAAATAAAATTGAGATTAACGGATATTGTTTTAGTGAGAGGAAAGATATAAATAAGAAGAATCTAAATAATAAAATGAATGTAACATTTTATTATTTATGTTGTTCTTGTTTATATCTTTCATCAAATAATATCCATTAATCTTAGTCTCATTTTAGGAGAGTTTGGCCGAACCTTACCCCAGTTATATGGAACAATCAATACTATCCAAGTCATCTGGTTGGTAACAAGAAATACATTTCATGTAATAGATTTATTAAGAAACTAAAATATGTTTTTTATAAAATAAATTATATAAGCCAGGAACATTGATTTTAAAAATATATAAGAAATAAATAAAATAGCAAGATGAAGAGGGTGCGGTGTGTGTTGCGTGTGCGTGAATTGAAGTCTAAGCACACGGGAATGTAATTTATTGACTCTCTCTCCTCCTATCCATTTTAATTAAAGTATAGAGCATAAATCACGGGTTTTTAAGGATTTCAAAATCACAAACAGATTGCTTCTAATAAAAGAACTTATTCACTCACTAGTAACAAAACCATCATTTAAATCTCTACCAAAAGAGATGCTTCTATTTATTGTCTTGTCATCATGCCTTAAATGCGGTTATCTTCCATGAAATACTATAAGCAATTTCATTTTTATTTTAAAAAAAACTTTTTGGGCAATTTACTCTTCAAACCTTTTTCTAATGCACTTTGGATCTTGATAAAGGTATTTTTATTTTATACCTTCAAAATCTCACTTCACACAAACCCTTTAGTACATTTCAAATTAAGTATTTCAGAATGTATTATTCTACAACTTTTAATACATTATAGAATGTAAAGTAAGCCTGTTCCAGAATGTAGTAAAAAACGGTATGAAACGAAATTGTCCTTCTCCCAGCTAATGAAGAATAATCCCAATCTTCTTTAACTTGCAGCAAATAAGCTCATGCTGATGATCATGCTCTTCAGTTGCTTGAGACGCAAAAAATAATTTCAGGTTTTCCCAAGTTTGTTAGGAAGTTCACAAACAGCCATTACTATTATTAAGCTTCAATGAAACTGGATTTGAAAAGGGTTTGAAGAGTGATTTGCACAACTTAATTTTTAAGCATAACCATTTCTCGAGAGCCGGCTTTGTTACAAAGAAAAACATAAAGTCTAAAACTTAATCACTTTAATGTCTAAAAATAATAAAATTCATAAAAAATTATTGAAAGTATAATTAATTATTCAATTTATTTCTTAAAAGTGTTTATTGTCATTTTGTACCCTCATTTCAAGTACCAAAATAATATCAAACACTTCAATTCCAAAATGACATAAAGAGACTTTCATATATTAAAATGAATAATTAACAATACTTTAATGAATTTTTTAAAATTTTATTATTTTTAAAGACCAGATAAAGTTTAGAGAACAAGAGCACAAAAAACAAAAATGATGTCCAATTGAATTACTCACGCAGAGGTAGGAAACCTATCTATACAAGCTTGGACAAGCTAGAGATTCAATTATAACTATAATGATAGCTACTGACTGAGATCCATTAAAGATGAACTCTAACAGTGATATTTTGGTTTGTATCTTTTCGTAGGTCAGAATTGAATTTAGTTCCACAAGTGCATGCCAAATAATGTCCAACAGTATGTTCAAATCGAACACCTATGTCCGAAACATTTTTTTTTTTCAATTATCAAATGTTAAGTTACTGTTCCGTCAGTGTAGAAACTTAGGCTCATGAGACATATACATACCGTACTTAGTATCTATTACATATACATACAACAACAGCACAACGTTACATGTACACCGTAAGGGGGAAAAGGCACAGAATTTGATGGAAGCCTACAACTAGAATACACGTTTAAGCACCTTTCTGCGGCAGTGTTTCAAATGCTGAAACTGTGTTATCAAATTTTATACGATGTATTGGAGCACCACTTTGCTTAATAGCACAAGCCGTCTTTTCTTCAAGGGGGCAACGTGCTTTAAGCATGGAGAATACATGGTTATTTAATCTCCTTGCTTTCTTCATTGCTTCCAATAAGGCTTCCCATCCCTGTTAAAAGAAAAATAAATGATATCAATAACACACAAGACACGTACAAAAAGACATCGCTACTTAAGCTGTGTGGCTAGAATTTAAATTGTGCTTAACCGGATCCCAGCTTCTTCACAACTATGTACTAGTTGGATATTGTTAAAACATTTTGATATGATATCCATCTAAATAAATTTGATTTGTTTTAACAATATGGTCTTTCATCTTTAGTCGTTGTATTATTAAATTGAAAAAACATAATTGATGAATTGTGAGTTAAGGATATAAACCTGCACAGCAAATTGTGAGTTCCTATGTGTTTGCATAACAGATGCAGCCTCCACTTCTGCAATATTGAGGATCTGATATGAAAAGTCAAAGAGCTCAAAATGCAGCTGCTGCCCAAGCAGATAAATAATAGTGCAGCCTCCCCAGGCAACTGAATCTCCCAGTCTTTCATGACTATTTGATGCCACATGAGCAGACTCTTCTAAAAATCCCTATGTACTCAAGAAAAAGCACACGTCAAAATATATATATTTTTTAAAAAGACAAACACTAGGAAATTCATTAGTGCATTGGACAAGATATTACGAAGTTACAAACAATTAAACTCTACATCTAAAGAATTTTATATTTGAAGTCAATTCTTCATTCAAGGCACTAGCTAATTGTTAAGCAATATGAAAAATGAAAGAGAGATGTGGAAAGTTGCTCTTACAATTTGGAGACCACTGTATATTCGATAGAAATCTTTAGAAATTGTAATGTCAATGAAGCCTGTTTTGGGGGCAGCACTCCATTTACTACAATATTTATCCAACGCAGCACTAGTGAAAGCAAGTGAATACTCAAGCACGCTTCCAGTATTCAAGTTAGCCTTGTATAAAAGATCTGTAACAAATGAAATAATGTCTGAACCACTAATAAAAGATCATGACAGCTATATGTGTCTTTTCTTAAAAAAAAATTCAAATAAGGATTTTAGAAGATTGGTTAGTTATGATCAAGATGCTAATTTTAGCTATAGATAATTTCCTTCATTTTTCCTTCCATTTGTTTATTTACTTCATTTCATTTCTTTCATCATTTTCAAGTACCTTATGGCCATTACATTTCCTATTACCACAATCTAGCCTACTCAACTAATCTATTAACATCAAGCATTTGCGCCTTTACTTTTACAAAGAAACATGCCAACCTAATGGCAAAAAAAATTAGAAAGCACGTCAACAGCACACCTGCAGCTTCTGCTTGTTTTGACATAATGTGGAAAGAGGTAGGTGATGGGCAACCGGGGTAGGAAATCATTGCAGCAGCTGTTGATTTAAAGAGACTAACAACAGGGCTGTCTCCACCATCTTGAGAAGTTATTATTTGACCATCCGCTCCAGGAAGCAAGCCCAGCCAAGGAGCAGTTTGCATGAAATCCATAGAATCCTTTTCTCTCTGTCAAGAATGCAACATATTGATCATCACTACTACTCAGCTTTGCATCAAAAGGCTTTCAACAATAGGTACCCTTGGTACTTGTATCCTACAATTGGCTAAAATAACATTGGGTTTGCCCATCCTTTTTCTGTTTAGGCTGCGCTTCAAAATCATGATTTTTAAAAATGTTATCTTGAGATGTAAAACAGATTTATTAAGTCTTCAGCTTATGTTGATGGCAATTAGAAGAGAATTGGTAACTGCACTAAATTACTACTGACCAACACAATATCTAGAAGCCCCATCCAATATAATACACTTCCAATCTCTTTAATGCCATGAAGAACCTCAGCTTTCAGCTCTGATTTTGTGTCCCAGTTAAGATGTTCCTTAACAAGTCTCACACAACCTGCGTAGAAATAATCCAAGAATTAATTTCTCAGATATGCTGTCTTGATAAACTTCCAGCAAAACGTTGCTGAGCTTGAGATTTTGAAAAAACGAATTATGCCAATGATCTTGAAAAATATGTAGCTCTGTCAATATAAACAAATAGTAATTCTTTATTCGAGGAAAAGGACAAAGAAACACATGCTACTAATAATTAATATATATATCTAAGAAATGTGTTTGGTCAAGCACTGTGCAATTGGTGCATATTTACCAAGAATGTGGAATATTGTGCGATGAATGCATACCAAGTGTATTACCCAACATAATTTACATGATATGACTATTATTTCGTGAATGATTTTGCCTTTCACAATTTTCTATACATTGAATCAACAAGCATAATTTTCCATCAAGATGTTGAAAGAAGAATAATTTTAAGCATTCACACGAAAGTAAAGTGAAGAGTAAAGTTCTTTTTATTAAAAAATAAAAAAAAGTGAAAGGAAAACTGTCATCATCTACCTGTAACACCTCCATCGAAAGGAAGAAGCCCAATTGATTTTGGCAAAGATTCTTGTAATCCTGTAATCATTGGTTCAAGCAAAGTAATCTAGGAATAGCAAACATTTACATTGTTAGTGAGCCACATCAAAATTTTATAATATCAATAAATAAAAACATGCAAATTATAAGCATTCAGTATGTGTGTGTGCCAACCTATAAATAACAATCAGTTGCTTAATATAGTTAAATTAAGGTAGAAACTTTCACAAATGTCATAGTGGTATCTATATATATGAAAAAATATTATATGTTCTAACATTTCATCATTCACTTCCCATATCTTTATCATATTAGCATGCATAAATCAACACATCACTTTATGGTCAAACTTTTGACATTCTTTCATTTTGTGAAAGTAATGGCGCACTTGATTTTCTCTTCATTATGCAAAGTTTTGCACCATGTATTCATTGCTTGAGTCATTTTTACATTAAGATTAGTCAGTTGATCACTTTTTCATAGCCAAAACAATTCTGTTCTTCATAACCCGTTATCCACATGTGGCATAGGTGTCTTGAATATGGATGCAAAAGGTACACATTATGACAAAAAAAAAAATTCTGATAAGTAAAAAGGTTCGTAACAGAGTGACAAGGGGTAGGAAGTAAGGAGAATTTCAAATAATGTATATAAAGTTCTGTAATTTAATTTATTATCAAACTTCATGTATACATAAATTGTATTTTATATTGTTTAAGGAGGTTTCCACAGAAAAAACAAATGTTGTGCAATCGATTTTTCACAATTTAGCAAATATAATGGCATACCTTGTTTGATATGTGATCAAGAAGGGCTCTAATAAGCCAAGGTAATGATCGGGATCCCAGAAGTCGAACAATAGAAAACATATGAGGAATTCCAAAGAATCCACTATGCAGTCGTGCAAAACTTTGATGCGCAGAATTCAAATCCTATTTGAGAGTGAGACAATTAGAAACCTATATGCACATACATACAGAAAATTGTAGAAAGCAAACGTATGTGTGTGTGCACGTGCGTGAGTAGGTGCGTGTGTAAAAATGATAGCAAAAAAGAACAGAGGAAAAGCTGAAAAAAGTGCTCTCGACACCAAGGAATTTGCATTAGACCCTTCTATACTAACAGGCACCTGGCACATTGGTCCTTAGGTCTTATATGACACGCTGACATACATCATGGAACTTCCAGTAATGGAAAGTGGGATAATCTAATTCAGTCAGAGGAAGCAAATCAAATTATTTTACCCATGTAAAACATCTGAGGTGAGCTAAAAAATTAATTACTTGTATTTAATGTGTTTATGACCACAAATAGATGATTTTTAAGCCATTTAAAAATTGCAATTGATTTTATAATGGTTGTACCATTAAAGGGGTTAAGAGGAATTCTTACTTGAGTACCACAATAGAAACTAGGTTTAGCAGCGGGTACGGATGGCTTTTGAACAGGATCAGTCCTTGATGATCTGATAAAACGTTGAGTAGTATTGCAGAGGATGAAATTTGGCAAAAAATCACTTTGCATCTCAGACCAAATCTACCACACACAAAGAAATAGATCATTGAAATTGCAGGAAACAGATCAAATCATGAAGTTATTAATTACCATTCATATAGTGGTTTCAAAAGATCAATGAAATTGCAGGAAACAGATCAAGTCACTAAATTATTAACCACCACTCAAAAAGTGGTTTCAATGAGGATTCAAGATTAAAAAATAACAGGAAGTTAATTATCAATAGTCTGAAGAGAAGAAAAGGATCAAAAAATTAAAGTACGTCTTTAGAGCTCAAAAAGACAAACCTGCGAGGCCAGTCGACTAGAAAATGATACAAGCGAGATGTTCTCTTGCATCTCATTCAACATGAGACTAAAAGAGTCTACAGAAAGATCTTTAGACAGTAGTTCATGGGAATGTTTTAAGATATCCAGCAACTTCTCTAATTCCTGAAATAAAATAGTCAAAGTATTACTTTAGTTAATGAACATTGAGAAAGGAAAAGTAGCTTATAGGAAGTAGCAAAGGTAAAATCACTTACCACTATGGCACACAGATCCTGACACTCGAAACGATCAAACAGAAACTCAATATTTTCGCGGAAAATTTTGTTCATCCGTTCAGTGATCAAACTTCGCAAATTAATCATCCTTCCAAGCAGCTGTGCATCAAAAGATTTTAATCACATGGGATAGTAATTACAACTCACTAACTTCTAATTACCATATCCAGCAGAACATTCGTGTTTCATGTGTGTGTGAGAGAGAGAGAACAGACAATACACCATCAAACTAAAAGTTTATACATCATGTAAGTATCAATCTTCATCATAATCATTTTCAAAAACAATCTCCACTTTAGGCTATTTTCATTGAAGTTCCGAAAATTGTTAAGCAGGCAGTATACACATAGCTTACAATTTAACACACCAAATCAAACCAGGGAAAAGAAACATTATGATAATGTAATTCATTAACCTTCACTCTAGTCATTTTAAGCAGCATATTGAGCCTTATGGGTTGCACAGCATACTTTTCTGCATTGTCTGAAGCAAAGAGGAACGAAGGATCAAGCAATTCACTGCATGATTTAGGCATCCATTAGAACGAAAAAATGTTAGTCCGTGGAATAATCAAAAGAAAAGATAGATAAGCCAGAGAAAAATAAGCATACCTTGCTGCCCAACTTTTGTAATATGTGAAAATGGTTTCACACAATTTTGTAACAAATATATCAAAACAATGATCTACCTGTGAAAAAAAGGTATACAGAAAATAGCTGGTCAATGGAAAAGCGTAGGATAGTAAACTGCAAATCAGAAGCAACAATCTGATTGTACAAACACCAGAATTCACTATGTGTACTGGTATAATCAGATATCAACAGAAGCCATGAATTTACAAAGTCCCCACTCAATTTTCTGGATGCTTCCGTAAGGTCTTAATCTTTTCGGGGGAGTGGCTGCAACTATAATGTCCAACCTGGTTCTGTCCCTGGCTATGCCATTTAAGCAAGAAATTTATGGCTCAATTCCCCTAGTATTTTTTTTTACCATTTCTTAAATTTAGTAACTGTAGGATGCCTGACAGCACATAAGTTACTTCCATGAATTTAGTGCCTTTCAGCACCTAAATTCATCCATATAAGATATTATACTGCTCCAGAAATTCACCATATAATCATCTAGTATTAGCCATTAAGTTAAAAATGTATAATACCTCAGCCTCGATTTCATCGTATAAAAACCGCTGCTTCAGCAACACCAAGGCTTGCTGGGCAGAATCATTATAGACGTCAAATGGCATCAGAACACTCTCGAGAAGACCAGAATTTGGTGACTCAAGTACACAATCCACCAACATCCAGGGAAGAGAGCATTCAATTGGAAACTGCATGGATTAAATTAATTAAATTTTAGTACAGGAGGGGGAGGTGGAAAACAATGCATAATATAAGGAGTAATACTTTACTAAGTTTTACTTAGGCTTTTATATACTCTTTTGTATCAGTTAGCTAGCTTTTCTTTTTCTCTCATTGTTCAGTCATGTAACTGACTATAGATTAGCTGCTAGTTTACCATAACTCTTACTAACTTTAGTTTGTTAGATGTTAAGAGTTGTATTCTGTTTCAGTTGCTTGCACGGCAAGCTTAAAGACTTGTATATAAGTTTTCCTTATCTTTCACTCTTTGGGTTGAAACTTGAAATAATAATGCTTCTATCATCCTGCTATCTTCACTGAAAACTCTCAAGGAAATACCTGCAGGCTCCAACAATTCAAATTCCATATCGCTAGCCAACAATTATTTGAGTTTTTTATTCAATTACAAGTACAAATAGATTCCAGTTAGTGAATGCTTAATGCAATTAATGTCTTGCAAGTAGATATGAAATTTGTAGTTGGTCTTATCAAAGAGTGTTTCTTGTGACATGATACATTTTAAATTCAAATAATTTTGTGGTGATAAGCATTACCTGAATGACTCGTGAAGACTCTAAATAGAATTCTCTAAACCATAAGAAACCAAGATCTGTCAATGTTGCAACAGTCACTGCAAGCATTGTCACCGAAGTCAATTACACTGAAGAATGCAATAAGGGATATGCAATTCTATATTATTAAAATGTGTTTCAGAAGTTGAGGGTAAAAATCATTTCAGAGTTTCCTACATTCTAATGCATTTCTTCTTAAGTCCAAAAACATGAAATCTTTTAGGATACTTTTAAAAGAATTGGCAACACAATGACCTTCCTATTGGCATACTTATGGTACAATAATGAGTGACTAAAAGACAAGTTGTGACAGATAGATTATAAGCACAAATTTAAACTATGAAGACCTGATAATTCATCATACAACTAGATAACACCCAAAAAGATGAAATTTATGCAGCCACTATTCTAACAAAGAAATCAAGATTTCAGTTTAATGCTCTGTTCAGCTATCCTTTAAATACTCATCTGGTCTCTGAATTCAATGATACGTAGTTTTGTATTAGATGTTTTAACCCCAATGATTTCATGAGCACCAAATTATATTGTTAATAATCAGGCATCTGTCAGCCCCGTTGCATCTAGTTTTATTTCAATTTCTAGATGTTGTACTAATTTATTCTGTCAGATAAAAACAAGAGAGTAGGAGATCCCTGTATAGGTTGGAACCAGTGCACCCTTAAGCCATATTCGTTTGTGGCTCCATATGTAATTAATAGGGATATAAAACAAAATGTAATGCTTCAAAACTAGCTCCCCAATGTAGGAGAGGAACAAAGGGGCAGGGGGTAATGGGAGGAAGAGGTTGTCAGTGTAGATGTTTGTATCAATAGAGAATGTACACATCTAAGATCATTACCTGAGTAGTCTAAAATATGAAGGAAAAAACCAAGCTTGTAAAAGAATGTCTCCAGCTGTTTTAAATCATTAACTGGGATTTCTGAGCCACTATTGCCAAAGAGTCCCCCCGGCCTCCTAAGGTTACCACCAGAAACCACCTCATATATTAGGAACTGCAAGCAGTGCACCTGTAGTGAAGAGATAAGCTAAGCAACTTGTAATGCATCCACAGAAAGAACTTGTAAAGCAGCCCAGGTTAGGATAAAAAGAATCTTTCATAACAACTTTTGATAAGCCTCCCCACAAAAATTATCATGCAAAGCCTTACTGTTAAAATAAATTGGTTGCTATAATGTATATGAATACACATGAAGAAATTTTCATGCGGAAGACCTGGGTTTGAAAAAATTAATACAAAAAAAGAAAAATAAAAAAATGTGTATATTATTTTCATAATCATAACATGTAAGAATGAGTTTGCCTATATGCATGACCAAATAAATGAATGTTTGTTCAACATAAAAATGGCACAACTGAGAATCTTTATATATATTTATTTTCTACTATCACAGCATTAGTAATCCATATGTTAGTTGCATAGTTCAACAAAACATCTATACAGACAGAATTGTTCAATATATATATATATATATATATATATATATATATATATATATATATATATATATATATATATATATATATATATATATATATATATGTAGTTCTTCACTTATATTCATATCAATAATAGCAAATTATATAACGGGGGCAGCAAGAGAATGGAAAAAGATGCAGACCTGAGCAGCAGTTGGAGCAACTGCTCTCGGATAAAATATGTTTGCTTTGTTTTCTTCACCTCCATGTTGTGAAGACTGTAACTCAGATTCTGACTTGTTTGTATTAGCCATCCAATCAGCTGAGAGGGTCCGCATATCAGAAAGAATCCTGAAAATCCATATTTGGGTAATTGGTAAGAGCAATAAAAAAATATTGAAGCAACTACCTTGAAACCAAATACCCTGAAAATCCAATCTAATTCTACTAACATAAAATTGTATCTTGAAAACAACTACCTTCAAGTTGCATTATGAAAACATTGTTACATCTTTGTTCCAGAAGAATTATGTTTTCATGATAAAGTCTAAGAGCAGCTCTAGGACATTCATCAACAATTCCATGAGAACATCGAGTCTAAGGAACATATCAGCTATCAAATTACAAAATCTAACAATTATATGCCATGCAAAATTAGAATACTACCTAGACAGGTCCTTCTTCTTTCTGAAGGTAGTCCGCAACATAGTAGCTAATGTGTTTTGGACAAAATCTTGGACCTCAGCATGTATTGTTTCCCATAAAGCATCAGCAACCAGTGTATCACACCGTTGCATCATAGATCCCACACTCTTTATGTAGCTCACAAGTTCAACCAGTGCTTTCCTTTCCTCTGCACTGTAATTATATCGTACAACCTACAAGAATCACAATATTTATGTTAACATAATTTTAACTTTTTAATAGAAACAATTCAAGATACATTTTGATTTTAAGTGTAGGGTGTCAGCTTTGACTTAAATTAAACTCAAGTACAATTAACTGAAACACGTTTGTGCATGGTTAAAAAAATAATTAGATAATTGAAAATTAGTGACTAACTGACAGGATAATTGATTTATTTGTGTGATAAATGGTTAAGTTTCATGTGGTTAATCTCAAAATAAAGTTAGTTAGTTCAAGTTTAAGTGTTTAACATGCTTGAAGTAGTAGGGAGTATCAACATTCCTGAAAGCACAGTATATTAGTTAACTGTATTGGTGTGAAAATAGTTAATTTTGATGTATCTAATGGAAAGACAAAATTGATTTGAGTGATATTTAATGCGGATAAAGCTACAAGAGGTATCAAAACAAATACAAATTGCAATATAGAATTGCTCTTTGGTACAAATAGTTAATTATTGAATACAAATAAAAAATAATAATGCCAATATTGGCAGTACTGTAGTGCCAGTACCTGATTAGAACATCAATCAACCATCACAACCAATGAGAAGAAAAGCACAAGGAAATAGAAGACAGCAATAACTACAAGATGTGAACATTCCTTACCTTTTCATAGTCAGAGAATGATGGTGATGCATCTTTGCATGGTCGAGAAAATTTCCAAGCACATTGTTCCCATATACGTGCTGTCCATCTGCTTAATAGCTGAAAACCTTCAACAATCATATCATACATGTTCCCCTTGACTTCTTTGCTCCATTCAACATCAGAACCATCGGTTGATTTCAACAATAACAACTGTAAAAACAGAGATAGCAACAGACTAGCAGGTTTTAAATGCTGTCCAACAGTCAACAGAAACAAAACATAAAATTTCAGGGAGGGCTTCCTGTATACAGCCAAGGCAGAGCAGATGGAAGACCTGATTCATTGCAGAAGCAAAACGAATTGCAAAATCATCATGCTCAGCACGGATGGCTCCAATATGATTGATGATCAGATAATGTCTCTGATATGTGTATCATGTCAAGTTTACATTTTAAAGGACCCAGCAGGAAGACGCTTTCTAAATTTATAAAAAATTCACACTTCATAAATAAAAGAATTGCTCAATAATTTTTCAATAGAATTTCTGTTAGTAATCTTAAACTACAAATTAATATAAATTCTAAAATGCATCATGGGTTGAAATAACATATATTAATTCAACATTATGAAGTTTTCCATATCATCCAACAGTTAATGAGCACAATTTCGCAGGGGAAAAATAACTGTTGACACCAAATTTTTTGAGGAAGACTCCAGTTTTCCACTCATGTATTATTCAATTTGAGCTGAAATACAATATAATAAATTTGTAAATAATCAAAAAAGAACTTCAGACCACTCTCCTCCTGGCATTCTTCAACTTTTAACAGAAAGCATGCAATTTGTTATCCAAAAGTATATAACATTGTCTCAATCACAACTCATGGTTTGGTTCAATAATAAGAAATTAGTATTAATTTATCAGTAAAACATAAAACAATTTGGAGGATATTCTTGTGCTTCACGAGGTGGAAGCTCATGAGGTGCCGGAAGGGTGAGAAGGCGCGTTTGGGAAGAAAATTTTGGAAAGTATGTTGATAATTCCTTCAATATTGCAGCAGGAGACAAATGCAGATCTGGAAATGCAGGAATGACTGCTTCATTCTGTAAAGGAAAAAAAAAGATAAAAAGATACTAGTTTGAACTTGTTCACAATAGAGAAACAATTCAGTGCATAAATGTAAGTTTTTTTAAGGTAGTATAATATAACATCATTTCGTTGACTAGTGCATATAATGTTATTAATAAGCAACAGTACCTTAAATATATTGATCAGTCTGTTGATTTTCACCCTCTTGTACAGTGACTCACTATCTTTCTCTGATGATGTCACTAGGACAACAAGAACAGGCAAAACCCTCAAAAGAATGTGGCGCTCTGGAAAGAGAAGTGCAAAGTCCAATTCTAAAGACTCTACGACAAAGACTATAAGAACTTGAAGAATGTCTTCTACACTATTTCAAGTCAAGGATTTGAATATGAAATAAAAAGGTCAGTATTTAAAATAGTATTATAATGTAAAAGTAGAGACGTGGTGTGATAAAGTGACAGAAGTTCTTTGCACTTCTTTGTGACAATATTCAAGGATAAAATCCAAGCCCTATATTTTAGAATAAAAACTCCTCTCATCAGCTATATTTTACTCTAATTTGCTTTAAACTGTAAACTTGGATAACTAATTAAAAGAGGGATTTGAGGTAGCCCAGCCACCAGTTATTCTCTTACTTTTTCTCATTATTTCTCAACTCAAGTATTGATCAAATCTACATGTTTCTTTTGGATGAAAGTATAGGTTGAGGATAAAATCCTCAGTGGAACACACTCTCCCTCATCATTACAAGTTCAACACACACTATCAAATGAATCAGTTCCCTTATCAATCCTAAACACAAATTAGTTTTTTCAGAAAAAAAAAATCTATACAAAACCAAACACTAACAAGTTAAACCTAAAGAATAATACGCAGGATACTTGTTCACACGGAACATCTCAACGTGCAAATTCAACAAAATAGCCCATCTTGTGCTCAAGAAAATCTGCACATACAATTAAAAAAATGTTAATCATTATCCATCTTCGGTTTGCATTTTCAAAAGTACAATATAAACAATGAGAATTTTGTAAAAGTCTCTTTTTATAATCAATTAATATATAACAAAACTACTGCATTCTATGTCACAAAGTTGGAAATTCATCAATTATGCACCTGCAAATCATCCAATTCCTCCCTCATTGAATCACTGTCTTGCCACTGACCACTGACTTGCGTAAAAGTCCTGACAAAGTGATGAGAAAAACCAAGATTAAGGACTGAAACTTCATTAACAGATGTATTCACTAAGTCTTTGAGAGGTCCTAAGATTGATGATATATGTAACAAGCTTGGTGCATTTGATATATATGCTCCAGCTTGATGGGGAGCGTTAAAATAGTTACTAGGTCTTTTTATTGTGATTGGGCTTTAAGACCATTTTAGATAGTTTTGAATATTTACCCTATCTTGTAATTTCTTTCATGTTAATGAGAAAAGAACCTTTCACCCATCTAAACAACATATCTGAAAATTTATTTTATGGTAAACCTGTATTTCTTCAAATGAAAATTACATTTTCAACTTGTTCTCTTAGAATTTATATTCACATAATTGGCTAAATGACTAGATAATTTCAACTCTCTAAATCAAAGCTAAATGATTTAACACAACATATCTGAAAATTTATTTTATGGTAAAAGAAATTTTATCAAAGAGACTGGAGAGTACTTTTATGTTTTATGTCAAAATCAAACTTAAGTAACTATCAGTATTTGCTCTTCTTTTTGAACCCCTGGCCATGCTGTTTTAAATGAGAGCAGTATTACAACTATATGACCCTTTGGCTTCATCGTTGACATCTTTGTTCCCCATCCATCTAGTTCCCAGTCAAACAACTTCATCTCAAAATTTCATATTACACTAGTGGGTTATTTATGTCGTCTAACTTTCTGGGAGGGCAGAAAGTCTGATCCCTAAAGTACTTCAATGTGATATAGATATTCTAATACATAAAGCATTAGATCAAATCTACAGAAGTTACATTGAATAATTCGGAAACCCAATAATACTTATAAACAGATAAAACCTATGTTCATTATTATACATACCAACTTACATGCTCCTAAACCAGCATGCAAAAAAAAGGGTTCCAAGAAGAAATAGATATAAGATGTAACAAATACAAGCTGAAGCATTGAACCTGAAATAAAAGTTGAAGATCCTCAACCTGAAGATAAAGTGACAAGGGCACTAGTTAAATACATACCTTTTATACCATGAAAAGTCATTAGGTATGCTAGCCTTAGCATTTTTTAGATGATCAAGTTGCACCAAAACATCAAGCAATCTCAACATAGACCTGGAGTCAAGAACAGAGCTATTAAAAGAACACAATAACAAAAACCAACAAAAAAAGCATAATCATTATAGCACACCACAAATGAGATATTGTAGGGCCATTTATGCGTCGTTCAGGCCGAGAAAAACGTTGCATGTCAGCAGCTAACTGCATAAAAACAACATTTACAGATTTATTAGATGTGCTAAGTCTGGTTCTGTCCAAGCTTCTGATAAAAATATAAAGGATCATATAAATGTAAAGAACATCCCATACTTTTGAGGAAGCTGATGCTTGCCATCGCTGAATTTCACGCAGACGACTCATTTCTAAGTCTAGAACTTGATATGTTTCCAAATACAAGTCAGCTTGACTTTGCTTCATAGAGTCAGGTAGCTGCTCCATCATGGCAAAATGCATAAATAAACTACATAAACAATATATCTTATATCCATTGACTGTCTTCGACTACCTGTGGCTTAAGAGAAAATTTACCTGAGGAAGTGCTTTGACACAGCTACGATATGTGTAAAGCACTGATGCCATTTCCCTTCCCTCTTGGGTAAGGGCATTCTGCATTTTGTATTAGCAAAATCAGTTAAATTTATAATCAGAAGAAAAAAAATCTCAACTAAAGGCAAGATTATCCAACAAAAATAGCCCAAGAGTTGCATACCAGCTGATTTAGAGCTTTTGTGTCCTCTGACAGAGAAAGTCTGTAGGCAGAAACATCACTATACTCTACAAAAAGAAGGAAAGTAAAATGCAATTACCAATAAGTCTGTGCATCTTTAAACCAAAGCCTTAAGTATTCAACCTTTTAGGTACAAATGTACAATCACAGCATAAATGCATAACATGTCCAAAGAAAAATAAAAATGTAAGAAGAAAAAAAGTACCTATTGGACTTTCTGTTGCACCTCTCTCAGTAGACACCCACACTCCAGGTCCTTGCACCTCCGGTTGCTCATCCTGCATAATCCACGAACCAAAAAAAATTAATACACAAGAAAATTAACTCGTATATATTGAAATAAAAACCTCAAGTTTTGCAATGCGTTTATTTTGGAACCTCAACACCAAATTACAAGCCATATAAATCTAGCATTCACAGATCAAAAGTTTGTCTGAGTAATTAATATTACTTGCCTAATAAATATTTCGGATAATCAAAACAAATAAACCACTCGCTATATATATAACAAACTCACACAACTTCAAAACGAAAATGAAAGTTACTGCAATTAGAATTAGCAAAAATTAAGCTAGTGACGGAGTGAATCAGACACACAATAGCAAAAGTAGAAAGAGAAAGATCTATAATTAAGCGCACATTCCAATATTCCAATATTCGTAACAAAAGAAGTGAGAAAAAAAAATGTTGCAGAAATTGGATTCAAATTGAGGTGAAGGAAATACCTCGAGCGAGAATGTGGATAGAGCTGCAATGGCTTCCTCGACAGGCACAGCCATTAGAAACTGTTGTTGAGTGAGTCAATGTTGAAGGAAAATCAGAGGGACGAAGCATAAAACAGAAGAAAGGAGAAAGAATTTACAACTTCTCTCTCTACTCTTGCACCTCCACTACTAATCGGTAGGTACATAAACATAACCGAGTCTTCAATTCCAAGTATCACCAGGTGTCTTTTTTCTATGGACTAAAATGCCCTCCTTCTATTCTCTTCTACTTTTCTTTTTTCTTTTCAATTCATTCTCTAATTCTAAATGTAAAAGAAAAAAAAGGCTTAAATCCATAGTAACTTCCTTAAACTCTTTTTAGGAAAAATATTCAAGACACAGTTACAATAAGCAGACAATTAGACAATCAATTATAAAATGTGAAGAGAGAAATACGCAGATAGTTTGTGAGTAAATTGGCCATGTGAAGAGAAAGAAATATGCAGATAGTCGGTAAGTGAATTGGTTGATTGACTGTGTATTACAATTGTTAGCGTAACAAAATTGATATTTTAGTGTTTGTTTACTTTAGGCTCTTTTATACATATATTTTATCTTTTCTGTGTCTGATTTCAAAATTAATATACGAAGCTACTAGAAGGTAGAAATAATCCTTCAATTGCACGTGAATAATTACATTAAAAATTTAATCTAAACATGTTATTAATCTCGTCAATTTAAAATAATACTTTGGTTGAAAAAAAAATCTCTCAAAATCACTTATAACATAATTTATTATGATAAATTGAATCAATTGTAAAAATGGTGGATTTAGTAATAAGTATATTTCTTTTCACTGATAGATACAATTTGATCTTACTAATTCAGTAATAGATATTTCTTATGCGATAGGTTTACTAGTGACATTTGGACTAAAAACAATTTTATTTTTCACTCTATAAGATCTAAGAAGATCAATTTATAATCATGGAGAAAAAATAAACTTATCCCAAATTTAAGATAATAAAACTTACTTAAGGCTATAAAAAATGTATATGAATATGTGGATACTCACATATGCTCCCTCGCAAATATTAAAATGACATTTAATTTATTCATGATCACAATTGTTAGAAAATAAATGAAAAAAGCATATATATAAATGGTAACAGATAGCTTATTACATCATGAACTTTGATCATAGGCTAAGACAAGGTGCTATAAAGAAACACAAAGTATATGGTATTGGGTTGTAACAGAAATCACAAAGGTGGATCAAATGCTAAACTTTTCATGCTCTTGCAAGACAACTTCAACATTTGCACGGTGAAGAGGCTTCTCAAAGCAATGGTTCAATCCAGCAGCTAGAAATTCTTCTCTGTCTTTGCAATCAACACGGCTAGTGATTCCCACTATCATGCTCTTCACACCCATATCACGTAGCTGTTTTGTCGCCTATGTATAACAGTTAGAACGTTTAATTTATAATTAAGAAAGATCATATAATATTTCCATCCTATTTTACATAATATTTTAGTGAAAAAAGATTATCTCATTTCAAACATCGTTTTAGTGCATAAAATCAACTATTTATTATCAATTTAGTTCATAAATTTAATATTACTCTCTTACAAATTAAAATGATTGTTCATTGGTTCAGGATATTAAAATGATAATAAATTATATAATAATATCTCTTATATATAAAATAGTAAATATATTATATTTTTAAAAATGATTTTATTATTTTTTAATCTTCAAGAATTAAATTGTGTAATGGATATTCTTAAAGAAGAAAAAAAAGAATTACTTTTAAAGAAAACGAAATATATTTGGTAAAAAACTGCATTACACAATCAACCAAACAATTAATTATAAAATGTGAAAATTTATATATTTTATGAGTAAATTGACTGATTATCTATGTATCGGCGAAGTAAAATTGAAAAAAAAGAATAAATTATTGAATTGAGTAATGTCAACATTTTTTCTAACCAATATTGCAGGAAATTATAAATACTAATGAAATTAATGATTTTGACATGTATAACTTTATATATATGGTACCTCGTGACCATCCATGATAGGCATTTCTTTGTCCATGAAAACTAAGTCAAAATTTGCTCCAGAACGATACAAATCCACAGCTTCCTTTCCATCGTGAACCGTTTCAGCCTCAATGTTAAATAAGCGTTCTAGCATGGTCTTGTGGATTTTCCTAATGAGGGCATCATCATCCACAATCAGTGCTGAAATTTTTGTCTCTTTCTCAGTCTTATAATTCACCATTGATTTGTCAATAATTGAGTTCAATAAACAGGCTCCTTCACTCCACTGCTTCTTTGATTCCATTTGATTCCTAGTCAAACCACAAAGAAATTAATTAACCATACCCGGGTTAAATATTAAATGTAAATAATGAACAAAATTTTAGGAAATTAAATGACATGCGTGCACATTAGATACAAATCTATCTACAAAATATACTTGTGTACCCTGCACAAATTGCATGGGTGCACCACGCTGCATTGTAGTATTATATCTTCACGAGAGAATAATTAGTTCATAGAACTAAGAAAATGCACAAATATATTAGTACTGTACATTATAATCACAATAACAACATGGTATACCTTGAACTACTACTCACTTTAACTTCGGAATTCTTAAGAATTTCTTATGATTATTTGTGATATAATACGGTTCTACGTACCCTGTTGTGCTACATAAATACCCAACATGCATCTATCTTTTACACCAGGGAAAAATGCCAAAGCATGAAAGAGGAAAAGAGAAGTCGATAGATGAATATTTGATTTTTCTCTTTTGGAAATTTTCAGATATGAAAGTTTCAACAAATATTATTTTTTCCTGATCGATGACAACCACATCATTACTTTCACCACCCAATTGGATACGCAATAACTATTAATCGAATGTCTATTAATAATTTATCATATCAAGCATATTTAATTCAAATCTTTTTATTGGATTGACCATTTCCTTTTATGGTTGATCATGCTTGGTGCTGTATCGAGGATAAAAAATGTTTGTGTTGGCATTAATTGACTACCACTTAAAAACTGTAAAAAAAAATCTTATTGAAATAGTAGAAGGAGACACACGTACATAGATTAGGTAAGAAATAGTTCAAATATAGAAAAGCTTGAGATGCACAATTAATCATACTTTTCTTTATGTCCATTATAGTGGCCCTCAGTTTTAATTTGCAACAAAATCTAAAGATTTCACTTTATTTAACTCTTTTGTGTAGATTTCACTTTAATTAACTCTTTTGTGTAGATTTCACGTTAACTAATTTTAAGAGAATATATTTCTACATTATATATAAAATAAAATTTATTGTATGGTAAGCTATATTATATGAGTTTAAAAGTTATTCATTAATATTATAATTATACCTTCGATTAATTATATATTAAATTTTATAAGATTTTTAGAGATTTTTTATCATAAAAATTAGAAAACTATGCACACTTTTTTCTCATATTTATCATTTATCATGTAAATTTTGAATGCACTACTTCTTAATAGTTGTCAGCTTGTGATACTAACTTTATCATAAATATTTCAAAAATCGTGTTATATATTATCCTTATTATTTTTATTTCTTTCTACATTTTTCGTATCTCTTAAAATATATATACTAAAAAAATATTTAAAAGTTTATTTAAGATTACATTTTACTTAATAATCCATCATGGATATCAATAATAAATTTATACTAAAACGATTAAAGACAAATTATGAATTTAATAACACATTTTCCTTATATTCAAATAAACATAGATTAAAAAAAATATTAACATTTATTTTTAATTTGTATAAATATACAAATTAGATATGTTACCTCTTTTTCAATCTTTTCAACAATACATTAAAAAAAACTTCTTAATTTGAATAATAAAAAATAAGAAGCATATACAATCATGTGTGTGTGAGAGAGAAATGTTTGAAAGAATATCTTACCGTTCCTTAAATATTTAAAACAACTATTAATTTATTACAATATTATATATACTATTTACAAATTTTACTCTTATGAATTCTAAAATATTTAATCGAGGTTGAATATTTTTATTGGATGAAAAATATTTCTTACATTGTGTAAATTAAAAATCATGTACAAGTATCACATGATGAAAAAAAATAATCAAGTAAAATTACAATAAAAGCTAATTTTGATGGCATAGATACATTTAAATTAAATATCATTAATAACTGATTTTATTTTTTTGGGTTAGTTATAACATAGTTGACACCAGTGTCAAAGACATTTAATAAGTTAATTGAATAAACAAAAGTGTATGTTATTTTAAATTCTTTAATTTTCATGGATTAAGAAAAAAGTGCAACAGAGTTGCAGCAACAAAGTAACTTCAATTTTAGAGAATCATGGATCATCACAGAAGCATTTCCAAACACAATATAAAAGTTTATGCATCTTCTTACAATTTTGACGCAGAAACGGGGTTGAAATTAAAGCACATCCAAGACGTACTATCAAACTTGTTTATCATACATTGTTAATTCTACTGTTTGGGAGCACTTTGATGGAGAAATCACAATTTAAGTCCTTATTCTGTAGAGTCAAAGAGAACAGAAATAGAAAAAAGAAAATAAGAGTGGATCATACTTTTTAAGATTTATTTTAATTGAAATATTTTTTTTTTCAATTCATTCTATCACATGACCCTAAACACTTCAAAAGAAAAAAAATAAAGTAGGAAAAACTTGATAGCTGATACGAGTCTACAACAATCATGATTCAATTTCAATAACAAAGAAGACATTGATAGATAGGTACGATGTTGTCATTTTGTAGCATCCAATGCTAAGACAGTGCTGAGGTTCATTGGTTTCATGTATCGTCTAGAACCCGACATAATCTGCTCCACAATAAGCCTGTTTGCCTTTTCAGATGGATGAAATGGATCCCAAAACGCATGCAAGTTTCTATTTGGGCACAAGTTTGAGAGTGGTGTGCATAACCCAATCCCATTGTACGGTCCTTGCCCACAACAAGCAATTTTTGATGTAGTAAAACCTGCCCAAAACATTAATTAATGTGAATGATATTTTCATATGCAAGGTTGAGTCACCTAGAAAAGAAAAAAATATGTGGTAAACAACTAATATACGTCGACAATCAATTATAAAGTGTGAATAATCAGAAATAGGTATATGTTTTGTTAGTGAGTTGACTAATTAACTTCATTTTTTAATCGACTACGAAAGAAAACCTCATAGAAAAAGTTATAGGTAGTAATTAATTAAGTACCATATGCTTCTGGGTTACTAACGAAATCATTGTGCATTAGTGCTGTATTTGCAGCAATGAAAACATCATTGCCAATTTTCTTGTTGAGTCCTTGTATCATGTGTAGTAGTTGAGGGTTGTAAAGTGATGCAGCTCTTTGAAGTTCAGCAGAACATCCTCCATTTGTTCCACGCATGGCCAATTCCGCTGGAACACAACCCATTGGTCCAGTCCCTGTCACAATTACTCTTCTAGCCCCTAGATCATATAGTCTCTGCAATAATTTGTTACACATATATAATACCTTAGTTTCTTATTATCATATATATAATACCTTAGTTTCTTATTATCATTATTATTTGGATCGATGGGTCCACAAAGTAATGATTTAATTATTTGATTACCTGCAAGAGTTTACGGTACTCCACAATGAGATATTTGACATATTCTTGTAGCGAATATTGGCGAGACCTTGCAGAATAAGGCACCAAGTAGTAATTGTTAACGAAATCGTTACCACCAACAGTGATGAGGACCAATGCTTGATTCACAAGTTTCTTAGTTCGTGATACTCCAATTTGATTCGCCACTCGTTCCTGGTATTCTTCAAAATAGTCCAATTGTCTATACATTCTGATTATATTTAGCTGCAACGTTCATTAATCAAGTCATTGCCGTGCATTTTAATTTTCTGACATTATTTGTGTACAATAAGTTTATGAAAAGTTAGCTACAATTAGTGTCCTATATTGTTTGGAACGAAAATACTTGTAAGGGAAAAAAACATTATAGTCAAAGAGACTGACAAACTGAGCTCCAGTGTCGTTAAGAATGCCAATTCCAGCGGAAGCAAAATTGGCTCCATTTAGAAGATTGTCACCTTTGAGTTGTGGACTCAAATATGGCAACACTGATTCACCACCCATTCGTTCACCTGATAATTAACAAAAAAAAAAAGGTTAACTAAATAGATATACTCATTTACGAAGGGGAAAAAAATACCAAGTGCATGTTTAGTAACACTTACTTTTTTAGAGAAACAGACTATTTTTCTTTTACAAAACTTTTTTTCCTTTGAAAGTTTCCAAAACTTTAGTAAGATCTAAAAAATACGATTATATTTCTCTAAAATAAATTAAACTAAACATCAAGCATGCATAAATATGGATATGTGGTGGAAGCAGGCCAGCCCAAACATAAGGTAAGTAAAACCTTTTCTTCTGAGGCCCAACAAATTACGGATATAAAAGTGTGGCCCTAAAAATATTATTAATTATTAATATTTATTCTCTAAAGTAAAAATTATTCCAAAAAACTAAGTTCATTTCTCTTGGTAATTATTTTATTTATTACATCAATTGATTTTGAATATTCTACTAGTTTTATTTAAAAAGAATTTTACTATGCAACTAACTAATAACTTTTTCACAGTGTGCATATATATAAACACATATTTCTCTTCCTTCATATCTTATATTTGATTATTATTATCTGTATATCGCATTTGTCTATTAAATATTTTTCATTTAAAAGACATATATTATGTTATTAAAGTTATAAACTTTGACACAAAGTAAAGCTAAGTTAACATAATGTTTATGAAAGAATAAAACATGTGATGATGAGAAAACAAAACAAAAGAAAAATGATACTTAACTAATAAGATCAGGAATGTTGAGGCCATTGGAAAAACGACCAGTTGGTCTACGAGTGGGGAAGTCAATGCCATAAGGAGGGGAATCAGCTCTTGCAGTGGTGGCTAAGTAATTGTTGTTACCACTGTCAACAAGTGAGTCTCCAAATACAAAGAAACCTTTCCTTGCTTTAGCCTCAACTTGGACAATGACCCCAATTATCAATACCATCAAAACAACTATCAACCTACCAACAAACCCCATTTTCTTGAAAGTAACCTTTCGATGTTGATGTGGATAATGCACTATGAGTTCAAGCCTTTTTATAGCCGGTTAATTTTTTTTTGAATTAGATAGCAACCAAAATTAAAATTTGAAAAAGAACAATTTTAGGCATACTCCACTAGCCAATTAGGTTAATGGCATTGGCTTGCACGTCAACTTTTAGGTGGTCTTTAATTGAAAAAAAATTGAATAATTGAATGATTTTAGTTCTAAAGTTGCATGAAGCATGTGAGGGGAGAAGTGTGAAAAGTGAATGGCTATATGAAGATGCAATGAGAAATTATTTCCGCCGCCCAAATCACAGTGTAAAATTAGAAAGAGACGAAAAAGCAAAAAAGTGAAAACGGGTATGTTTCCTGCGTTTGATGCATGCTTTTCAATACAGCCAATATAATTATCACATAGGTGTGATCAATAATTTGGCCTATCACGAGTTGAACTCTCAATTTAATAGTTGAGTCAATTACAATTCCATATTTCAAATATGTTTCAACACTCAATTTAATAGTTGAGTCGTTAAATTTAATTTATAAATTGAATAATTTGAGCTTAAGTTCAAATTAAGCAATTAATACTTGTAATAATGTGTTTGATTCATGGACAAAAGCTTAATTTTAGTAATGTAACCTTCTGAATGTAATATTTTTTATGCTCGTTACAAGTTTTTAAGAAAATTTAGTGCTGTTCATTTTTATTTCCACTGTAAGAGGTCGAAAGTTGTATTTTTAACGAGGACATAAGAAGTTATTTTTATTATAATTATTATTTTGAATTCAACTTGTTTTTTAGTTAGTTTCTTTATTTTTTTAAAAAAAATATTTATAGGCTTGATAAATCTAACCAAACATATTTTTAAGTGTTTTCAATAGTGTATTTTAATTTCTATAGTTTTTCATTTTTTTCATATAATTTATATTTTAATTATTTTTTATCTTGTCGGAAACATGAGGTATGCCATCAAAATAATAAATGTCACGTCAATAATTATCTGATACTGAAATTCTCTTAATGTCAGGGGATAAAGGATAATTAGAATATAAAATATAAAAATGAAAAATATCAATTTTAAATTATAAAAATTATAAAGTCAGATAAAAATTAAATAAATAACCAGATCTTAACTAAAAGCCTTATGTATTAATCAAATTTCCCACTAACGCCATCATAATAACTCTAACAATCCTAATTTTAATATTCTTGATAAAACAATATTAGAATTTAAAACAAACTTACTCTAACAAAACAAGAAAATACAACTGAACACTATATATTTTTTAGATATTTGATTATAAATGTTGTGATGCTTAAAATAATTTGATAATAGAAAATTAAGAGTTTTCTTGTCCGTATGTGAAAATTATGAATTTAAACAAAGATGTTAAGTTTGATGTATTATTAGTATAATAATTTTTATATTTTTAATTTAAAATCATTATTAAATTAAATAATTTTTAATTATACAAATTTAATAGTCTGACAAAAAAAAAACATATAAAATGAAAGGGAAAAAGAGTAAAATACTACTATTTTTAGTTAGTTTCCATTGTACTGCATTTACAGCCCAACGGATTGGGCCTTTCGAACAACATCTTCTTTTTTCTATTGGCATTCGCTATTATACTTCGCTTTTATCACTTCCTCGTCACATCAACCGACGTATCAAATCCTAATCTTCTTTTACTTAATAATAAGAAATTTATGATGATTTGGGATAGAAAAAATTTATTTAAATGTTTTAGAAGTTGTAAATTTAATTGATTTTTAAATATTTTGTAAAATATTTCCCACAGTGTACCATTTAGAACATTTTAATTTCGGATAAGAATGATGTTTTAATAGGTTAACGTTGAACCAAATATGTTTGGTTTAATGAGTTCAATCCAATGACCTGTTTTAAGAATAAATCGAGAATTTGAGAGTTTAAAATAAAAAAATCTAATAAAACAACTTATAAGTTTATAAATCGTTGGAAGACTTAAATTAAAATCCTAATTATATAGTAAATAAAAAATTGAGAACTAGTACAAAAAAATAAATCAAGAACTAAATTTAGAACTTCAAGATTATTATCAAATGAAAATTACACGTTCATGGTAATAGAGAGACACAAAAAAAAATGCAACTAAAAATTAGATAACTCAACGCAAGAATATTGGCTTAATTAAGAAAAATCGTTAAATATGTAATTTTACTTATACGCATTCCTCGTTGAGTCTGTTTGCGGTTCTGAGTACGCATGTATTGGAATTATTATCTTTTCCATATGTGTAGGAGATAAGTTAGGAATGAATATAGAAAGTGTATCAATGTATATTATACGTGGTAAAAATAGGATAATAGAATCACTGATAGATAGGCATAACATATGGAGTAGCGTAGTATATGGAGCCTATTTCTCCAAACTGATTGTATATAAACAGTAGGCATACGTTGAAGATATACACAGAAAATTCTTCTCACAATATTTGACATGGTATCAGAGCAAGGTCTCTGGTGACTCTGCAAAATTTTCTTCTGCCCTTTCTTTCTATTTTCCCTCGACAGCCATGTCTGCCGAAACCTCCAAAAACGTAGTTATGGATACATCAAGCCCATACTACGTTCATCATTCAGATTAACCCGGACACCTACTTGTCCCAGAAAAATTGAACGGCTCAAACTACCCAACATGGAGCAAATCAATGACTCATGCCCTCATAACCAAGAACAAAATGGGGTTCATTGATGGCACAATCAGTGCACCTTCGAGAGACCAAGCGGAAGCGATCATTACGCTATGTGGAATCAATGCAATAGCATGATTCTTTCATGGTTAACACATTCTGTTGAAGCGGATTTAATAAAGGCGTCATACACGCGAAATCAAGACACCAGGTTTGGCAAGATTTGAAAGATCAATTCTCACAAAAGAACACGCCTGCAATTTTTCAGGTACAGAAAGCCATTTCCACAATTACCCAAGGTACGATGTCTGTTTCGTCATATTACACAAAAATCAAGAGCCTCTGGGATGAGTTAGACACATATCGCTCATCCCCGCCTTGTAATCAAATGAAAGCACACAATGACGAGAAGGAAGAAGACCGTTTAATGCAATTTCTTATGGGTCTCAATGACACCTATAAAAGTGTCCGATCTAATATTTTGATGATGTCTCCCTTGCCTAACATTCGACAGGCATATTCATTAATTATACAGGAAGAGACACAACAACAATTGTCGTCAGAGCCAACAGAAAACTTTACTATCGCAGCGGCCGTTCATGGACAGGGACGGACAAATCAAAAAAATCATAAAGGCAAATATTGTGAACATTGTTCGAGGGCTGGCCACTCGATTGATGAATGTCGGACTTTAAAGTTTCATTGTAATTTTTGTGATAAGAGAGGACACACAGAAGATAGGTGCAGGCTTAAGAATGGCCAATCTGGTCGTACACAACAACAACGCGGCTTTAAAAACTCTGGGAATGGTCCGCTCCCAACAGCCAACATGATGGATTCAAATCAGGAAGAGAAATCTTCCACTGCTGCTATTTATGGGTTTTCGGCAGAACAGCTTCAAGAAATTGCCAAAGCAGTTTCAATGATTAATTCGGGTAACCGTGATGTTTACGCAAATGCAGCAGGTTTTCTCATGAACTTTAATACTTCAGTAAATTCTGTTTTCACAAAACCATGGATTTTGGACAGTGGGGCAACTGATCATATTGTTTCAAATTCAGAATTATTTATTAATTCAACTCCATCACCAGTTTCTTTGGTAAACCTTCCTACAGGCTCAACAGCCCCAATCACATCCAAAGGGACCATCCAATTTAATAGGCATATCAAATTAGAGCATGCTTTATGCGTCCCTTCTTTTCATTTAAATCTTATTTCGGCAAGTAAACTCACTAAAGCACTAAATTGTTGTGTTATCTTACTTCCCAATGGTTGTATCTTGCAGGATCTGGCTACGGGGAGGATGATTGGCTCGGGTGAACAGCGAGATGGTCTTTATTATATGAAACCTTCAAAAAAATTGCCTGAATCTTTTCATGTTTCTAGCAACACAGATCTCTGGCATATGAGATTTGGTCATCCGTCTTCATCACGTTTAAAATTGGCATCTTTGTTATTTTCTTTCAATAATACATCTACTCATAATAACTGTAATATCTGTCCCATTGCTAAACAAGCAAGACTGCCTTTTACTTCCAGTACAATAAATACACAGCGTCCATTTGATTTGTTACATTGCGATATTTGGGGCCCTCATAAATCACCTACTTATTCAAATGCACGATTCTTTTTAACCATCGTCGATGATTTCACTAGGTGCACTTGGGTTTTTTTGATGCAACACAAATCAGATACTCAGCGTCTATTACAATCCTTCATCACATTTGCATATACACAATTTCACATCCGTGTTAAAGCCGTCCGAACAGATAATGGTATGGAATTTCTTTCCATGCGCCAATTTTTTCTTGATCACGGCATTGAATGCCAACGTACATGTGTTTATACCCCCCAACAAAATGGGGTGGCTGAGCGCAAACACCGTCATATCCTCACAGTTGCGCGCTCTCTTCTTTATCAGTCAAATTTACCTATTCGTTTTTGGGGAGATTGTATTTTAACCGCGGTTTATCTCATTAATCGCTTACCTTCCCCCATTCTGTCAAATAAAACACCCATTCAACTATTATACAACCAAATTCCATCCGTTACACATTTACGTGTTTTTGGCAGTCTATGTTATGCAACAGTGAATCATCCCAAACACAAATTTGATCCCCGAGCTCGACGATGCGTTTTTATTGGATATCCACATAATCACAAAGGCTACAAATTATATGACCTTGAAGACAACGCTGTTTTTGTCAGCAAGGACGTGGTTTTTCACGAAACCATTTTTCCTTTTCATAAAACAACATCACACTCACAATCTTCTGTCCTACCAAATTTGGTCCTTGACTTAGACCATCCAAATTCTATATTTCCTACCACTCTACCAAACCCACAATCGGCTTCACCAACTTCGGACAGTGAGCTCATTACCGAACCCATACCCATTGAGCCCATTGATCCTATTCCTGAACCTATGACCACTGAATCTCCTACGCCTAATTCATCCCTTAACATTTCTCCACAACCACTTCGACATTCTACACGTCTCAAGCATCCTCCTGCCTGGCATAAAGATTACTTGCTGCCACCTCGCGCGAATCAGTCCACTCCTAGTCAAGGTCCTCTCCCAGGTACACGATATCCACTTTCTCATTTTATTTCTTATTCCAACTTATCTTCTGCTCACTGCACATTTTTAGCTAACATTTCTACGCATCGAGAGCCTTCATCATATGATCAGGCCATGCTTTCTCCCCACTGGAAGGAAGCCATGGAAGCTGAATTATCAGCATTGACAGAAAACAACACCTGGAGCATTGTTTCATTACCAGCTGGCCACAAATCCATAGGATGCCGATGGGTTTATAAAATAAAATACAGGTCTAATGGGAGCATCGAACGATATAAGGCACGCTTAGTCGCCAAAGGCTACACGCAAGTGGAAGGGATTGACTATGGTGAGACTTTTTTCTCCTCTTTGCTAAACTTACGACATTACGTTGCCTTTTAAGCTATTCTGGTACCGCTAGAAACTGGTTCACCTACCAACTTGACGTACAAAATGCATTTTTGCACGGTGACCTTCATGAAACTGTTTACATGGAGCTTCCTCCCGGATTTCGCCAACAGGGGGAGAATCTGGTTTGTCGGCTTCATAAGTCTTTATACGGATTGAAACAAGCGTCCCGAAACTGGTTTGCTACCTTCTCTAAGGTTATTCAAAAGGCAGGATATATTCAATCAAAAACAGACTATTCTTTATTTACCAAGTCTGTTGGCTCATCTTTTACAGCTGTCTTGCTCTATGTCGATGATATACTTTTAGCAGGAAATGATGATGTCGAAATTAAGCATCTCAAGGCATCTTTGCTCCAACATTTTCGAATCAAAGATCTTGGCACCTTAAAATATTTTCTGGGAATTGAATTTTCTCGGTCTAAACATGGCATTTTTATGTCTCAAAGAAAATATGTGTTGGACATTTTGGATGATACAGGTCTAACTGGGGCAAAACCGGAGAAGTTCCCCATGGAGCAAAATTTAAAACTCACTTTTACTGATGGTGATTTATTACATGACCCAACTAAATATCACAGGTTAGTTGGAAGGCTCATTTACCTCACCGTCACAAGGCCAGATATTGTCTACTCAGTCAGAACTTTAAGCCAGTTTATGCAAGAGCCTCGCAAAACACACTGGGATGCGGCATTACGGATCTGAAGTACATCGAGGGACGCACTGGGCAAGGATTATTACTTCCCTCGATAATGATCTTAAGATGAAAGCCTCTTGCGACTCGGATTGGGGAGGATGTCGTATTACTCGAAGATCGATCAGCGGCTATTGCATTTTTCTGGGAAATTCATTGGTATCCTGGAAGTCTAAGAAACAAACCAACGTGTCAAGGTCATCTGCCGAAGCTGAATATCGGGCCATGGCAAATGCTTGCCTGGAGCTAACATGGTTACGTTATATCCTGTGAGACCTTAAGGTTCCAATTGACATGCCTACACCTTTGTATTGTGATAACCAAGCGGCACTCCATATTGCAGCGAATCCTGTATTTCATGAGCGTACAAAGCATATCGAGATAGACTGTCATATTGTACGGGAAAAGTTGCAAGCTGGGATGATAAGTCCATCACACGTCTCTTCACATTGTCAGTTAGCAGATATATTTACTAAGCCTCTCGGGAAGGATCAGTTCGTGACTTTGCGAAACAAGTTGGGAGTCCATAATATTTACTCACCAACTTGAGGGGGAGTATTGGAATTATTATCTTTTCCATATGTGTAGGAGATAAGTTAGGAATGAATATAGAAAGTGTATCAATGTATATTATACGTGGTAAAAATAGGATAATAGAATCACTGATAGATAGGCATAACATATGGAGTAGCGTAGTATATGGAGCCTATTTCTCCAAACTGATTGTATATAAACAGTAGGCATACGTTGAAGATATACACAGAAAATTCTTCTCACAATATTTGACAGCATGTCTCCTTATCAATCACACTTTAGGTACACGATGCTAGTTCATAAAAATAGAAGAATTTGGGTGAATTAATATTTTTTTTCGTTAATTTTAAGCATAAAAATGTATTAGCATTTTTTTTTATTTTAAAATAAATTGATTAATAAATTTATAGATAATTAAAGCTAAAAAAAGGATTAGCTTTCTAAAAATTATTTTTCATACATATAAGTATGGGTAATTCAATAAATTTTATTTTCTCACGAATTTTAAGAATAAAAATACAATAGAATTTTATCTTTCTTTTTTACAGATAAATTATTATTAATTAATATTTATGATATTATATTTCTCAAAAATGTTTATATTCCATTCATATTTACTTTAGTAACATATATATACAAAATAAAAATAAAAAACCTTACACATATTATATATTCCATGTAACGCAAGTGAGGGTCAAAATTAGTAAAGGTAAAACCATCAACAAAAGAGGTGACGATGATCCCGGGAAAATATTCAAATAAACTGAAGAGAAAGAGAAAAAGAAATTATTGAAGATAAATTAATAATCACTCAATTATTGTACATGCAATCCTGCATAAGAGAAGGTGAACGAAGACTCTACTTAAACGCCAACATCCACCCACCACAATTACAAATCAATTCATAAATGACACCAAATATATCAACACATATATAACAAATTAATTAGATAGAAATGATATGAGATACTAAAAATGAAAGTTGCTTAATCCTTATTCTTAATGATCTAGTTCTTGGAATCCAAAGCCAGAATAGTGCTAAGATTCATTGGATACATATAATCTGTAGTGCCTGACAATATCTGTCGAACAATCAACTGATTAGCCCTTTGTGAGGGATGAAAAGCATCCCAAAACGCATAAACGTCACGGTTTGGGCACAAATTGGAGGCCACAGTGCACAATCCAAGTCCATTATAGGGTCCTTGACCACAGCATGCTACTTTTGATGTAATAAATCCTGCATCAATGTTCGTTTAGCCACGACTATTACTATAATATAGATACCATATAATTTTTATCTATATATATCATGCAGTTTTAAGCACATGGCTGATAATTTTTTAAAATTTTTACTGTTGAATTGGAAATAAAATATTTGACAACTGAGACCCTAGTGTACATTTATTGATATGATTGATGCATGGACCAGGCCTCTATTAAGTGTGTCATCTACCAAATCAACTTTATCTCCAATAAATATACGCTTTCTGGACGTGAGTTGTATGCATCATATCATTGATATGGATGAGATGAATGACAATGAAGAGAAAAAATATATATGTATACAAATAGTAATGTAAGAAAATGAAGTTTTTAAAATAAAATTCACTTTTTTAATTCAATTTTTGAATGAATAACTATATTATTGGCCCATTATTTTTTTTTTTCAAAATTGATTTTAATTTTTATATTTTTAATTTTTTAAATTGATGATTTTAGTTCACCCGTATAATTTAATTTAGAACCTTAGGTGGACAATGAAATTTGCAATTATAGAAAAAATAAAAAAGATCAAAATAAGGATAGTGTAGAGACTAAGATTAATTTTAATGCTTATCATCTTACCTATTTTAAAAATTTTCTTAATCTTAATTTTCTCTCAGGAGAAACCAGCATATATAGATATATTGTGGATGTATATACGGTATTTAAATGATTAGTTAAGAAAGAAAAAAAAAAAAATATATATATATATTATAAGTAAATTAATTGATTAATTATATATTGCATATTATAGTTACTATCAAATAAAATTTTAAGATATACGTATATAAAAGTGTATATTACATTTACAGCGACGAATGCGTAATTAGTTGTATATATATATATATGTTACCATATTGTTGAGGGCTGGAGACGAAGTCAAGGTGCATTTGTTGTGTGTTGACTCCAACGAAGACATCGGAACCAATTTCGCCATTAAGTTGTTGAATTATCTGAACAAGTTGAGGGTTGAACAGTGACGCTGCACGCTGCAATTCAACTGAACATTCACCGTTTGAGCTTCTCTGTGCCAATTCCGCTGGTACACATCCCAATGGACCTGTTCCCGTTACCAGAACCCTACGTGCTCCAAGTTCGTATAGCCTCTGTGAACATATATGCATAACAAAATATTATGTAATTTGTTAATATAAAACTTTTCTAAATAATTGTATCTATATTTTGATTTTTATATAATTAATTTGATTGGATGGGATTAATTACCCCGAGAATCTTCTTATACTCAGAGATAATGTACTTGACATAATCTGGTAAATTGTATTGACGGGATCTAGCAGAGAAAGGCACCAAGTAATAGTTATTTACAAAATCGTTGCCTCCAAGAGTTATTAGAACTAATGCTCCATTCACTAAGCGTTCAGTTTCCTCAGGTCCTATTATGGCACTCACTCTTTGCTGGTATTCTTGGAAGTACTCCAATTGTCTGTATATTCTGATTATATTTACCTGCAAACAACATATATAACCACTTAATAATTACACTAATTAAATTTAAATGAATTTTAGTACGTTGAGATATTATTAATCTTGAATAAAGTATGTTTTGAATTGAAGAATAAAACTGAAATATATCATATTTACGTAAACATAAATGTATACAGTGACAATTAACATGATATTAATGAGCATAGTCTTAATATTAAAAACCATTGAATTGAAAGAATATTTGAAGTAAAAAAAGACATGATACATTAGTGTATCTAAGAGTACTGTAATTAATGTGACTTACAAATTGGATTCCAGTGTCATTGAGAATTCCAATACCAGCAGAAGCAAAGTTGGCACCAACTAGTAATCTTTCCCCGTTGAGCTCAGGACTTAAATAAGGCAATGTAGATTCCGCCCCAAGTTCTCTACCTAAGAAAATATCACAACAATGAGTTAATTAGCTAGTAACTACATTATACACACATGATAAGCACATTGTGAAAACAATAACAAAAAAGAGAGTAGTGAGTTTTAGTGAACGAAACTGATGAAATCAGGAATGTTTAAGCCATTAGAGAAACGGCCAGTGGGTCTGCCACTTGGGTAATCAATGCCATAAGGAGGAGCATCTGCTCTTGCTGAAGTTGCCAAGTAATTGTTGTTACCATTATCCACAAGTGAATCCCCAAACACAAAGAATGAACGTTGTGCCTCTACACCTCTAAAATTACCACTCCCTAGTGCCACAACTAATCCTAACACAATGTAACACACTAAAACCATACGACTAGCCATTGTTCAATTTAGAAATTTTGTGGAGAGTAAGAAGAGAAATAATATATAAATTGATATGTTTGCATGTATGGAATCAGAAAGGGGTCTTATATAATGTGAAGATTATGTGATTTTTGTGAAAAAGGTAAATAGGCCCACATTGCAAAAAAGCTAGTACATGTAGTTGCATGTATGGTTGAGGGTTCTTGTCTGACCAATGTTTAGAGTGAGAGACATGATTTGATATATTTAACGAAATCAATCATCCATGTGCCTGACGAATTCCTGAACTCATAAAATGTGGTCAAATTTTGAACTCTCTTTTATGGGTAGAAAGTACATGTAAAGCTCTGTAATATTACAGACCAAAAGTAAGGTTCTGACAATTTCGTTTCATGGTACGAGAGAACATTTTACCACATTAATTAAATTAAACAATGCTTCCCATTTTGCATTTTGTACATGTTTCTTTCCCTCTATCTCCACGTTTAGTAATGATGTTTTTACCATTGCATGTTAGTTTATTCTTTCATAAAACCAAATTGCCCCTTCTATAGAGTTTGACGGTGAAACCACACACTAGATCATGATAAATTTAGTTCGATTTAAATTATGATGTTTGTTAATTATTAAAGTAAAATCAAGGTCGAATTGAAAAAATTACTATGAAGTTAAAATAATTACTTATTGTCTACTATACTAAATGTATAATTATTTAACATGAAATAGTCTAAAATTAGAATTTTTACATGCAACTTAATAAATATGTAAGGGAAAAGTTTTTGTTGTATATCCTTTATGAAGCTCGAATATGATTGCATCAAATGAAAAATAAAATCTCCAAAAAATAAAAAAAATATTTATTGTTTCCACCAATGAGAAAATAGGTTTTTGTTGTCATGTCATCATCTTACAATGTCACCGAATCAGACATTGACACCATGTTCATCTCATTGATGGTGTGTGCCCACTGAACGCCAGCATAAAAATGTTGTAATATCACGGATGAAAAACTATTATTTAGTGAATTGCGACAGAAAGTTTCATATCTCTGCCATATCCCTTTTCTAGTTCCTTTATGCCAGTATTGGATCCTTGTTAATAACATTGGAATCAATACTCCATTGTGTTCCAAATAATTCCATTGCAATTCAAGTTTAACTCAAAAAAAAAAAAAAAAAAAGCTGGTTGAAAGTAATTAAGGAAGGAAACCAATGGTAGTGTAACATTTTGGAATGATGAAATAAACAAAAAGTTTTTTCACTGTATAGATCACATAGCAACAAAGAAAAAAAAAAAACAAAACTGATTATTATGTAACCAAAAACCTCAAATTATTTTCTATCTAATAACTCCTTCCATTCAGTAAACTTGTAACATTAAAATATTCTATTAAGGAATTTAATCAGCTTAGTCCTTTGAAAAGTAGAGAGGGGAATAAATTTCCTTTTGTAATGAAGTCATTTATAGAGATCTCATAGTAAAAAATATTTTTATAATTTTAATTTTTAATGATATATGATGATGTAAATTCATGTATAATCGACTTCACCTAAAAAGATGAGATTTTTGCTGTATAAGAATCAATTGTTTTTTGTTAGATTAAAAATGATATAGTGTTTAACTCATGCATATATACAAGTTAGTAATTGGATGCACTGTATGAAAATTGAATAAGGTATAGTAATTGATGTAACATTAAAATAGCAAGAGTAGTACAAGATATTTTCTATTTTATTTTCTAGATAAAAGCAGTAGACGATATTTTATATTTTATATTTTATTTTCTTGATAAAAGGAGTACAAGATATTTTATATTTTATTTTATTGATAAAAGGAATACAAGATATTTTAATTTCACGCAGCAAAGTATCCAAACGTTTTTAGTTTGGTGGGACGTTGAAATTAATTCTTGCGAAAAGCCAAAACCGACGTAAAAAATTGGACACCCTATCTTCTACAACACCATTTCTTACGATTTTTGTTTAAGAATATTTTTTTCTTTAATTTACTAATACATTAATACCAGTAAAACATGTGTCAAATGTAATTTAATTAAAATTAGTTTTTTCTTTAACATTAATCTCTTATTATTTTAGGTTTAAATGTAATTTTGTCTCTTTTCTCAAATTTGTAAATTTTTTTCAAATTCAGTTCCTCTTTTTTAAATTCAAATTTTTTCTTAATTGTTGTCGTTGTTTATGTCATTGGACCATTCGCAACTTGATTTCTCCGACCATTAATGGTGTTGTCAACATCCTCTCTAATAGATGGATCCAACCTAAAAATAGAGTTTTCGTTAAATTTAATGCTAAAAAGTTCATATATTGTTAATTTCAATTCTATAGTATTCAAATAACAGAACTTTCCTCATATTAGCAAATAAAATGATGTATGCTTCTTTCAACAAATTTCATTATCCATGCACTTTCGAGTCGTAACAGATGTCTCTTAATTTCATACAAAATCGTTTTCGTCTTCTTGCAATATATAATATAATACTCTCCTCGTTATAATTATAGCCCGACGTACCCTTGTCTTTTTTTTGTTTTTTTTTTATTATTCTAATTGAATGTTTAAATATAAAGAGAAGAAATATTAATTTTAAGATATTAATCGCAAGAAAATGATTTCAGAATAGACATATATTATGTTGGCTTGATGATTTAGCAAGGTGCGATGATAAATTGAAGGTATAATCAAAGAGGTTAACGAAGGATCATCAATTTTAAGATTATGTGTTTTGACATGTTTTAAATATTTTTATCTGTCCAAATAAAAAAGGAGTGTCACACATCACAAAAATGTTATATTTCATTCCTTTCATTTTATTTTTTGTTTATGTTTTATTTTTCCATTATTTATTTACGACAAATATTACCATTTTTCAAAATTTTAATTTGATAATGTAAAAAATAAAGAATAGAGAAAAAAAAAAGTAAAATAAAAACAAAAAATAGAAAATTTCACTTGTTAAAATAAACATGTGACTATCACATCATTAATTTTAACTTCCACATTATCTATTACATCAATGTCATATCATCTCCAATGAGATATATCATTAATGCTTGTTAAAATTTTCATGATAAAGTAAAAATGGATTAAGTTTGAAGGTTCCTTCCCCCCAAAAAAAACTATAGATATAATTTTTTAAAATTATATTAAAATATAAAAAATCATCAATTTTTAATTAATTGACATAATAAATATTACTGTACATCTTAAATACGATATCGTAGAAATTTATTTTATTTTATTTTTATCATAATACAATAAGTAGATACAAGTCAAGTTCCCATCTAGACTATTTCAAAGGGTTTCGGAATTTAATATCAACAGTATATAGACTCATTATATTAGAATCTCATGTAAACTCAGCAGTAGAAAAAATTGAATTTACAATAAATTCAGTTATAGAGGTATATAAATGAAGGTCAATAGTCAAACTGAGACCTTTGTTTGTCAATTATTGGAGAACATTGATGAATCAGTAAAACATTAATTCGCCATTATATAATGGTATATGTGAACATAATAGCAGATTTTAATTCGCAAAATTACGTTAATTTGCTACTTACAAAATTAATTCGAAATTTAGGTCAGGTTTGTCATAAGCTCTCTAGCTGTGAAGGAAAATATATATATATATATATATATATATATATATATATATATATATATATATATATAAATAGAGATAGAATTTAATAGACGTGCATTTTCATTATGAAAAATTTACACTTTTGATAAATTTTTCAGAAAATATTTATAAGAAAAATTAAAGTAGGTGAAAAATGAATTAAGTTTTTTCATAAAATAAAATAAACTTATTATACGCCTAACTGTCACAGAAGTTATCTTGTCTAATTTATTAAAATATTAAAATGTATACATTGATTTTAGTTTATAGGAAAAAATATTTTACTTTTTTTTATTTCTTTAAAATAATTACGGAAAAGTTTATTCAAGCATAGACTAAGCGCTACTTGAGTAAATTTTTTTCATAAATACTTTAAAAGACGAAAATAATAAAATAAAATCAGTTTAACTTCTCCCATAAATTGAAATCAACTCACTACCCAAGTTTTTGGAGAAAAATTAGCTTTTTATGAGAATATTTTATTTATTTATTTATTTATTTAAAATAAAAAAATCTGTTTTATACATTATATTAATGCAAACACACATTAACTACCTGAATTAACCTACATAAGTCAAATATGTTCAATGCACTCATACAATTGTAAACAAAAAAAAGAAAAAAACACAAATAAAGTAACTATATATCTAACATGAAATTTTTTTCTTCCCTTCCCCACTTGAAACAAACCTGAGAGGTCTATTTAAAAACAAAAATATCAGTTTTTTAAGGAATTATCAAATCAATTAGTCATAAATAGTAGGCTATAACAAAGACACGTAGGTTCATACACAGTGACAGTGAGACCCCTCCACTTTTTGAATCCTTTAGCAAATTGATGATGATTATTATACAAGGACCACTTTATATCTATATGGTAATGGTATAAAATATATGGTTAATATATGGTTAAAATATGAACACAGTATGAGCTGAGAGACTTTATAATACCAACCACTCTACACCTAATATCCTTGACATCACATAATTTGGCTGGAGAAACGGTTCAACTAACATCTCTTCACCCATCACAAAGTGTTAATTTGATCCATATGAATAATTTATTCCAGTGAGATTCCTCAACTAACATTTTGAGGCTATTCAATTCCAACCAATTTAAATCTAAAACTTTTCTGAAACTGGGGTCACCCACTTCCTCAAATCTATAGATGTTAATCTCTGAATCCAGTAAGAAACAACATAATTGATGTAATTCACATGGCAATGTACCACTACACAATGTGCCAAGACTTGATCTATACATTTCTTAAAAACAAATAAGCTAAGGTTACTAATTAGTTTTTAGTTGGCTTAATTATATTTTGCTTTGGTTTCAAAAACTTAAATGAAGATCATGAAATTTGAAATTGGATTAATTCACTTAGTATAACGCATTTGGAGGCTGAGTTAATGTCACACAATAAGAGAGTGATGAGTAGCTGGCGAACATTGGCCCCTATTTATTTGTTTCAGCAATGCTTCTATGGTTGGTGCATTCTTTAAATGCATTTTGGGTTGTTTTGATGTAAATTGTGCTTTCATGCCCTCACTTTTTTGTGCTGACTAAGCCTACATGTTCATAGTTTTGCAAACGTATCAACATGTATGCACTGTTTGGAATATTAGAGCATTGAAAGCGTGACTACTAATAATCCTAATTTTTAATGCATCATTGTGTGAGTAGCTAGAATAAAGAACAGAACTTCATTAGAACTAGTCATTCATCATGTGCATTAATGCATCATTGTTTATACAACTACAGCTATACAAAAATAAACAAGAGGATCCCTCCAAGACAAGTCAAAGTCTTTGTTTCTTAAATTGAAGTTGTGATAGTAAATGCAACATCTAAATAGCTTTTATAGTTCAAACATTACATCTTTTTTCCAAGTTCTTTGAAAAGTGTGAGGAATGATTTTAATAACTCTGTTTTAATGAGGTTGATTAATAGTTTTGTTTGTTTAACATTTGTTACAACTTGTAATAAAGTTTGTATATTGACAATACCCCTTACAAATATTAACTTTTGGCTGCAAATACAAACACACGCTAATTAAGTTCTATCCTTTTCTTTTTCATTCCATTAATTAATTATATTTGTCAATATTCAGGTGGTCCAAATATACTTTTTGTCTAAAAAATTGTTTATTTTATTCAAAACAAGGTATAGCCAAAAGCTTAACTAATAATTTCTAAGAAAAGTTATTTTACCAAAATAATTAAATCCATGAATTCTATTTACCCCCTCCCTCAAAAAAAAAAAAAAAAAAAACAATTTTGCATCCAATGCAATCAAAGGAATAGAACATTTTATTACTGATGACAACCCAAAATTACTTCCAACAGAGCAATTGCAATTGCAACTGGAGGGACAAACCAGTACATAATAAACTTTGCACCACAAATCACACTAGCTAGGGGATGATGAGAAAATAAAATAAACTTAAGGGGCACACATAGATAAAGTAGGACTAAAGTTATGTGGTGTGAGTTGGATGAGAAAGCAAAAAAGAAAGTTTATTTTAGATGCATTTTGATCAAATCATGGAATCAAGGGCCATGATAGTGCTAAGATTCATGGGGTGCATATATTCATGAGAGCCTCTTAGGATCTGTTGGACTATGATTCTACTAGCTTTCTCTGATGGATGGAATGGATCCCAGAACGCATAAATGTCTCTGTTCGGACACAAGTTTGAGGCTGGTGTGCAGAGCCCAATTCCATTGTATGGGCCTTGTCCACAACAAGCTATCTTTGATGTAACAAATCCTGTCACCCCAAATACACAATAGTGCTTTAAATATTTTGTTCAAAATATTCATTAAAACTAAAAAGGATAGTTATTGAGATTCATTTTTATTACAAGTTATAACAAGTATTGCTAAAAAAAGTGATAATATTTGACATTTTCTTTCTACACTTCCAAGTCAAAAATGAAAACAATGATTAAAAGCTATCCCAAATTTATATTTGCTATAAAGTTTATGTGAACAAATTTAAACAATGTCGTGGGTGTCTGCTATTTAATAATCATCACATGACTACAAATCAAAATGGAGAAAAAGGACCCACCATATATGGAGAGTTTAAGATAAGTTACAAAATTTAATGCCTTGAATTGAAAGTCTAAAAATTTTGTGCATGTATGCATACAGTACACTAGTTTTTTCCCAAAAGGCAAATGTCCTGAGACATTGGTTAAGGACTTAAAAAGGTGAAACTATATTTAACATGTAAATATGGGTAAATGCAAACAAGTCTTAAAAGAACATAATTTTAGCAGGTGTTAACAAAAAAAAAAAAAAATTCTCCTTTTAATTTCTCTAATTGTATCCTTAAAGCACTAGTTAGTAAAATAGACTAGAATTTAAAGGTGTTGGATGGTGCAAATATGCATAACATACCATAAGCTCGAGGGTTGGAAACGAAATCCATGTGCATGCGATAGGCATTAGCAGCAATGAAAACATCAGCACCAAGCTCTTGATTGAGTCCTTTTATCATATCAACTAGTTGAGGATTGTATAAAGCTGCAGCTCTCTGAAGTTCAACATCACAATCACCTGTTCTGCTTCTCATGGCTAATTCCGCAGGAACACACCCCATTGGTCCTGTACCCGTTACAAGGACCCTACGAGCACCCAAATCATAAAGATTCTGCATGTGTTTAACACATTCATGTGTTAATTAGGTCTTATATGTAAATAATTAATCAAGTCACCATGTACATTAATTGGAGCAAAATAATTTATGTAGCATAATGTTAGTGTCTAGCTAGATGTAACATTGTACACTCCAAGAAAAAATAATGTAATATTGTAATGTGTTAGAAATTGCGCATTGAACTTGAGAGTGAGAAACGAATTTGGTTTCTCTCACCAACTAAAACATAGGTATATATATGTCTTTGGCATTAATTAACACTGGTACATGCAGCAAGGAATATTTATAAAAACGTGACAATAACCATTTGTACAACATTCTTAATAACGAGTTTTCTGTTTAGTGATGCATACCCTTAGAACTTTGCGGTACTCGGATATGAGATAACGCACGTAGTCAGGGAGAGAAAATTGGCGAGATCTTGCTGAATAGGGTACCAAGTAATAATTGTTGACAAAATCATTGCCTCCAAGAGTGATGAGTACGAGTGCTCTGTTTACTAGGTTCTTGGCTCCATCAGCACCAATGTGTGCACTTAACCTCAGCTGATACTCGTGGAATAGCTTCAGTTGTTTTTGGATGTGAATAATGTGCAACTGCCAAAGTAATAATAATATATATATGTATCAACTTTTGGAATGCAGTTACCATGAATTGATTTTATTTACATGAGTAACCAATTTATGCTCTCTTAGGTAACTTGAACTATGTTCTAAGCATGTAAAGCTTGGATTGCAATAAAGTTAACAATTAATATTGAAGCTTACAAATTGAATTCCTGTATCATTGAGAATGCCAATCCCTGCTGATGCAAAATTGGCACCAATTAAGAGCTTCTCTCCAACTAGTAGTGGGCTCAAATAGGGAAGTGTAGGCTCTAGACCAAGCTCCAAACCTTCCATTAACAAGAATATCACAACTCCATGTATATAATTATGGGTCTTACATTACTAACCAGTACCCTAAAAATACTGGTTAAAAAACTAAAAAGAAAAAGTATTGAACATGCAGATGATGGTGAGTGCAAGAAAAAAACGTTAAACAGCGGAATTTTATGTATCCCAATAAAAATATTTTTCGTTCTAGTTCCTTAACCCATCCTTTTAGGACACTTGTTAGCATTTGCCTATAAATATACACAAGCCAATGCAAGCCTAGCTAGTTATGTTAAGGCCATGCCATGCATGCAAATGAAATGTGGAAAATTAGAAACACATTAGTGAAAAAACATGTTGATTTTGTTTGGCAATAACATGTGACAAATTAACTCATACTGATTATGTCAGGAATGTTTAAGCCATTAGAGAAGCGTCCAGTGGGTCTGTGTGTTGGATAATCAATGCCATAAGGTGGAGCATCTGCTCTGGCTGTGGTTGCCAAGAAATCATTGTTGCCACTATCCACAAGTGAGTCACCAAAAATGAAGAATGCCCTTGTTGGTTGAGCAGAAACAGAACCTAATGCTGCAACCAAGCTTATTATTACACAATAGCCAAGCACCAAAACATTAGTCATGGTGGTAAATATGTGTGTGTACCAGTGTTGAATAATATTGTATATATGATTCTTATAGTTTGATAATTCGTGTCTTGTATGGAGCAATTTGAAGGGCTATATATACATACAAAGCTTGAGAGGTTTATGTTTAGAAACCACGTTCATGAATCATAAATGATTTCTTCTACCACCTCTTTGGATTTAAAGCAAACCGCCAAATAAAGAAGAAACTAGTTAGTACATCAAGTTATTGCTATAGTAAATGGTCTCAGCATAAGAGGAACCCTTCTCTTGATTTCAATTTCCAAATCCAGCATTAGTAATTTCTAGCCGTCTATGTAGACAGAGTTTAAGATATTGAGTGATTAATATTCCTCAAAATCACAAGCAAAAGTTGAAGTTAAATATTTTTACATTGCTTCTTGACATATTAATTGCTTCACTCACTGCGCCGTTACATGACATCCCACGGTGTAAATACAACTTCAAAGAAGAAATTATCAGTACACTTGGTTGCATGTAATATATCAAAGTTGGCAGTTAACAAATTAATTGACCCACATGCACGTTGAATAGTAGAAACACGTTAATTAGGAATTAGGAAATAGATAGAAAAATATTTGATATATCAATATTAGAATCAATCATAAAATATGAAGAGAATATATTTAATAAAAAATTATAATTTATAAATAATCAGTTATAAAATATAAAGAGAGAAATATACGTATAAATAGTGAGTTGGTTAAATATGTATTGGATGTCACTTTAAAATAAATTTGAAGAAATATGAAATTAAGAATTATATGTTACTTGAATAGTTTATTTATATCAATTTATACCATCATTTAATTAATAGCAAACTAATATGTACCATAAATTTGTTAATTATTTTGATAACTATCTTAAAAATCATATATCTACTATATATATATATATATTTTTGAGGAGTTTACCTGCATGATATAGTGTGTATAAACTAACCTCAAACTCTAGAATTTTTATGCTTCGTGAATTAAGTATTTTGCATTAGGACATGACAATATTAATGGGAATCAAGTCCTTAATTTCCTTAATTTCATCTTACTCCTAACAAATTTATGTAGTAAGAGGGAGTGTAACACTTTTTTGAGTCTTTAATTTCCGGAGTGAGTAGCATACTAGTTTTTACTCAGGAATGGAATTGGACAGTGGGACACAATAGAGAAGATTTAATCCATTAATGGGACATGTGCGAATGTGTATCCCTTACTTTAAGGAAGTGAAAATAAATATTCAAAATTTAAAGTTCAATGTAATGATAATAATATCTACCTCAATTTAGACAAGCTCTTTGAATTTTATTTTTTAATTCATTGGATATTTATACATCCGAGGGTATTTTCCTGAATCACGATCTCACGATTTTAAAATTATTTTTTATCATTTATGACTTTTTAAATCCTAGAAAGTAAATTCTTCTGATTGAAACCTTTTATTCCTAGAATAAAATGGGAAGAGGTCGAATCTTTATTGTTTTCATCTTCATAGATTATTTTCCTCTTATACTGGAATTCAAATTAACTTAAAATTAATTTTATAGTTCAATGTATGAGAGAAAAAATAATAATGTGTTTCCAATTAATTACTTTATCATCTGAACAAATTATAATATGTTTACTGAACAAGTGAAGTACAGAAATATATATATATATATATATATATATATATATATATATATATTAAACATCTACAAGTGATAAATTTAAAAAATTAATGCAATTAAAGTAAAATAAATAAAATTATGTACTTTAATAGTGTAATTCTTCAAATACCTTTAGTTGAAAAAGAAGCATTTCAATACATAACAATAAACAATACCACTTCATACTCTATTTAGTCATCACCTAGAGATTGAAATATGAACAGACGTGTACATAAAACCAACAAAATCAAAATTAGAAATAAAAAATGTTAACTTTAAATAAAAGAATAACTTTTAAATCAACAAATAAGAAAAAAAAGTGAGATGAACTACCTTAAGAAAGAGAAGAGAAAAGAAAAAACGATTCTTTAATATGCAATACATAGATATTAATTGAAGACTAGGTTTGTTACACAACATCATTGATATCCTCGGGAAATTATTAGAGTTCTTGATAGTTACATTTTGACACACAGCATCCATAATTTTGGGAGATGACAGTTCCAGCTACACCTAAAGTTCTCCATTGAATGTGAGAATGAGAAAGTTGTTACAGTTAACATATGGGTAGATCCAGAAAAACAGTTGACGTCAAAGTGTGTTGAAATATTTAAAACAAGAACTATTTCAGGCACATGGAACATGGACTTAACTCTGCCAACTTTGTTGTCTAGCTAGTTCTGAAACTAGCTTGTTGTTCATCATTTGAAACTGACCTAATGTAGGAAAATTAGATTGCATTGTGCTATTTAATTAATTCATCTCACTATCAACTTAGTGTCCAAAATTTCAAACTCACAATTTCAAAATCTAATGTCCAATTTCAAAATCGCAATTAAAGTTATTCCAAGACCATTAGGACCATATATTACTCGCAATGATTATGAATGATCTTCTAATAGAAATTAATTAACTCAAATAACATTAACTCCTTGATTAGTTTGATCAGAAATACGATAACTAGAATTAAAGAAATGTTTGATAGACAACTTTATTACAAAGACAATTACTTGTCAAAATATAAAGAAAAGAGAAAAATTAAAAACTTTAATAAAAAAATATATAAATATATATATTTTATGAGTTAGTCAGCTGATTATTACGTGTTAGAGTTATCTGAGTAGCAGGAGTTATCTGAGTAACATTATTCCTAGAAATAAGTTAAAAGATTTTGTTAGTTCGTAGGATATCAAATCATATACTAAAATTAATCATAAGAATTATTTATTTTATTCATAGAATCAAAGAGAAGTCGCTTTACTTACATTTTATTCTAACAACAAAACTAGACTTATTAAACTTACCAAAAGGGGGAAGCAAGAGTTGTTTTAAGCACCGAAAAACTAGTTAGATATATAGGAATAAATAAATGAATAAAATGACACAGAAAGAAGCAGTGTAACCCAAGCAATAAACAGGTCTCTTTAGAATAGACATGATTAAGTTCTAGGTATATTTCAGTTCATTCATGACTAATCATTGAAGTTTTTCTGTTAAACATTACTATCACACTCGTATCTTAATTGATTTAGAACTAAAACGACAAATGGTCAAATATTATGCCCTGTAGTGATAAACAATGTGGAAAGAAAATGACAAAATGTTTTCCCTGTATAAAGATTGAATAATAAGTAGGGACGAAAAGCATAGATATGAACATGTGATCCACATAAATAGGGTGGCGTTGGATCTTAGCTACCCTCCTCCAGCATCACTAGTTTTTTATGATATCTTTCCCTTCGCAAAGAGGCTTTCATTTTCTTAACTTAACAGTTTAGCATATAGTTTAGTAATAATTTAATAAATATTGTATCTGAATATATTATGAAATGCCACCAATAACATTTTTTTTTATATCCTTTATGAAAATTTTCATGATATAAATGTTTATTAAAAACAATATAAAGTGACATTTTTTTAATATTAACAAGTACTAATTAACATAATATTTTACATGCAATGCATTAATTTGAAAAAAAAAAAAACTGATATAATGTAATATTCGTACTAGAATATGAATTTATTTTGTATGCGCTGACTTCTTGAAATATCTCTATTTAAAAAAACAAGAATTATATAATATTTTTTCAGTAAATCCCCATCTAAATTTCAAATTAAAAAATTCTGAGAGTGATTCATAATACATGGGATAATTACTCGTAAAATTTTGATGGGAATAGCTTGGTCGTTGTACATCAAAGCTCTGGCTTAAAATTGTGGTGCAATTTGTCACTCAAAGAGTTGGTGCGTGTCATCCTAACATGGCTATAGTTGCTTGTTATTTATGGGAGGGAGTTGGGTTTGCATTGCATTTGTTAGATGAAAAATATTTGATAGACAACTGTAATACGCAGACAATCAGACAACCAGTTATAAAATGTGAAGAGAGAGAAATATGTATACGTATAAAGTGTGAAGAGAGAGAAATACGCAGATGTTCTGTGAGTGGGTTGACTAGTTAGCTGCGTATTGTAATTATTAGCGTAGTAAAGTTGTTGTTAGATAGAACCCTCTTGGAGCTCCTTAGTTTTTTTTGTAATGGATACTTTTTCTTGGCTAGTATTATTTGTTTATCCTCATTATAGGAAGAAAAAAAAAATGAAATAAAAGTTTTGCCTATTCAAAAAGATGGAGATTTTCTTTGTGCAACCTCTTTTTATCTTTGGGAAAGCCCATTCCGGAAGCTAAAAAAAATGGATATAAACTCAACTTTTGAGGGTGTAGGCAAAAAAAAACAAAAGATGTTGTCTCTTTTTTCCAAATACTTTCAAGTGGGCTCGAGCCAACACATATTTTTATTTGTTTGACATTTTCATTAGGCTTCAAGTTTCAAGCCCATACAGATTTTGGGCTGTACTCACAAATTATATAACCCAAACGATACGTGGCTAACGTACAAGTTACAATCCCTAAAGTGGGACATTCATCAACACACCATGGACTTTTCTTTTCTAATTTCTCCTCAAAGCATAGCTTAGAGAAAAAAAAATCTCACTCAAATAATTTGTAACAGTATAGCTTAAACAATCAATAATATATATAACACAACATCTAGTGCAGAACATATACCACAACTCTAACACTAATAGAAAGAAGATAATAATTAATTAGGTCCTTGAATCCAGATGCATAATGGTACTGAGATTCATAGGGTTCATGTATTTGGTGTCTCCAATCATGAATGTTTCCACAATCAATCTATTTGCTCTCTCACTTGGATGGAAAGGGTCCCAAAATGCAAAAACATCCCTGTTTGGACACAGATTAGAAGCCGGAGTACACAATCCAATTCCATTGTAAGGTCCTTGACCACAGCATGCAACTTTTGATGTGACAAAACCTGCATGTGAAAGTGAAGAGGTTAATTAATGATTTCACATTTAATATATCTACCACCATACTTCACGCTGCCTCACCCAAGTTGCTAAACCGACACAAATGTTAAAAAATAATTTTAATTTCTATGTTCTTGCGAAGCACTCAGAATTTAAAATAACTATTTTGTGTTATTTTAGTGAGCTAATATAAGTAATTAGTATTCCGTGCAAAGAACTATTCTACTAGAGAGTGAAAAATAACTTATTTCGCATCTAACTTATCAGCTAATTAATTAACTATCTCAAAATTTATATGTATTTATGTTTCTTTTATTATTATTTTTTTCTTTTTCTTTCTTCACATTTTATAGTTAAATATGTCAAATTCTCAGTAAAAAGTACTGGTACAAATGCCTCAATGACAGACATTTATTTTACAAGCTGAGTGAAAATTATATATAATCACTTTGCCTCTTACTAGTCCAATGGGCATGGTGAGGAATCGGGGTTGAATAAATAGCATATTAAATGTGGTAGTTGGTACAGGCCTTGGGAAGAAGGGCCCAAAGTCTTAAATAAATACTAATGTAAAGGGCAATCAATATACAGCTCAGAAATAAAAGGAAATCATCTCTACCAAAAATTTTAGTTACTTTCTGGAAACAAATGAATGATTTTACGTCTTATAATTGTTATCTGCATTACTTATTTATGGACCACACTCTCCTCTACGTGTTTGCAGTAGGTTCTACTCAGAAAAGCACTTGCAAAAGTACAGTACTCAGCACATATCAAGGATCTCATGTGCACAGAGTTTAACTAATGATCTCAAAAAAAAAAAAATACGCCATCCCAGGCCATCTTTTATAAAATATATTAATAATTTTAATATCTAAAACATTTTATCTATTGTGGTTCCTAAATATTATAGAAGATTTAATACGTCAACTCACTCACACAGAAACGAATATACATATGTGTATATATTTCTCTCACTTCACATTTTATAATTAATTTATAGTTGTCTATCAAATATTTTTTATACTATAATAAATTCAGAAATTAAAACCTATAGAACAACCATAGTTAATTCATCAAATGGTGCAAAACAGAGATTGTACATACCGTACGCTTGAGGATCACTAATAAAATCCATATTGGATTGGAAAGCATTTGCTGAAATGAAGACAGATGAACCAATTTCAGAGTTGAGTTGATTCACCAAATCAACAAGTTGGGGGTTGAACAATGCAGAAGCTTGTTGCAGCTCCACTGCACACTCCCCATTTCTGCTACGCTGGGCCAACTCTGCTGGCACGCAACCTAATGGTCCAGTACCAGTCACCAAAACTCTCCTTGCTCCCAATTCATAAAGCCTCTGCATAGCATGCACTTAATAATTGACTTAACCAATTACATACACAGCAACAATTATTGGTTTGTCTCAGAATAGTCATAAAAAAATACAAGGTGCAAGAGAGGGATCATCATGATACATTAATTCTACATTTATAGTACACTAGCCCCACATGCATCTTACATCAATGTTTATAAATTTTTAAAATAAATGTTCAATAGACCCCAGCTACTCTTCATGTTGCACCATAACTCAACTTGCTTCACACATGCAAGCAATTTTGCACATCTTAATTAAAATGTAAGGACTAAAGTCAATAATTAATAAGAGGTTGGCATCTAATACAGAAAACTTAAGTGGATGAACATTGGATGTTTCATTTCTTAAATTTAAATTCAAATTCATTAGATTCTATTATGCTATATATAGTGTTATATGTTATTGAATTCGGGTACTTTCCTCTAACACCTATCTTTGAAATAATGTCCCTTCAACTCAGTACAGCAAGTTTTTTTCCTAGACATAATTAATCAACTTGTACTCTATTTGACAGAGGTGGATATGCATTTACCCCTAGAATCACAAAAGTTAACACTAGCTAGTACTACTATAAATGAATGCGTACACTTATCTTTTAGGTGCACTTGTTTTAAAGAATATAATTACACTTTCCAAAAGATTTATTTGGGGAATTGTCATTATTAGATAAATTTATGAATGAGAAATGCAAACATCGTACCCACTTTTTTCTATTAATTAAATTTTATTTTAAATGAAAAATTTTGGTTAATTTCACATCTTACATAAATTCCACTAGTAATTTCATAATTTTTAATAAATCTTAACTAAAAAAATGTGATAGAAAATATAGATGATGCTAACACTCTTCGTCTTGTCACATAAGTTTTTTGAGGTTCAAATACTGAAAATATTTATTCAGCGAAATACTGAGTGTGAATTACACTATAAGTCATTAATTTTTATATTTGTCTTTAAAATTTTAGTTATTAATTTTTAGAGATAGTGTTATTTTAGTTTTTATTTTTTAAAAATACATAAATAAATTTTAACTTCTATATTTATTGTTCAATCTCGTCAAATAATATAATGTTTGTTAGAATTGTTATCTATACCATTTTAATGACTAAATTGAACAACAAAACTAAAAGTTAAGATTTATTTATGTATTTCTAAAAATTAATGACTAAAATAATGTTATCTCTAGAAATTAATAACTAAAACTTTATTTTACTCAATACTTTTCATGATAACTAAAAGCTAGTATTGCTAGCTAGTTCACGGCTACTTGGTTGCCTCATCAAGTATTAAGTAACGTGTTGTTGACAAAAGAAAATAATTGAAATTCAATGAAAAGAAAATAAACCGATGTTATATATATATATATATGCATATGAGAAACTTAGTGTTAGACAAAAGTATTAATGACCCAAAAATTTAAAAAGGGATAATTACTAATACTATTATATTATAACAACAACAGAAAAAGGAAAAGAGTGAAGGAAATCAATACCACAAGAATTTTGCGATACTCGGAAATAAGATATACAACATAGTCTGGGAGTGCAAATTGGCGTGATCTTGCAGAGAATGGCACTAGGTAATAGTTGTTAACAAAATCATTGCCACCTAATGTTATGAGAAACAATGCTTGGTTGACCAGTCGTTGAGTCTGTTCTACCCCAATTAGTGCACTCACCCTTTGTTGATACTGCTCAAAGTACTGTAACTGTCTCGTGATTCTGATTATGTTTATCTGCATATTTATTATACATTTTAAAATGGCCCTATTCAATACCAGAATGTATCTATCAAACAGCATCAAACTGGTTTTAACATAGGATGCATATGTGCCTCATAATTAAACAGGAAAGTCTAAGACATCAAGTAAAATTAAAAGGAAAAAATACTTGCACTCTGTTGAGTTTATGGACTTTAATAACAACAAAATTCCTTCAAATAATTTATAAATTGAATAATTATATAAAACTGTTTATATTATACATGTATATGGCTTTTAAACTCTTTAGTTATATCCATGATATTTAGTTCTTAGATACCACATTGATCCAAAACCAGGAAGGTAAGAAAAATATATGGTAAATAAATGTACTATTCAGATAATCCGTTATAAAAATATAAAGAGAGAAAAATACACATATTTATAAGATATAAAAAGAGAGAAATACATATATATTATTTTAGTGAATTGGGTGATGTATTATAGTTATCTGCACAATAAAGTTGAAAAAATAAATATTATGATTAATTAGTGCAAGAAAAAAACTAGTTATTTCTGATATTACTTAAAACAATATGTATGGCCAAAAAAATTAGAACAAACTTTAGGTGTCCAATTAGCAATTGTTATTATTCACTACTACTAGAGAAGAAGAATGTTAACTTACAAACTGAATTCCAGTATCATTGAGAATTCCTATCCCAGCAGAAGCAAAATTGGCACCAACAAGTAACCTCTCTCCCTGAAGTTCAGGACTAAGATAAGGCAGTGTAGGTTCTGACCCAATTCGCTCACCTACATATATGCACAACAATAATAATAAGTATGTGTTACAACTAACACTAAATTATAAATTATATTATAACAAATTAAGAGTACTTAACCACCATAAAGTATAAAAAGCAAGTGAAAATGATATTAATTAAGAAGAATAATGACATGTATAATAAATTTGAGGACCCAACTGATAATGTCTGGAATATTGAGGCCATTGGAGAAACGTCCAGTGGCTCTGTGAGTGGGATAATCAATGCCATAAGGATATGAGTCGGCACGAGCTGTGGTGAATAGAAAGTTGTTGTTTCCATTGTCAACTAAGGAATCTCCAAAAACAAAAAATGCTCTAGCTGCCTCAGCTTGTGGAACAACAACAACGTTGTTCCAAGTGATTAACATAAGCAAACATAAACATGTAGAAGAAACAAAGACTCTTGGGTTGTTTTTGTCCATGTTTTGGGTAGTGTCACACTCAACAAATGGAAATTTTTTAACCCTCAATTGATATGTGAAAAAGTAATGAGTCATAAGTAGCTTTATATAGAGGTTATTGTTGTGATATTTGATGTGCCGAATTAAATAACTTGTTCTACCACAAAGAGATGAAGATAACGCTCGTAATAAAGTGAGGCCTATCAATAGTGTTTTGAATTCAATTCCATGTACAACGGTTCATGTGCGTTAAATGCATCATGGCCACCTTACAGCTATATGTGTTTTTTTCTATCTTTTTCAAATTCTCATCGTTTCCTTTTAAATGCCAAGATATTCCATTTAAAAAGGGTCATTTTAATTACTTTATACTGAGAATCTTTCATATTTATTGCATTTTACCTAAGTTTTTGCTTACCAACAAGTTGAAAAAGATGTCAATTAATTTTATTTTGGATCAAAATCCGTAGTTGCCATTAAGGATATGTATAAGAAAGAGGAAGAGGAATGGTACTATTTAGATGTCATATACATGTGAGTTCACTAGTCAACAAAAAGAGAAAAAAAGAGTTGTGATCTACCACACTGAAACCTCTTCAATACTTTGTATCTCATGTTCCCATTTTCCCCTACCCAGTTATAACCTGTATCCATCTTGTGTAGAGAGGATTAATAAATAACAATCCATGTAGGGCATATGTATAGGCCATGTATCTCATCTATAGATTTAAAAAACTAATCCATCTACGTACAGCTTCACAAATAATTAAAATTTGACATACAACATGCAGGGCTAGAGTATAAAAGAAAAATATATTTAGTAGACAATTGCAATACGCAGACAACAAATTATAAGATGTGAAAAGAGAGAAATATGTATATGTATACATATATAATAAAGTAAATTATGTATTACAGTTAACCGCGAAATAAATTTGAGCATAAAATGATCTTTTATATACAAATATTTACGTAATATTAAAAATATATTCTTATTACGTAGATTGGGCTTGATATAGTATTAAACTAATATAACCTTTACAACACTTATTCCTACTCTATTAATTGCAATTGTGTTTTGATCTCATGATTTGTTATTCAATACACGCGTTATAGGCTTTAAAAATGGACGTGCACATATAATTTGTGTTCATAAGAATCTAAGAATATTTCAATTTAATTACTTAAAATATGTCTGTGAAAATAATATTTATGAATAAAAAAATTTAAATATATAATTAATTTTATAATTTATAATAATTTATTTAATATAATAACTAATGGTATAAATTAAGATATAAATCTTATATTAGAATGCTAGAGATAGACAAACACAGGTCTCCCAAATTATATATTTATATATTAATTTTATTTCAATCGATTATAATAAGTAATTAATCAGTCAATTCATTTATAAAATATACACATATTTCTTTCTTTTCATATTTTATACATATATATATATATATATATATTTTTCTCTCGATTGTCTGATTGTTTACTTATTTCAGTTGTCTACTAAATATTTTTCTCACATGTATATATTAAATAGATCTATGAACTAGTTTTCTTAAACAATAAAAATTCATAAAATCTATTTCAATTATTTTATTTAATTATATACAGAGAGGGTGAGAGAAGAAATCAAATATACTATGTTTTATTTATGATTTTTAAGGAAAAATAGACTATATTTTAACACAGATGAAAAGACGATTAATATTGACGTCATTAGTTAGGGGAAGTTATTGTAAAAAAATATCTTGATAATATTTTTCAATAGAAACTAATAAAAAAATTAAAAAATGAATATTTGTTTTTGTAATATTATTTATTTTGTATGTAAAATCATTATAAGTTGATCATAATTGGATCATGAAATTAAACTATACAGGTCTTTTAGAGTAAAATTAAATTATTTTATAAAATTATCTTCATTGAAAAAACACTCCTAAAAGTATTATTCATCGGAGAATAACTCCTTAAAGCATTCTTTCTCAATATAATTATTATAGTTTAAAAGGAGAAAATATTAATAAAGGAATCAATCAATTAAAATATAATAAAAAATTTAAACATTTTTTATACATTGTGAATAGAAATTTATTGAAATTTTTTTACAAACATTTTTAAACTTTTTTTATCAACATTTTCAATAGTAAAAAGTTTACCAAATGTTTATCCGCAACTTTTTTTTGGACGTTTCAAAGGTGATGCATTATAAATATTCTTAAGCCTTTAATATACTAAATGTTCTTCATTCGATCATGTTTCTGTTTTTATAACTAGTACTTTAAGGAGAGCTAGTATTATAATTTCAATTTTTTTCAGACATCATGGATGCATTTTAAATATTCTTAAGTCGTCTTTAATATATCAAACGTTCTACATTTTATTATGCTTTTGTTTTTTAAAGGAGGAATAGTATTAAAATTTTCATTCTTTGTAGACATCATAATTCATAAATGCATATCAGTAATGCTTACTATTTCAAGGCTTGTGACTAAAATAAATAAGATGGACAAAGATGGACAAGTGGTGCATTAACTATTACTATTCATTTAGCTATGTTCATTCACGAGTCTTGACCGTTTCTGATTAACCTCATTTGAATCTCCCTAAGCAAAAAAATTATACTCAGTATTTTGTTCCAACTTCAATATTAAAAATGATTTTGTATAGGAAATAATTTGATAGACAACTGAAATACGCAGACAACTAGACAACCCGTTATAAAATGTGAAGAGAGAAAAATACGTACGTATATAAAATATGAAGAGAGGAAAATATGTATATTTGTTGTGAGTGGGTTAGCTGCGTAATACAGTTGTTAGCAAAGTAAAGTTATTTTGTATAATGAATGTAAATACGAATAAATTTAATTGATCTAATCATATTGAAGAATATAATTTATAAAATATTTTTCATTTAGTTGCAACATTATTTTCAATGGTTGTTTCTTTATAATAGTATCAAGTTCAAGTGTAAGATAATTTAGACAAAAATTTTATTTTTGTGATGAGATTAATGAGATAAATAATATTAATTAATTTTCATAATCAATGTAGAATTTATTGCCTTTGCTTATATTTGAGTGTGGAATGAGAACCATTTTAGATTTTAAAAGAAGTGGAGAGATAAAGTTAGTTAGAAATATCTTTTAATTGTTTTTAATAATTTTTGTAGAAATTGTGTAACACCTCTAAACTACTATAATCATAACGTTATAAATTCTATATAATTTGCAGAAAATAAATACATCATTAAATGAGGGAAACTAAACTTTATTTCATGAACTAAATTTTAGAACGAAATCTCACAATTACATATGTCTAAATAAATCAAAAACTCTCAAATAATGAAATATCTAAAGAATTTTTTAACATTTATAAATAGAAGCAACACTGAAAATCAAGAAAGAAAAAAACAAGGACCACAGTATGTCAAGTCCTCAAGCAATCGAATTCCTTTCTAGCCTACATTATTTTCGCCTCCAACAAACTGCTCATATGCTCGCCCGTTCGCGGGGTCATCACAGGTGTCAACCACAGACACAACACAGGTTAGTTCACATTTTAATAATAATGATGAAATTAACAAGAACAACTCAACACAAGGAACACAAGAATGTACACACACTCAATTCACAATTTATCAAAACCAATCATATGCATGCTACTCACAATTCACTCTCATGTCATGTGGTACTATCAAAACAACTGAGCAATGTTTAGGAGTACATGTCACCTTTGATACTCTCACTAGAGATACTAGACAGTCATAGTCAGGATAGCCAGTGTTGCAACGGGACTCACCTCCACTTATGGTGATCGATCATAGTGGAAGTTTTCTCCACCGCGAATACCCTCATAGTCCTAGGCCATTACATCGACTGTCCAGAGACCAACCGTTCTAGTTCCATTCATCTTCACTCTTCGAAACATTTTTCAGTTCACTTAACATTCATGGTAATCGTCATCATATTCTTAAAAACATCATGTCTCACAAGCATGTCTACTAGGGATAACCTTACTTAGGCATCCATCCTCCACACTTCCAAAAGTTTTACAACCGATTATCATGAACCTAAGTAATTTATCAATACAGCATGCCTGCATAATAACTCTCTCAATCCACAACAATATCTTCCCGTAACATAGTATCTAACACAAGTACATAGACCAAAATCAACACATACTCTTAAACAAGAGTAAAATAATTCTCAAGATTTTATCGAGAAACACACCATAATTAAAAGGATATAACAAAAATAACATAATCAAGATAATATAATAGTTAATGAAATACTGCATTTAGTGCATGGTCATTAATCAAAAAATTAGAACAATAAAACAAAAATAAATAAATAAATATCACTAAATCATCCCAATCTAAAATTAATATAACAACATAATTTAATAATTAAACCATAAACAAATTCTTATATCTTAACTAAAAGTTAAATAATTTCAATTCAAATGATTAATCTACTCTAAAAAAAATTAATATCATACTCAAGTTCAAGTATCAATCCCGCCTCCAATGCCAATACTAATTTCGTGCACGCGTATTCCCTTTTTCATCCTTATTTTTTTATTCCTATCGATTAATATAATAATATTCTTCGGTTTGCTATTTGCATTATTATTATTTTATTACTTTTTACAAACGTTAGGCGCTGGACATAAATTGGCCCATCTTTCCAACTCAAACAGTGGTGTTTGGTTGCTCCAGTGGCAGCGGCGACACCCCCTCTTTCCATTGATCCAGCTCTTCTGTCATATTTTTTTTCGTTTCCTCTCGTCGTTCATCACGTAACAACTACTCAATCATGAATAGTCACACCAACCCTTCCGACAAGGATCGAAAGTTCATAGGTTAAGAAGCCAAGAAGAGCCAGTAATCATGACATCTCTTTATTGAGTTGCAGGAAAAATATGAACAAAATGAAAAAAAGAAAAAAAAAAGAAAAAAAAAGAAGAAAGGAACCAATTGATAATGCCCTATTGTCAATAATAAGATTAATAAATGAATAAAAGCAAAAAAAAACTAAACATTAAAATGAGAACCACAGCAAAATAATAACCACATTACGTAGCCACATGTTTCGATTAATTAAAGCAAAGGTGATGATAAAATTTGTTTCAATATTATTAAAATTTTGAGAATTAATTGAACTAATTAAAAAAATCAAACAGAAATCAATATACTATATTTTTTTTACTGAAGCCGCCCCAATGTGCAATACAGTGGCAAAAAAGATTCAAAGTTGATTCAAAGTTTAATTTACGGAATTTCAACCAGAGAGAACTAAAATTGAAAACGAAAGGAAAACACGTTAATTCAGTAAAACTTAGTCCTATTTAATTTTATCAATCAATCAAAAGCTATTAGAAGATACTGCATTATTATTATTATTATTATTAAAATGGAGAACACCCTAACCTAATATAGTCGATCACACGCGAAGAGAAAACTAAGATGACCAAATATTCATCTCTATTCTCTGTTAGACATTTGATCTCACTTTTTTTATTGTTTTAGAAAGATTTATAACATAAAAAGGATATGAGAATGAGTGAGACAATATATCAGAGAGATATAAATAGATTTGCTGGTGAAGATTTGCAACAACCCACTCACCCATTCTCTCCTCTCTTCTCCCTTATTTTTTGATTTTTTTTATTTTATTAATCTATCTACTCACGTCAAACCTAACAATTCCTTTAAGATATTTTAATTTTACTTTATTTTATTTATTTTTATTTATTTTATTTTATTTTATCTTATTTCAAAAAAAATTAGGATGTTACAAATTGAATCGGCATAAATACTTGTAATCAAAGGTTTAAATAAATATTTCTTTTGAGCTCTTGTATTATAAAAAGTATCTTATTATACATGAATTAATTAAAAATGATAATTGAATACATTTAATTTTACTAATTTTCTTTCATCTATTCAATTACACTTTTTAAATATATGTAATACGCCTAAGAGTTTATCCATCTAATCATTTGAGAGTGTTCATACTTATTAAAAACATGCAAGAGAAACTTGTAAAGAAATAAAAATGTCATAGATCACTCGCCACTGTCACTCTCTTGATTATGCCTAGTGGTCAAACAATGAAAATCTAATTCATCCATTTAAAAAGTATTTTATATTTTGAAATTTTATTTCAATAAATACAATATTTCTGTGGAAAAACATGAAAATATAGTTGAAAAGAGAGATTTTACTAATTACTTTTACTTCTTTTACTAGTAACAAGATCATTGGATCCAGTTACTTTTATTTTTAATTAAAATGAATGAAATTGGAGTGTTTGTAATGAAATTGTTTGGCATTCATGTCAATGTGTCTTGATGATGGACAATGACAAAATGACAATGACCCTATCCCTTGTCCTCACATAATCCTTGCATGTCATTATATCCATTTGCGTTAAGCTAATTAATTAACCAGAGCAATCAACAGAATCCACGTGAATCCTAAAATAGGACTATAATAATGGGTTCTTTTCTGGGAACACAATAATAATGAGTTCCTTTATATCAAAAAATAATAATCATATGTTCTTATATTGGAACCCACATTCGGTAAACATTCTTTTCGTTAAATGCATTTCGGCAAACTAATATGTTTGATACGTTGATACATGATGAACTCATGAACCACATATATATCTGTATATACTTATTTAGAGTTGAGATTTAAAACCTTATCATTATATTATATTATTCTTCTATTTTTTCTATTCGTTTACGTGAAAACTCTGGCCAGACTAAAAATGTGAATCACTGAGTGAAATGTCATAATTTTGGAAATGACATCTTTATTTATTTATTTTTTTTATTTTTGAGGCTTTACTGTGATTATTTTTTGTTTAAATTTTAATAATTTTCCTTAGTTTTTTTTTTTTTTTTACTTCAAAAATATTTAGCACATCCTGAAGTTAAATTGACTCTAGACTCAACATAAAAACATATTGCTTTCCGACGAATTCTATCTTGGAAGAAACAGACGATTTTATTAACTTTTCGGCCTTACTCTTTTTTTTTTTTTTTTTAACTGAATTTTTTATTTTATTTTATAAATTTCTTTCAAAGTAATTAACGGTTTTTAATTCTTTATTTTATTTTTTTATTTCTTATTATTAAAACATGCATAAAACATGTTTTTAGTGCAATAAAATTTAAAATATTTAATTCTATTCCCTCTCATTTTTTATTATATTATATAATTTTAAAATATATATAACTTTTAATCCGATTTAAATAGTTTTATGTAACCATCATAAAACGTTATTTAATGTTCCGTAGGATAAAAAGTGTTACTATTTTTAATTAAATCAACTAAAACAAAGTAATTATTTTTACTAAATTAAAAATACTTTATTAACCAGATTATTTTTCATACATACTTCTTTTATACTCTTGTGCTCATCAATAAATAATTAAAGTTATAATAGAAAAATATATTTAATATTTTATTGATATCAAAGAATAACCGTCAAGAAGTATATTTATCCTTATAATTTGACAAAATATTTTAGCTGATTTATTTAACTTTTGCGGGATGGCAAAATATTTATCCTTGTTTTTCACTATGATTATCAGTGAACTATGAAAACGATTCATTCTCTGTGGAAAAATGATTTGACTTTGTATATATAGATATATAATTATTGACTAAATTTAATTAAGCGTTATTAACTGAATTGAGAGATAAATAAAAAAAGAAATAATATATAATATATATATATAATATATATATATATATATATAAATAATAAATTTAACAAGGGGTGATTTATTATTTTTATTTGATTTTTTTTAAAATTTTAGGTTTATTTGTTGAAAAACTCAACAGATAACATAGGCACGTGTAAATTAAATGAAGGAGAAAAGGGGTGTAGATAGAAAATCAGCTTACCACATTATAACTCATAGGCTCCTTCTAAAACCAAAACGTGACGGCCCAAAGAGAAGTTAAAGCCCTGTCATCAAATATAAAGTTGTTGTTGAAAAAAATAAAAAAAGTTGCCACATATAAAAAAAAAAAAAAAAAAAAAATAGAAAAAAAGAAAAAGTTGTCCTTGGTTTATTTTTACATTTCAACCAAAGTCCGAACCGAGAAGGACGGGGTGTAAGCTATAGTAGTAGTGTAAACAAAAACCCTAGCCAATCTCAGTAGTGAAGAACTGAAACACACAGTGTATGCACGACCTGTGTACAAGGGGAAACATCTCTTCATTCACAATCAGATTCCGAACTCTGTAATCTCATTTGGATCTTATCGTTTTCTACAATGGCGTCGGAATCGCTGCAATCTCTGGTTTTCCTCTATGAATTGGTTTCCACTTCATCCACTAACCAACGGGTTCGCATATTTCGTCGTGAAATCCCTGCATTTCTGAATTCCTTAACTTCAGGTCAGCTCCGAATCCATTGCACTGCACCATTTCCATTTCACACTTCCTTGACTCAATGCCAAAACTTCTTTGACTCAATGCCAAAACGAATGAATAATGAATTAAGTACATAATTATTTTGAATAAATTCACTATTTCTTTAACAATTTCAACAATTTCTGACGAGTTTCCGATTTCCATGTTATTACTTAGGCATGCATGCTCTGAATACTGATTTGTTGTTAAATCTAATCAATCGTTCTTGTATTTGCAGAAATGTCAGTGGAGCTCGCTTCGCTGCTGACCGATATAGTATTCAGAACGGTTGCGATTTACGATGATCTTAGATCGAGGAAAGCGGTGGATGATGTGATTGTGAGAGCCTTGAGTGGAACAGTGTTCATGAAGACTTTTGCAGGAGCTATTGTTCAGAATATGGAGAAACAATCTAAGTTTCAATCGCATGTTGGAGGCTATAGACTTCTCAGTTGGTCTTGTCTGCTTCTCAGTAAGAGTCAGTTTGCTGCAGTTTCCAAGAATGCTTTGTGCAGAGTTGCTGCGGTGCAAGCTTCTTTGCTTAGTTTAGTCTTGAAGAGGTCTTTTCGGGAAAGTAGGGCTTGCAGGAAAAAGTTTTTCCATTTATTTTCTCAGGTTCAGCTCAATTTTCATCCTTTTATTTTGTTAGTGCAAATACTATAATGTCGTCCTGAGTTTTTTACAACTTCTTCCTTTTCGATTATATAATTTAGATGTTTATGCTTGTTCTTAGTCACCAGATATTTATAAAGTTTACGTGGAAGAGTTGAGGAATGGTCGGATTCCTTTCAAGGATAGTCCAGAGTTATTAATGTTGTTGTTGGAGTTCTCAAGTCGATCTCCCTCTTTATTTGAGGAATTCAAGGTGAATGAGTGTACATATGTTTCGAGGGTTGTGTGTTTGCATTGGGTTGATTTTAATCTCTTAATGTAGTTCTTTGCTCCTTACAGCCGGCATTTCTTGATGTTTATGTGAATGCAATACTGAGTGCAAAAGAAAAGCCAGGAAAGAGTCTTATTGAAGCATTTGGTCCACTGTACTTGCAAATGTCACATGAAGATTTTCAAAATATTGTTATTCCATCCTCTGTTAAAATGTTAAAGCGCAACCCAGAGATTGTGTTGGAGTCTGTCGGGTTTCTTTTGAAGTCTGTTAACCTTGATCTGAGTAAGTATGCTGCTGAAATTCTTTTGGTAGTATTAGCACAGGCTCGACATGCTGATGAAGGGAGAAGAGATGAAGCATTAGCTATAGTTCGGAGTCTGAGCCAAAAATCCAGTAATCCGGATGCATTAGACACAATGTTCAATGCTATCAAAGCTATTATTAAAGGTATGAACTGGCCCTATGCCCGTGTTGTTGGCTTGTTATGATGGCCATTAAACCATTTGGAGATGTGAGCTATCCTGTTTTTTAATTACCAATGTCAGTGGTTGTTTTCTAATATATTTTGACACACAATTTTCGTTTTGAATAGGTTCAGAAGGAAGGCTGGCATTTCCATACCAGAGAGTTGGAATGGTGAATGCGATAGAAGAATTGTCTAATGCACCAGATGGGAAATACCTCATCAGCCTGTCTCGTACAATATGTGATTTTCTTCTATCATACTACAAGGATGATGGTAAGCACAAGCGATCACATTTCTTTTAATTTGGATATATACATATATATATATATATATATAATATAATATAATTTATATATTGTTATTGTTATTGTTAGATTTCATCTTAAAAACAAATTGCCATTAAGTGAAATTGCCCAATAGATATACAAGTTGCATTAGAAGAATTCAGGCAGGTGATGTGAGACTTTCCTCCTAAATGGCAAACATACAAATGAAAACTAAGTAATAAGCTAAATAGGCTAAAAAATGTGAAGAGAAGCAGAGCTATTTAATCTCTTACACTAAGTTATGGAAGTCCCCTTAAAACAACTTTCTTGATAGAATTGGAAGTTCAAAGCATGATCCTATCCTATACAAATCTTAGGGCAATGTGGGTATTGTTGAAAATATGAGTGTTCCTCTCCAACCACACAAACCAGATATCTGCAAAATCTGCACATTGCTACAAAATCTTGGCATTGAAAACCCTTAAAGTGTATCCCAAGAACTTTTCTAAGGGGAAAGACTGAAAGGACACATTCAATGTTCATTAGGGGGTCCAAACAAATTATAACATTAGAAATGATCCTCACATGCAGACATAAATGCTATTCATAATAGACCCACAAATAAATTGGAAGAAAAAGTTGTCTAAGGTATGTGAATATGCAGCATGTCATTGTAATGCTGTTAATTTCCAGGGAGTTTCAATTGGTATATCTTATCATTTGTAATGTAAATCAATGAGTTACAAATGAGATAGGCTGACTGTAACTAATCATTGTTCATACATTTTGGCCTGGTCTCCTCTGGACTTTTTGATATTTAGGTTGTGTTTTGATAAACTTTGGGAAAAAAAAGGTTTTATGATAGAAGTTTTTTTAAGTGACAACTTTTAATTTTTGAGTTTTGATAAACAAACTACTCCCTTTTGTTTTGGGGTATTATGTTGTGTTTTTAAAATCTTATTTAATTATTTTTAAAAAATTATGATGTTTTCTTTTAACTTGAAAAAGAAAAACTTTTTTACTTGACAATATCCCTAGCAAATCGTTCTTTTGTAAGGATCATATTACTATTTGGTTCTGACTCATGCTCAACACTTAATTGACAGGAAATGAGGAGGTTAAAATTGTGATTTTGTCTGCTATAGCTTCGTGGGCAGTTAGATCTACAGATATTGTTCAAGACAGTTTGGTTTCTTTTTTGGTTTCTGGTCTCAAAGAGAAGGAAACTTTAAGAAAGGGTTTTCTGCGCAGTCTTCATGCTATATGCAAAAATGAAGATGCTATCTTAAAGGTGACTTGTTATTTTGATTGATTATACTTCCTTTTTCGAGTGAACTTTATTTCCTTATATTTTCAACTAAATATTTTTCAGATGTTACCTTTGTTTGCCCCTCTTGTCCAACTTGTTAAAACTGGCTTTACAAAGGCAGTGCAACGTTTAGATGGCATGTATGCGTTGTTATTAGTCGCGAAGATAGCTGCTGTTGATATTAAAGCTGGTTTGTATCAGTTGAAATCTCTATATTCTTTAATTTGGAGCATTAGCTTATTTCTGTTTTACTAATTTATTTTTTTTCCAAAATTTTTCATTTGTTCAATTATTATTTTACTTTGCTAGAGGAAACATTGGTAAAGGAAAAGATATGGGGTTTGATATCACAAAATGAACCTTCGGTTGTGCCAATTTCCATGGTGATTACTCAACTGAAAATTCTCAATAGCATGAACCAGGTTTTATTCTACATATCTAAAAATGTGCTCTGCAGGCTTCAAAGCTATCGATTGAGGATAGCATGGTGTGTGTTGATCTTCTTGAAGTGCTTCTTGTGGAACATTTACAACGGTAAATTTCATTATAATGCTAAAAAGCTGATGGCAGTTTTTATCTTTATGAGTTGCATGCTTGATTATTTTTTATTTTCTTCTGCAGTACATTATCCAGCTTTTCAGTCAGATTGATGTTACAGGTAAAAAACTTTGCATTTTATAAGATTCCTATACTTGCATATTAAATTTACTCACTTATTGTTAACTTCATGCAGTTAATGATCCTTTTTATGTGCCACCCGAGGTGGGATATTCGAAAAACGGCTTATAATGTAGCTAGGAAGATTATTGCATCTGCTCCTCAATTATCTGAAGATTTATTCTTGGAATTTTTGAAGTACCTTACTTTGATTGGAGAGAAACATTCAGCTATAAAAATAAGGTAAATTGCTTGTTGTATGATCTGCATATTTATCAGTTAAAGTTAGCTGGACTTATATGTGTTTATTTCAGAAAGGTACCTTTCCCTGGCAGTAAAAATTGCATGTTTTACCATTAGATTTGGACTTATAGAGAGCTTAGTGCTTCTCCTGTCAGGGCCAGAAATTATCTGGAACGTTCCTCTTCAAGTTCCCCTTTTGGATTTTGCTGCTTTTATAACTTATTAGTAGTCACACACTCACAAGTGAAAAATGCTGTTTTATAAGATTGGCCTAACTGGTTAGTACCCCTTAGTTTTGCTTATGGAAAAACATGTGTTTAATGTGGTTGAAGCAACTTCTTCCATAATCTAGTGAATGTTGCTTGTGCCTATCTTGCAATCATATTCCCCCTAGAAGCTAGCAAACTGTTTTAGAAATTCAATTTTCTTTGATTATCTGTACTTTTCCATGCCACTCCTCAGTCCTTGCTAATTATTGTAGATGGTCACATAGTCCTAGTGTCCTACAACATTGCAGTTCATTTTGATCGTTCTCTTGTATTTCTTCCATAATCTAGTAAATATTGCTTGTGCCTATCTTGCTATCTTATTCCCGGAGAAGCTACCAAACTGTTCTGGAAATTCAATTCTTTTGTGATTAACTGTACTTTTCCATACCATTCCTCTGTCCTTAGTAACTAATATTGAGGATCACAAACATAATCGTAGCGTCCGACAACATTGCAGTTCATTTTGATCATTCTTTTTTACTTCTGCCCTTATGAATTTCCATCTTTGCCATTCTGCTTCTAAACTTATATTTGAATTTGCAGTGATAATGACATTTCTTTGGACCCTCAAGTTCCATTTATTCCATCAACCGAGGTGTTGGTAAAGGCGTTGCTTGTTATGTCACCAGCAGTTCTGAAACATGCTTCAGATTCATTTGTCAGAATAATACTTTGCTCACATCACCCATGTGTAGTTGGTAGTGGAAAAAGAGATGCAGTGTGGAAGGTAGTTATTTACGTACTTGTGTGTTATCTTATATTATATTTTCACTTTTAATTATTTAATTAGGTTTTGATAAAAAATTAAACTAGTATAAACTCGAAAGTATGGATCGGACATGAGCTGCAGTACTATTGAAATGTGTGTATTGTTGATATGATGGTTCCATTCCATACATGTGGTCATTATTTTTGGGCATTGGTCCATCTCTCTTCAGTTTATTTTTGATAATCGTCTAAATTTTCATAACAAAAAAAGGGGGGCAAACTTGTTCTTAGCAGCACCAAAGTCTTATCTATCAATGTTATGGCTTTGTGTGTCTAGGGAGTTAGTTTAGTGAGAACACTTAGTTGAATTGGGAAATGAGAGCAATGACATGATGAATATGGACTACTATGTGTGTATATGTATATATTATTGGACCATATTTGAACAATTAAGATTAAAAGATAAATGAACATAACTTTTTTAAGTATTCATTTGAGTATTAGGCCTTTGCAAAAAGTCCAAAAAACCAATCAGAAACCAAACTAAACCAAATTTAAGAAAACCAAACCATTTAAAATGGTTCTCAAACCAAACCAATTTATTATTTGAATTTCTTCTAACAGGTTTAGTATGCCAATAATCCATATCATTCTTAAAATTTAAAAACTAAAAATTAGTATGAAGATTATTATTTTTTATATACTTTTCATATATTATTTTGGAACTTGTTATGATTAATTTTAAAAATTATTTCTTTTATCATTTACTCTTTCATAATTAATTATAAAATGCTAAACTCACTTTTATTTTGAAGATTTAATTTACACCAGCAGTTTTAACTTTTAAGTCTGTGAGGGTATAAAGTGCATTTCACATTATGGGAGGAAAAGGTGGGATAGTTAATGGAACAATTCTAGAAGTTAATGTAGACAAACGAAATGTTTGGGAACTAGATGTTTCACCCTAATTTACAAAACTGAAAATTAGTATAATGACTATTTCGTTGATATGCTTTCAAGTAATATTTTCTAACTTGTGATTAATTTTTAAATTTAATTATTTTATCACTTACTTTTTCATAATTATAAAATGCTAAACTCACTTTTGTTTCAAATATTTAATTTACACCAGAACTTTTAACTTTTATGTTTGTGAGGGTATAAAGTGCATTTCACATGATAGGAGGAAAAGGTGGGATAGTTCTGTCAATGGAACAATTCTAGAAGTTTATGTAGACTAACAAAATTTTTCATGCTAAAATAACTTTTGAACTTTAAAGAGAATAGAGAATAAAAAACAAACAGAACGGAGGTAATTGTGGCAAACGTCTTGCATATAAATTTAAATTTAAATATAATTACCATAAAGTATAAATAAAAAAAAAAAGAATGATAAACCTTGTCATTGGTAAAACCAGTAAAAAGTTGGTTTTAGTCCAATTGAAAACCGGTTAAAATTGATTTAAAGCCAATTGTGCACTGGTAAGTATCTAAGTACTTGGGGAACCCTCCCTTATTATCCAAAAATGCTATAAGAATTTTCTTTTTCTGTTATTCTAAAAGCCATTAAACTCATCACAAGAATATTTACTGAAATGGGAGGAAGCATCTTGATTTACTAAAAGCATTAAACAGAGTCTAGATGTAAGTATATCTTTTTCCCATAGCTAAAAACTGCATGTAATATTTTTCAATTTTTATTATTCAACAAGTCATGTTCAGAATTTTTTATCGGACAAGTCTTTGAATGAGTAAAATCTGCCCTGGTTTTGAAATTTTTCTGCGAGATGTTGATCATCATTGTTTTTACCTTTTAGTCTTCTACTGTTGTAAATTGCATGTTTGTGTGCCTATGAATATACATGGTGTGGGGATCTATATTTACTGTACCTGTGTTCTTTGATTTTTTTTTTTACTGGTTAGCTAACCTGTTTCATTCTTTTTGCAGAGGCTCTCCAAGTGTCTGCAGACACATGGTTTTGTTGTTATTGATACCATTTCAACCAGCGTAGGGAATATCTTACAGGTAGTTGTGTGAAAATGTCGCGTGTTTTTATATAGGTAGAGTTGGTGATGTACAATTTACATATTCTAAATGGATGAATATACTAAATATCTAAATTTTCTTGTCAACATATTCTGGTCAAATCAATGATGTAAATGCTGCATTTGGTTGTGCATTTGGTTGTGCATTTAGTACTGCTGCTTAGTGGCAATTTTTCGAATCACTGGATTGATTCTAATGCTATAAGAATATTCTGGATAGATCTAGATTTTAATCTGATTCCATGATCTCATTGTGGTGAATCATGCGTGATAGTGCCACTATGGCAGCATGCACCTTGTCAATTCTGTGTGGCCTATTGTAGAATGGTTGTAGCCTTGTGAATTGTAGTTGCTTTGGCTTGAAATCGTGGACATTTCTGCTCCTTATCTGCTTATGGGTGAAAATTCCTCTTGTGGCCCTGGGACAGTGTTGTTTGGTGCTCTTTTATAATCTAGTGATTTTGTCCCAATTTTTATTTAAACTGATCTGAAACCGGATTCCTACCAGTACTTGCATACCCTGCCCTCTCAGTGAGGAACCCAATCCTTCTTGCTAATGAATACACAGCTTTCTATTGCAAGATAGCTGACATCTCGGCATTTTCTGGCCATTTTCCAGCTAGCTTGTGTTATGGCCAACCCAACTCATATGACATTCCTCTGGTTTTTCTCCTCTCTCAAAGTCTGTAATAGGTTTTTTATTCACTGTTCTGTGCTCTAATTCTTCCATGTTCTACTCTAGTTTTTTATTTGTTCTTTCTGGGTGTTATCTTCCCATTGATCAACAATAATAGTTTCATTCATCCATTATCATGTCTTTGATTTTAGGTATTTTTGAAAAGTTTTTGTGTGTAGTTTGTATAGTTTATGTATGTCTATCTTAATGTCAAAATCGTGGTTATCCTACTACTTGCTATCCTGGTTTAGTTTATCTTAATGTCAAAATAGTGGTTATCCTACTACTTGCTATCCTGGTTTAGTTTTCACTGCTATGTGGGATTAACTGCTCTGATGGTCTAAAACAAGCCTTCAGTTGTTTGGGAAGGGATGCCGATAATTGGCTATATGCTTTATATTGTAATTATTTGCGTTTACTAAATTAACTGAGTAGCTCAGGGAGACTTCAATTTGCACCTGTTGTCATCTCTTTGTTTGAGTGACTACATATTTATGCCCAGTTTTGTGCCAATTCTTTGACCTCATTCATGTATAAGCCTGATTTCTTTTAAAAGGTCAACTTTATTCTGCTAACTGCCAAATAATATATTGTTTTGCAGGGTTTACTGGGACCAATGGGTTTGAAGAGTGCTAATCCACTAGAACAACAGGCAGCGATATTGTCACTGTCCAACTTGATGTCTATAATCCCTGGAGATACATATATAGAGTTTGAAAAGGTAAACATGTTATTATGTATGCTTAGATTATAGTTCAGCTAGATTCTGTAATCTTTCAAGCTTGTGATTGATATTTGTATATTTGAATTCTGATTGCTAATAACCTTACCACACATTCTTAATGCCAGCATTTGCAAAATCTTCCTGATCGGTTTGCTCATGATACACTTTCAGAGAATGACATTCAGGTAATTCACATGATGTATGCTATAATGTCTATTGATATGTACGAAAATTACCAGTGCAATGCCTTCCATTTGTTGTGATTACTACTTTCAATTTTATTTACTCTATGGGCAAAATTTGATACTAGATTTTTTTTTGTTTTCGACATGGTTTCAGATCTTCCGTACACCTGAAGGAATGCTTTCCACTGAGCAAGGGGTTTATGTTGCTGAATCTGTTACTGCAAAGAACACAAAACAAGCAAAGGGTCGCTTCCGGATGTATGATGACGAAGATGGCGTGGTACATCTTCCTTTCTTCCATTTTCTTTCTTCCATTCCTGAGTTTTAGTTAGTTATACTCTGCTGTTCCTTTGCTCAGGATCATGCCCGTTCTAACCATTCAGTGAAGAGAGATCAACCTAGTAGAGAAACTGCTGGTGCAGGGAAAAAGGATGCTGGGAAGACAGCAAAAAAGGCTGGCAAGTGTTGTACTTCTGTTTGTCTAAGTTTATAGTTTTTGAGTTTGATGTTCGCATAGGCTGATTTCTATTTATGATGTTATTGGGCTTTATTTAGATAAAGGGAAGACCGCGAAGGAGGAGGCAAGGGAATTGCTACTTAAGGAGGAGGATTCTGTACGTGACAGAGTCCATGAAATTAAAAAAAATCTGTCTCTGATGCTAAGAACTCTTGGAGAGATGGCCATCGCTAATTCCGTTTTTGCTCATAGTAGGCTGCCTTCGATGGTATTGGAATGCTTCCTGCTTATCTTTGTAGCGGCATATTTGGTGCTGTTTAAATTAACTAGTTGTTCTGAATTTAAAACTGCTAGTTAGGGTGAACATATGGTAGGAATATGGCTAAAGTACTCCTTACATGACTTGAGCAATCTTTCCTTGTTGACTTAGCTCTTTGGAGTGAGTTAGGTCTAATACAGTTTAAATCGTTATCAGATTCTATCTCCTCTTTATGTTGTTTGGCTATTGACAGATATTCAGTCTTGTAAACGTAGCATTTCAAATGTATAGTCCTAGACAAGTGGTTTGTTGTGATTCCAACGCAGCTAGGAATATGGCCAAAGTAGTCAATATAAAACTCGTGCAATACTCCTCCTTTTAGCTAGTTTTTGGGGTTGATTTTGGCCCACTCCTTTTCTAATACTGTGCTATTCATTTTTAGTTAAATTTAATTGCTCTCTTTGCTTTTAGTTTCTAAATTATTGGGACTGAACAGTTTAGTAGTTAATTCCTATCCTTATGTGTGTGTGTGTGAGATATATTTTACAAGGCTGAGTCTGGGTTCAAATATTGTTTCAGGTCAAGTTTGTTGAGCCATTACTGCGATCACCTATTGTATGTGATGAGGCCTTTGAAACCATGGTGAAGTTGGCAAGATGCACTGCCCCCCCTCTATGTCAATGGGCCATTGACATTTCTGCTGCTTTGCGTCTAATTGTGACTGATGAAGTTCATCTTCTGTTGGATCTGGTTCCATCAGTTGCTGGAGAGGAAGTCAATGAAAGGCCATATCATGGCCTTTTTGAGCGAATTTTAGATGGCCTATCCATTTCTTGTAAATCAGGCGCACTTCCTGTAGATTCTTTTTCTTTTGTATTCCCGGTGAGCAATTGTACTTTCAAATGCATTTTAATCTTTGTACCAAGGCTTCTATGTTCCTAATTCTGATTCTGATTCTCTACAGATAATTGAGCGAATTCTTCTGTGCTCAAAGAAAACAAAATTTCATGAGGATGTGCTTCGGATATTTTATTTACACCTTGATCCTCATTTACCTCTTCCTAGGATTCGAATGTTATCGGTACTTCGCCCAACATTTCATGCTTTGCTTAGTATGCTCTTATTTTACCAATTATTTTACCAATTGCCTGATTAATCCTCTTTTCTGTAGGTACTTTATCATGTACTTGGTGTTGTTCCAGCTTATCAAGCATCAATAGGACCTGCTCTAAATGAGTTGAGTCTTGGTTTGCGACCTGCTGATGTTGCTTCTGTATGTATGCTTCACTCTATTTTCATTGTGCAGTTCTGTCGTTGTAATAATGCTTATGTTATTTCTCAATTTCTAATTTTATAGGCACTTTATGGAGTTTATGCAAAAGATGTTCATGTAAGAATGGCATGCTTAAATGCTGTCAAATGTATCCCTGCTGTTGCTAATCGTTCTCTACCTGAAAACATTGAGGTTGCAACAAGTATATGGATAGCGTTACATGATCCTGAGAAGGTTTGAACTTTTTCCCTGGAAACTTATGACTCAAGTTTGCTCTTTCAATTTCCCTTGTCCATAGAGAATAAACCGATGTTAAAAAATTGTATATAGGTTCTTTACCTTTTATATTCAATCCGATTTCACTTTAGAGTATTGTTTTATTGTAGTGAATTGATATTTATTTTCTGCTGTTGCCTTTTTGTGTGGGTTTCCTATATATCCTTGGGTTTATGGCACTGCCTTATATTTCCTACTTTCTTTTTAGAAAGATTATAAAAATGCATCAGAAGTAAACTTATATACTGGAAAAGAAATTGCCAGTGAGGGAAGAATCAAGAAGACATTAATTTTCTTTTCTAATCTTTATTCCTCATCTCTTGTTGAGTCTTGAGGCTGCTAAATAGTACTAGAGAGGTTGATTAGGTCCGATGTAGTTATATTTCACTAAATGACTTTGTGCATGGTACTTAGATCCCAAATTATGAAATTGGCTTCTTTGTCTTAATCAATCTCTACATTTGAAATTGTTCCTTTTCCCCCATTTTTTTACTTTTATGCCACTTTAATTATTCTGCTTAAATTTAGTCAATCAGAATTTGAATTTTGAATTTTAAAAATGCTAGAAGAAAAATTAAGAGATATGGAGGTGTTTTATGATTCACAATTTATTTTCAGAATTTCTTCCCCAGTAATAAAAGTCTTTGTTTAGTTTTTCATTTCTTATAAAATAGAATGAGCATTATTGAAGATGAAGGCATGCCCGTTTGTATTTCCTTCTCCCACAGGGCATGTTTTTACCACACATGCACGGGCGAATGAGTGAATTCAAGTGAATCTTCCTAGTTAGTTCATTTATTTATCAAATATGTATACCAATTTCTTGAGTACCTAAACTGTCTAATTGTCTTGAATAATGTGGATTAAAGACCTAAGGACTAAAATTCATTCACACATGAAGAAAGCTTTTTTATTCTCCGTAAAATCAGCATGTTCTGGTTGTTTTCTGCTCCTGATTTTTGAGGTAGTAAAATACCGTCCCTATGTTTGCTTAAGTTATATTCTGCTTTATGAATTCTTTTCATTATGGTACAATAATGTTTTCATTTACTTAAATTGCTACAGTAACTAATTGTGTGTGGTAATTTTGTAATTTGTTCATTCATTTTTTCTTAACTAACTATATACAGACAGCTAATTTACTATTTTTAAATTTCAGTCAGTTGCTCAAGTGGCAGAAGAGATATGGGATCATTATGGGTTTGACTTTGGAACTGACTTTTCAGGACTCTACAAAGCACTTTCTCATGTTAACTACAATGTTCGTGTGGCAGCTGCAGAAGCATTAGCTGCTGCCTTGGATGAACATCCAGATTCTATACAAGTATGTTTGGTTATTAGTTTTCACTTTGTTGCCATGTCTTTTTGTCTCATGATTTACTGATAATTTTCAGGAGTCTCTTTCCACTTTGTTTTCGTTGTATATTCGTGACATGGGTGTTGGAGATGACAATGTTGATGCTGGCTGGCTGGGTAGACAAGGAATAGCTTTAGCATTACACTCTGCTGCTGATATTTTGAGGACAAAAGACTTACCTGTTGTCATGACATTTCTAATATCAAGAGCACTGGTAATTTTTACTGGCATTTAGTTTTCTATTTCATTATAATCCTTTCAGGAAACCTTTATTCATGCTGAATTGCTCATTTTTGAAGTCAACATCCTGATTAGAATTAATATAATATTCCTTGTTTGAAAATGAAATGAAATAAATTAAAGACTTTACCATGCTTGATGCTCTCAATAATAGAGATTAATGTGATGGAATGAAATAGTCTCCATAAAGTTAAAAGTAAATGAAAATGATTCGGGAATGCAATCTACTTCTCTTGGTAGTGTGTTGCTTATTGATGCTGCCAGTGAACTGTTATCTTGAATTATAGGTTAAGTTTTCTACAAAAACATTTATTTGTCTGTAGAGGGATAATAATGTTTCCCATTTGGGATTGATTTGATTTGCAGGCTGATCCAAATGCTGACGTTAGAGGCAGAATGATTAATGCTGGTATCTTGATCATTGATAGAAATGGAAAAGATAATGTCTCGTTGTTATTCCCCATTTTCGAGAATTACTTAAACAAAACAGTGAGTTCCTTATTATGTGGGAGATTCATGTGCTTGATACTCATCCTATGGTTCTTTTCTTTCTTTTTAGCTACTTAAAGCATGTACAAGACTTGTTTCTGATGCTTGATTAATAGATTCTCCTCCAATGTCTTAGGCTCCAGATGAAGAAAAATATGACTTGGTTCGTGAGGGTGTGGTTATCTTCACTGGAGCTCTGGCAAAACACTTGGCAAAGGTTAGTATTACAGCTTGTTCCTTTTTCCTTTGTTTTGGTAGCTAGTTGAATTTTAAAGATAGCAAATTTGTATTCCTTTTTGAGCAGGATGATCCTAAGGTTCATGCTGTTGTGGACAAATTGTTGGATGTTTTAAATACTCCTTCAGAAGCTGTTCAACGGGCAGTCTCTGCATGCTTATCTCCATTAATGCAATCAAAACAAGTATGCAAGAGCATTCTTACACTTAATATCTGATGCTTTTACTTTTGGTCTTGTAGAAGATTACTAGACTGATATCTACCAAAGCAGTGCCACTTTATCAGTGTGAAATGAAATTAGAAATAAAACATTTGTTTGCGTAGTTATTGGTTGGGTGGATAGTAGGAATATTGACACAAGCAATAGATCCAATATAAAATGTAATACTTAAATCAGGTGGCAAATTGTTGCAATACAATTCACATGCTTGTTTTGGAGTAGTTCATCTTGTTGATAGAACAAGGTTTGTGCTGTTATGCTAGCTGGTCAGTGCCTGACCTGAACATAATTACATATTTAATACTCAAGTTAATATTGTCTAACATGTTAATGTTTTCTAGATTTACTCAAGTGCATTCTTTTGTTATTTGATACCACAACCATTAGGATGATGCAGCAGCTCTTGTTAATCGGCTAATGGATCAATTGATGAAAAGTGAAAAATATGGAGAACGCCGCGGGGCTGCTTTTGGACTTGCAGGATTGGTTAAGGGATTTGGCATTTCATGCTTGAAAAAGTATAGGATTGTGATTACACTTCAAGAGAGTCTTGCTGAAAGGTTACAGAGTTTATTGTTAACATTTTTATTTTGGGAACCTATTTTCTAAATTTCATGCATTCTATAGACTAAAGAACTGAAAAAAAATATAGTCTGTCATTTTTTAAATTGGACTTTTGACCATCAACATGTGAGGGAAGGGAATATACGGACCATGTTTTTATGTGAATTTATTTCTAACTGCAGGAACTCTGCAAAATCTCGTGAAGGAGCTTTACTTGGATTTGAGTGCCTTTGTGAAACACTTGGAAGACTATTTGAACCGTATGTTGTTAAGTATTTCATCCCTAGTGTTATTAATTTTAAATTAGTTTTATTTTGTGCTACTTTTTCAATTAATTTTGAAATAATTGTGTTCAGGTACGTGATTCAGATGTTGCCATTACTTTTGGTTTCATTCTCTGATCAAGTTGTTGCAGTTCGGGAAGCAGCTGAATGTGCTGCTCGTGCAATGATGTCTCAACTTAGTGCTCAAGGAGTGAAGCTTGTCCTTCCATCTCTTTTGAAGGTGATAAACAAAATGTGATTTGTTATATACTTTTAAGATATTCATTAATAAGATATGTAATTCCCAGTTTTAGTTGCTGAAAGGTATAAATTGCCTATTATTTTGTTTGTCACTAGGATGCTTGGGTGCCTTACTTTTGTTAACATTTTTATAGCCAAAACCTTCTGTTTTGTGTGTGAATTGAAAAAATTCTGGTGGGAAATGTAGTGCTACTTCAATGATCTCTAGTAAAATCCTTGTGCTATGGGTTTCTCCTTTTATTGTTCTCTGATCAAATTCCTGGCACCCTGAGGTTATGAATACATTACATTTTATTTCTCATTTTAGTTTTTGGTTTCTAAATAAACTTTTAATGCCTGTTGCAACTTGTAATCTGAAGGAGAGTAAGGCACTGATGTGTTTCTCAAATCTCAATGGTCCAAGTGTGCTTAATGCAGCTTAAGTTGGCAATCTGAAGAAGAATTTATGTACTTCCTACTTATAGATATGACATTTACTATGCCTATATTTCTGTGAATTATTGTATAGCTAATCTATTTATTCAGGGTCTTGAAGATAAAGCTTGGAGGACAAAACAAAGTAGTGTACAACTACTTGGTGCTATGGCTTACTGTGCTCCTCAACAGTTGTCTCAGTGTCTTCCTAAGATTGTTCCCAAATTGACTGAGGTATAAAGATGAAGCTAACATTGCTTTTTGAGTTCTAAATGACTTGTAAGATATAGATTCTGTTATTAACCCAACTCGCTATTTGAAGGTTTTAACTGATACACATCCTAAAGTCCAGTCTGCTGGGCAAATGGCCCTTCAACAGGTTTGTTTTTAAGTTATTAACTATTGTGTCCATTTTATTCCTGTTTCTGTGATCATTGTTTTTAATTCTCAGACATGCTTCTTTTTCCAGGTTGGGAGTGTGATAAAGAATCCAGAAATATCTGCTCTTGTCCCTACTCTACTTAAGGGACTTAGTGATCCCAATGAACATACAAAATATTCCCTTGATATACTTCTCCAAGTAAGGTTTACGGCAGTTACCTTTTAATTTTCTTTAGTTTCATACTTGGTTTCCTAAAATTTTATTGGTTGGTTGCTTGCAGACAACCTTCGTTAATTCAATTGATGCCCCTTCACTTGCATTATTGGTACCAATAGTACATAGGGGGTTGAGAGAACGGAGTGCTGACACTAAAAAGAGGGCAGCACAAATAGTTGGAAACATGTGTTCCTTGGTTACTGAACCAAAGGATATGATTCCTTATATAGGATTGTTGCTTCCTGAAGTAAAAAAGGTAATTCCATAGATTGCTCTTAATTTTGCTTTATTGACCTTGGTTTCTTCTCACTTCATGCATACATTACAAGAGCAGGTTCTTGTGGATCCTATCCCTGAAGTTCGGTCAGTGGCGGCTAGAGCCATTGGATCTCTTATAGGAGGAATGGGTGAAGAAAATTTCCCTGATCTTGTCCCATGGCTGTTTGACACACTGAAGTCTGATAATAGTAATGTTGAACGCTCTGGAGCAGCTCAAGGGTTGAGTGAGGTCAGATTTTTTTAATAGGTTTTACTCTTTAAGGCATTAACACTTGGCTTCTGATTTGGTATGACCAAAAGAATGATTTCTCTGTTGGGTGGCAGAGAAACCTTGTAGTGGAGGAGGGAGTACAGCTTTGAGTAAATAAGTGTTATGAAGGATAATTAAAAACAATAGGATCTTTTTTTGGCAAAGTTGCAAAAAAAAAATTTCTTATTGCTGAAGAAGTTATGTAGCTCATAACGTAGAGGAACTTTGCATTATACAAATGTTGGTGGTCTTTTATTGAACCCTATACATGGAAATTTTATCTACTTTTGATCATTGAAGTTATAATTCAAGGATTGTGGGGTTAAGTGAGCTGGGTATTTATAGTAAAACTGGTAAGTGACAGAAATCATGGAAGACTAATTAATAACATATTGGTGGTAATTTAGTGTGAGAATAGAACTACTTGTGTCATTGTTTTGCTCTTCAAGTCTGTTAGGTTTAAGTCAGCTCTCACATTTATCAGTTAGTTAGCTGGTAGTTGCAGTCGTTCGTCCGCTGGCTAGTTAATTAGATTGGATCTTTACTCATGTATGCACAATATTTAGCTCAAAACCTTGCTCAACGTGAACATTATTTTTACCAATCAATATTTTATAGCTTTTCATATTCTCTGAATTCAACAATGTATCAGCGCTCTCTCTCTGATACCCATTGAAAGATTGCATCATTCTTTATGGAGATCATGTTACCATATTTTTCTTTTGACTTGTTATTCATTTATAGGTCTTAGCTGCTCTTGGCATCGAGTTCTTTGAGCATGTACTTCCTGATATTATTCGAAATTGCTCCCATCAAAAAGCATCTGTTCGAGATGGATACTTGACCCTGTTCAAGGTAAAATAGTGAAAGTTCAGTAACTTTCACATAACACAATTAGAAATTTAGAAGATCATTTTTAAAGACTTCATTTAATCATTTTTCCAAAATATTCTTTTAGTATTTGCCACGGTCATTGGGAGTCCAGTTCCAAAACTATCTTCCCCAGGTGCTGCCTGCTATCCTAGATGGTATGATACTATTTTCTTAGGGTTAATTTATGTGCTATTATTGTTACTTTCTTGGCTTATTATCTGAAAATTTACTATGTTTCCTTTTTATTAATGTTCTATAGGTCTTGCTGATGAGAATGAATCTGTACGAGATGCTGCGCTAGGGGCTGGTCATGTTCTGGTTGAGCATTATGCAACAACGTATGTTCTACTCTACTGTTGTTTTATGTCTTTCATGGTTAATACTTTTTATTAATCTTATTCCTGGTAAAATGTCTTTATGGAAAGTGAAAATTGTAATGTTGGTATGCTGTTGAACTACTAATGCAAAAGATATCACTATTGATTGCATTATACTTATGGTAGACGCCACAGGTGGGGAAGCTGCGCCACTGCCAATCAGTTTTCTTTGAGATTTTCTCTGCCTTTCCTCCATTTTCTCTCACTTTCTCAGCTCACTAATTTCTAATGACAATTAATCATTTTTTCCCTACAGTTCTCTACCTCTTCTCCTTCCCGCTGTTGAGGATGGCATTTTTAATGATAGTTGGCGAATTAGACAGAGCTCAGTCGAGCTGTTGGGTGATCTATTATTCAAAGTATGTGTTGCCAATTGCAGAGCTACTCCTTCACGGGGATTGATTTGACCTATGAGCAAATATTTTCGTTTCAGGTTGCTGGAACTTCTGGTAAAGCTTTGCTTGAGGGTGGCAGTGACGATGAAGGTTCTAGTACCGAGGCACATGGACGTGCCATCATTGAAGTTCTGGGGCGTGATAAGCGTAATGAAGTACTGGCTGCATTGTATATGGTCCGAGCTGATGTTAGTTTGTCAGTACGTCAGGTAACAGATACTACATTTACTCTCTTTTTTTGTCAATACAGTTCATTATTATTATGGCAACATGCTAAGCAAATTTAAGAATTGAATGCATCTTTTTTCACTCGGCAGGCTGCATTACATGTGTGGAAAACTATTGTGGCAAATACTCCAAAGACTCTTAGGGAAATTATGCCAGTTCTGATGGATACTTTAATTACATCCCTTGCATCACCATCATCTGAAAGGCGGCAGGTCTGCACTTGTATCTGTGTCAACTATTTCCTATCATAGCTTGCAGACATTACATATCCCTATTGCTATTGTAGGTTGCTGGAAGATCACTGGGTGAGCTTGTCAGGAAGCTTGGTGAACGGGTGCTTCCCTTGATAATTCCAATATTATCCCAGGGGCTGAAAGACCCTGACAGCAGCAGAAGACAGGTTAGATTAGTTCTTGGTGTAGGGATTTTTTTTGTTTCCTCCTAATGAACAAAATTTTACATTGGTTGTCTCATTGATTTTACAATTATAAATTTTATTGGTTGTAAGGGTGTATGTGTTGGTCTGAGTGAAGTGATGGCAAGTGCTGGCAAGAGTCAGTTGTTGACTTTCATGAATGAACTCATCCCAACCATTCGGACTGCCCTATGTGATAGGTTTGTGCATTTTAATTCCTTTTTCACTGTTTGTAGAAATTTTAGACTGCGTGATATGTCTGATATTTAGATGGATGTTTACAGCGTGTCTGAGGTTCGGGAATCAGCTGGCTTAGCATTCAGCACTTTGTATAAGGTTGTACTTTTTACTGTATTTGTTTTTACTTTTGTGTTAATGGTGATTGAGATTAAATTATTTTACACTATCTTATGCCCAACATTTGGAATGTAGAGTGCTGGAATGCTCGCTATTGATGAGATTGTTCCAACTCTTCTACATGCATTGGAGGATGATGAGACTTCCGATACTGCACTCGATGGCCTTAAGCAAATTTTGAGGTGAAATATGCAGTGCCATTAATGTCATATTGTGAAGTTATTATTTGTGCCAATTTCTCATGTCTTAAGCTAAACTTGTGCATTTTTTTTTCTTTTTTGTAGTGTCAGGACAAGTGCTGTATTGCCTCACATTTTGCCCAAATTGGTTCATCCTCCGTTGTCGTATGTGTCTCTCTGTTTTAATTCATTTGTTCTAGATGATTTGGCACTAGTATCTTAACTTAGAACTGTCTTGGTACCTGTCCAGTGCTTTCAATGCACATGCTTTAGGAGCTTTAGCAGAGGTTGCTGGGCCTGGCCTTGACTTTCATCTTGGTACCGTGCTTCCCCCTCTGCTATCGGCAATGGGTGATGATGATAAGGTAGACTGTACTCACATCATTTCGGAAAAATACTTTTTCAGTGACTATTTTATGAGACCCTATAGAATGTAGACTGACTTGGACAAATTTTATCCCTTTTTTTGTTGGTTGTTGGAACTCTAGGAAGTTCAAACTTTAGCTAAGGAAGCTGCTGAAACAGTGGTCTCAGTTATTGATGACGAAGGTGTTGAGCCACTCATATCAGAGCTTGTTAAAGGTGTTAATGACAGTCAGGTAATTTTCTTGTAATAACTGATGATTTAATGCCCTTCGTCTATTTCCTAAAATGTCCTCACTGCATTTTTGTTCTCTTTGTGATGATGTGTCTACAGGCTACTGTAAGACGGTCTAGTTCATATCTGATAGGATATTTCTTCAAAAGTAGCAAGTTATATCTGGTTGATGAAGCTCCAAACATGATATCTACCCTAATAATCTTGCTAAGCGATCCTGATTCGTCTACTGTTACTGTAAGTGTTTGAGTTATATATAGATCCTTTATATAGTATATTGTTATAATTTGCTTTTCATTAGGTTGCTTGGGAAGCTTTGTCAAGGGTCATTATTTCAGTACCCAAGGAGGTGCTGCCTTCTTATATAAAACTTGTCCGTGATGCTGTGTCAACATCTCGAGACAAAGAACGGAGGAGGAAGAAGGTGAGGCTGTTACATTGAGACTTCTTTGTAATTGGGACTTTCATATTGTGTTTTTGGTTCCCAATGACTAATTTGTGAGTATTGTTACTGATAAATTTCACTGTTTTGTATAATTGAAATGCAGGGAGGACCAATTCTCATACCTGGATTTTGTCTTCCTAAAGCACTTCAGCCTATATTGCCAATTTTTCTCCAAGTATTCTTTTCATTCCATTGAAATTTCTTCATTCTGCATGATCATTGCATGTTCTGCAGTTCAGTTGCATGCTTACCATATTCACATTCCTTTTGGATATCTAAAGAATCCTAGTAATAGTATAGGTATAGGTATAGGCATAGGCATTGGCTTGTTTATAAATCTTTTTTAAACTGTCTATGATTTTTAGTGCTAGAGATCTCGCGTTGCTTAGAGATATGACCGGTTTGGTTTATATAAGTGGGAGCAACCCTCACCTTACAACCCGGTTTTGTAAGGATGAGTTAGGCCCTTAACCCATATTTTTAAGATGGTATCAGAGTCTATCCTAAGATTGTTGGTTGTTGTTGTTGGGCCTATCATGTCACTTGTTATTGGGCCATTATTATGTCACCCGTTGTTTAGTCTCCATGTTCGAGATATCTAGTAACCCAGAATTCTAACATATAGGAATTTAGCAGTTTATTGCATTCTTGTTAATTAATGAAATGCTAGTTTCCTTTTAAAGCAGTTGAATGTTGTACCTTAGTGACAATTTGAGCATTTTCTATGGAATTGCTGTTGTGTCAGTTTATGCTCTTCTGTGGTCTGGCAGTTCCACTATCTCATGGTTAAGTCTTTTCTTCCCCATTCACTCCAGCTGAGTGAAAAGCGCAAGTCCTCTTACCTGTTTGTGGGTAACTTTGCCATGGGTTTTTTTGTCAGACTTCATGCATTATTTTTAAATGACTTTCATATCATCATGTACAAGTTTAAATAATACTACAAATATGCTCATTGTTTTTTTTTTGCTACAAAGTTAAAGAGTTCTATGTATATGGCATTGATAAAATTGGACGATGTAAACAAAAAATTCATTCTCCATGTTATACCTTATGCATCCAGGGTCTCATAAGTGGGTCTGCTGAATTGAGGGAACAGGCTGCTCTGGGACTTGGTGAACTGATAGAAGTGACTAGTGAACAATCACTCAAGGAGTTTGTCATTCCAATAACAGGGTATCTAATAAAAAAAATTGTTGATGCAGATTATTTTTCCAAATTTTCATATTTTAGCATAGCAAGCTCTCATGAGCAATGATGTCGTTTTATAATTTGATATTTCTGTCATTGCTCTGGTCTCTCTTATAGTTCAATACACTAGCTGAACCAATTCATTGGTTGTTGGCTTACTGTTTCCCACTCTATCAGAGTTGTATGCATGTGCTGACACAAAAATGATTTGATTTTAACACTTTCTGTTTAAGAAAATTTCAATAAATAGGCCCAGTTGCAATCTACATTTGTTAAAGAGATAAAATTATGTATATGTCTGTGCCCAACAACTGCCGTTGCTCCTCTCATTGTTTTAATTATACTTAATTTCATCTCAAGACTCTAGGTGAGGTGGGCATTTGATTGTCCAAGCTTTAATATTCACAATTGCAATGCTATATTTTATACATTCTGACTTTGCCAATCTTGTTTGTTATAGGCCCCTTATCCGTATAATAGGCGATCGATTCCCATGGCAGGTGAAGAGTGCCATCTTGTCTACTCTCACTATAATGATAAAAAAGGGTGGAATCTCTCTGAAGCCTTTTCTTCCTCAGCTGCAAACAACATTTGTGAAGTGTCTGCAGGATAGTACAAGGTTTGTATGAGATAATAAACAACCCCTCCGCATTGTATATTTGCAGGATTTGTCACAACTTGCCAATGACACCGAAATATTTAGTGGGAAAAATCTCAAATAGGCAGAATGTCAGAAAAATTAACTGACTGAAATCTGAAACATTCAGTTATGCCATAATTAAAGGGGAGAGCCTGATTTAGGGGAATTACTAACATTGCTAATACCTCATTTGTATATTTTTAAAAAACGCAGATGAAGATACAAATGTAGAAATAAGATTCATGGGATGAAGATGTCACAGGAAAAAAAAGTAAACAAAAAATAGACCCTTTAGTCCTACCCTTCTGGTAGAGGAAGATTGGCCAGCATACATGATATCCAAAGCTCTTTTGTAGTTGATTATCCATCCTCCTTCAAGGGTGAATGAAACACCAGCTGTGAGTGCTGGTTGAGAGTTGATGTGACTGCATAACACCCAAACAGGCATGGCTATTGCCTGCTACTTCTCTCTTTGCTTGAGCTTTGTGCTACTCATTGGATCGTTTCCCCCTTCTTCTTACCTCCTTTTTGTCACCTTAAAAATGGTTTTCGTAGCCCAAACTTTTCACTCTATTTTCCCATTCTTTCCATTTTTTTTATCAGCTTCCTTCTACACCGTAGCTGTTTCAATTTTTTTCACTGTGTTTTGCCTTCACTATATGGTTTCTTTTCATTAGTTATACTAATGGTTCTGGTTCTTGATCATTGAAGCTGTTGAAATCATGGTGTTTCTGGTATGAAAATAGGAAAACAGATGAAAGAGAATGAAATGCTAATTGATATTAATTGAGATACGTTAACCCTTATTTATATTATTGATAATGTTAACCAATTAGGGATATAGGAAACTAATCGTTGAGGATAATTGAAGATATGATTAGATATTTTCATATATTCTAACACACCCATCACCTTCAATTCAAGTAATTATAATGCCCCACTTAGAACTGATGCCAACAAACCCTAAAATATGGATAATGATGTTTTCCCTTCTGTTTGGTTGAAGAGAAAGTGGAAGGGAAAAACAGAGAAGTTGACTTTTGTAAACAAAAATTTTAACTTTTTCTCCATTCCACATTTTCTTCAATTTAAATGTCAAACTTTTCCTCTCCTCCCACTTTAAGCTAAACATCCCCTTTCAACCTCGGGATAATTGTTCTAATTAACTATTGATACTGAACTGTAATTAATTTAACAAAATGTTGTTATTTGTGAATCTCTAACATAGTCTCTTCCTTGTTCTATTATTCTTGCTTATTAGATTGAATGTGATTGCAGAACTGTACGTTCTAGTGCTGCCCTGGCGCTTGGGAAGCTAAGCGGACTCAGTACCAGGGTTGACCCTTTAGTTAGTGATTTACTGTCCAGTTTGCAGGTGATTTTATTGCTGCTATTTAAATTTTTGCTGATGTAATACTGCACACGAAACATAAATATTGCCGAATGTTACTTATCCAATACAAACATGTTGGAATTTGCTAATTTAGGGATCAGATGGTGGTGTTCGTGAAGCTATTCTGACTGCTTTGAAAGGTGTCTTGAAGCATGCTGGGAAGAATGTGAGCTCTGCTGTTAGAAATCGTTTTTACAGTGTTCTCAAGGATTTGATTCATCATGACGATGATAGAGTTCGAACATATGCTGCTAGCATATTGGGTATCTTGACTCAGGTTTGTAGAACAATTGAATGGATTTGTATTTACTAACAATTTTCTTTGTTTTCTCTAATCTTCATTCCTTATTTGAATGACTATAATATGTTACTCTTCCACTTTTTTCAGATTTTTTTTAAAAAAGAATAAATTTAATGGGTCATTTTGATTCGTTGCTGGATTATGTTATTACCTTTGATGTCATTTCCTAGATTCATAGATGCATAATTCTACTTGACTGTTTGATTTTGTTTTTATTTTGTTTTTCTGATTGTCTTGTAACAATAACTGCAGTATCTTGAAGATGTTCAGCTGACAGAGTTGATTCAAGAACTGTCTAGTCTAGCTAATTCACCAAGCTGGCCACCTAGACATGGTTCTATCCTTACGATCTCTTCCTTATTTCGTTACAATCCAGCAACAATTTGTTCGTCTTCATTTTTCCCAACTATTGTCGATTGCCTTAGAGCCACCTTGAAGGATGAGAAGGTATGTTAATCCTTAATTTGTTTTGATAGGCCAAGTTTCTGAATCAGAAAGTTTTAATTCTGTATTTGTAAGTAGTTTAGGAGTTATTTTTATATTCATTTCAAATTTGGCAATCATATGTTATAATCTGATAGCTAGTAGTCAAGATAGGTTGTGTGTCAGGCTTGTAGAAGACAATTAAGGTGTCACATTATTATATCTGTTGTTTTGAAGGATTAAACTCTCGTTATGGGAAAATCATATGTTTTTTGATGTTTCTACTTAAATCTGGTCTAAAATCTGGATTATTTCTATGCATTTTTTCAAATTTCATTGTGTTTATCTCTCAAGTCCAACAAGTTTCTTGTGTTATTGCTTGTCTTATTTTGTTCAATTTTCTGTGAAACAGTTCCCTCTTCGGGAAACTTCAACCAAGGCATTGGGAAGGCTCCTTCTTTATAGAGCTCAGATGGATCCTTCTGAAACATTGCTTTACAAAGATGTTCTTTCATTGCTTGTTTCATCCACACGAGATGACTCCAGTGAAGTTAGAAGAAGGGCATTATCTGCCATAAAAGCTGTTGCCAAGGTATGTGCTTAAACAGTCTTGCCTTGACTGATATCACCTGTAGAATAATATGGTTGAACATTTACACGGTCTACAAACTTTACAGGCAAATCCTTCAGCCATTATGCCACAAGGCTCCATTGTTGGTCCTGCACTAGCAGAATGTTTGAAGGATGCAAATACTCCTGTCAGACTTGCTGCAGAACGATGCATTCTACATGCCTTCCAACTAACTAAGGGTACGGCATACCTGCATTGTGTTGTTGTTATATGCTCTTTATCTTGTGTTGGTGATATTATTGTTGTGCATCATTGTGTTATACACCGATACTCTTCCATTTTCTTCTGTACATCATTTCTTTCAGAAACCTTGTTAATTCTTGGTTGAATATATTTCTAAGCATGTCAGACTTGAAATAACTTACCACTCCGAAACTGCCATCTATTTAACATTTCCAAACCACTCTTCCCCTTGTGGCTTTCCATGTCAACTAAAGATTTCTCTTACAAAATATATACCTTCAATCTTTCACTAAAACCATATATCATCTATGAAAATCTTTAGTTTCTGCTGACATACACATTTTTAATATCTCAATGGTTTATTATTGAATATATTTTCCTTTCTGTCTAGTGCAACAGGATTTTTGATTTTGCGACTGATAATTGGAATGGAGATACACTTCTAACCATTTTATGGATTTCGGTTTTCCAGGTTCTGAAAATGTTCAAGCAGTACAGAAGTATATCACCGGCTTGGATGCTAGGCGTCTATCCAAGTTTCCTGAATATAGGTACATATATAATCAAATATGCATTTCTCTAGAATGATGATCTTAATCTTATGCAAGTGTGATCGACACTTGCAAGTTACTAAATCCTTTATATTTAAGGGGAGAAAAAATGATAATGAATCTGACAGTGAACCGGGGTGTCAAATGAAGAAATTTTCTTATAGCATTTTAGCTTATTAGTATATTTAAGAGGTAATTAAAGCGGCCAATAGGAGTTGAGTCACTTCGCATTGATCTGCACTTTAAATGGGGCCAAATCACATGCACTCTGGGTAAAACAAGGCAACCTTCCTTACCTAATGTTCTATCTATACCTTGTACCCTTTCGAACAAGGAAAGTGGAGAATGTGTTAAATGTAGATATATAATAAAGGATGGAAAATAGATACTCAATCTCATAAGCTTTATCGTTTATGTTTTTCCCCAAGCAGAAAAAATAATTGAGTGAAGAAATGGCGTGTTTAATTTTAAATCGATTGGAAGATAATGAAATTATAGGCTATCTTTGAAACTACATTTCCAAAACATGAAGATGAAAAAGTACTTGAGTTCCCTTTATTACAAGCATTGGCAGCATATATAATCTGTTATTTTTTTTAAAAAATTAGTATATAGTCATCTAAATCATTTATGTTCTGTTAAATATCAGAAATTGTTAATTGCTTATCAATTTTTCGGTAGTTTTGACTCTTTTTGTGCTTAAAGCCCGAGTTTAGCCAAGAATCAATGCACAAATATGTTTTTGATAAATTTATCTCTTTTTATTTATTGCTGCACAGTGATGACAGTGATGATAGCGACGAAGACACCTCAAGTACCTAAGTTTTTTGTCTTGCATCAAGTTGTGTTCTTCCATTTCTTCTCTGGTGATTGTAGAATTCTCGTTGATAACCAAGTTTTTGGTGGCACTATGATATAGTCTATATATAGATAGATAGATATACCAATTTGAGGCTTTTAACCCAAATTTTTTTCCACCTGGGTATTTGGTTATGTCAATATAATTGTAAATTAGATGAGGCAAAGCATATGTAAACTATATTAATGTTTTACACTCAATCAATTTTGTTCGTAATGTATTATTTTCTTCTAATATTTTGTCCAATTTTACGGTGGTAATGTTTATTTTTCCCATCATATTGAAGAAGCCTTAGATCGTGATCAGATCTATTTATTGTACGGAGGATTATTACTCAATTCAATTTCTGATTTGATATATTGAAGCATGCTTTGTTGGAATCTAATTTTTATGAGACCCTCTTCCATTCCTTTTCCCATCACATGTTACTATTGGTATGCACATGAATATTTAATGCCGGTAATCCACATGTCGTTCCAAATACGTAATCGTTAGGTGTTACTGTTTTCAACTATCGCCCAGAATTTAATTACCTGCTGATGCAGTAATTTTACTTTTACTACGTAGTCAATTTATTTACAGAATATTTTATATATTTTTTTTCTTTATATATATATATATATATATATATATTTTCCTCTTCAAATTTTATAATTTGTTATTTACCTAATGCGATTTATCGAAGATTTTTCTTATTCTTGCAATCCAATATCCTTGCTTTCAAAGTGAACACATTTCAATAATGACTTAATAGCCCTCGCCTAATGTTGACCCATACACTCCATTTGTACTCATTTGACTTAATAGTCTTCGCCTTCTAACTTTTATAGTTGCTCATATAATATTTCACATGTGATAGATACACAGCACTGACAACTAAAATTTTGTCATCAATATAGAATAATTCGAGATTCGCGATTAGAAGGTTACCCGATTTAAATAATCTGATTCTCACATTTGTTCTAATTTCCATGTCATATGGATGGCCGTGCGTTTGTAAAACACGTCTTCAATTGGATCTCTCTTTAAAACCAGATAGAAGCCTCCCCAATACGTTGACTAAAATACTTTCTTACTTCAATCTCGATGTCTTAAACTCCAAACCCTAGCCACATTCAAGTACAGATTCAATTTTATATCTTAAATTACGTCCTATACTTAGTTAAGTAAAGTTAACTACTCAAACAAGAACTCAAAGATGTATATATATAGAAACTAGAAAACTCTGCTGCAGAACAAGTTCGAACTTGGAAGTATCAGCACGTGAATTTTTAATTTCCCCTAAGTTTACACTTATATCTCTTAGAATGTCGCTTTTGATATTAAATTCAAACTGTAATTCATTATTTTATGGAATTAATTTTTTACTAAACTTAATTCTCGATGATATTATAATTGGCGTACTTTTAAGACATTTGATTACTACTAGTTCTATTTTAATTTTTTCTTTCTTTCTTTCTCACTAGTCATAAGTAGAATCTTTTAAACATCTTTCCAACATAAAAATGATTGCAGCAACAAACAGGGAGAATCATGAAGAGAAATTGTATTCCCATGAGATTTTTCAAAGTGTATTATCATTGCTCTCTTATGTGTTTATCGTTATTCTTATTTCAATAATTTGATGTTATTTAGATAATTATTTACACAAGTGTCAATAGAAATATGATAGCAATATATATACATTCCTCATTTTAATAGTACACAAAAATAAAAAGAAAAAAAAAACAGAACAAAACCAGATAAAATAAGTGATGTCATGGAGACAAATAAATAATTCCACTATTATCGTAATATTAGTTAATCATTTAATAATATACATTTTATGAATATTTTACTCTTTTCTTTCATTTTTAATACAATAAAGAAACTTCTTGAATTTAATCTATTATTATTATTATTGATGTAAAAGGAAGAATATGTTAAAAAAAATAACAATTTTATTTATAATATATTCACTTAAAAGATAAAGTAAATTAAAAAAATTATATATTATTAATAAATTAACTCATCATAATGTCATCAATTATTTGATTTTCGCGAAAGTAATACTGAAAAGTAAATGACCAGGGATCTTCACCGTTTGAGTGTGCATTTTAATTAATTTAATTTGGGAAATAAATTTAAGTACGGTTTCTTAAATGGTATTTATATTATATTTTAATAATTATTATAGTTACATTTTGATAATTATATAATCATTTTTATCATATAAATTATGGAGACGCAAATTGTAATAGTAGAATAGTATAAGTAATATCTAAGAAAGTTGTCAAGTTGTGAAAAAAATAATAATTTAATAAATGAGCATTTGAACAGAGGAAAGACAGGTACAGGTAGAGAAGAGTAAAGAGAAGAGAAGAGAAGAGAAGGCGTATAAGGTTTGGTTTGAAGGAAAATATTAATGACAAAGTGTATGGTGGCAGATGCACATTGAAGAAGTGCAATAAAAAGGGCATTGTTTTCAGTTGGGTAGGTCTGCGTTTTTATATTTCGAATTTGAAGCCAGCCAGGACACACTACACAACCACATCGTTTGTGCACTCTCCAACAACATCACAAATTTTTTGAAACTTATATCATCCTTCATCATGATACATGCACCATTAATATCCATGATGAATCAAATGCAAGCAATGATGATATTGATGCTGAAAGTCCAATAGGGTCTCTGAGCAACAGCTTAATTAACCTCACCCACCATTCCTTCCTCACCATTAATACTATTAAGAGAGAGAAGAGAGAGATCAGGTTTACCCTCTTTAATTACAACAAGTCTTTTTCCAACACTATTTTTCTTTGTTTGGGTGTGTGGTATATGGAAATAGCCATGAAAGTCAGATTTACTTTGTTCTATTTTCTTTGCTAGTAATGGTTTTCCACTTTACCACCCATTTTCTTTCTTGACACTGAAAGAGAAATAATGGGCACTACTACTCTTCCTCCTAGTCATCACCATCATCTTCTCCTTCTTAGTTTCTTCTTCACTCTTTTTCTACAAACGGTTGCTGTTGAATCCAGCATCCTTAATTACACAACCTATAGGAAAGTCAGCAACTTGAGACTCCAAAGGATTCAGAGACACTTGAACAACATTAACAAACCCCCTCTCCTAACCATAGAGGTAATTAATTTTATTATATGCTATATATTATGCTAAATATGTATATGAATGTGATATTGATTGAAAATGTTAATGAGTAATAACCATGTATTCAAAAATGTTGTTTACTCCCCCCCCCCCCTTTTTCTTTTCTTGTATATAATCATCATTATAAAAATTCATTCATGAGTACTTGATGATATGTTGAATCTTATTATATATTTCAGAGTCCAGATGGTGATCTCATAGATTGTGTCCACAAAAAAAAGCAACCAGCTTTAGATCACCCCCTTTTAAGGAATCACAAGATCCAGGTACCTACACTCATCCTTCATTCAAATTATAAGATATATGCACCTAAAAAAACTTCACTATTTTTTGTCTTATATATTTTTCATATCATAAATTAGGTCCATTTGATTTTCATTCCCACCCCAGCCGCCCCCCCCCCCCACCAAAAAAAAAAAGTAGAAAGAGTAAACAAAAATAAATTTTTTGAATAGTACTTAATCAGGCTTATTTGGTTTGATAAATGTAACAGAAAGCACCAACAAAGATGCCAAAGGGCATGAAGGTGATGAGAGATGAGAAAGTGAGAGAAAGAAGTGCATGGCAAATGTGGCACCAAAACGGAACGAGATGTCCAAAGGGAACGGTTCCAATACGGCGTAGCACAGTGCATGACGTTTTGAGAGCAAAATCTTTGTTTCACTTTGGAAAGAAACAACAACGGTTTCCTCTCACTCGCCGCAGCGACGCACCCGATGTAGTCTCCGGCAACGGCCATGAGGTACTTATTATTCTAACTTGTTGATTTTTTCAACTTTCAAAAACTAACATTGTTAATTTACTCTACGATAATATTAATTATTCAAAGCCTTTTTAATTAATAGGGCATCTCTATTTACGGGTCTATGCTATCCTGCATTCATATCGTGCATTAACTCCCCCATATCGCATTTATTGTATGATATGATTTTATTTTCCTTTGGATGCCATTTAACCAAGAATCTCAAGCTGTAAATACTATCATTTTAATAAGAAAAATATTTGGCATAGAAAATTAGATCACTAGTAATAAAATATATATAAATATATATAAAAAAAAAATTAATAAAAGAAATATACGAATTTGAATACAAAATAAAATTGTTTTAATAAAACGAATCAAATATCTATATATCTATGTGTTTCTAACATCGGTTTTACGTTCTTGGCTTAACAAGCTTGTGAATATTTATTTACTATATATACATAGAAACACACTTGAATTGATAAATTACTATTGCATGTATACGTTATAGGGGCAAACATTTTGTGCATTTCGAAGTTATTATAGTACTATTGCAAAATGTTTTGTAGTTAACGATTCTAAATGTGAAAGTGGAACTCCAAGAACAATTTCTTTTGCATTCGCCATAAATAAGGAGTTGGCAATTAATGTCATTGTTATAATACCTGTCATCATTTTGACCAGGACCACTGAGCATTTACACTCCTCTCGTCTCGTAATTTAATTCTGTAATATGCATTTTTTTTTACTTTTAATTATGTATTGAATTCACAATATTATTTTTATGTGATTAAAAGTTTACAATTTTTCTCTACAATTATGAGACACATAGAAGTAGAAATAGAATGTAAACACAATGTAATAAATACCGAAAAATAATGTGACTATAAAATATTTTATTTGTAAACACAAAATGATAGGAGTATAAAGCTAACTAATAAAACCAAAATTGTAACCACTTAAAAATATTTTTTTTACAAACTAATAAAAATAATATTTATTATATAAACATGTTTTTTTATATCATTATACGTCTATTAGTTAACTTGATATTTAGTTAAAATAAAGAACTTTAATTTAATAAATTTTATTTTTCATATTAACTTTTAAACTAATTTCATCAAATATAACCGTGAAAAGAAAAGATGCCATAAAAAAATCATTGTACAACACTATGATATTAATTACCAAATAATTAATACACCATCATTCTATCTTACCTTATCAAACAATGTGACATATTTCTATGACGTCTTATTTGAATTACAATATAATTAATATCTTACGATATACTACTAATCAATTATCTAGACAGCATCCACACCCGCTAGATATATGATGTGAGAAAAATAATAAAATAAATTAAAACAACGTGTTAGACGATTTTATATAATAAATTAGATTTTATAAGATTCTTAAAATTTTTATTTCAAAGATATAAATTTACCGGTGGACTGTAATAGATTAATTATATAAAATATTTGTATTACTTTTTTTTTTCTCATGATGTATATCAAACTTGGATACACAGTGTTAAATCAAAGATTTAATTAATGTATTTCTTGCGATATGATTTGAATCTTTCCATGTGTTGAGAAGAAAACATAACAATTTTGTAAGCTATTAAGAAATTGTTAACTGTAATCGGTTGATTTTGATTTTGATTGAGATATGAGAGGAAAGTTAGGAATAATTATTGAATGGATGTAGCATGCGATCGCATATACGGAATCATCAGAGGAAGTGTACGGTGCAAAGGCGACAATAAATGTGTGGGAACCTTCTATTCAACTTGTTAACGAATTCAGTCTCTCTCAAATTTGGATTCTTTCTGGCTCCTTTGATGGCTCTGATCTCAACAGTATTGAAGCTGGATGGCAGGTTTTCTTTCTTTATTCTACTCATTTCCATACTTCTTTTTTAATTATTATTTAATTATCTCTAATTAATTTAATTGATTGATTAATTAATTAGCGACCGAAATTTGTCTCTAAAGCTTTGATTATTCTACTAGTCAGGTCAGTCCGGAGCTTTATGGTGACAGCAGGCCCAGATTATTCACTTATTGGACGGTTAGTATTATTTCTCTCAATTTAATCTAGAAATGTTGGTACACAATTCCTATGCATCAGATAATTATTTATAAAATTGGAAGAAATAAAAGAAAAATTAAAAAAAATTATATTCTAGTTAGTTGACTGGTTGGTTGTGTATTAAAATTGATGGTGTAATATTAATTAAATATCTTTTTTTAAGAAAAAGAAACAGAAGGAAATTATTTAAAAAAAATTATTAATTTCACTCGTAGCAGACTGCAATAGGCAACCAACCAAACAGTCAATTCACTCACAGATATACATATTTCTCTCTTTTACATTTTATAACTAATTGTCAACTTATCACATTTATCTACCAAATATTTTTCAAAAATTTATATATTATGAATTAGTTAAGGCTTCTCCCATTACATTAATAGAAATTCACTCTATCACTGTATTATGTTATTTATTAATTTGATGTAACCATGAAATGAATTTCTTATAATTTTGTCTAGTTTGTGGGTGATAAATGTGCAGAGTGACTCATATCAAGCAACCGGATGTTACAACCTTCTTTGTGCCGGTTTTGTGCAAACAAATGGCAGAATAGCAATCGGAGCTGCCATTTCCCCCATCTCATCTTATGATGCAAACCAATATGACATCACCATCCTCATTTGGAAGGTTCATATTTTTCTTCTACATGCATCAAAATTTTTATATATCATGAATAAGCACTAATTTGGTTTACTTTAATAATACAATTCCTAAAAATCATATAAGTTCTTTAAACTATAATTACATATCAACTTTTGTTTTTAATTTTCTACATTTCTTTATGTAACATTAATTGATTAGGATCCAAAGGTGGGAAATTGGTGGATGAGTTTTGGTGATGGCACATTGGTAGGGTATTGGCCAGAAGAGTTGTTCACACACTTAGCCACACATGCCACAATGGTGGAATGGGGTGGCGAAGTGGTTAACACAAGAGCCAATGGTGAACACACCTCAACTCAAATGGGTTCTGGCCATTTTGCACAAGATGGATTTGGAAAAGCAAGCTATTTTCGTAACTTGGAAATAGTAGACATGGACAATAGTCTTAGCTCAGTGCACAATATCCAAACACTAGCTGAGAACACAAATTGTTATGACATCAAAAGTTCCTATAGTAATGAATGGGGCACATATTTCTACTATGGTGGGCCAGGAAAAAATCCTCAATGCCCATGATCATCATCTTATATCGTACCATATATATTTTTTCTTCATCATCATTACTACCTACCTAGCAAGCACTTACTTAGTATTGTCTTGGGTAATTAGTTCATCACGTCCAAGTAATATCTTAGTGTTGTTGCATTCTTTGCTTGTACGTAAATATAGAATTATTATTGTTGTTGTTGTTGTGGAGCCATTTCCATTCTTGTTTCTGCTTTCACTTTTTTGTTTTGTTTCCTTTGCAAGGGAAGGAAATTATATGTATTTGTGTTGTAGTCAATAAGTAATTAAGGAATTTCAGGACACATATATGCATGTATATGGATGCATAAACACGATTGGAAATGGTCACGTATTGAACGGCTTTCATCTATTATGTTATGCTTAATTGTGTTTTTGCCTCCATTTTTATCTTTTCTTTCTTAAATATCCTACTATTAGAGGTAGCGCAATAATTAAATTTGGACTTATATTCGTGACTAAGGTGTTTAATCGTATCGTATAATTTTTCTATTATTTTCTAAAATTCATCTCCAAATAAATAAACTAAAGAACCAATTAGAATCTTTCTGAGTTAATTTTCTCTAAATTAAAAAAATAACATTTTTTTATTAGTTATGGATGAGAAAAAGAAGGGAAAAAATTAAGGTGCATGTGTAGCTTATTTTTAAAAGTTACTTTATTTAACATTTTTTTAAAAAACAAGTGGGATGCAAATAGATATTACTTACTTGTGTGGACACCACTAATTAAGGAAAGTATCGTTAATTTCTTTATACTCGTTCCAAGTTTAAAGTACCATTTGTACAAATAAGAATCCCCTCTGTTACGTGATTTCTTCTTCATATAGATAGATATAGGATCTATGGGGCAATTACTTAGAAGTACGTTTTGTGAAACAATCTTCCTATCTGATAGAAAAGGATCCCATAATCCTGAACTGATCTTATCTGAGATCGCAAATCTCAAGTTTGTCTATAAAGAATAGATCTAATTATATTAGTGTTATAATGGACTTTTTTTGTATAATAGGAAAAATATTTAGTAGACAACTACAATACGCATGTAACCAGACAACCGGTTATAAAATGTGAAGAGAGAAATACGTATATGTATAAAATGTGAAAAAAGAGAAATATGTATATTTTCTGTGAGTGCGTTGACTGGTTGACTGCATATTATAGTAGTTAGCGAATTAAAGTTGCTAATTAAGAAATTAAAAAGAGAAAACATTGAATAGTGAATTATGGATGATAAAAAAATAATTTTTTCTTGAGCTTACTGCTGGTGATCTTGTCACTTTCCCCAGAGGACTTATTTGCTCATGGGATGTCTCTGTTGCTGTTGACTTGCACTAAAAATTTCATTCTTAATTCCTATGCTCTCACTCATTCATATCATATCTAAATATATTTTAGACCATGTGTTAATATTTGGATCGATAATGAAATAGACACATATTTTTACAAGCACCGCTTTCACACATTATTTCTTATTATAACATACTACTACATCGTCTCGACTATTTAAACAAGAAATAATAGCAGTACTAAGAATACCAGGAAGAATATCTTCTCCGTGCTGCATCACAAGGATTTATACATGGAACTATAAATATTGTTGTATATAATATAATTTAAGTAGAATAATATAGTGCAATTATCGAAATGCATGTAATATCTCAAACAGTAGAAGGGTAGGAAAAAGTGAAATTTGTAATGCATGTGGACTACAACTAAAATGTCCCATGTTGTGTGGGGCGATACCAAACTCTAGGTAAACCTTCACATTCACAAAATAACATATTTGTTGTACCAGATATTTGAGCACGTACTTTCCGGGGGGACCTTACAATCTAAAAGCAAAACAAATTGAAGAATAAATATAAGTAGAGCAAAGAATAAATGTCTAGTAAAAACTTGGAGAATTAACCTCCACAAATAATTCATAACTAAATTCATATATAACATCTAAAACTTGCTGATTTTGTTTTTTTTTTTTTTTTGTTATTTTTATAATCATTTCTTTTTTATTTTTTCTCAATTTTTGTATTTTTGTTTTTGATTATCCAGACAAAATTGAGTATTCATAAGACAAAAAATATTGATGATGTGGAAAGACTGGACAAAATCATCAATAACTAACTGTTAACTTGCCAGAATATAACGATCAATATTCTTACAAGTTGCCATCAAACTGATGATGTTCAATTCAAACAGCCAATAGTATTTTCAAAGCCTGGCAGAAGACAGATTACAACATGACTAATGGCAAAATGCTGTGGACAACTGATTAGTCATATTCTTCTCAAATCTCTTTCTTAAAGATTGCAATTTTACAAGTTATCTTCCCCTGGAAATCCTAGCCATCAAATTGATAATATACAAAATGGAATTGCGAAACAAACAAGGATTCATTTCATATTCCTCTGCAGCAATTCACTTTTCCCATTCCAGGTCCAAAACTGGAGAGGCTCCCTTAGGTTGAACACCAACCGTGTCTCTGGATTGCTGATTAGTTATCTTGTCCCAACCCATAATGTGAGGCAATGCAAACTGCATCAAAAGAAACACTGACATGTGACAAAGCTCTTAACAAGATGCCATAATATACTAAAAGCATTTTTTGGTGAACCAGGGGTGTTAGAAGAAATGAAGTGATGAAAATGGAACTCAAGTTTCATTAAATCAACGACTGTGGCTTTCATACAACATATTCAGATGACTAACTACCATAACTGTAAAATTGAGGGAAAGGAGAAAGATGAAAGTAAGTAACTTCAATTAATAGAGTTAACAGAAAAATATAAAAACTAATAATCTTACAATGGCTGTCAGTCATTTGTATTTTGTATTCATAACTGAACCAAAAGCCATCCAATAAACAAGCAGGGACTAAGTTGGAACTGGATTCTAACCCCTCGAGTAAAGAAACTTAGCATGAATGCTTTTAGCTCCCCAAATACCAACAGCTATTTTGAGAATTGGTTTAAAGAAAAAAAGAAAAGAAACCTAGAGTATCCAGTCATCTGTAGCCAGTAATCAGTCCGACAGTCCACAGAACTGGCCGACAGTCCGACAACACAATGGTTACCCTTTCTTTTTGCTTTAATGGTTCACGTCATGCCATATTTGTAGGATGATCATTATTTAACCTCTTGTAATTTTTCTTATCTTGCAGGACATAGAATAAAATGGGTGGGTGGTGTGTGTTTGTTTGACCAGCTTAGACCAGTGAACCATGAATACCTTCACTAGTTTAATCCTCACCCGAAAACAGAAGTTGATTGCCAATATGGCCACATGTGCAAAAACCAATTCAAGAATGCTAATTAAAATGTAAAGAGATACCCACCTAGCAGGATGGCACTCTAAAATTCTACATTCAGGACCAGAAAGCTGCTAAACTTAATAGACAACAAACTTTGAATCAAGATTCAAGGCATTTTTGTAACATTAATGTATTAACCAAGGTTTCAAGACAAACAGTGTTAATTATTTTCTCTATCTCTGAAAATGCTAGAAAGAAAATTGTTGATAAGAAGATAACCCTCTCCATTTATTTTTTCTTACATATTGCAAGCAGAATCAGCAGTCCATAACTAGTGGAAGCCATAATATAATTAACGCAAAATTATGAGCAACTAAGCAGATAAAAAGCATACACTGCAAGCTGTCTTCATTACAGCAAACTCAGCAGTTGTAACAGGAACACTGAAGCTGTCTTTGGTGTTTAACAAGTTGTTGACAACAGCTGCCAAAGAATGTGCAACAACCAGAGAGAACATGGAGTGAATTGTGCAATCTATAGTAAGCAGCACAAAAGGAGAAAACTCAACAAAAGAAATCTTACTCAACGAGACAAAGTAGCCATTGCTGTTTGCATGAGGCTTAATCGATAAGCTCTTCCTTACTTGACCAGCATTACTGCAACAAATGGTGCTTATGAAATGATCACTAATTATCTTTTAAGTGATGTAAATATTAGAAAAAAACATTAACAGGTTCATGATAGTGTAGTTTTAAGCTTTAATTCAATCCCATTCCAGGTTCTCTCATGATAATTAGTTGGCTATAAACTAATCCAAGAGCCACGAAACCAACCTTGATAACATTGAGGGGTCATGAAAGAATTCACAAGAATCTTGGGTGCCCATGGTTATCAAAGATCCAACTTCAGTTGCCGAGAGAGCAAATCTCTACAAAAAGGTAAATACTATAAGCGAGAGATAATCCAAAGTCAAAAGATTCTATGTATGTTTCCTCCTTGAATTACTAAATAGAACATCACAAACAAGGTATTAGGTCAACTTCACAGTGCATTCTCTACTTCAATAGAAAAAATAGAAAACATATCACATCCCAAACTCTTCTTAACTACGTGAATGAAAGACCATGAAACTACCTGTCTCTTCTCCCAGTCATATTTGCGCTCTCCAATAGAATGCATGAAAGTCATCATCATTGAACCACGTCGATCAACTACAACAGCCCCAGACTACGACAAGTGGGATTGATAAATAAGACATATTGGTTATTACAACACAAAAAACGTCACATTCAATAAAATTAAACAAAAACTGCAATCTTACATCCAACTTGGTGAAAGTGGGAAGACAAGGAATCAACGAGAATGCAGCTTTGCCCTTGTAAACAGTATAAGGAGCAAATATACGATCCGAAGCATATCCTGCAAGTTCACATCGGGGGAAACAAGTAAAACCCCAGTTCAATGTCAACCTCAACAGGTAACAAAATCATAAAAAGCTTGTATAAAGCAATGCCTTTAGCAGCATAGCCACTTGCAGATGTAGAAATCCCAGCTAAATTTCCGAATTCAGCTTTCCTAGACGACAACACTTCCAACAATTTATGCCTGTTTCACAAAATCACAAAACTTAGATACATTTTGTGATGTTACTATGCAGATTCATCTCACATTATCTAAAGCACATGTTGTTTTGCATAAGCATGTTCCATGTGCCACCATGTTAGTATAACTTTGCAAGCCAACAGTTATATTATGTACTTAACAAAGCAAAGTGTTACAATTTCACATGTTATTGTTAGTTATTCTAATCTTGGGGTATGGTATCTCTAGATTCTACTTTGAGGTTTATTATTCAGCGTTGAGACAGAGTTACAGAGAATAATCGATTAGAAAGCATAAGTAACATAACATTGAGTACCTGGAAGAGGAAGTGAAAGGAAGAACGCGAGATAACTTGAACATTTTTCAAACGATTTCGGTTTTCTCTTTACTTCAAGTTGGTGTTGGGGTTTATGTCTGCTCTCTGTTCTTCATTTTCAATTCAAAATGGAAATCAAATGCTCCTTCGCGAAACGACACCGTTGCGTATATGTTTTCATGAATGAAATAACATGATTACAACTGGCCCGTTCTCGGCCCATTCTCGGCCCAAGCATCAACCTATATGATTTCGGAAGGCCCAAGATATCAAATATGATTTTTCACATTTAGGATGTGATTTTAGTTAATAGTTTTTGAGTTAATAGAATCTCTAATGGGAGTTTTTTTTTAATTCTGGGATTTTTTTAGCTATATTGTGCGAATTTATTAAAATAAATATTATTTTAATATGTTACATGTGATTTTGAGTAGTTTTTCCAAAATAAGTAAAATAAAAAGAGGGGAGAGTTGTTTATAGAAAAGAAAATACCTTCCTTTATAGCTTGCTTTGTGTTTGTGTGAGTATGAGATGTTAAAAATAAAATAGATATTTATGAATTAAGCAACTTGTTGATAGTATCTCTCATTGAAATGAAAATAAATGGAATTACTTCAAATTTAGGTAATATATATAAATTAATTTAAAAAATAAAGCAAAATATTTATGTATAGAGAATTGAAGATGTTGTAATGGTTTAATGGTTAGGTATTATAGTTTTTTTATTATGATTATCACAATAAAATTTTAATCCCTACCATCAACTTATGAATCTCATGTCAATATACAACTCTAGATTGTAATGTTATACTAACATTTATGATTAAAAATTTCAAGACACACTCATAGCTAAACAAAAATTGCATAAACACAAAAATTAGATGAACCAAGATTAATTTAAAATTTTAAAATTTTTCATAAAATAAAGGTTAAAGTTTAATCCCTTAGATTAAAAAAATGTAGCATTAATCCTTCGAATTAAGAAATATGTGATTTTGATCTCTTAAATTTCTTAAATTTAAGAGATTAAAATTACATTTTTAAAAAAAATCAAGGAATTAAAATTATATATTATTAAAATTTGAAAAATTAAAAATGCTTATTTTATATTTGAGAGAATAAAACTAAATTTAAAACTTAGATTTATGGAGAAAAAGAATCATAAAATGGAAAACATATAGACAAACGAAGTGATTTAAGTTGAGTTATTTATTTATTTAGTTGTAATGAAAATGAAAACTCATTTTGGGGTTGAATAGTAATAAATTATAGAATATGGTAATTTGATCTGGTTTGGTTCCAGGATCCCATTGTCTTTATTGTTTGAAGTTTCATCTTTGTGAATCCATTCAGATCTCATCCATGCGAATGGCACCATGTGTCTGCATTTCGTTTTGACGATGCTGAACCTCAAAATCCACTAATAACAGTTCACACTCTCCTCAAAGATGGCCGATATTGCCGCAACTGCACTTGTGCGATTTTAATCATACTTCAACTTCCAATTTCACTCAATTATTGATTATCACCATTTTTCGTTTCTCTTTTAACATTTTTTCTTTCGTTTTGGTGATTCGGCACTCTGCAGAGCCCCTCTGTTGGCGAAACCAACGATGCGCAAAAGAATGTGTTCGATTTGGGAGCGTTTGTTGGAGAGCTAACTTTGGAAGAGGATCCAAGCAGGTTTCCGTTTTCTATTTCTCTAATTCTACGCTTATTTTTAGTTTCTGCAACTTTAGAATCAAATTTGTATTACTACTTGTTTCATGTGTTTTGGTTTACTTGATTTTGCAGCGATGATATATCGTTGGAAGGACTAGAACAGGAACTGGAAGAGTGTAAGAACAATGATGTGAGTAACTTTGCTGTTGTTGTGTTGAAAAACATTGCTATTGAAATGGATCGACATGTGTTGTGTTATTATGTTGTTTTCTGTTGTGTAGGTAGTTGCAAATATACTGGCTAAAGGTACCAAACTTAGGGATTATACCAAGGGAGTTGAGAATGATTTGCGCAAAGTTGAATTGGATTCAATTCAGGTTTGTGGTTAATTTTCTAAAAATTTTAACAGCTATTCCGTTTTTTTCTTCTTCTCATGGTTAGGTGATTAGAATGCATGTTAGTGTGGTTGTAGTATTCATCTAATGTTTTTGCTTTTCTTGACTCGATGATTAGTTTTCCTACTGTTCGTTTTGTTGCAGGATTATATTAAAGAAAGTGATAATCTAGTCTCTCTTCACGATCAAATTCGTGATTGTGATAGTATCTTGTCACAAATGGAAACTCTTCTCAGTGGATTTCAGGTATGTTTTTGGCCAAGCAAATTTTATCTTGGAGCTTGAATTTAACACTTCAATTTTTCCCTCTTTTTTTGAAGACTTCTCCCCGTGAAAATTATATATTCACCATGCAATACTCAAGTATTTATTGACCTGTTTTTCATCTTTTATAATCATGTGAAAAAAATTATGTATGATCATAGTAATAATACATTCAATGTTTTGAAGGACTTGCTCAAAAAATCTGGAGACATTTTTTTTGTCTATGTTGAATATTAAATCATGAAATCTTTCTTATTTTTTATCAGACAGAAATTGGTTCCATTAGTTCAGACATAAAGATTCTCCAAGAGAAGTCCATGGATATGAGTTTGAGACTTAAGAATCGCAAGGTATGAATATTTAATTTAATCTTTAAAAACAGATTTCAAAGGTGTTCACAAATTATAACACCCTTTGGCCTTTGCTTAATAGTAATACAACCAAAGCTATTTAACTTCCTTTCCTTGATTTGGAAAGCAATCTGGATCCAAAGCTGTTTACACTTTCAAGAATCGGATTTCTTTTAATGTTTGACAAGAGAAAACTTAGCCTCAATATCAAGTGCTTATTCTGCATTTTCATCTCTTTCCCTTCCACCCCAAATAAGTTAGATTTTTTCCCTCCTATCTGTACTTGTGTTTTGATTTGTCTTGTTTAATCCAACAGGTAGCTGAATCCAAATTGGCTAAGTTTGTGGAAGACATAATAGTTCCTCCAAGGATGGTTGACATTCTTGTTGATGGAGAGGTACTTTTGTTTTTTCCAGATTTCTCTCCAGTAATGTTGCATAAGTTGCTTTTGGTGGTGTCAAAAATATATTTATTCTTTTCCAACAGTATTATACTGTCTCACATCCCTTTCAGTTTTCATTACTTCGAAAACAACATTCTTATTGAAGATCTCAGATGTTTTGTTTGTGGCTTTGGCCATTAACATCATTGGACACTTCATGTCTATGATTTTATAAACTCAATATCTTTACTAGCTTTTGTAATTCCATTGATCTTCTTCGGAAACCTGTAGATTGAATCTTGTTTGACTTTATTAATTTCGATTTTTGACATATCAAGGCATTGGCAGTCATGGCAACATTTAAAAAATGTATAAGGATTATATTGGATTTGATAAAACCCAGATTGATGGTTTATTTCTTCCAAATAGATACATGTTCCAGGTCTTCTTTGACATTTTGACCTTGAGTTAATTTGTTTCAGCCATCTAGATGCATGTTTTGAATTCATTTAGATCACTTAGTACATAATGGGTATAGTTCTCATCATACATTACATGATACTATTATATTCCTTTTTATTTAGACTTGTAATCTTTGGACTTATTTCAGGTCAATGAGGAATATATGAGAACTCTTGAGATTCTCAGTAAAAAACTGAAGTTTGTAGAAGTAGATCCAATGGTTAAAGCTTCAAAAGCTCTAAAAGATGTTCAACCTGAGCTTGAAAAGCTCAGGCAGAAAGCAGTTTCAAAGGTTAATTGCACTTAAAACAATAAGAATAATATCAATTGTCTTGCTAAATATTTTTTTTTTGAAAGACCATTTATTAGGTAAATAAATATCTATCATGACTATCCATCTGCAGGTGTTCGACTTCATTGTTCAGAAACTCTATTCACTGAGAAAACCCAAAACAAATATCCAAATACTTCAACAAAGTGTCCTCTTAAAATACAAGTGAGTTTTTCTTATTGTTTTTTAGATCATAGTGGTTTACTTGGCAATGATTGTTAGTGATATGTGAAATATAATTATTTCATGCTGAAACTCGAGTTTCTGGATATCTGCATTATATGTTTTTGGTTACAATTTGAGTGGAATGATTTTATTCTTTGTATAACCATTTACTACCCCTAATTTAACAGATTATTTGATAATTAATCATTTCTTTTGGTTCAATCTATTGGTAACATTATGTAATGATGTGAACTTTGGTTCTCTATTAATCTAATGAATAGAAGTAAAAATGTGTAGGTATGTTGTTATCTTCCTGAAGGAACATGGCAAGGAAATATATAGTGAAGTTCGTGCAGCGTACATTGATACAATGAACAAGGTAACTGAAAAAAATACAATCTTGAATCAATATTGCTAGTAGCAGTTGAAAAGGTTTGGTTGCTTTTGATGTATTCTTCTTTGTTTCTATTTTATAATCTTGATTCAAAGCATTGTTTTCCAAGTATAATGAACTTCACTTTAACATCATGGCCCATGGCTCATCAAGAGAGGTTTTTTGTTTGATAAGTTTAGTTTAGTATTTTGAAACCTAAGCCACCTTTAGACTTGTAATCCGTTGATGAAAATCCTTGTTTTGTATGATTATGATTCTACCTAAATCTAGTTTCAATAATGTAGGAAGCCAAGCCCTACCACACTAAAGTCAAATAATATATTTTCTTAAATGGAGTGTTCTAGGTTGATAATCAATTTGATGTTATATACCTGATTAGTCTATTGTTAACATTCACAGATTTGTAGTTCTAAGTCATCAATCTGCATAGAAGACTTTGTTTTGGGTTGTATTAGCTGAAATTTGCGGAATTAAGAACTTATCCAATAAGCTCTTGTCAAATGAGAGCTTACTCATAAGTCTGACTGTAAAGCTTATGGAAATAAGCTAGAAAGAGCTTATTTTTATTTTTTAATTAGTTTCTCCGTGAAATTTGTTGTAATAAGTTAAAAAGAGCTAACAGGAAGGTGAACTTTTACAAGCCCAAATAAACTCTTCCAAATGCACTCTAGGATAATTTTAGACCCTAATGCTGCTGAATGTTTACAGGTTCTCAGTGCTCATTTCCGTGCTTATATACAAGCATTGGAGAAGCTACAATTGGATATAGCAACATATAACGATTTAATTGGTGTAGAGACAAGAAGCAGTGGTCTATTCACAAGAGCAAGGGAACCACTGAAGAATCGATCTGCAGTATTTGCGCTTGGGGATAGGATTAAGATATTGAAGGTATAACTCTGTCCAGATAAATAAAAGAGGAAATCCATGCAGATGATTTTCTTTTTGATGACTGATCAAATTGGCCTAGAATCCCTTGTGTTTATTTAATTAAATTATATTGTGATTGATGTCTATATTTTTCTTCCAGGAGCAAAGGTCAATTAAAACTGAGAAAACAGTTATTAGAAAAGAAAGACACATTTATTTTTGAGCAAGTTGTGTTTTAAGATTTATAGAGTTATTACTAATTTTATACAACAATAATGATTAGTTATACGCTTCTTTGATTTAACAAAATAAATAAATTTATGTTAAGTTATACCATATCAACTAGGAATATAGTCAAAATGCTATGTTCGAGATCTGGGTATCCCTCCCTTCTTAATTTAGCTTTTGGTTTTGAGTTATATTCAGTTCATTTATAATATTATTAAACTCTATTCAGTTTTTATTTTGGCCAACCCATTGATGTCCAGTCTTACTAATTTCACACTCCAGATGCCTAGGTGTGACTGGGGAGGGAGAGGGGGTTAAGATATCCCATTTCTAATTTGGTATCAGAGCCTAAATGCCTGATCCATTTTTAATACAATTGTTATTCCTCTGTTGTAATGAAGTCATTATTGATCTTTGCTTAGTTTAAAAGGAATTGAAATATTATTAGATGACTCTGCACAGATTTTACAGACTTTTGGACAGTGCATTAAATGTTATATTGTTAACAGGAAATTGATGAACCTGCATTAATTCCTCATATAGCTGAAGCTAGCTCCATTAAGTATCCATATGAAGTCCTGTTCAGGAGCTTGCAGAAGCTGCTTATGGATACTGCTACTTCAGAGTACTCTAAAAGCACTATGTCTTGTCATAGCATAAAGTCCCTATTGTTATGCTTATATTGACATTATATTCATTCATCTGCAGATATAATTTCTGTGATGATTTCTTTGGAGAAGAATCTACATTTTATGAAATTTTTTCAGGTATTTTTAGTAGACTTTCTTGATTATTTTGAGGATTTTATTCACATAAAATTTAGACAAATAATATACAAGGATGACTTCTTGCTCATTGATATGTCGGCTGAACATTCTTGGATTTGTTGTAAATTTATTTGTTATAAAAAGTGTTTTTTTTAATAACATAAACAGTTTTCTATTTCTCTTATGTGTTTGCTTAAATTTCTTCGGCTTACAAAATTCTCTGTTTTTTTAAAGAAGCAAATTATATTTGCTTTCTATATAATCATGTTGTCTAAGAAGAACTTTTTTAAATTTTAAACAATCTGACCCATGGTGTAGTGAATATGTGTATGCATGAGAGAGAGATGACATTGTTGGATTCATTGTCACATTGGTGTGTGTGTAAGGAGCATATTAGATGAGTAACACTTAGTTATTGTGAGAAAGAAGAACATTTAATCACAACTTAGGTTAAAATTAATGACTTAAATTGCCTATTTAATTATAAATCCCATGTGTTTTTCTTCCTTTTTAATGAAAGATCTCGTGAGATTTTTAGAAGATCAGATGGAACTTACAATTAAATACACGATCCAACTGTTAACTTTAATCGAACCATTGTAATTAAATGTTCTCATGTCTCATAATAACCAAGAGTTCCCTCTCTCTCTCTCTCTCACACACACACACACACAACACACGCACACACACAAGTGTTGCTAATATTATGTGTTGAATTTCATTTCATCTAGAATTGGGTTTTCTAGCAGATACTCATTATTTCTCTCTGGTATGTTCAGGTCCATTTGGTGTCATTGATGAGCACTTCACTTCAATACTTCCAAATTGTTATGATGCTATAGGCCTCATGCTTATGATTCAAATAATACACAAACATCAGGTAATGTTTTATTTTGTAAGCATCTGATTTTTTGTCTTTGGGTGAAAAGAACATGTCTAAGCAAACACATTAGTGATGCTAGTTAGCAGCTCTAGCCTAAGTGTAATATCAATGTATGACTCTAACAATTATAGAATTTTACTCCAACTTCCAAGAATCTGAATCTTAACTCTCCTTTTGTTCTCGAAGGTTGTGATTGGAATTAAAAAAAGAAATAATTTCATTTGATTTATGAATTAAATTCTTATGTTTGAAATCCATTATATAAAAAGGGATTTGAATTTACTTACAAATCAGATTCAATGTTTGGAACACATTGAAAATAAATTGAATTGACTTTATATTAGCAGTTTTCTTAAAATGAGTTAAATGACTTAACTAACAAGGGCAAAAAAATGTCAATTTTAACTAATAAAGTTTAAATAAAGTCAAATTCAACCAAATTTCAGTGTAGTTCTATTTATGCACAACTAATGCAAAAATATTTCCAAGTAAAATCAATTTTTATATAACTATACAAACAAAGGACTGTTTGGGGGGCGTGGAACCGCATTAGAAAGGAACTACCGTAAGAATGAATATTCTCGAAATGACCCAAGCAACATCATGAAATATTGATGACTCTGTTCTTGAAAATTTTCAGCACATAAAACATATGTATACTTAAAGCTTCGTTAGAAACATATAGCAACGGAGGGAATAAACTGTTGCATGCTGCATGTTTTAGCAGATGTACTTGCATTTGGAGATTTTTCACTTTTACAATTCACTTGTAAATTACTTCTTTAATTTCAGCTCATCATGTCTCGGAGACGCATTCCATGCTTGGATTCTTATTTAGATAAGGTCAGTTTCTATGATATAGACTTAATTAAACAAGATTAGTCTTTTCTACAGTGTTTAGACTGGGAGACCATATAGTTGGATGATTGGACTTCTATGTTTGGGAGTAGCTTTAATATATGCACTTAGCTGTGAGTCTAACTCTGTTTTCTATTAAGGCAGTAAAGTCACTGGGAAGTTACTCTTACTAAAATAACAAGAGGTAATAGAGTAAAAGTAAAATATGTTTGCATTGGTTGATGACAGGAAAACTCAAGTGTGACTGGGTTTTGCCCTTGTTTTCATTTAGGATAATGTTCATTGACAATTTTTTTAGTATAATAAATAGACTGTCCCTAACCCTTTGCACACTTTGAAGTGTGATTGAATTTGCTGAATGACAAGAAATGTAGAGTCTGACTAGTTTTTTCAACTTTATTTTCTGCTACATAATGCAAACCACATTTTTGGGCAGGCCAATATATCCTTGTGGCCTCGGTTTAAACTGGTGTTTGACATGCACCTCAACAGCTTGCGCAATGCAAATGTGAAGACATTGTGGGAGGATGATGTTCATCCTCACTATGTCATGAGGCGTTATGCTGAGTTTACTGCCTCGCTTATCCACTTAAACGCCGAATGTGGTGATGGTCAGGTTAGTATGATGAATATGAAAGTACTCAAGTTATCTTTTCTAAAATTCTAATGTAATCTATCCTCTGATCAATTGCAGCTTGATTTGAATTTGGAACGACTTAGAATGGCTGTTGATGACTTACTTATCAAGCTTGCAAGGAACTTCCCAAAACCGAAATTACAAACAGTGTTTCTTATAAACAATTATGATATGACAATTACTGTTCTGAAGGTAGGAATCTGTAAAATAACTTGTCTTAAAGTATGGCTATATCTGCATCAATGGAAAGGTCAAGGGTGATACAATAGAATTACTTGGACAGTGGACAAGACAATTTTAAATTTGAACTGAAAGATAATAGGATAAGTTCCTTTCACTGAATTAGGATGTGATTTACATAACCATAAGGTTGTTCTCTAACTTTTTGGCAACTGAAATTTTCCCACATGCTTGATTCCAGGAAGCAGGGCCTGAAGGTGGGAAGATTCAAATGCACTTTGAGGAACTGCTGAAGAGCAATACAACAATCTTTGTGGTAACTGCAATAATTTCTTATATTTATTGTTTCAATATAATGATAAGTTTGTGTTTTCATAGTTTCAGGAAGAAGTGAGTATATCAATTTTTTGTCTGTTGCTATATCTTCACATTCTTGCTTCTTTTGCCATGTAATGTTCACACCTAAGACCCATATAGAAAATTGTAGTATTTCAAATCCTAAATTATGAATTTTAAATAAGACAAGCATGCTGAGTTGCTCCACCATTCAATTTACGAGAACTCAATTTGTTATGAGGAAAAAAAAGAAGTGAAAAACCATTTATGCAGATAAACCACAGAAATCCTGACTATGATTGCTAACTTGGGAAAAGGACCTACAATTGTTATAAATTTAACGGGAATGGGTACCTATAGATCATACTAGGCAAATATAATATAATTTTCCTGTTTGTCTCGTGTGGTTTTCCTTACTGTTCTCTTCATTCCTTGTAGGAAGAACTGCTTCAAGAGCATTTTAATGATTTAATCAAGTTTGTAAAGGCCAGAGCCTGTAAGTATCATAACAATAACATCCACATTGCTCACGTTCTATATTTTGAAATATATGGGCTTGATTCTGTGAAATTTTATAATTTATCAGCTGAAGACCCATCATCAAATCCGGATAAGCCCATAACAGTCGCCGAAGTTGAGCCACTAGTGAAGGATTTTGCGAGTAGGTGGAAGGCTGCAATAGAGCTGATGCATAAAGACGTAATCACTTCTTTCAGCAACTTCTTGTGTGGTATGGAGATCTTAAGGGCTGCATTGACTCAGTTGTTGCTTTATTACACAAGACTCTCGGATTGCATTAAGAGGATAGTCGGAGGATCCGGATTGAACAAAGATCTCGTTTCCATATCTTCGATCATGTATGAAATTAGGAAATACTCGCGGACTTTCTAATTTGTTAAGGATGTCATAGTTATATTCTGGATCTAATTCAGAATCAATGATATTCCATTTAATATTATGCGAAAAAAAAAAACTTTTGGATCCTGTATAAATGAAAGATATTTTGCTTCTTTCGGGACACCCAAATAAGTGCACTTTGTGGTGCAACCTATTTGGGAATTACAAAAGTACAGAAAGTAAAAGAGGTTCAGGCACACCATTGTTTGTATAATGGCAAACGCATCAGTTGTTCATGTTTGGTTTTTTATATTTCATACCAGTTCCTGTAGTTTGCTTTCTTTTGCTTTTATCAAACCATGGTATAAGCATTTTCAATAGAAAGCAGCCAGTCTCAGTAGATCCATAATAATAGAGTAATCCATGAATTCACAGAATATGAAGATGCATGTCATTGTGCATATATCAATGTATGTCATTTTTACTGTGCTTTCATCACCCTCAAAAGACTCAGTAGGCAGGTTTTTTGTTGCTGTTAGTATTCGAGTGGCCGAATTATCATAATGAATCAAAAGCATTTGTTCTATTTTTGCTATGTCGCAGCCATATTGCAACCAGCCATCTTATGATTAGAGAGAAATGAGCACCGTACGTAATTAGTGTTTTTGTAACTTTTCCGGTACATTATATTCTAAGAAAGGAAGAAAAATATGATTTTCGTTTTTGAAGGGGAAGGGGTATATGAATGGAAGTTATCACGATGGACGATAATTTGAACTTATAAAATATTTAATAATTCATATTGTACTTAATAAAGAATATTTAATATAGTTGGTTAAATAATTTTAAAAACTACGATATTTTAATATAAAAGACTTTCTTACAGTTTTGTGTCCTTAAGTAGTACCATCATAAAAGTTCTCGTTTCCTCTATAATATTCACTTCAATTTTTATTTAGTTCTTTTCGCTTTCCAACACAAACATCTCATATTTTGAAAATTTGAGATGGAAAGCGAATTCATAGTTGTTTTGGAAAAATCAGGTCGTGTTTGGTCCAACATCAGTCAATAATAAATAAACAATGCAACTTTGCGTGGGACTTTGGTAAGTATAGAGTGAAACGTAATAATTTCTGTACTATAAATGTGTTTAAATGAGTAGTCGTATATTTAATGATGAAATTAGTTGTCTAATCGACATTCTGCTGAAAAGGATTTATTTGGCATTAAATAAAGACATTTTAAATGAATAAAGGCATTGAGACAGTTGGCAGATACATCGGGTATCGGTTTTGGAGCAGAGCAGATCAGCAAGCAAAGCAAAGAATAGAGATATTTGGTGTGACCCAAAAAACAGAGAATGATGCGATACAAAGAGGTTCTAATATTTACTCTGTTTCTGCTTTCCCCTGTTTATGAATTTAAATCTGAGTCTCACAATGTAATAATAATTCTATTATAGGAAAGAGAAGCGAAAAAGGAAGCTTTTAGAAAATATCTGGAAACAAGTGGAGCTGTGGATGCTCTCACCAAAGGTTTCCTTTCCCATTTGTTTCTAATCTATGCTTTGCTCAATTACTCAAACTGTTCTTTCTTTCTTTGTTGAAGTTCTGGTTGCATTGTACGAGCAAAACGACAAGCCTTCTTCTGCCGTTGAGTATGTTTCACTCTCAATTCTGATAACTTTATTTATTTGATCAAAACGACAGGTTATCATACTCTTGTTGCTTCTCTTGGCAGGTTCATTCAACAGAAATTAAACTGTCCTTCAATCTCAGAATACGAAAAATTGCAGGCCCAATTCTCCGATCTGCAAATCAAGTATAATGAACTTTTAGCTGCACACCACAAAACCTGCAAAGAGGTGCCTTTTACTTTTTTTCTTTTTGTGGGAATTTAATATTTCATCAAGTGTTTGTAGCTTGGCAAAATACTCCACTCACCTGTTACTATTTCCTTGCAACATTTAACAAAGTGTAATTGCATAGTGTTGTGTGGTTAGGGAAGTTAAGGGGTTCAGGGGCATTAGAACTCAATGTAGGAAACAAAGAAAAGGGGGAATGGAGATTAGAAAAGAGCCATGGACCTGCATAGAAAGGAAAGAGGATGGAGACTGAAAAGAGAAGAATGCAGGACATCATCCAATCATTATCTTTGCCTCATGGCACATTGGCACATCATAGAATTTTTGGTTACACATTTAGAAAAATATTTGGTAGACAACCCCGCAGATAAAATGTGAAGAAAGAGAAACACGTATATACATATATGTACATGTTCTGGGTTGGTAGACAACTCCACATATGACCAGTTATAAAATGTGAAGAAAGAGAAACATGTATATACGTATATGTTCTGGGAATGAGTAAGCTGGTTTGCCCGGTTAGCTTCATGGGAAGTGATAGAAGTTAATATTAGTCATATTACCTTCAATGGATGGTCAAGATTGATTTACCTAACTCTAAACCCTTTGATCATCCACTTTGATTGTATGGTCAAGATTAGCAGCTCCTCTCATGCACTAACATGTTACCCTTACATATATGCACAATCAGGATTAGAAGTTATTTATAGTCACACAAATTTTTGAAGCAGTTATGTGATTTTAGTATTTCAGTCTTTACCATTTATAATAAGGAGAGAACATAGGTGCAATTCTTTGGGTGTTTGTGTTGTTCTCCAATCAGAATTGAAGTTTCACCTCAGCAATCTGAATAATCAGAATTGTATTAAATCTATGAACAACACTTGCCCATCTTACTCTCACATAAAAAATCCCCTCTCTCTTGATACATCTCCCGTTAATTATTGTGGGTTCCCTAATGGATACAAATGATTCTCCAAAATATTGTCTTCTATTAGATGTATTCTTAAATATGTCAACTTTCTAGTTTCTATCAATAATGATTGATCACCATGCGACTCTAGGCAAACTTTACCTGAAACATTAGGAGTTCAAATCCTGGAATCACCAATCAGGGAGAGTTCTACCGATCCTCCACTAGCTGTCTAAGTGTTAGCTTCATAGTTACATTTGTGGGGATACCCATTAAAGACCCCACCTTCAAATGCTAACCTTATAATCTGCAATTTGGTAATTTTGGCCCCCCTGATATCTGCTTCTCAGATATTCCATTGATTCTCCTGAGTTAGTTGCTTTTATTTTTCTGTTTCACTGATGTTAGGGTTTATTCACTTTGTATACTGGTTCACAGTTAGAAGAAATTAAAAGCTCGCATGCTTTGGCAATGACATCTACCAAGGAAACAACTGATGGTGAATCTCCTAAAGATGTTCTCTAAAGCTTCAGTTCTGCGTTGAGACTTGGAATTTGGTTTGCAATTTTTTCGATGTTTTATTTTTTCTTTTCTTCAGTGGAGGTGACTGCTAATTGTGAATAACATTTCTGGGAATTTGGGGTTTTTATCTGAACTCAATGCATCCTATATCCGACCTCATCTAGTGGGACAAGATTTGTTGTTGTTGTCAAGGGCGATCTCATGATAAGTAATATTTCAGAAGCTTTGATATTAACTGTGTACTGAATCACATCGTGTAGCAACTGACATCACTTTGTAAGATAAGGCTTTGTTTGTTGTTGTCACCGTTGAGTGACTATTGGTTGATTTTGATTTTGATTTGTTTTGTTCGTTGTTCTTATCTTTGGTTGATCCTGTTGTAACTCGTAATCATATCTTCCTTTTACATAAGCTGCAATCTATATTGGTAAAAAGGTGCTGATTTCTTATCTAGTTATTCTGATATCTGAAAAAAAAATTATTAAAAGAATCTTGCTTGCTACTTGGATTATAATGAATTGCAATGGAATGGATTTGAATGATATTTTGAGCCTTTGTTTATAACCCTTTGGTCACTTTGTTGCGCAGAAACTATGCAGAAGAAAGTGTAAACCACCAGTATATGGTCTAATTGGTCATAACCCTCGACCCTTTTATGCCCCCTCTAATGTCAATGCTCCATGACCTTGGAAGGGTGTGAGAATTCCCATTGCACATTTTTGCCACGTTTGGTTGCAAATAAGAATCCCTAAATAAAACGCCTTAGAGCTAATTTGAATATTTTTTTGACCAACACTTATATATACTATATGTATCTAAATTATTTTTCAAATAAAAATAATTATACAGCTTAATTTTTTTAACAAAAAAATCCATCTAAGTTGAGATATATAAATTTATTTTAATTTTACTTTCTTGATTCAATTTCTTTTCTGAGAAATTTATCTAAAGCAACTCCTATTCCACATATAAAACTCTAAAATCATCTTCAAAGATTGAACTTTTCGTATCATAATCTAATTACTAAAATATTTAAAAAGTATGGTTCAAGATAGAATTAAGAATATTATCCAATCTAAGGGAATTATCCTTCCCTCTTACTAACTTGGTTGGGCTCCCAATTGGGCCATCCTTGCATTAAGAAAACACAAATCGTAGCCTTATAGCTAATTTTAAAATTCTCCATTAATACCTTATCACCAATTTTTATGTGTCTCCCTAGAGATCTTACATTATACCAACCCCTCTTTCCACAGCTTCACACGATGCACAATTAACATAGCATTCTCACCCATTCATGTCTCCCTATTCACAAACCCAACATCACAATCAACACAATCCCACAAAACCAACACCACAATCAACACAACATCACAAAACTTCAAAAAAAAAAAAAAAAAAAAAAAAAAAAAAACTCTATAAAATCAAGTGTTCCAGCATCTTTATAATAATTATGCCAATAATAATTTCTATTTGCTTTACAACGTAAAAAATATTTACATTATCAATAAATATCTAATAAAAAATTAAAAGCTTAAATTAATTATTACTTATATATATCCAACAACATATTATATTATCGAAATGTATGTCGGTGACGTAGGATCTACCACCATCACCACAGTTATCAACCTGTTTTAGAAAGATTAAACTAAAAAAAAGGATTGCATGTAAGGATTAAAAGCTAAGTTTGTTTTTGTGTCCATAGAAAAGTTTGTCTTGTATGATAGGCAGTTAGAAAGAAAGGAGAAAAAATGAACCCAACCAAACCCAAACCAAAGATAGGTAAAGTGGGTGACTAGGATTTATGAAGCCCAAACCTTATCGGTTTTGCAAATTAGGTTGTCAGTGTCACTGTCTCACTCACTCTGTGACTACTCCTACTCATTACTTGTCTGTCACTAATACAAATATCCACGTCCCACTCTTCCCCACATATATAATATTATTTTAAAATAAGAAAAAAAAAAAAAAAAAACAGATATGATATGTGAAGGGTCAAAATAAGAGAGCAAGAAATCAAAGGGTTGATTTCATTCAGTTCAGACTTGAGACTCTGCTGCCTCCCCTTCTTCCAAGATAAAGTGTTTTTGTTTCCATTATAAAATTATTATTATTTTAAATTATTCTAAAAAAAAAAAAAAAATTTGCAGTGCGAGCCCTCTCAGCACACACACACACACACAAACTCATCATCATCTTTCACAAACATGGAACCTAATGACAACCAACTCACCTCCTTCTTCCACCACCACCATCAGCACCACCAACACCACCAGCCTCCGCCACCGCAGCCTCCGCCGCAGAGCACAGCGTCTCCGACCAACGGTCTCTTGCCGAGTAACGCCGATGGCTCCCACATGCTCTACCCTCACTCCGTCACTTCTGCTGTCTCCTCGCAGCTTGAACCGGCTAAGAGGAAGCGTGGTCGGCCGAGGAAGTATGGCACGCCGGAACAAGCTCTCGCGGCGAAGAAAGCAGCCACGACGTCGTCTCAGTCGTTTTCTGCTGACAAGAAGTCTCACTCTCCGAGCTTCCCTTCCTCCTCTTTCTCTTCCAAAAAATCTCATTCCTTCGCTCTAGGTTCGCTTTTCGGTTTCGAGATTTTATCTTATTTCTCTCATTTTGATTTCAAATTCTGCTTCCGGTGTGTGATTATTGGTTAGGTTGTTTTTTCTTTGTTTATTCATGCGATTTTTTTTTCTAATTTGAAAACTCTCAGCGTTTTGTATAATTTTGAAAGTTTTTCTTGTTTTTATATGTATGAACTGTTGTTGCTTTTACTGGTGTGTTAGTGTTTGTGTTAGCTTAAGTTTGTGGTTTCTGAACTATGTTAAGGACTAACGAAATGGAAGGTGTGGAGTGAGTGCATGCATGTTAGAGGGAGAAGTTTAATTTGATGAATGAATGTGATGCAGGCAATGCAGGGCAAGGATTTACTCCTCATGTCATTTCTGTTTCTGCTGGTGAGGTATGTGTTTTACTGCTGACTCTTACTTTGTAGTTATGTCAGGATTTGTTAGTCTTGTGTTGTTTTCTATCTGTGTGGTGGTAATTTTAGTTGATTAATGGTAGATCATGTTCTGAGTGAGTTGATGCTCAGAGGTTTGATAAATTATGTGGCAATGTCTCTTGTAATTGAGATGGTGTATTGGTGGGGAGCGCTCTATTGTGATTCTGGAATAATGCCTTTTAGGGCTTAGCATAGTCATACCAGGTTTCTTGATGAACTTCATCAAGTGGCACTTGCTCAAGGGTTCCTATTATGGCTCCAGCTGAGCCACAATGGGTGTGCCTCATATATCATGGTTGTTCCACAAGCATGCAGAAGGCCTCTATGGCGGCCACTGTTGAAAATTGCTCTGCTATTTGAATGTTTTTCTGCATTTTGAAACATAAAAAAATTATTTCAGTGAAATATGTTTTTATGTATTTTTCTGGTGTTATTCCTTTTCTTGTAGTTCATCGTTCTTCTCTATATAACTTGAAAATGTTCCGGCTTCCATGATGTTTATATTGGTTTTTGTTTTCTCATTTGTTCAGTTTTATTTTCAGCTTTCTTCTGCATATGTATTACTTCTATAGCTGTTTAACCATGCTCTCAATAGGATGTTGGCCAGAAAATCATGTTATTTATGCAACAAAGTAGGCGTGAGATGTGTATTCTTTCTGCATCTGGTTCCATCTCTAATGCCTCTCTTCGCCAACCAGCTACGTCAGGAGGCAGCATTACATATGAGGTAACAAAGTCTGCCCTGAATCCTTTTGTTGCTTGATTGGATTGGAGACGTTAATTAAAAAATATTTTTTAATGACGATAACTATTTTCTGCTTCTCTCATCCTCTTTTCTATCATATATTTATGTGCTTATGGCTAGTTTGTATAACCCCAACTTTTATGGCCAAATTTTCTTATGCTCAAAGTTGGAAGCTTAAACAAAATGATTTCATTTCCTGTAGATAGCACTTGCACCCTTTTCTTTCAAGAAAATTGATCTTAATTCTTCAATTACCTTCAAGAGCACAGACACTAAGAGGAACCTTTGTGAAAATTGTCTATATTAGATTATGACTGTGCACTTAAAGTTAGTGTCAAGCAGCAATAAACTAATTACATCTTTTTCCTGTGTTGTCACTGAATTAATTATTAATTAGGAGTCAGTCTACAATTTAATGAACATGTGGCTAATCTGTGTAAATAATAATTTGTTAATTTTTTTGTTTGGTTTTTTATTCGAATGAATTTGTTGTTTCATATTTGATAATTGATATTCATGTGCTTGATAATCATGTGTTCATATTGCAGTTATCAGACTCACAGTTTAACTCTTCTTGTTTTGACATCAGGGTCGGTTTGAGATTATTTCACTTACTGGTTCCTATGTCCGTAATGAACTTGGAACTCGAACCGGTGGACTCAGTGTATGCTTATCTAATACTGATGGACAAATCATAGGTGGTGGAGTTGGTGGGCCGCTTAAAGCAGCTGGTCCAGTTCAGGTAATTTTACAAAGAACTATGAATGAACTTGTAGGTGGGAGATATAAAATGTGCCCTACATCTATTTTTCTTGGTCTTGATGAGTATGGCATTTATGCCTTGGAAAATTGTAGGCCAAACCATTAAGGATTTAGATTTTAATGATTTCTCATTGAACATGATTTATGAGTAGAATATTAGGCCATCATTTAATTTAAATAACCAACCTCATTTAGCTAGAAGAGGGTTTGGTGGTGGTTGTTGATTTGTTCATTTGTACATGTTCTGAGTTGTGAGTTGGCAAACAGATGGTCCAAGGTAAAAGGGGTCGGGGAGAAAGTTGTTGATGGAGAACAGTTCCCTACTTTTGTTCCTACATATTCTGTACTTATTGTTTGTTATAAGTCTTTACCTAGTAGAACAAAAATGTGTTTTACATTTAATACATAAATTTTTCCTACGATAGGGGAAGGATGAGGTGGGAATCTAGGGTCGTGCTTAGTAAGAGTAAAATTGAGGGAAAAGTGGTGGAATAAAATCAAGCATGCATGTAGACTTACTTTATGTGTCAAATTTCACTATTTTATTTTGCATTTTCCTCTTTTCTCTCATACCAAGCACTGCTTGGTATAGATTACAGCATGAAAACTTTTGATGAAAGTTTAAGCTACACAGGTCATTGTTGGAACATTTTTTATTGACAACAAGAAGGATACTGGTGCTGGTGTAAAAGTTGATGCATCTGCCAGCAAGTTGCCATCTCCAGTCGGTGAACCAGTATCAAGTCTAGGTTTCCGCCAAACAGTTGACTCTTCCAGTGGAAATCCAATCCGTGGAAATGATGACCATCAAGCTATGGGGGGAAGTCATTACATGCTTCAACAGCTTGGTTTGCATGGGACACCTCCCCGGTCTACAGACTGGGGTCGTCCTGATTCAAGAAATACTGGTTTTGAGCTAACAGGTATGGACTAAACCGCCCCCTCTAATAATTCCATAATGGTGCAATAAGGTTTCCTATCTGCAGGAAGGACAGGTCATGGAGGGAACCAATCTCCTGAGAATGGGGGCTATGAGCAAATAAACGACTGAAAAATCAAAGTGGCTTTTGGATTTGATAGAAGCGATCAATGTGCAATAGATGTATGATATCTCTACATAGCAGAAGTCTTTGTCACGTGATCCCGTTTATAGTATGCATCATCCATTAAGGATCGTGGCTTCTGAAAATTAATACTCATGCTTGTCCTTGAAAATATTGTTCTGCCTCATTTACTCATGTTGTATTTATAAATCGCCAAATCAGGGTTGCTTACTTCATTTTTGCGGGCCTGCTAGTTTATACCGGGATACATATGATAGATTTATATATGTTTCCTAGATTAGTTAATCTAATGTGGATTATATTTTCCTTCCATTCTCTAGTTTCTGTCTTAAGATTGTTCAAAATTCTGTCTAGCATAGATTACTATGGTTCTTCATTTAACAAGCTTATTTTGAAAGTGACTTTGTCTTTTTTTCTGCTCACCTTCTGATATAGCAAAGTGTGATGAGCCGCTAAGCTGATAAGGTATATATGAAAGTGAATGGCATGGAACTGAAAAAAAATTTAACCCTTTTAGTTTCAGAAAATAACTTTTGACCTTAATCCCTATCATTTGTGTTGTTTTGTATGAATCCTACTCTCATTCTTGAAGATAAGAATCGAAGTACTTTTCCTGCCACTGCTACACCTGTAGTATCTCCTTACACCTTATAATGTTATTATTTATGAAGGCTTAATATATATTTTAACATGCAATTTAGTGTTCTTTTTCTTACTTTTAATTCTTGTAAAAAAATATTTGTTGTTTCGTTCCTAACTTATTGTAACATTTTGTTTTTAGTCTTTGATTTTTTTTTTTTCATTTTTTATCTGTAATTTTTTTCTTCATATTAGTCTCTATATTTTTTTCATTTAGTCTTTAAAAAATAATTTAAGATGACTAAATATGAAAAAAAAAAATTATTGGGATAAAAATAATAAAATAAAAATGCAAGAACCAAAAATAAAATGTCTGGAAATGTTAGAAATTGAAGAAGAAAAAAACTACAAAAGGTAAAATTTAAAAAACACTAAATTAAGAAGACCAAAATGTATATTAAGCTTTTTATTAAATAACTTTGTGAGCTAACTAATGCCTGTCCTATTCAATGGCTCCTATTAAAAAGACCAATATGAATATAGTATTTGGTCTTATTTAATTTGCCATTATTCATCCTCTTCAATGGCTCCATTACCTTTGACACCCAAATTTTGCAATAAAAGATACAAATTTGGCCCTTCTCCCTGGTGTCTTGTCTACCAGAATGCAATAAAAATTATATAAGTTTTCAAATTGTTAGTTATTTCTTTTTGAAAGTATGGCAAAATTTATCTTGATCTAAATTTTTTACGTAAGTTTTGTATCTACTTCTTATATCCGGTTTCTTAATAATTGATATAAAAAAAAAAATTTTTAACCCGATATAAAAAGTAATTTGTATCTAAATTAGTAAGTGAGATAAATATTAATATTTTTTTTAAATAGGAACTAAATACAAATATATTAAAAAAATTATGAACCAAAACATAATTAATTTATTTTTATTTTACATGTTCAACATTAGAAGTCTTTTTTTCTAAAAAAAACAAAGAAGATAAAACCAAATTTGAGTTGGTCGTGGTAATTTCATCTGTAATGATTCATTTGAACGTTTGCCAACATTGTTGAATAATGAACAAGAATGCTGCAATGATTTACCTTTTGAATTAGATATTTAAATACCACCCCAGTCTCCAATTATCTCTAGTTTCAAGCTTTTGTGCCTTTTTTTTCTTCATTTTTTAAATGTATAAAGATAAAAGAATTATTTATTTATATTTTATCATTTTTTTTATTTGAGACATTACATTTTTTATATTTTTTTTCATTACTTTTCCTCTGTTTTACTTTCTTTTCTTTTCTTTTCTTTTCTTTTCATTTTTCTATAACTGTTATCTTTCTATAACGGTCATATTTCCATTTCTGTGCGTCACACTCGCACACTACAAAACTTCAATATCCCTATTCAATATTCACCTCCCTTTCTTCGTTATTCTTCGAAAAATACAAAATAATAAAATAGATATTTTGGGTTGAACAAGATATTTTTCTTAATACGGAGAGATTTTTTTTATTAGTCAACAAAGAGCAAAGAAAATAAGAGTCTTACTTATTCACCAAAAAAAAACAAAGAATAGTCGTAGTCTTGAAGTAATGTATTTTAATTTATAATATAAAATTGGATACTAAGTTATGCTTTTTAAAATTTTAAAATTAATTTAATTTAATAAATTTATTTTAATATAATACAATGTATAACTTAAGATAGAAACATACTTAATAGTAAAATTAGAGGTAATGTAAATTTTTAATATGAATGGTGTCAATTAAATAAATATAGATATTTGATAGAGAAATTAATAAAACTATTTACCTTAGTTGAATAACTATTTTAAGAAATACATATTGAGAACACATAACAAAGACTATATGCTGGAAGTTTGTATCCCATGCACAAATAAATTATATACCTTCAACAAATGTGTAGATTATTGTAACTTGTAACGGGGTATTCGTGTGCTAAATTATGATGATTTTTATATTTTGAACTTTAATCAATTGTGAATTGGTCCAATTTGTTTTAAATTAAATATCCGAATCACGAGTATAGGAACTAACAATACTCGATTGTCTCAGTTTTTATCTTATGCATTGTATCACACCTAGGTTTTTAAATAAGAAAATGAGGGTATTGGTTGAAGAACAAGGATACTTTGCTTAACTATTAATATTAAAAGTGATACTATGAAATCTTTCGTATCTTATGTTATAATTAATTTAATGTTTGATGCCTTAAGACAATGGTAAAGACATAAATTATTACAAGTAAAAGGTGTGAGAACAGAGCAAGGTAGTCTGGGTTCAGTTCATGTAATGTTCTGTGGGTCCCACACTCTGTCTCACTGCTTTCTGAACCAATCAAGTTCTCTCTTCAAACTCAAGATTGAAATTTTCATGGTAGTTGGATTTGGTAATTAATTTGAATCATATCACTCAGCAAAAGCACACCAAACCGTGATTTTTTCTTATCTTTGTTAGTAGTGTGAACTGTGAACTTCTCCTGTTGTATCCAATTACTTATTTATGTCTACTTAGTAGTGGTATTATTTATTTATATGACTGTTTTATAGAAATGCTACATGTATAATTCAAAGAAAGTAGTTTGATCTCTATTGTAATGTGTATATTACAATTTTGATGTTAATTTGAGTATACTTTTTTGTTGCCATGGAAAGAGGGTTGTTTCCATTGTTGTTTTTGATGTTGATTATGGTGCTTTCTGTTTGTGCCAATGATGTGGAATATTCACAGTGCAATTGTGATGAGGAAGGGTTTTGGAGCATCCACAATGTACTGGTTTGTCAGAAAGTGAGTGACTTTTTCATTGCCATTGCATATTTTTCAATTCCCATTGAGCTTCTTTACTTTGTGAGTTGCTCCAATGTTCCCTTCAAATTGGTCTTCCTTCAATTCATTGCGTTCATAGTTCTCTGTGGATTGACTCATTTACTCAATGCCTATACTTACTATGGCCGCCACTCGTTCCAGTTGTTTCTTTCCCTCACTGTTGCTAAGTTTCTCACTGCTCTTGTTTCATGTGCCACTGCTATTTCCTTTCCCACCCTAATTCCTCTTCTGCTGAAAATCAAAGTGAGAGAATTATTCTTGAGGCAGAATGTGTTGGAATTGGGGCAAGAGGTTGGGATGATGAAGAAACAGAAGGAAGCTAGTTGGCATGTTAGGATGCTCACATGTGAGATTAGGAAGTCTCTAGATAAACATACAATCTTGTACACTACCCTTGTTGAGCTTTCCAAGGCATTGGACTTACACAATTGTGCAGTTTGGATGCCTGATGATAAAAGAAGAGAAATGCATTTGACTCACGAGTTGAAACCAAGCTCAGCAAAGAGTTTTCACTATTCTATTCCTATTACTGATCCTGATGTGTTGGACATTAAAAAGTGCAAAGGGGTGTGGATTTTGAGGCCTGATTCTGCACTAGGAGCAGCAAGTGTTGGTGGTGGATCTGGTGATTCGGGTGCTGTGGCTGCCATTCGCATGCCAATACTTCATGTTTCGAATTTCAAAGGAGGGACACCAGAGTTGGTTGAAACATCTTATGGTGTACTTGTTTTGGTTCTTCCAAATTCAAACTCCAGGGCTTGGACCTCTCATGAAATGGAGATAGTGGAAGTGGTTGCTGACCAGGTGGCTGTGGCCTTGTCTCATGCATCTGTTCTTGAAGAATCTCAGCTCATAAGCCAGAAACTTGCTGAGCAAAACTGGGCATTGCAACAGGCTCAAAAGAATGCAATGATGGCCAAGAAAGCAAGGAGCTCGTTTGAGAAAGTTATGAGTCATGGAATGAGGAGACCTATGCATTCAATCTTGGGTTTGCTTTCAATGTTTCAAGAGGATAATATTAGATCTGAACAGAAGATTGTTATTGACTCAATTTTGAAAGTTAGCAATGCACTCTCACGATTGATTAATGATGTGATGGAGATTGCGGCAAATGACAATGGAAGCTTCCAGTTAGAGATGAAACCTTTCCATCTACATTCAATGATGAGGGAAGCTTCATGCATTGGCAAGTTTTTGTGTATGTATGAAGGCTTTGGTCTTGAAATTGATGTCGACAAATCTTTGCCTGATCTGGTCATAGGTGATGAGGCAAGGTCTTTCCAAGTAATTTTACATATGATTGGCTACTTATTAAACATATATGATAAAGGAACTCTCATTTTTCAAGTTTATGTTGAAACTGATGATGGAGATAAAGATGATAGGAGTTATGGAATATGGAGATCAACTATGCAAAATGATTATGTACATATAAAATTTAATTTTCAGATAAATGGTACTAGTTCTCAGTCAAATGAATCAGTTTCAACAAGAAATTATACAAGTAAAAGGCACTACAACAATGAACCTAAGGAAGGCCTGAGCTTCAGCATGTGCAAAACATTGGTGCAGGTAGGCGCATCATTCTCTCTTGAAAATTTATGTATTACTTTATGTTAGTGATTGTAGTTATATGGTTGGCTGTAAACCTTGGCATCACATTTCTGTTAGTGCAGGTAGGTGTATCATTCACCCTCTTTGAAAAGTTATGTGTTTCTTCATTAAATGTAGGAATAGTGTTGGTTGTAAACCTTGGCATCACATTTTATTGTGCGTAGAAGATGATTACTGGATTGTATCACTAGATTATATGAGTAGTTGAATGATGCATTTGGGAATTGTTAATGATGTTGGGAATGTGTGATAAAACTGTCAATAAAATTAGATTGTGGTAGTGTAAAAGTTAGGTCAGTTTTAAGAATAAGAAAAAGACTTCCCATAGAAAGCCCTCTTTAGTCTAGTTGCAACTTGCAACTAATTCTATGCCGGGTGCTGTTAAAACTGTTAAAGATCCCACGTCGCTTATAAACATAGCTGTTGCATGTATATAAATAGGACCAGTCTTTATTGACAAATGTAGAGTTGATTTAGGTCTATCACCTACATTTCTAACAAAAACCACTATGCATTGAAGAATGGTTGCAACATTTTACAGTTGGTATATTCCTCTATAACTGAAGGACTCTCGTTTATCCTAAGTCTATGATATATTATCCTCTTTTGATTTCTTAACCTGGGTAGTGGAAACATGGATTCAAACATCATAGACACTGCCGCAGTGGGGTGAAAATGATGATTGAAAGGACTGACTAAAAGTGTAGTCTCCTTTTCTCAAATTTTCCCCTCTTCAATTGCATTAGGATAAAAAAAACATTGAAGATATACAGAACAATAAGTCAGACTTGGTCTGTATATTTTGAACACTTAGACCTAAAACCAAAATTTGTTTTGTTGAGCAGCCTTCAGCGACAAAACCAATATGTATAGTTTATTGTGGTGTGATTGTTTCTTTCTGGTAATTCTGACTTTTGTTACAATATGGAATAATATGCAGATGATGCAAGGTAATATTTGGATATCAACCAACTCTCTAGGTTTGGTACAAGGAGTGACACTTCTTCTCAAGTTTCAAATAGGATCATCTCATGGAAGATTTATTGCTCCTAATTTTTCAAACTCTCAATTTAGAAGGCTTGACATTGTGCTAGCTGATGATGATAATGTAAACAGGACTGTGACCAAGAAGCTGCTAGAGAAACTGGGGTGTCAAGTAACTGCTGTTTCGTCAGGAATTGAATGTCTTGCTGCTACAAGTGCATCTGCTAACTCATTCAAAATTATTCTGTTGGATCTTCACATGCCTGAAATGGATGGTTTTGAAGTTGCAAGAAGGATTCGAAAATCTCAAAGCCATAATTGGCCATTGATCATAGCTTTTACTGCAAGTGCAGAAGAACACATCAAGGAGAGATGTCTACAGGTGGGAATGAATGGATTGATTCGAAAACCTATCCTCCTTCATGAGATAGCTCATGAACTTAGAACAGTCCTGCAACATGCAGGTGAAAAGTTGTGAAAACAATTTTAAACTTCTCAAATATAATAGATACTAGGTTCATTTTGCTAACCATTTTTCTGTTTGATCGTTTTGACATACAATGAATTATGACTTTCTGCAAGGTGTATAGAAACACTTCTCTCTCAAAATATGAAAAGTTTATATCATCTAAAGTATCAATAAATTTTTTTTTATGTTTCTCTTCAACACGTGTTTATACTTTTATATATATACTCCTAACTTATCTGCATGAAAAAGATAATTTTAAAAGATTATCTATAAAAAAAATAATAATTCCAAAAGATAATGATTCTAATAATTTTCTATAATGATGAAATGCAAATGTTTTACATTTATTTATAATAAGATGGATGAATGTGTCAAAACTACGTAACATTATCGTTGTTTTAGGGTATGTTGCACAAATGTGAATATATTGTTGTGATATTAACTATTCAATGAAGTTTTAAAACGATTTCTATTATTAAAATTATTTAAAGATTTACCGTAAAATTTATTCCAATTCAATAAGAGATCTCAATATCGTAATATTACACTTGGAAGAGAATTTGAATCTCTACGTTCTTTAACATGAGATTTTAAGTCTCGCGTCTACCGTCTTACCTCAAGATATAATATATCTATCTATTATTTATTATTATTTTAATTTCTATTTTTAAGTAAAAAACCAGAATAAATAATTTAATGATAAAAGTGTCATAAATAATATAATTTAGAAATAAAAATGATGGTAAATATTTTCTAAGACTGAAAATGTTAAATGTGTTACATTTTCAATGATTATATTTCATCATTCACTCAATGACTATGTTAAATGTGTTACATTATTCATTATTCGAGCCATGTATTTCTCAGACACCTCTGAAAGAAATACTTACTTTTTTATTAAAAAATACCAATTAAAAATTAACAAAAATGTTAAACTTTATTTTGACGGAAACCACTTTATCTTTGAATATGTAATGAAAATACATTCACACTGATAAACAATTATGTAATAATGATACTGTATTATTTTTGGGCTTTTAGTTTTAAGTCCATTTCAAAAGAGTGAATGGGAAGCCCAACCCGCAAATATGGAAAACCCTAAACCCTATGAATAGGGCACCAGCATGCTCTATATATGCCATTGTTGCGCCTCTTTCATTTCATTGTTCACTTCCAGCTCCAATTTTGGCCTCTTGGCAAAGGTACTAAAAAAATCTCTTCTTCGTTTCATTGTTGTTGCTGTTTGTTTTGATACTGCACTGTTCGGAGACTTGTAGGCGCTCTATTATAGCCTGCTAGTTCAAAACATGTGCAAAATAGCATGTCATCCTCTTTTCAATTCAGATCCTCTTGCTGTGCATTTCTTGAGGATTTTGTGTAGAATGATGAAATTCTCTATTTAACCCAATTATGATTTGTTTTTATTTTTAGAGCGTGTTTCCTTTTTTATTTGTGTTGTTTGCAAATGGAACAATGTTTGCAAGTGATTTTGTTTCATAATTGTTGTGCTTATGGACGGTCTTGTGCTGATTAGTTATGTCGTCAGCACAAAACATAAAACCTAAGCTACATCGTATGTTGCCATTGTGAATTATTTTGGTGTGTCCTAGTTCATATGGGTACAACACTTCTACATTGTGGCAAATATTTTAATATTTTTACTCCTTATATCTCAATCTACAAAACAAACACTTTTTTCTCATTGAAGGTTTTGAATTTGAAGCACCTTTTTTATAAGTTTCATAGTATAAATATGTTTTTCTTAAGCAAAAAAAAGTATGACTATTCTGTTATTTTTATTTGTTTTTGTTTCAGTAATAGCCAATAATGTAATGGATTCTTTCATATTTGGTTTTAATATGAATAAAGTGATACTTAACGGGTTACAACTGTGTAGGAACTAAGAAATTTTGTGGCGGCTAGAGAAAGTGGTGATCAATATGTCTAAAAATCCAAAAGTGTTTTTTGATATTCTAATTGGAAAGACGAAAGCTGGGCGTGTAGTGATGGAGTTGTTTGCTGATGCAACCCCAAAAACAGCTGAAAACTTTAGGGCACTTTGTACTGGGGAAAAGGGGATTGGGCAATCTGGGAAACCTTTACACTACAAAGGGTCTCCATTTCATCGTATTATCCCAGATTTTATGTGTCAGGGAGGGGATTTTACGAGGGGTAATGGAACAGGGGGAGAGTCAATCTATGGTTCCAAATTTCAAGATGAGAATTTCAAGTTGAAGCACACTGGCCCTGGTATTCTCTCCATGGCAAATGCTGGACCCCATACAAATGGTTCCCAGTTCTTTATTTGTACTACAAACACACCCTGGCTTGATGGGAAACATGTTGTGTTTGGAAAAGTTGTCGATGGATACAGTGTGGTGAAGGAGATGGAAAAGTTTGGTTCTGGAAGTGGCAGGACTTCAGAACCTGTTGTCATCGAAGATTGTGGTGAGATAGTAGAGAAATGATTTGTGTTGTATAGGATATTATTTTCGTACAAGTTACTAGTGTCTCAATACAGTGATTTGTATTAGAAGTCAATTTTTTTATCCGACTTAAATGTCTCAATTCTGTACTGCATGGTAGTAAAGAACGCGACTGAATCTGCTTTTATATTTCTAACATCGGCTTAATTGGTCAGAAATAATGTTGATAGATAATTGCAGAAGTAATAGGGTCATAATATCAGTTTAGTGATTTATAACTTAGAATGCACAAATTAGAATGAAGCACTGCATCGAAGTGCTTAACAACTGCAAGAAGATGGCAGTAGAGGCAAAGAGATAAAGTGAACATAACAGAGGAAAAAAGTCAGAATTCAGTAGATTAGTGCTGAAAATTTTACACAATATCAAATTGAACCATCACCCAGCATCGGGTCATAACCGAAATAAGTTAAAGAGATCTATGCTTCATTTCAGCTCAAAATATGAAGCCTGAAAACCGTTTGAACCGATATGAAATTTTTGCTTATGCAGGGAGTCTACCTTGCTATTTGATAAATTATAGAGTTTATGTATGTCTCTAACAAGCCCAGAATACTTTGAAGGCATCGAATTAAGTAGCGAAGAGTACTCCTTCATAAATCATAAGTCACTGCTATCACTCTAGTATTTCATGCTCTTTCTTCACGGTTCAAACATGCACATAACAATTAAGCTACTCTTTCCTTAGGCTAAGTTATACTATGGTATTGTTTTAGTACTGGAGATTGTGTTATTTGAGGAATGTGAACACGTTTAAGAGAAGAAAACAGTACACTTTATCCGGCTACAAGCCCTGTAGGTCCTACAAGTACCCTGCTTAATCAGGTATCACTCTCCCATTTATTGAACGCTAAGAATTCAGGACTTGATAATCCATCAATTATGGAATGCACAATTCTAAACACAAGCAGACATTGCCTTCATCACAGTTTTTATTGGACGAAGATTACCCTCATCACAAGCAAACATTGCCTTGTTAAGGGAGTAAGTAATGTTATATAATAATAATAATAATAATGATAATAATAATAATAATATATTTTATTGTATTACATTATAAAAAAGCTTGGCATCCATTCGTGGCTGCGCTGAGAAAGTTTCAAATGCGATCTTTAAATGTCATACAATAAGATCAATGGATCTAGATAAAATTCTCAACACCAAGAATAAAGCTTACTTTAATTTAATTGATCAGTATCAAATTTCATTTTCTGATTTGATGAATGACCTACGCCTGAAGGCAAAGTCATAATGCTAACTAGTAATTGTTTGAATGTTATAAAAATGACATATTTCCTTTTTAAAAGTGAATTTGTCTGTTATGTCAAAAAAAAAAAATATTAGTAATGTTTTTTAGATGTTACAAAATGTATAAATTAACAACATTTTAGAATGTTGTGATTAATAGGTATCGTTGTTGCTAAAAGTCTTTGGTAATGTAGGTTTTGTACAACATTTGACGAAATGCATGACAGAAAAATAAACTAGTGTTTATTTATAATAATTTGACAACATTTATCAAATATTATTGCAAATAACTTTTCTTGTATTGTTCATTTTATATTATAAGTCATTTTGAGTATTTCAATTTTTCTTGAAACATTAATCATGTTAAAAAAAATCAAGCATTAATTTTTCTTTTAGCACTCATTTATTTGCCACTCACCTAAATACTCAAAGATTCATACATAACTATATATTTTAACTCTTTTAATAAGCAATGCCTTGTTAAAGAATAATTTTACCATAATGATCTATATAATTAATATTTTAAAGAAATGTATACTGTCTTAAAAGATGTTTCCACCATCTTCCATCATTTGTCTTTTACAATAATGAACTGTTTTAAAAAAATATTATTTATGCAGTTACTTTAATAAATAATTTTATTAAAAAAATTTAAAAAGTTTAATTATTATGAATTATTTGATTAAAATGAAAATGATATTTTTAAAATTTTGTAATAATTTGAGACAAACTAAAGAAAAAGATGTTTTATTAATTTCTTGAAAAATTTACAAAATCCAATTTATAATTAATAAAATTATTTTACAATTTCACTACATAACATTTGAATTTAAATATCTAAAATGATAATTGATATTAGACGAAGATAATAAACAAGTTGAGGAGATGTGAGGAGACAGTATTATTACATCATCCCACTCATTTCCTGTCAGCTGATTTTTGACCGTAAGGAGAGGCTGACCATCCTTTTCAAAAGGGTGAAGATCACTTGTTTATGGTTTTATTTCCTTATCATTGTAATCAATTTTAACTAATATTAAATTAATTCAGCCTTGATTAAACCACAATGTACAATTCTACTGTTCTATGAATTTATCATCTAAAATATGAGTTTAATATATTTTAGGATTTAGTTTAGATATATTAAATAGATTGAAGGAAAAATAAAAAGAAAAAAGTATTAAAAGAAAAAGAAAAATCAATAAAATAAATTAAATAAAAATAAAATATAAAATGATAATGTTTATTTAATTTTTTAGGTGATAGATTTTATTTTTAATTTTGTAAGTAAATTTACTATTATATATAAAATTAGTCATGTTTTATAGAAAAAGTATTATTTATTACAAATTAAATATTAAAAACAATTTTTAACCCACCAAAGGTTTAGCTCCCTTGCATCGTGTTTTGGTCCATTCTTGACTACTATCTTGCTATAATTTTAATATTATTAGATTTTATAAGAGAAAAGGGTACATGTATTTTGAAAGTTGAAAGTTTCTTATATAACTAATTAATATTATGCATGATAAATTTATTAATATTAATGATAAAATATTTAAAATTCGTACAAAATTTTATCATACGATTTATAGATAGCATAAAATATTGTAAGTGCATTGTTTTTAAATTTATTTTAAAACATATAATTAGTTTCAACATTATATTCAAAGAAATTTTTAATTAGTTGATAATATAGAAAGTTTATGTGAAAAATAGATGAAAATTAAACCCTATTTATATAGAGTACACTATAATGATAATTATTTATAAGATCAGGTTGTATAAAGAAAAAGTAATTTCTAGAGGAATTCGTTTTGGTCAGAAAGCAATCACACCACTAAGCAGTGCCGCCATAATATGATTTCCCTTTCAAATTTCAACCTTCAACGTAACTAGAAGTTTGAAAGCTCTTTTTACTTTTGCATTAGCCTCTACTTATTTTTAATTAATTCTTAATACAATGAATTATGTGTTGTCTTTATCTCATGCACGTGTGGTTGCAACCTGAAAAAGACAAAACAGGAATCTCAAACTAGATTATTGACTCAGTACAGTGCATGCATAAAGCTACCAAATCAATGCTACAGGACACATTCAGAGAGTAAGAGAGAAAATAGTGACTGAAATAAATATATCTATATTTATCATAGTTAATATGATTCACTTGGAAAGAAGAAATACAGAAAATCAAAATGTTAATCTAAAATTTATGATTTTTTATATATGATTACTCTTATTTTTAATATATGCTACATTACTATGTAGACTACTTTCTTCATAGATAAAAATATTGATTACTTTCATTTCCATATTCCGTGTATATAATTATATATTAATTAAAGGATTAAAATCTAGACCTTCACACCACATTTAGAGCACTGAACTTGAAAACAAAAGAAGTTGTTGTGATATTGTATGGCGTGGAATGAAGCTACAATTTCTTTGTACATCAACATCTTGTTACATTATTGTAACCTTTCAGCATCCATTGTCGACAATAGAAACAGATTCATGCATTTTTCTAAACGACCTGAAAGAAAAGGAATGGATCGTTGTCATCGTATCTAAGAAAAATTATATTTATTAAAAAATATTTAAGAAATTATGAAAAAAAAAATTGAATCAAGTTGCCGTATGATCTTTTATGTCAATTTGATATGGTATATCAATATTTAAAATTTAAATTTAAATCAAAATTAAAATCAATTAAATTTAGATAATAATAGGTAAGATATATAAATAGATAGTTTGAGAAAGGTCCCGCGAATTCATAATGAAATGTATACTTCTTTAGAATTTTCTTAATTAAACCATTAATTAACCGATTGCGTTTTTGTTACTAAACTGATTAGTTCAATGTCTAGTTTTACATCAGTAATTTAGAAAATAAACCATCATTAACTAATTAAAAATAATTAAAAATCAAAATCATTCCCACAAAATCAAAATGCAAACGTTGGATAAAGGAGTGGAGCATGAAATTAAGGTGTGAAATTGTGTATGATGGGTTAAACATGGTCAAAGTCAGGTAGTCTCAATACTAAGGTAGAATGGTAGAAAGTAGTATAAGCAAATCTTTTATTATCAGTAGCTAGAGGGGACCATGCTTCCAGCACCTATATAACCAAATATTTCTCTACTGATTAAAGAATAAATTAAGGGAAAAAGAACTATTGAGTCTTTGTTACCTTCTTTTTTATCTCCTTTGAAAAGGTGTTCTAGTCTTCAGCTAAAAGCCAGTTATTTTCTAATAAAATCTACAGGGAAATTCAGCTATACAATCCGGCTGCTTGTTACATGGGCATGATTGAATAAAATCCTCATAAACATTGAAAATAAAATGAAATTTTATCAAATTAAAATCAATTTATATATAAATTAGAATAACTTTTTAGAAGCTAACGTTTTTATTCTATTTTCAAACACTGTTCTTAATTTTTAAAACAGAGATAACATCACTTTTTATTGAGAACTTAATTAGGATTTGATCAGCTAGGAACAAATTCTATATAAAAAAGAAATAGACTGCAAAAAGAAAAGATAAACATCTTTCAATTGCTTTTGTCTCTTTTAATATTTAAAACACTTATTTTCAAAATAGTTTTCAAATTCTAATAATTTTGAATAGAAATTGATTATTCAGTAGTTTGTAATTCTTTTAAAAGAATACTTTTTCAAAATAAATAAATAAATTGAGAAGTGAGTCAAACAAACATTAATAATTTTAACTACTCCAAAAAAATAATTTTAACTCATGTATATTTTAACTTAAATATTTATAGAAAATCTTATTCAAACAATTCTCTCTATTCAAACATATTCTAATATTAGATAACAAAAAAAATATTAATTATGTATTTTTTAAGTTTAAGAGTGCTACCATCACCCCCATCCATTACCCTAGTTGAATTGAACTCACAAGATCAAGACTGGATTACGATGTAATTAGTCATGTTTCTGAGAGTACTTGATTCTTTGCACAGAAGGTTCAAGACTTGTCGTTAGTAGTAGTATTTTTTCTTGACATAATTACACGATAACTTTACTCTAAATCGAAGTATAATATAAATCTCCATTGTAATCTAAAAGTCACATTTCAGTCTTTACCACACTTGGGTTAACCCAAGATTTATTCACACAAATTAACACTGATGTACAACACTTCTTAAACTTTTGTTTCCCTACATATTTCCATCATATCAATCATCACTTATTTTTATTCCTTCCTTTCTTATATTTCGTTACCATACAAAAGTGTTACATAAAATAAATGGAATTTCTCTCACACAGTATAAGGATGAGTCATAACAGGAAAGGACACAATCCAAATCATTCTAAACATTAAAATTATGAAAAAACAAAAACAAAAAAAAGACAAAAAGACAAAGAACATCGTAACAGTAGTGTTTGTGGATCAACTGTAATTGTAAAAATAGGCGGTCCTAAAAGTAAAGACAAGGAGAACGCAGACATTAGTCTAAATTGTTCGAGAAAATTAATGAGGCAGTAGCACACAAGATTGATGTAATGATGTAACATGTTATGTGTTGAATGAACCCCACCTAGCCGCCAAGCTAGCCAACAAGTTCCTTTGACTCACGTGTACCATCAACTTCATCTTTATTAAATTGCCTTGTGTTGGGTCCCATTAACCACCACATCACATATCTTCCAAAACTTAACCGCACCTGCAACTTGCAACACATTAATCAAAAAAACCTTCACTTCACTCACTATATAACATAACCACGTAAAGAACACTCTCCGCAACACAACAAAGAGCTTTTTCTCTATTCCTTCAGTACACAAATTAATAAAATGAGTTCCTCATTGTGTTTTTCTCCTGACCCAAACTATGAACAATACTCTTGTAATAGTAAGTGCTACTCCCTTCCTTTCAATGAAAATGACTCACAAGAAATGCTTCTCTACCAAGTTATAACACAGGCCGGACCCAATTCGTTAGAGATATCAACAACATCAACAACAACAGCATCATCATCATCGTTATCTAATGATGATTCAAGTGTAAGTGTTGGGGTTTCATACAGAGGAGTTAGAAGGAGGCCGTGGGGGAAGTTTGCGGCGGAGATAAGGGACTCAACTCGGAACGGAGTGAGAGTTTGGTTGGGAACATTCGACACAGCAGAAGCTGCTGCTCTAGCTTACGATCAAGCTGCGTTGGCCATGAGAGGATCGATGGCAGTATTGAATTTTCCGGTTGAGATGGTTCAGCAATCACTCAACAACATTGAGAATGGTTTCAAAGAAGGTTGTTCTCCCGTTCTGGAGTTAAAGAAGAGACACTCAATGAGGAGAAAATCGGAGAAGAAGAAGCTCAAAACTGAAAAACAAGAGAATATGATGGTGTTTCAGGATTTGGGGGCAGAATATTTGGAACACCTTCTTACTCTTACGTCTCATCACTAGTTACTTCCTTAGTCAACTCTTTCTTCTTTCTCACTTCCCTAATTATTTCTGTCATAATCTACTTTTTATGCAATTTCCTTTCTTATATTTCTTCACTATAATTTTATTTTCTGATAAACAAGTTCAAATAATATATTTTGTTCTCCTCTACGTGTTTCTTCAGTATAATCCATCCTTAAATTTTCTAGACTTGTGTAGTAACATGATACGTGGAAAAGGTTAATTCATTTAACTTGATAGAGAGAGTACTAAACTGAAGAAAAAGTATAGTTTGACTTAATAAGTAATATTATGATACCTTTCATACGTGTGAAATGGATATATTATAACTTAGAATCAATAAAATTTATGCAGATGATAATAAAATTTATTATCGTTATTTTTCTTTACATAATAAAAAAATACATATTTAATATTAAAAGAAAAAAGGCAGCCAATTAATGTCTTGAAGTAGTTAGTTAAAAAAATAAAGAAAAATATATCTCATATTAAAATATTCATTTTTAAATCGATTAAAAGTATTCAATAAATTAAATTTGATATTAATTATATGACTCTAAATTAGTGAAAAAAAGTATATTACTCATGCATACAATATATTGTACAACACTTTCTTATAACTCATTAAATTTTTCCTTTATTATATAATTATTTTGTCTTCTCTTTTTTATTTTTCGCTTTTGTGGAAATGCAATTTCCCTTGACAGAACTCATTAAAAATATAGCTAATAAACAAAATTGATAACAATGAAGATATATATTAACACAGCACAAATTTAATTGCACATAACAAGTTTTTTTTTTTTTTTCATCTTTTGGCTGCCCCTGTGAGTATGTTATTTTGTAACATAAATGGCAAATAGTACTGTGATGAAGTACTATGATTACAGTTTTCTTTTGTCGTTATTGTTAAAGTGTATTTTATACGTAAAATAATTTGCATCATTCGATTTAGGCCATGGATCTGGTTTGTTCAGGAAAGTCTCCTTTACTAGGAATTAGTGGACCATTTCCAGTGCAATGAGACAAAAAATTTCTCGCAGTAGACAATTTATTTGATGTTGAAGTCTACCTATAATTATATTCAAACAAGAATTTGTACCCAACAAAGAATTCAAACAAGAAATTTTTTTTGGAATATTTGTGTTGTGCATGATTGGATCTCGTTAGACTATAAAAATTGACTGACTCCATGTATGTATTTTTGGGAATGTACTGCATGTTCATCCTCGAAGGTGAGTTTTTACAATCTCGTATAAATTTCATCGTTTTAAAACGAGAATGTTTACAAATAAATAGTGGGAAAAAATATAAATTACACTAGCATTTAGTTATAAATAATAAATGTTATGTTTGTTATTATTATAATAACTGCTTATCGATATGTAAATTAAGCTCAATGTTTAAAAATGCTTGGGAATCTAATTGTGTTTTACATTCTTTAATTTACTTGAAATATATGTAATTATAATTTCTCATTTTTAATAAATTAATCTTTTTTTAAATTGATTAAATTTAATTTATTTACCAATTTTTTTTAGTAAAAATTTCATTAAGTCAATCATTTTAAGTATATTTTTACTTAAAAAAATATTAACTAACTAAAATTCTATCCAAAATAAATGAACTGAAAAAAATCTCTTCGGTTTAAATTATGATCCTATGTCATACAAAATTCTTCTACTTTTATTAAATTTTACTAAATTTTAATTGCTAAACTTTAGAACAATTTCATATCCTAGAGTTATTATAAACCTCTAAATAATCATATAAAAAATAGAATTGAAAGACTTTAAATATAAAAAAAAAAAAGTTAACAAAGACACCAAATTCGTTTGATTTAAGAATATGCAGAGACTAAATTAACTAAATAAATGAAAATTACACAATCTGTCAAATAAAAAGACGAAAATATTACCGGACCAAAAACGTTGTGAAAGTTTAAACCAAGTTTAATGCAAAAAAGTATAATTAAGCCTACCTGTCATTTAATTTATCTAAGACCTTATCAGTCCACTCCACTTCAATCGTTTCCTTAATACCAGAATACTATATTTCTTCTAAAATTACAAATTAAGTAATAGATATTATAAATGAAAAAATATCCGGTAGAATATTAATCGGATAAATGTGATTAGAGAAAAATATATATTTATATATATTTTATGAATGAGTTAATTAGTTGACTGCTGATTATAAAATAACATACTGTGAAGTAAAATTATTATAAATAGATTAATGAACTATCAACGAAGAAATTGTTTTTGTCAACTTTAGTGACTAGCAAGAGAATAGTGGAATCAAAGGATGAATGCTAACTTATTATTGAAGCACAACATATATGACTATGAGCAAAGTAGATATCATTACAAACAAAGAGCGAAAGACGGACACAACATTAACTCATCATTTAGAAGAAGAAACAAGTACTAGTAAACAATTTATTTGAAGCAGAAGCTAACGGTGTGGCTATGGGAGTGATGAACGAGGAGGGAAATAATCATTTGGAACGTTGGGAATTGGGCCTGGAGGAGGTGGAATATTGTCAAGTCTCTGAGGCACTATCTCCTCCATCTTCGATATGTGAGAGTAATCAGCATACAAGGCACGTTTTGACGTCTCATTTTTTTTTAATTTAATGTTCATCTAATTATTTTATAAGAAAGGATCAGGACTCTTATTTAAGGCCCAAGCCCATAACTACCATGGGATTTGGGATCCAGTTCCCCTTTATCGCATTTTCTCTTTTAACAACCATATCTTGTAATGAGATATTGCTCCAACAGTTGAAGTTGTTCAATCTCACTTTACTTACTGTGCATAAACAATCATGTTAGACTTACCGTCCAATCAAATTAATCCAATCAGCGTGTACATTGATGAGCTCATCCTCGCCTTATAGATTCGTCCATTATGAGCTTGTTTTCGCCAAAAGGATAAGTTCCTTGCCGTTGATATAATCTATTACAAAAATCCCTACCAACTTACCTTAAAAAAGAGAATATTGGAGAATTGGAGAATCTACCCTTGAAATTTAAGGGCACAGTGAAATCCTAAATTATGTGTATATTATCTTTGATAGTTAGAGACGAATGTAAATGTGTAATAACCTAACATTAAGGTTATAAAAACTCAACTTAAAAAGTCCTTTTGTGATATTTATTCTCTAAAATACATAGATTGAATATTATGTAATAATTGATTTTTAAGGAGAATAATATGTATTAATTAGGTTTTGAGGTGAATAGTAAAGTCACCTTAACCAAATGAATATGATATTGACCATAGTGAGATAACTTAAAAGTAATTGAGGGATAACATCGTTATGATTCTACCTAATTAATGGATGTAGTCGTTAACAATTAAGATCCATGAGGTAAAAGGTCACTAATAGTAGGCTACTTACTAATAATTGACTCAATCGTTGATTAAGTCAAGGTTTTAAAGGCGACAACAGGATATGACCAGTAATTTTATCCTCCCGACTATCCAACTAGTTAGTAGACGAGATTGTTGCTTTCGCCACGAATAAGTTCCTTCTACCGTATGGTCACTGGCGTCAGTTCTACCATTCTACTGTTCAACCCTCTAGGAGAGACTTTATGATGAAAACCTTGAGTTGGAAATGTGGGCGACATGCAAGCACGAGACCAACATGTGAGATATATGAAATGATGAGATCTATAAATGAGGGACTAAATGTGTTGTATTGACCCATTGATCAATACGTGAACTCAATTACTCCACAAAGGACAAGTGGTTTCTGAGTACCGACTTTTTCCACACATTAAAGATTCTAATGTTTAAGATTGCATTTGAAGTATAGTACTTTTAACATTAAGATTTTAAATGAGCTTGAATTACCTTAACAAATTTGGAAAGTATGAATGAAAAAATTAACAAGAAACCTTTAAATATTTTTTTAAATACTTCAATAAAAAGCAACTACTTTTAAAAAAACAAACAAGGTTTTTCTATAAAAAAAAAATGTTCTTGCTAATTATTTTTAGACTCTTTTAAATGGAGAGAAGTTTTTGAATAATATACATCTTCATGTCTATGTATGTTGCTGGTGAGAGTTTGACTAAGCTTTTGTAAAATTAACTTTGCAATATTAGTTTTAATTAATAATTTTGTAACAGGATATTATGATATTGTTATGTCAATTTTATTGTAAAATGTAGTTGCAATAAAATAATAAGGAAAGAAACCAGTTTAGTTTATTTGCAGAATAGAGCAAAGATTCTTTTTGCCTGTGATAGACGTGGACAGCCATAGCATAATAGCAAGGTTGTGGGTCGCCAACACCAAGTGCTCCATAAACGTTTGGAAACAAACAAAATAAAAAAAGGTGGATGAAATGTCTCATGACTATTTCTTTGATGTTTGATCGTACGATTTCCTCTTTCATTCTTCTTGCCTCTTTTAGCTAAGAACTCATAAATTAATATCTCTCCTCCGTGATTATAATAATTATATTTTGGACAGTCCAAAAGTGAAGCCATTAAAATTAAATTTTAGTTCTATCAACAAAAACAATATTTTCCTATTACTCTTTATGAAACAGAAAAAGTTATATATATTAACAAAAAAATCTTATTTAAAATGAAATAATCTCTTTTAAGTTTGACTTTTAAGTTTTGCTAACACTGAATCTACTTAAAACAAAATTGAATTGAATTAAAGAGGATGATTTAAGGGAAATAAAATCCGGAAGAGAGAGAGATTTGAAAAAAAAAAATATTGAGGAAGAAATCAAAGAAAAAAGAAAAGCAAAAGAGAGACAACCACCACAAATTTCAATTAAAATCATTGCCTCAATCTCAAAGGACAGATTTATAATAATTATTCCATTGATGATTCTAAAGGATATTGTATTTTAAAATTTTAGTTGATCGTCTATTCAATATTTCAATGAATATGCAAAATTTTGACATTTTTAATTTTTTATCAGTGACAAGTAAAGTGCAAAAACGATAAAAAGAAAACATTTATTAAATAGCCCAAGAAATTGTATAAAACGTCAAAATTGTAATGCATTTTTGTAAAACTATTTATTAGAAATTAATAATTGTTTTTCAATATTCCTAAAAGGGATAATCCATTAATAGGTCCTGATTTTTTTTAAAACTTAATCAACTATTTATTTTTCAATCTTTTCTAATTTTCTAACTTTTCAACGGTAATATTTTTATCCTTTTTGGTCTATCATTTTTACTTTCATTTATAAATTAAATTTAATAATTCCATGAGAATTTATTTTTTTTAATTATCAAATCTTTTATCACGAGAACATAAACAAACGGTGAGATTTGATTGATTTGTGAAAAACAACAAAACGACATGATTATAAAATTTGTGTTGATTAAAATTTGAAAAGATTGATCCTTCATTAGGAATAAAATAAAATTAAAAAAACGACGATATATCTGTGGCCGTCACCCTGTGTCTCGAAGAAAGGACTTAACGTTTTCCTCTTTCGATAAAAAAGAAAGGAAGAAAACAAAAGAAACCCTCTTCCTTTTCCCCCAAAGGAATGTGTAAAATCCAGAGGGGTCCCGAAACGACACCTCTCTGCACTCAAAACGACACTGTATCGGAAATCGCGTTCTTCAGCTGAGGCATGTTATTCGTTCACTCCATCTACTATTACTCTTGTTGTTATTTTTGTTGTTGTTGTTCTTCTTCTTCGCATCTTCGCTTCGAATAACAGAAACGTTGACTTTGGTTGAAGAAGAAAATAATGGAGCAATCGCTTTTGGATGACATAATCAATCGCCTCCTCGAAGTTCGTACTCGACCGGGGAAGCAGGTGCAGTTATCGGAGTCCGAGATCCGTCAACTCTGTGTAGTTTCCAGAGAGATTTTCTTGCAACAACCTAATTTATTGGAGCTTGAAGCACCTATTAAGATTTGTGGTAATTTTTGTTTTTCTTTGTCTAATTTGGTCAATTCGAACCTGGAGCACTTTTAATTGTTGTTAATTTTGGGATTTGTACATGATCTGACTGGTTTGAATTACTAGCTTTGTTGTGTTTTTGTGATTGGACTTTGCATGTTTACTGAGGAGTGTGTTTTCAACCGGATTATGAGGGATTGCTGGGTTAGTGTGTTTTGAACTGCGTGTACCGATGGTTTTTGAAATAGTGGGAGCTATGTGGTTATTTATTTATTTTTACTTGCATTTATCTAACATCAACTACTGTAAAACTGCTGAGAATCCTGATTTGATTTGGGTTGGTACTGAAGTGTTCTGTTTTTTGTGGAGCATGTATGGAATAGGAAGTAAAAAAAAGGATGTGTACTAAATTCTTGATGAATCTGTGTGTGTGTGGTGATGGGGGGTGGGTGGAGGGGGCGAATGTGTATTGATGAATATATATGCAACGAAAAAACAGGTGCATGCAATATGTATTTGATTGAAGTTTGTCTTTATGTCTTTCCATGTGCTTGATGATTCTATGTGTAGGAGTGAATAAGCATAAAATGTGAGCTTTGAGAAGTCAAGTATGGGTTTTGAGTGTTGGGGATGGTATAGCTAAAACATGAAGCTGCAGTTTCCTTCTAAATTTTGTGTGTTTTGGTTTGAGGGAAACAGAGGAGAGGGGTTTTCTTAATTTTACCTTGTTTGGTTTAAAATTTTGGAAGGGAGAGGAGGGAAAATGAGGGGCATAAAATCCCTTCGCTCCTATATTCCCCCCATCCCCCAATATTGGGGAAATTTGGAGGAGAGAGAAGGCGCTTCATAATTTTTGGACTGTATGGGTTATATTTTCATGATGTTTTATTTTATTTCTCATCTTCTCCATCATTATTTGTAAGGGTACAACTGTATATTATTTATATTTATTTTTCCCGCCCTTTCCCGTAGGAATCAAGCATTGTGACATTTTCTTCTCCTTTCCTTCCATTCACTTGAACCAAGCCAAACAAGCAAGGAGACCTCTCTTTTGATTTGAACACATTCTTAAATAATTTGCTTGCTTGATTACCTTTTCATGATTAGCTGGTTAATTGTTACCTTTTGTACAATTACTGACGAGTTTGTTATGGACTGCATTAGCTATGAAGTGATTATTTTTGGTGGAACATAACTAAAATTGAGATTTCTTTTGTGTTTTCCTGTCCTTGGCAAATCTATGCACGAGTGAATAATCATATAATTCTGATCCTGACATCACTAGTTAGCGAAAGTTATTTGCTAAACTATTTTTATTCTTGTGGATTGTTATTGAAAAGCCTGAAAATGTTTTTATACTAAGATTATGGCATCTCTAATTACTGAGAGTATATTTTAAGTCTAGCATAAAGTTGGACATGCCACTGAAAATTCTGCCAAGGCATCTACAATGAACCAATGGTCCCAAAATGTTAAGATTTTGGATGAAAGCACATGAATGGTTTTATATCTAATATGCCCGCTCATGGAAGGTTCCTTTAGGCTTGCAACATGGACATTGCACAGTCCTCCCTGCCTTGTGCTGAAATTGAATTTTATTTTGTAGAATGAGGGCAATTATGATTGGACTCTAGATCACATGATCATAGAGGCTTGGATGTAATTTTATCAACCAATTAACATGAATGATTTTATATCTAACGTCAATTGGTCCATGTAGATGACCCCACATAGCGGGATAAGGTTTTGTTTTTGTTGTATGATTCATATTCTCATTCACATAGTATACATTTGTACTCATACTCTATTAATTTACACGAGAAAATTAGTGATTTTGGAGTGTTTTTATTCATATCCTTATATTAATGTTTCAGGTGACGTACATGGACAATATTCTGATCTTCTAAGGCTTTTTGAGTATGGTGGATTACCTCCTGAAGCCAACTACTTGTTTTTGGGGGATTATGTGGATCGAGGGAAGCAGAGTTTAGAAACAATTTGCCTTCTCCTTGCTTATAAAATAAAATATCCTGAGAACTTTTTCCTGTTAAGGGGAAACCATGAATGTGCTTCTATAAACCGGATATATGGGTTTTATGATGAGTGCAAGAGAAGGTTCAATGTAAGGTTATGGAAGACCTTTACAGACTGCTTCAATTGCCTGCCTGTGGCAGCCCTTGTGGATGAAAAGATTTTGTGTATGCACGGGGGACTTTCTCCTGACTTACATAATTTGGATCAGATTAGAAAATTAGAGCGCCCCACTGATGTTCCTGATACAGGTTTGCTTTGTGATCTCCTTTGGTCTGACCCAAGCAAAGATGTTCAAGGATGGGGAATGAATGACAGGGGAGTTTCATATACATTTGGTGCTGATATGGTCTCGGAGTTTCTTCAGAAGCATGATCTTGATCTTATTTGCCGTGCTCATCAGGTTAAACTGCTGCCTTTGTTGCTTACTGTGTTACCAGGTCTTCGGGATTGAGTTTGTGTACCCATTTCTGTTTAGATGACTAAAATGACTGAAATATATTTCCTTTTCCCAGCAGTTTTAATCTGTCACTCAGCATTATTACAAATAATATAATTTTATTGAACTAGGGATTACTTTTTGCCATATAAATGTGACAAAATTTTATGCCTTGAGCCTAAACATCTTCTAATGCCATGTATTAGCTTTAGCAACTGCTGCTCTGTTCTGTACATGCCTTTCTGTTTACATTGGGAGATATTAGGTTTTGATCAAAATATGATATTGAAAAAAAATTGTTTTTGTTTTCGATCCTTTTTTACCAGGTTGTGGAAGATGGATATGAGTTTTTTGCTAATCGGAAACTTGTAACGATATTTTCGGCTCCTAATTATTGTGGGGAATTTGACAATGCCGGTGCTATGATGAGTGTTGATGAGACACTAATGTGCTCTTTCCAAATATTAAAGCCAGCTGATAAAAAAGGGAAGCTCAATTTTGGAAGTACAACCACTACTAAGCCTGGAAACTCTCCAGCAGGTGTAAAGGTAGGAAGATATTTATATTTACTGACAATGCTTGCATGACATTAGTAGGTACATATCTTTCTAGCACATGCCCCTTCGTACAAATGTGGTAGATATTTCTGAGTATCAATCTTCATAATGATTAGGCATTTTCATGTGCACTCGTTGCCTTTTGTATCTGGCTGAGAATTTATTTCTGAAACTTTCAAACTCGTAATACTTGAAATAGGAGATTGTCATGATTACTTAAAACTGATATGAGGTGGTTATACTTGAGATTAGGTGACTGGCTAATTGGAGGAGACATTTGCCACTTTCTAGGTTATTTCGTGGTATTTTTGTTCTTAGTTTTCAATTGATTAGTTTGGAGGGATTTCCTTAGATTCAGCCATTTCCAACATAATTAGGATAATTAGAATGATCTTATTTCATTTGCTAACATTGCTAGTGAACATTTGAGAAATTGAATTTAACAGTGTAAAACTGAAGCTTTTCAACTGAAAAATTCATCAAAAAAACTGAAGACATTGGATGTATCAGGTGTTTCATATGGTTCCCACCCCCAATAAGTTAATGGGTGCTGTTGCATCTGTTGCAGAAAGTGTAGGTTTGAGCTAAATAGCTTAACCATACCATGTAGGCAGATTTCACCTACTGTGCAGGTTTTGAAACTTATTGGTTGGAGTTGGAAGCACCTAAGACCAAGGGTCATGGCATTAGATGCCCAAATAGGGATAAGTCCTACACACGAAGGGGTAACCGTGTAGGGACACCTTGTGTTAGACCAAAACAAGCTAAACTGTAATGTCCTAATCAGTCACTCAATTCAAGCGATTGTATCACATCAGATAGCACTGCACTGAATATTGTCCATGTTTCCTATTTTTCGTCGTTTACGCCATTTGGATTCATCAATATTCTCTAAATTTGTCTCCCTTTCACCATCTGTTGCAGTCCTTCCTGGGTGCGAAAGTGTGAAATTAAATTTATCAAAAGGTTGGTGCTACAATGGGTCAGCTTGGTCTTAAACTCTTAATGGTTGCAAGAAAAGGAAAATCGAGTTCCATTTTGATTATTATGATATTTTGGAATTGTAAAATCAAAGGGAAACACCATTATGAACTATGTAAACCATTGTTTTTTATTGGTACAAATTTGCATTTCAAAATGGAGAGCTATAATCTCCTTGTCTTCGTTGTACATTAATAGCTGCTATACTTTCTTAACTGTAAGCTTCTCAAGCTCTGATGGATACATCAGCATCTCTTCTGATAACCACTTTAAATTGCTTTATACGATGGGCATATGAATGGCAGCTGAGGCTAGTAAACAGAATGTCATCGAATATTAGGCTAGTTAAATATATTTATAATTTGTTAATTAATGATTAATATTATGATTAATTTTAAATTTTGTTACACACACACATATATGTATATATCTTTAACTTCACTATAAATTTAAATAATTGATTTGTTAATGACAAATGCTAAAGTAGTTTCAGGATGTTGGTTAAAGAATTAAAAGGAGTAAGGTTGTCATTGGAGTGTGTAAATTTTTTGTGTCTAAATTTTTTTTTTATACAATCACCCATTATCTAGGTGTTAAATATTTTTTCCTTTTAATTTCTTAACGGTGAGCAAGATCTTTGTTAATTAATAAAAGGGAATATACTTTAGAGGATTCAAATAGTTTCTATTAATAGTGTTTTTTTTTTTCCTTTTTTATCTAGCCGATGCCTTTTCTTTTTAAAAGCTGTCTAGCTTATGCTCTGTACAATTTTCTGCAATGATTAAATGTTAAAACATAAGTGTGGAAATGTATAAAATAGGTTTCTTAAACGTCCATGAATTAATGATAATGGAGAGAGAACCGTCTTTGCTATTTGTGTAACACTTATTTTTGTCTCGTAAAATTTCTCAGCATTTTATATATATAGTAAATTTGTCATGTGTCCACTTGAGTTTATTTATAATTTATCTAAGATAATTTATCACTTTACATACTTTTAATTTATAATCTTGATTTTTTTTAATCAATATTTTTATTACATTTTGTTTTGTTTGTATAGATTTAGAAAATGACAGAATAATTATCCTATATTTATCTTATATTTCCAGCTGATCTCATTGCATCACAATACTTATATTTATCTTAAAAATGTCTCCAAAGTATTATAATTGCTTAAAACATGTGGTGACGAGAGTGACAATTGTATGTGTGACTTTAGTAGTTGTAAATGTAGTAATCTGCCGACCATCAAAACCAGAATTATTGTAATAGCACACAGTTTGATTGCTAAAGTTGAACACTCATCATAGTAATTAACATCATCAATCATCAATTATCAATTATTAATAATTCAAACCTTGTGCTGATGTGCCCTTTCTTGCCTTGTCCACGCTTGCACACTATTATTTTGTCGTCATTTGTGTATTAGGCGACAAAATCCGAAGAAATAGGGCATGAAAATGACCTTCTTCATTCATCTTATAATCCATATTAATTACTTATTTATGCTCTATGATTACTATTTGATAATTCTCCATGATTGAGTTCTGAGAGACCCCGAATATTCAAGATGATGTAACATCGTTTTTAATAATCTATCTACTTCGGTTTGATAATCGATTAAAAAATCATTTTTTGTAGTTGTTAATCGAAAATATCATAGTGGAAGCCATTTTATATGTAACGTGTCACATAGATAGGACCGTCCTTAGCAGTTGAGACATACGTGGGTTTTATTTTTATTAAGTTATTCAATTCAATATTTCAATTTGCCAAAGTAAATTAAGCCTAATAAAACTTGGATTCTTTGATACATTTATTAGTAATATTTAACAAGATGACACTTTCAAGTATGATGGAATTTGGAATGCGATGTTTTTGTGTTTAGCTGTTTATGAATTTAGGGTGTTATTAAGATCTTTAAAAAAAAGTTTAGAAGTATCCACTTTTTAATTGATAATTATTTAGTCAAGAAAAATTCTCCCAATTATTAGAAAATAATGTAAACATAAGTAAATTTGAGCTGTGTGACCTCATCAATTACCACATTTACCGTTTTTATGGTAAAGTAAAAAGACATAAATAGAAGATAGAATGAAAACATACCAATTAAAAATTCTAGTGCCAGCAGAGTTGAAAGTTTTGATGAATAAGTTCCTATCAAGGTGTGTCCAGAATTTATGAAGCTTAAGGAAAAATTCATATGCAAGTCTTAATTAATTTGGTATTGTTTTTCGTTATTTATTTTATATATTTTTTGTCTTGATTAAATTATTGACCAAAGTCTTATAATTAAAAAATCTTATCACTTCGAAATGAGTTTAATATAAAAAAAGTTATTCAACCGATATAATATGAGATGATTAATAACCTTACTCCTTAACTATGTGTAAGGAGATATTAATCCTTAAGTATATCTATATTTCGATGAATATATAATTACTATAAATATCTATAATATATTTCATTCAAATAAGATTATTCCTACGAAGAATAAATGTGGTCCCTGTAAAAAAATAAAATAAAAAAACTAAAAACAAAATGCCAAACTTTAGATCGGTTGGTCCAAAGCACTGAACAAGTAGTATTGATTTTTCATGGTCAAATGTTGGATCAAAGAGTGAAACAAAACAAAAAGAGCCTAACAAAGTTGTTGAAGTTGGAAAACTATTTCTCAATAGAAATGACAAGGAACTTATCACATTACTTTTAACAAATCTAAGCCTCATAAGAAGGTTTACTTCTCCCTCACCCGTCAACTTATACTTCATTCTTCCAACAATCTATAGTCATGCCATGCCAGATAATGGTCATAATAACTCTGCATGTTTCAAATACAATAGAAAATATTATACTAATATTTCAATATAAATCTAATACATAAAAATAAAATAAATTTAAACGTCATGCATACAAATAAGCTTATCAGGTGAAAAAATATTTGGTATAAAATTAAAATACGCAAACAATCACATAACCAATTATAAAATGTCAAGAAAGAGAAATACGTAAAAAAAAACAAAATACGTATCCAAATATATTTTCTTTAAGAGAATTGGTTAGTTGACTGCTTATGACAATTGATTGAGAAGTAAAATTTTTTGAGGTACATTTTTCATTATAAGTATTGACTAGTAATTATTTTTCACAGAAGAATTAAAGCACCGTTTAATAATTTATCATATTTTAAAGTTTATAATCAATTTTTAATTATAAAAAATTAAAGTATGAAACATATTTAAAATCTTAAGTGTATTTATTTTTTAACTATTTTTTACGACGTTTGATATTTCTAACTCTTAGAAACTATTTTGAAAGGTTCTTATATTTATTCATTAAAAATATCTTTTAATATGATGTAACAACACTCTTTCCCTTATATTACTCTTCCTTAATGGTACAGTTCATGTTCATACTTAAAATTTGACTTTGTCTTTTAGGAATTTTTTCCCCGGATCTTTGTCTGTTGTGATAAGTGATAACTCAACGTTCATGTGTGTCTGCCAGAAAATTGACCAACTATACTTTATACTTTCTAAAGCTTGTTATTTTCTGGGGTTATTATTAGAGCACCTTCAATGCACTTTCATATGTGGAACTTCTTTAGGGTTTATATATGTTTCTTCAATTTTACATTTTTAAGTCATCCAATTAATTACTTTTTTTTAAGAAGACTTTTTTAGTTTAAATTTCAGTAGGAGTTTTTATCGACAACTAACTTAATTTACAAATATACCCTTTCTGTTTCCAACTTCCCATGTTCTTTATTCTGCACAAACACACAAAATGTTAAGCAACCCACAGTAGTTGCTTGTATAAGTAAAATTCTCCAAAATCACACATAACACACTTAAAGTAGTTTTTTATATTTTGTCAAGAAACACATGCAATATAGTTAAGCAGTTCTATTGGAGATATATTTAAATTAATATATATATATATATATATATATATATTACAATTTATTAATAAAACTTTAGAAAATATTATTTTCCTTGTGATTTTTTTTGGTGGGCATTTTCCTTGTGATTAATCACACATTTGAAAAGAAGTGTGTGTTGCTTACTTCTTAAACTTAACATATGCAATCTGAAATTCTTTCAACCTCAGGACATCAAAAAAGTAAAGAAAAACTAGTCATTAGTCTATTGAGATCATAAACTCCTTCATCTACAGACTACAAGGAGAAAAAAAAATCCATGACTGTGCCTGTCTGACAATTACGAGAGGAGAAGATTCATATAGTAATAAAAACTACAAATTTGTCCAAAAGTCAAACTAATGAAATTGAGAGATTTTTTTGGTAAAACATCTAAAATAAGATAAAGTATTAAACTATACTTTTTATTTTTTATCTTATTTGTCATTTTTGTTTTCATTTCTTATCTTTTAAAGTAACTACTTTAATCCCTTGTATTATTACAGTAAGGATTAGAACCGTTACTATTTCCTGATGGTTTGTAAATATTTCAAGCATAATTCATGATTATCATAAAAAGTAAAATAATAAATAGAATTACTTCTAAGTTCATAAAAATATTATACTTCTTCAAAGTTAAAAGATTAAAATAAACTATTTTTAAAAGGTACAAGAGTAAAACAAAATTTTAAATAAGATGAAAAAAAAAATTAGCCTGGAAGAATCAGAAAAAAAAGAAAGAAAGAAAGAGACAAATATAACATAAGACAAATGATGTAATATAAAACATGTTCTCAATAAATGTAACTGAAAAATGTGTATTAGAAGCATGCATCTTCATCCAACTATTCTTACTGGGAAGGAGAATACATGAATACAGTAACTCCATTTACATGATTAGTTACAAACTGAAAGGAAGAGGAAAATCTACTTTACATATATAATCTCAAAGTCTTTAATCCTCTGTACATAATAAGGCCCCGTTCACAAAAATAAACAGAACCTAATCGTAAAAGGGTAGTAAAATAATAAACAACATGATCTACAAAAGAAAAAAAAAAGGTTTTTTTTTTCTTCTTAATTTCTATAAACTAACAAAATTGGATATGTATAGTTTCGTGATTCTCCATGTTCAAGATAAATGAACACTCTTGACACCCCCACTCAAAATCCACGGATGTCCTGCAATCACACAAACCAAAACACAGATTAATATCACAAACAAAATAAAAAAAAAGAAATAATTATATGAAAAAAAAAAACAGAGGATTAAACTTACTCAAGGCTTGTTGTGCGGAAATGCGGGTAGAGGGATCCCTAGAAATCATTTTCCTAAGAAGGTCCTTAGCAGGGGAAGACACAGTCCTAAAAATTTGAGTGGGAAACCTAAGATTGGCCCTTAAAACAGAGTGAAAAATTTCAGTTGCAGAGTCTCCATAAAACGGTGGAAACCCAGCCAATAGAGTGTAAAGAATAACACCACTGCTCCAAACATCAACTTTCTCATCATACACTCTACCCATAATCACTTCAGGTGCCACGTAATACGGCGTCCCCACCACACCGCTCATGCTCCTTCCCTCACCGAACCACTCTGCTGAACCAAAGTCGGAGAGTTTAAGGTTGTTGTCGGAATCAAACAAGAGGTTGTCGGGCTTGATGTCGCGGTGCGCCAGTCCGAGCGCGTGGCAGTGCGTGACGGCTTCTAGAAGCTGCTTTATGATGGCTGCTGCGTGGGGCTCCGGCAAGGGACCGTCATCGGCGATGCGGTCGAAGAGTGTTCTTGGCTGACAGAGGGGGAAAACGAGGGAATAAGATTGTTCATCTTCAAAGGTATCTATAATTTGGAGAATGTTGGGGTGAGGAGCAAGTAAAGTCATGGCCTTTGCTTCGATTTCGAGGCAGTGTAAATCCGTGGAATCTGTGAGGAGACTCTTGTCGATGAGTTTTAAAGCGTGTATTTCATTTGAAGATGAGTCTAAACATTGAAAAACCACGCCGAATCTACCTCGTCCTATTTCTTCCAATGCTTGGTATTGATGCTTCTTCAGGATTGCTTGTGTTTCTGTGTACATTCTCTTTGTCTTTTGTTTGAGTTTGTGTTGTGTGAGTTAGCAAATGGAATATTAAAGTGTAGGGAGGGGTATATATAGGGGAAGGAGACAGGGAATATTCCCTTTGTTTGCGCGGAATTTTATTGTATTGTTATTGACTTGTTGCTTTTGTAATTCATTTAGGACCGCACCACGTTTTCAAACTTTACGGTGGCTCAGACTTGAGCCTCTCTATGGCGCCATTATTCAAATGTCGCAAATTTGACCCTTTCAGTTTCCTCTCAATTTTATTTTTTTTCAAATTTGATTCCCGTGATAATGACAATCATTGGAGTTTTGTAATTTATAATTACGTTATCATCAAGATATTCAACAAAAGAAATAATAATTTAATTAGGATTTATTGAATGAAAAATGTTAATGTGTAGTTATTATTTCGATTAAACCTTGTGATATGTTCCTTTTTGGGGTTTGAATCTATCGCTTTATTTTTAGTAAATTATTTGAGATTTTTAATTATAAATTAATTGAAAATCTTTTTAATTAATAACCTTATTGTGATTAGATAATTGAAAATATTTTTAAACAATAATAATAATCTTATTCACTACTTGTCATAATCAACAAATCTGTCATAAACAATAAATTAGTTAATTATATAAAATATTTTCCAAAGCATACTTGAGACATTTCTGTAAATAAGGAATCAGAAGAACACATTAATCTTTAAACAAATAAATTTGAACGTATATATAGAGTAGAAAACTATAGAATAAAATGGACAAATAATTGAATACAATGACGTGTTAGCATAAAATAAAACCGCAATGCATTACATCACACCCCCTGTCTTTAAAAAAAAGAATCAATTTGTCAAAATATAAAAACTAAAAATTCTGTATACAATACTCAGAAAATTTAACCACTGATATGTTTATTTCTTTATTCATTTGAAATTAATAAGTGCTGGATTATATTTTTCATTAATACAAAAATGATATTGGATAAATTTAACTTAAAAGTAATTTCGTCACATTTTTATGTGCTCCATTTGGATGCAATATCGTGTAAATTTGACAGATGTGAACGGAGTTTCCTCTAACACTAGATGAATAGAAAAGGCAAATCCAACGTTCAGCTGTATAATACTCAGCACGCATCACACAGGCATCAGACAAATCTAATAACGCAGAAAAGACATGACCTTTTATGAGTTGCATTACACTTTCTTTAAATTCTTCAATTAGCCTAAGTAAAAAGAAAGGAGAAATTCAGTAAAATAAATAACAACTTGAGCCACAGATGACGAAACAAATCGGGAATGTAGTATTGGACAGATCGGAGGCTAAAGTGACTCGATCAGTAAATCAAATTACTAAAAAAAAATCCATCAGAAATCCTCGCTGCGAATGGTAAGCGTATCAAAATGATATCAATTTAATTCAACTTGGCTAATCACCTCTCAGCAAATGTGTCCTCACTTTACATGGACATTGGTCCAGCGACAAAACTTCCATGATAATGGTCCCAATATATGTCAGTACATGCAGATCTGAATATCGTTGTTGCTGCTTGCCCCATCGAAAACACATTCCATAGCTAAGCTTGGAATTTCCCCTTTCTGGGGCAAAGTTTCCGTTCAAAGCTGAACCTCCTGAGTCATGTGTCTCTGAACAATGGCCAGTCCATCCGATCTGGGGCATTAATATCTTTTCGTACACTGTATTAATGATAATGTTCAAAATGAGATGAACTTAAAAATGGTTTCATGATTAACTGGATACTGTAAAATTATACACACTGCAGAGTATTCTGAATTTGTGCGGAGGGCCTGATCCATATTTAACCCAGCCTGAATTTGAAAAAACCTCCATTTCTGAATTATATATTATGTAACATTATACTTTAACTTACATAAATGATGTCAGAAGGGAGCCTCTAGTGATTCATCCCAAACTTCTGCACTACCGTTGGAGGCATCCTCTACATCTTCTTCCATTGAGAGCCTAATATATTCTCTATGAGCAAAGCGATCCCATTCTGTCAATGTAGGATTCTCACGTTCCTGTTCACACAAGACATAGTAGGACAGTCAAAACTCACCAACAATAGTCAATCATAGTGATTCAACAAGAACGTTAACTTTTATCAAATATTCATGCACCTGACGAATCAAAAATGGGTCACGAGTTTCGAAGGCCATGAACTTATTCAGATTGAATAAGATATTGAAAACACTTCCTGAGAGTTTACCACCTTTCAGGTCACGTAGAGTTATATAGCTCTCATCCTGCAGAGTAAATTAATGCCACTTAGCTATATGCCATTTTCCCAAGACACAACAGATATTTATAAATCACTGACTTGATTAGCATCATAATCTAGCTAATTTGACTTCCCCAGCAACATACTGAAACATGGCCAAACAATCAATTGAAGAAAGATTGGCAGACAGACCTCAGGTTTAATCATGTCAATAATCTGGCACAGTATATCCTCAAAAAGCACAGGTTCTTGGGCCATGCACTCCATTCGATGCAATTGCTCCTCATAAAAAAATTGCAGTTCATTCCGCGTCAGAACTCCATTTCCATCCAAATCAATGCACTTGAACCTAGTCGTGACAAGTCCAATAACAAATAGCAAATAAGAATCAACCACAAAGGTCAAACTTCCAATGTTCGCCTAAAACTGTAAATAGTGGGCAAGGTGGAAATAGAGGGAAGTTAAAAAAACAAAGGTGGAAAGCTTTAAGAAAAAAAACATAAAGCTGTCAAACTTCTTCCCTTTTTTCCATATACCAAGCAGCCCAAAATTTCAACCAATCAATTTCTTGTCCTGTTTTCAGTCGTACCTTGTGTTGAAGTGAACCTAAGCATACTACCCTATTACACAAAGCTTACAATATCATATGACAAGGGGATTTGTTCTCCCAAGGCAGAAGTTTGGATGTGCTTGGAACTGTTTCCAAAACAGTTCTAAAAAATAAAATAGAACTTGTTTGAGAGATTGTTTGCACCATGAAAATATTTAAAACAGATTTATTTTTTTTTTATGCATTCTAGGTTTTGTATTTTGAGATCATTGAAAACAAGGGAAACACCAAATGAAAATAGTTCTCACTAATGACAATACTCCAACAATATACAACATACCAATACTCAAGACTTGGTTCAGATGATTTACAACTAAACCAGTGACATCTTACTATGGGGGAGTGGGGAGGCAACAAATGAAATGGATAATGGATGGGAAACAAAATACCAATACTCAAGACTTGGCTCAGATGATTTATCCTCTTCTGACAGTATGAAGTAAACAAAATCTTCATAACCCATCTTCCCCTCAACCTTACTGGTAAACCTTCTAGGAACCTGAGATAATACTGAAGTAAATCAAAAACATGCATCTTCAACAAATGATCTAATAAATCATATAAACACGAGTGAAAGGACAGTGCATGTGTAATAGAGAAGACAGCTGTAGTCAAATCTTAAGACAGAAGCAACGTGTAATGTAGTAATCCAGACCAACCTGAGAAAATATTCTATCAACAATTCGATAGGTAAGCGCATGGTTACCATATCTGATGAGATTCTCTTTGTCTATCAAGAAATCATGATCTGTATCCAGCTCCCAAAACTTGCAGTATATAACATAAAAATGCTCATAAGAAAAGTACCTGCAGATCATATTGAGTTAAAAAGATTAAGGCATCCTAATACAGATATAATTTAGTTCATTTGAATAAAGAAACCAAGGTCATTTTCTGAGGTTAATGGAAATAACGTTTTTAACCAGTACATCTACCTCAAAACCTTGTTTATGTCCTCTTCTTCATCAGCATGCTGCATTGCATCAATTATGTTTCCACGCTTTAGCTCCCTCAGGGTAAGACGACCATTTCCTGATCTATTGATATAGTAATATATTCTGTATATGACAGTTTCGGCTGGGCCATTGGAAAAAACAAGTAGTTATGATCATTGCACCACACAGACAAAAGACAAAACAAGAGCATTACACCAGAAACCATGACCAGCCTATGTTCAACTTCGATGGAAGAAGTCCTTTATCTGATTCGCCCAACACGCAAAAATATGAGGTGTGACTCTTTTCAATGGATAGATATTTCATATGTATCACACTATAATTGCAATTAGCAGCAAAAATCCCAAATACTACTTATACATATAATCACACACACACTGACAATGAAAAACCATGTGGGTATTTCATACTTATTATAATGATATCTGTTGGCTACTATTCCATTGACATTTTTTGTCACACCATTCATTCACTTACAAGTAATACATTTATGATATATCTTCTGCTGTAAAGGGTCCCTACATCCCTTTATAAACTAGTTGCATTTATAATAATTTATGAAAATCAGACTGAGTCATGCTATGGCAAGATAAGAAACAAAGTTTATTAGTTCATAAGGTAAACTACTTTCAATGAATCATGGTTTGGAAGACAAACCATATCTCTCTTGAAACTCAGGTGTGCTCTGCAGGAACTCCAGCCCTGGATGAGTTGCCAAAAGCTCACGTAGCACTGGTTTAAAATCATCCTGGCATGAATTATAATATAGTTCACCAATAAGATGGATAGGAATATAATATCAAAGCCAAAAAAAAAAAAAGTGACCCAAAAAAATAAATCACACTAGTAACAAATGGGAATTGAATAAATGATGTATTTTGATAGCAGCAGAGGAGAAGAAAATTAAATGAAATGAAAAGCACAAAAAATAGATGAAAAATAGAAGCAGAATACCTGAGTAAGGTACTTGAGCTGTGGTTGCTTTAATATTGTGTATATTTGGGTTGCTATATCTTTTGTCATCATGTTCCCATTGATCCAATAATCAATAAATGCTTTCCTAAAAGAATATTAAATCAACGATTTAAGCATAAGTATGAGGAAATACTAATTACAGCAAGAGTGACAAGACTATTCAATTTTATTAATCTTGCGTCATGGACAGAGACCTAGATAAATCATGTTCATTTTATTAATAATGCATAAGGTCTTTCACGTAAGAAATCAATCAGCATGCTGCCAATTGAACTGAAATAGCAATTCGCAAGGGTAACTTCTGGTTTAGCAGCAAATACTACAAAAAACCAACAGAAAATCTCTTGGCCAAAGATGTATGGAACCATTTTGCAGAGCATATGCAATTATGCAGGTTTCCACAAATTTGCCTCTTCCTTTTAATGTTTGGTCCCTTAATCTTTTGCCATGGACAGTACAGCATCAGATTTTGTTTTATATGTCTTAGTAGGAAGAGATGAGAACCTTCATTATTCAATAGAAGATTGAGAAAGAAATTTAATGTTCTTTCCTTTCTAATTAAGACTATACTTAGTTACAGACTAAATCATAGCTTTCTACAGTCTCTTCAACACTCCATCATAAATTTTTTAAATGACAAAACAATGCTTTCCTGCTTTGCTTTAATACACTTTTAATATGTCAAATGAGGATCATATCAAAGCTCCAAATTCAATACTTACTAAATTTTTCTAGAATAAAAGTTCATTACTGAATTTCAGCTAAAATTTCCACTATTATAAAACAGTTACAATTTCCGAATCTCCACGAGTATCTCTGTCTCAGTTTTTTATTTTGGGTGGGGGGAATTAATCACTTTCCTTTTCAAAATCTCTCAAAGAAAGCCAACGGTATTTCAGCATCTAAACAAATGCATTTAAGGTGAAAATTTTATTTTAATAACAACAATTATTTCGATAACAACAACATTAATAATCATTATTAAAATAATAATAATAATGACAATAATAATAAAGTACAAACCTTGTCACAACACCAGTTCCATTGTCGATCTTTCTGAAAAGGGGTGTGGAAAAAAATGATGGCAGCTTGCATACTTCCTTAGTAACAGACTTGAATTCTGACAATAAAAAAAAACAAGTAGAACAGCATTAAGCCACTACTACAACTCCTCTTTTCATTACAAAATGATCCTCAGATAGATAATCACGTTTTGATATTTGGAAACATTATGTTTTTTACTTAAAATGAGGAAGGGACGGGATTGCTTAAAAAGCTAGAATATGCCACTTATTGGAAATCCTCATTCACCCCATTGCCAATCAGCCCTTCAGACTATAATGCCCTTTTATATGCCCAATATCTCACCGTGTATCTGCAGCCCATCCATGTGATCATGGAATAAATGGTCAATTCTAATCAGGAATTGTTCTTTCAGTTCACTTGGAGCAGGACGCCCAAATTGAAAATAGAACTGCAAACACACAAGTGTATGTTATGAGTATTAACACAGCACGGAAAGGGAGTGGGGAAGGGTGAGAACCAAAAAAGAATAAATAAATAAAGAACACGTGCACACTCACTTAGCAGACCAGAGGAACAAAAGAAAAATATCACCAAATAAATGTTTTAGAAAACTGGACAGCAGTACATAAAAGGAATACTATTTTAGAAAACTGGACAGAAGTACATACTAGGATTACTACATTGATTTGTTGCAAGTTTGTAAGGAATTTAATGAGCATTGGATGTGTCCTACTTGGTAACAGCATAGATGTCAGATACAGAGGTTTTTGTGGCAGTGTGCAATGTAGTTCTTTGGTGCATAGAAATAAAGGCTTTGCCATACTTTTTGGCGCTTATCATATCCACCTTTTAGATCTACTTTCACTTCCCTCAGTTCAAATTAACTTTCTTTTACTCGATATAAATTATTATGACAACATATTAGATGAGCCTAACCTGAGGAATCAATTCTTTAACCGGCTCACTGACAACCTTCAAAGGAGAACCCAAATTAGAAGGGCCAACTCTCTGTTTCACTATGCGAGGGGAGCCAGTCGTGCTTCTTGGTGAAAGAGGCGGTGCAGTGCCAGCAGGAAACATGGAGGGCAAAGAATTGCTTGTGGCATTTGGGCTAGAGCAGTTCCCTGGGACATTCAAGGGAGCACCCGATTTTGCTTCATTTACCAATGATGTTACCTACACACATTCATGAACACAAATACACAATAAAATTACATTCATTTGAGTGTTTAAAGGGGAAAACTTAACCACATACGAAAACTAAAAAAAATTAAAAAAAAAAAAAGGAATTTCATGATTAATAAATATTTTGATACTTTGATTCATACATTTCAAGTATCATCAAGACTTCATTTATAAAGCTTGGAGGAGTAGGCAAGATTTTAATAGTCCTTGGAATAATAAGCTATGGTGACTTCTCTTAATGAAATAGATTGAGACATAAGAGTTGAATTGAAATCAATCACTTCTATTACACGGTGAGTTTATCTACGAAAATGTCATAACTGTCATGAAGTAGGTACCAACGGCTATCTTTAATTAACATAAATAATAATTAATAATCTATCATTCTCACGAAACCTTACGGATTTGACTACTGTTATCCGAAGAATTAATAATTTATTATCTGACAGCGAAAGTAGCTACGAATATATAAGCAACTCGGAATCAGGAATGAATGAAAATGCAGCAATAAGTAGATTCCAAAATTGAGAAACGAAGCGTACCAATCGATTGCTCTCGGGAAGCGAAAGCCACTGCTCGTAAAGCGTCTCGACGAAGTTTAGGTTAGACTTGAGAGCGAGAGCGGACACCTCAGGAAGCTGCAACAAATCAACCTCCAACGACGCCACATCGTTAACCACCTCCATGCTCATCTAAACCAGAACCGTGACCGTGACCGTGACGGTAACCGTATCTCTCATTCACAAAGCGAACGGCGCAGAGAAGAAAACGAAGAGCGAGCTGAATTTGAATCGAAAGCGCGTGATTCTGTAGGAAATGTGGTTGAAACAGCTGTGGATTGAGCAGGAACCCTAGATCTTTGTAGTATTGTGAAATTGGGATCAATTACCGATGCAGATTGAAGAAATGGAACGGTGCGGCGATCTGGTGTGGTGAGTGGTAAAGAATGCGCGTGGGAAATAAATTCTCTGTAGAGATCCACGCGAGTTTGGAGGGAGAAGGAACAATTTTGTGTGCAACTACTGTCAAACAAAATTAAGAGAGCGGTGTTACTTTTCTATTTTTTTTTATTTTTTTTTAATTTTATTTCGAGATGAAGAGAAAGTAGCAGAAAATATGTAAATTTTTGTAGGCTGACACGTGGCCTTCTTACGCAAAATACGGTTTTCCGAATGTAACCATCAGCTATCACATGTTACAGATTCCTACGTGTAGAGTCAACACCACTTCAACTTCCATTCCATGCTTCTTTTTATTTTTTTTTTATCAAATATTAAATTGTTGTTATTGTTAAATATTAAATACTTACATAGTATATTGGATCCACCAAAAATAATGATTGTAATATATATTTGAAATTTTATAAAGCATTTCGAAATTATTCATAAAATCGTAGAATATAAATTAAATCTCAAATTTAAATGGTTGAATTCTCGGATATGAACGTTAAAATGAACTAAGATTTATTATTATTATTACATATTAATAGTTAAAATTGATTTTAGACTAATTTTATATTGGAAAATCATTTAAATTAATTTTAAATATATATATATATATATATATATATATATATATATATATATATGATTATGAATTACAATATCATATTGGGTTCTTTGTGTAAGAATAAAAGAGGTGATGAGGCTTTGAGGATTTTTCAGAAGCTAGGGGATGTGAGTTGTAGTCCTAATGCTTGTTCCTATAACACAATGTTCGGTGGTTTATGGAGTAGTGGTCATAAAACTAGAGCATTGTGGATGATTTTGGAGATGTTGAACAATGGTGTTGATCCTGATGTGTTCACGTATAATTAGTTTATATCTTGTTTGTGCAGAGATGGGATAGTGGATGAGGCTATTGGGTTGTTGGTGGACATGGAAATGGAAAGTAGTGAGTATAAGCCTAGTGTTGTTAGTTACAACATTGTTAGTATTCTTGATATATTGCACGGTAAAGAAGGTTGTATATCTGAATATCTGATTCTGAATGCTAGATGGATAGACTTGAAGATGGATTTTTGGGAACGAGAAAATATCTGACTTCCACAATGGCTTTATGTGATGATTTTGGTATTGTTAAACGCGAATTTTGAACTTTTTTGGGTTGAGATTTTAGATTATTGTATTTTCTACAACACTCTAATTCATAAAAATTGTAATAGATAGGGATGATATGACCGACACGTACTTATCTCGGTCATAACTTGTAGAGGTGTTGGTCAGGCTTTATTAAATATTTTGTTGATGTGTCAGAATAATAAAATTATTACTTAGATCTGTGAGCATAACTGACACAAGGAATTCCTCCCAGGATAACACAGTTCATTCATGTATGTCAGTATGTCTTGGATGGAGAGCTACCTACTCCCTATAGACATCATCCTTTGATAGCGGCCTAATCAAATAAGTCATCATTACCTAATCAATAACCTCAGCCTTTAATGAGTATAAAAGAGAGATTCTTCTTTGAAGGTAAGTCTTTTCTAATGAAATAAACATAAAACGATTCTTGATACTTACACACTGACTTTATCATTAGAGTGTCTTTTGTAAATACCCTACCCCTCTTTAGTTGACACTTTGTCCTAACACACAGACATCAATATATTATCACTTCTACACGTCTGAGTCTCAGTTAATATCCTACGTTCTTCTCCAAAATCCGGAGAACAGAAATATTTTGTAGCTTTTGCTGAACATTATAACGAGAAATGGGAGAGAGAGAAGGGGCATTGTCACATATTAGGTTAATTCACTAAATAAGCGTCTTAGTAGTGATGATATAGTGTAATTTGTAACAGGTTTTAGGATTAAACTTATTTTGTTATAATTGTACCTCTGATGAACGTCTCGCAGGTTCTATCCTTTCAATGTTTACATAGCTAATTAAACATTACATGTAAGTGTGTTTGATTAATTGTAGCATTAAAAAAACGAGTTTAATTTTTAGTGATGATCAAACTATCGTAATATCTCTCCAATATTCTTATATAAATGCATGAACATGTTTAAGTTTTAACTTTATGTTACATGTGACTGAATGTAAATAAATGAAATTATATATAATTATCGATATGACTAATATTAATCACATAAAAGATAATTATTATTAAATATTTCAATAACTTTAATATTTTATGATATTATAACTAATATCATTAATTATATATTTTCTTAAAAAAACTAAATATGTAATAAAAAGGTTTATAATAACTAAGCATTATACTCAACTTTTAACTTAATCTTATTATTAATTTTCAAGAAATTTTTTTAATTTCTTAATAATTTCCATGACCTTTAATTTTACGATACGTAGATTTTTACGAGTTAAATAAAGGGTATTTTTCACTTTTGAATAGTTTTTCATAAATTAGTTATTTTATAAAAAAATATTTTTTATGACTAAAAATATATATTATTTTTTGTTTTTTAAAATTTTTCTCAAATATACTCAATAAATTACTTTATTCCATTTTAAAAAAAATATGCAACAAAATAGACTAAAAAAAAACTACTACAACTATTTTAGTTCATGAAATGGTGAATTGTCATAAAAGCTATTAAAATTTAAAAAAACATGAAATAAATTCCCAAAATATCTAGACACTTTCATAGTAGTTTATAAAATTAGAAAAATATGAAATCAATTCATAAAAAATTTAACTATTTATCATGATTTGGTTCATAAATATGTTATTTTTTCTGTTGTACAATTTCTTTGACCATTAAATCTAATAAATTAAATTACAATTTAAAAATTATATTTAATATATATATTAGTTTGAGAAAGAAATTAAGTGAAGTTGGGGCTAGAGAAGGAAGGTGACTCTAGTCGGGTGTAGCAGCCGCACTCCATGATTCGTCTTCTTCCGTTCTCTTCTCGGGATTGTTGATTTCGATATTTCACACACTCTCTCTCTCACTCTCTCACTCTCTTACTTCCTCACTCTCACGCTCACTCTCCCACTCTCACTCTCACTTTCTTCCGATTCACTCTCTTCCCGACTTTGCCATCACCGAAGATCTTCCTATTAATGTTTATCACTAAATACAATTAGTCAACTTAATTAAATCAAATCCCGATTAATTGTTTCTGATTTTGTTGTTTCTGAGCCAAGATGCAAGGGTTTGCACCAACCACAGATTTGGCTGAGCTTCAGTCCACCATGCGAGCCATCGAGCAAGCTTGCACTTCCATTCAGGTAACACTCATTTTTTCACTCTTTCTCTTTCCGCCAATGTATGTATTTATTTACTTTTAACTAGAGCTGAAGAAAATGCACTGATAAAATTACGAAACTCCTTTTCTGTATATGTGAAAATCGTAATTGAGAATAGAATTGCTGAAATTCCGAAAATATCTGTTTCAGATTTAGTTGCTCATAGGAATAGAGTTTTTGTAAGCATTTGATTTCAAATATGTAGTCATGTTGTTATTATTGTTATACATTTGTTTTCAGATGCATATCAACCCAGGAGCTTCTGAAGCAGTTATATTGTCATTAGGCCAGTCTTCTCAGCCATATAAGACTTGCCAATTCATTCTTGGTGAGTTTACATCTTGTGTGGCAAACAAAACAAAATATCAGTTTTTGGTATTATGAAAATTATACTGCTAATTAAATTGGATTGTATGTGTTCGTGGACATATATATCATTGACACAATGGTTTATTTAGGCAGCTGTAGAACATTGATACTGCATTTTTCTTTTAATAAATCATCTCTTGGTGATATGGTTACCTTGAGAAAGTATAGTGTTGGCTTTTTTACATGCATCTATCAGTTTTCTTCTCTTCCCCTCATTTTTTATGAAAAATCAATCCCATGGGATCACAAACATTAGATAGAGATGATGCTAATACTTTGTTTGCATGAGAGGTAAGGAGTATGAATGGTGTAGAGAAAGGGGGAAAAGACCCTAAGTTATGTTTGGAAAAGGAGGGGGAGGGTATTTACTTTTAAAATAAATAAGGAGAAGCAACTCTAGTTTCTTCTTTAACTCCCAAATAAGTGGGAGAGATTTCCTTTCTTTTCCATACTTAAACATCTGAAAACAGGAAGAATCGATTTTCTTTCCCCCAACTTCCCCTCTATTCAAAAGCTTTCAAACAGTATAAAAGATTTTAATCTGGGAAGGACAGAAATTCAGAAAATCTCTGATCTATTAGGTTGACAGAAGTCAGTCCTGCATGATGTCCTAACCAGAAGATTTAGTAATTGTGACAGATGATATTTTGAGGTTTGTCCAAAGTCCTATTGCATGGTTGCTTGCGTTTCTCACCTATCGATTTTAAAAAAATATAGAGCATCTTATTGATTATTATTTTTTGGAACATGTTTGTCCGTCTCCATCATTGTCATTCATTATACTTCATTAAATGCCCTTTTAAAGTTTTTGCTTTCTGAGCACTGTAGTTTGTATGGTATTTTGTCTGGTTTCGATCATGCTGGTATGATAATGGTTGTGTATGCAGAAAATTCCCTGGTGGCAACTGCAAGGTTTCAAGCAGCTGCAGCAATTCGAGAAGCAGCTATTAGAGAATGGGGTTTTCTTAGTTCTGATGACAAGAGAGGCTTGATAAGGTTTTCTGTAACCTTTGATACCATAGACTTCTGTGCTGTTTTTGATACTTACATCATGAATGGCCTTGTTCATATAATTTACAATTAAACATCTTTTTTCTTCTGCGGCTAATAATTCATTCATTATCCAAAAAAATATTGTACCATTGACAGCAATATACTCATGAACCCTCTCAATCCAACCCAAAGGTAAAAAATGGGTTGAGTTTTGTATCCACAGGTTAAATTGGTGAGAAATAAACCTTGTTGGTTTGGGTCAATAAATCCCAAACACATCCATCCTGTCCTGACCCCAGCCAAACCCGATTTTGAATGGGTTGAGTTTTATTTTTTCCTAAAAAAGACCTGTTGAAGATAATTATTCCATAATTAGTGCAGATTATGCTTTATACATATTAGGATAGATTTGGTGGTGGTTTGGGACAGATTTGGTTGTGATTTGATTTGTATTACCTTAATTATTTATTTCCTTAATTAGGTTGTACTTAGTCTATAAATTCAAATTGTATTCATTCTTTGAATAAGATACATAAATAACATAAATCTGTTCTTCAATATGGTATCAGAGCTCCCGATCATGGGAGACTCTGCTTCCGCATCTTTCCCGGGCAGCCTTCAATGCTGCAACGGCATCTTTCCCGGGCAGCCTTCATTGCTGCAACGACATCTTTCCCGGGCAGCCTTCATTGCTGCAACGGCATCTTTTCCGGGCAGCCTTCATTACTGCAGCGCTTTGTTTGCAAGCAGCCTTTATTGCTGCAACTGCATTTTCTCCCAGCAGCCTTCATTGCTGCAACCGTATTTTCTCAGTGCCTAGCCATTGCTTCCGTCAGCCGCCACCGTCATCCCGCTGGCCGGAAAATTTTCTGGCAACGTTTTCGACCGGGACCACTACCATTATAAGCGGAATTCACCGATTTGTAAAGCCTAGTCAGTTTCGTCTTCATCGGACAACTCAGTCGTTTTCCTGATCTTGCAAGCTGGGAATGATAGATATACATTCACCAGCTTGAGGGGGAGTGTTGAAGATAATTATTCTATAATTAGTGCAGATTATGCTTTATACATATTAGGATAGATTTGGTGGTGGTTTGGGACAGATTTGGTTGTGATTTGATTTGTATTACCTTAATTATTTATTTCCTTAATTAGGCTGTACTTAGTCTATTAATTCAGATTGTATTCATTCTTTGAATAAGATACAGAAATAACATAAATCTGTTCTTCAATAAGACCCAACCCATTTATTTGGTTTGGAACAAAATTTTCCCTAAATCAAATTTGCTTCCACAATTTTCCTTTCGTGTGTGTTTGTGAGCATGTGGTAGTGGGGAGGGGGATTCTTTAACTCATTCCATGCCATGGATAAAAAACTTAGTAGTTGAGGAGGCTATATATATATATATATATATATATATATATATATATATATATATTGTGTGTGGGGAGGGGGAGAGGTTAATGTGTGTGGGGTTTCTTGCATGATGTATGAGCATGTTGCAGAAAATAGGGATTCTTTATCATGTTTAACACAAATCTCTGTGATTGAGAGAAGTTAAGATGAGAAAAGAAACACTTTCTGGGAAATGGATTTTGCTCACGGACTGCAAAATTGAATGAAACACAAAGAATACTTCAAGAAATGCAAAATCTCAAAATATTTCAAAAGGGCCCATCAACATGGTAAAACATAATGTATTCATACTACTTTAAATCAAAACTGCGTGGGGGTAATGATACTTGAATTTTTTTCTGTATTTAAAAGAGGAAAACATTTTTCCGCCATTTGTTCTTAAAATCTGCTAATTAATCCACCTACATGTGATGCATGCAATCATGCATGCATTACCAAATTTATTGTTTTGCTTCAAATGGTATGATTGCTCTTAAATCCTTGCCTCAAGAACTAGGAGCCAAATATTAACATGTCATTTGTTTCATAGTTACAAGACAACTCTATCAGATTCAGTCATGCTACTATTTGACCCGTTGTTGCTTATTCCTCTTTAAATATTTGTTACTTGCAGTTTTTGTCTATGCTATGTTATGCAACATGCTAGTTCTCCTGATGGCTATGTCCAAGCAAAGGTTTCTTCTGTGGCTACTCAGTTGATGAAAAGGGGTTGGTAAGTAGTACATTCTTTTTTTGTTCATAGTTTTGTTGCTACATCTATGGATGATCTTTGACTTAGTTACACATGAAGTCATGAACTACGGTTTAGAGATATACCCTGCACTGGACTTGTTCTCACTGACAATGCATAGTTTTAAACATTCTTTCTATTTTGAGCACATGTTATAGTGAGCTTTTTGTCTTTTGTATGGAAGGAAAAGATTATTATATTCTTTCAGATCAGTATTGGTTAAGGTTTTGTGGTTATGGATTCATCTGTCTTATAGTTGGTTTGGTAAATGTTTTTTCTAATTGTAGGCTTGAGTTTGTGCCTGCAGAGAAGGAGGCTCTTTTTTATCAGGTGTGGACATATATTATTTCTGTTTCTAGTTTCTTTCAGCTAGGGTGTCAGTAGTACTCTATTTGCATGCCTGTTTTTCCCCCCTTCTGCTTATATATCTGGACTCAATGATTAATTTTGTAATACCTCTAATTATATGTGTGAAATGTATCAGTGGGGTGTTCAAATCTCTCAGAATTGATTATAGTGATGACTGAACAACTGGAGTAAATCGGAGTTGGTAGGATGGGTTGTTTTTTTGAAGAAAAACTATTTGCTGGGTTGTTTGGTATGGGATTGGAATTTGGAACGTTTAAGCTAAATTATTTTGAACAAATTGTAATTAGATATGTAAGAAGGCATTTGGACATAGTCTTGTCTTTGTCTCTCTTTTAGTAGAAGAATATCTTATCTTACCTTACCTGATGCTACTCCCTACTCATCTTGCTAAGTCTTCCCTAAACTTAGAGGGAGAGTTGTAGTTTAGGTTATTATAGAGAACATGTTTACATTTTATCATGATTTACCAAAAAACTGGTTAACAATCTTTGAAGATGATTAATATGTTCTGCAATGGTTAATTTATCCTGAAATATAAGTATATTCACCAGGATACTTTTAAATCATAATTCTCCCAATTTTAAGAACCTAGTGTTCTTCCTTGCTTTATCCTTTATATGTGTTTTACTTAATTGTAACATTATTCAGGATTTTTAATTTGCTGCCGAACATCCACCTTTCGTGCAAGTCTCACAGTTTCATGTACTGCAGGTGAACCAGGCTATTGTGGGCATTCATGGCATAGATGTACAGTTTGCTGGAATCAAATTCCTTGAATCATTGGTATGAAATTTTTTATTATTAAGAAATTTTAGCCATTTCTTTTTATTGCTTTGGCTATTAAGTATACCTGTTTTTAAGTTTTAGATTTAAATTCAATATCTACAGGTATCAGAATTTTCTCCATCTACTTCAAGTGCAATGGGCCTTCCAAGGGAATTTCATGAGCAGTGTAGGAGGTCACTTGAGCAGGACTACCTGAAGGTCTTTCTAATTTTGAATATTTATTTTGACTTTTCTTTTACCAATTTAATTAAAGTTTTTTATTAGAACTAACAATTATTTTTTGCATTAATATTATCGTTTTCCTTTTTTCCCTTTAAATTATTGCATATATAATAGACATTCTACCATTGGACCCAAGAAGCTGCTTCTAGTGTCACAAACAGGATTATTGAATCTGACTCTGCTGTACCTGAGGTTAAAGTTTGCTCCATTGCACTGGATCTCATGCTTCAAATCCTGAATTGGGATTTCCGTAGCAACAACAGCGACACAAAAATAAATGTTAATGTCTTCTCCGCTGGAGTTAGACAAGATGGGGATTCTGTCAAAAGGTCTGAATGTCACCTAGTGCAGGTAACCGGTTGGTTTGGTTGCTTATTAATAATTCACATGCATTTGATAGAATGAAGCATAACACACTGGTCACTGTCGCACATTAAGCTAGAAACATCATGATTAGGGTCGTAACTAGAATTTTGAACTATAACTCTCCCATGGATTGACCTTTAATCTGTTTTTGATGCTTACATGCAGCCTGGTTCAGATTGGCATGATGTGTTAATATTAAGTGGTCACGTTGGATGGCTTTTGAGTTTATATGCAGCACTGAGGCCTAAATTTTCATGTGAAGGATACTGGCTTGACTGCCCTATTGCGGTCTCTGCTCGAAAGCTAGTTGTACAATTCTGTTCTTTAACAGGAACTGTATTTCCGTCTGGTATAACTGTTCCTTGTCTTTCTTTATGCCAATTGTAGTCACATTTTCTTAGAATTAAAATCTTCAGGTTGATAAGTATTTTACCTGTCTTGGTGATGAGATATATGGTTTTCCAATGGATGGATTTGATAGAAATGTCAAGTAGTTTTCACTGATAGTATGATCATTCTTGATATTGTTTAATATTACTAATTGACCATTGGACAAACTTTCTCTCTTCCAAGAGATATCTTCTGGAAAACATGAAATGAGACTATAGTGATAAGGGTTTGGCTTCTAGAAGTGGATATTGGTTCAAACATTTGAATTTTTTTTTTTTTTTTTTTTTTACATTTGCAGTTCTTGCATCAACATTAAAATTCAAATTGTTACATGTACAGTCTCACTGCCTCAGTCTTAGCCTTGGGGACTCAGTTCTTTGTATCATCATTGCAACCCCCTGCCCCCTAAAAAAAATAGGTTGCACAAATTCTTGATTTGAATTTCTGACTTTCTTTGTGCTGTGATTTAGATGATGGAAACATGCATGAGCGGCATCTTCTGCAACTCCTATCTGGGATAATAGAGTGGGTAGATCCTCCTGATGTAATTTCAAAAGCTATTGAAAATGGGAAAAGTGACAGGTTTGGAAGATATTCATCTGCACAATGCACATGTGAATGCACCCACCTACCTGTGCACACACCAATGACCCACCCTGCACAGCTTTTAATATATATTTGACCCTCAAATTGATGTTGGTTTCATTCAGTGAGATGCTTGATGGTTGTCGTGCATTATTGGCCATTGCAAATGTAACAACTCCCTATGTGTTTGATGGTTTGCTAAAATCTATAAGGTCATTGAAATCATAATTTAATTTCTATTGTAGGTGTTTCTCAGTGTTAATCAAAATGATAGTTGAAACAAATTGATGTGAATAAACTTTTTGTTTAAATACTTCAGGCCCATTGGTACTCTTACCTTTTTGTCGATGTTGATGTCTGAAGTAATTAAAGTCCTCATGACTAGTAACACCGAAGAGGAGACTTGGAGCTGGGAAGCACGTGATGTTTTATTGGATACTTGGACTGCCATTCTAATGGTATTCATTTAAGTAGAATTATTTGAAACAATTATCTTGTTTCCTCTAACTCATAACATCTCGTCAATGTAAAATCAAAATTATGAAGTTTGTTTAGTACTGGTCATTACACTGAACTATATTTATTGTTCTTTCCAGCCAATAAATACCATTAATGTGAATGCTTTGCTTCCATCTGACGGGATAAAAGCTGCTGCCAATCTCTTTGGTTTCATTGTAGAATGCGAGCTACGATGTAAAACCCACATGCAACTTTCTTTAATGCTGTCTTTTTCTGTCGTATTACTAGCTTTCATTTTCCTCATGTACTCTACTGTCATATTATGATAATGTGGATTTTCTTTTTATTTAGTGGCCTCTGCAACAGCATTTAATGATGAGGGTGATTCTGACTATCTCCATGCTTCTGTATCCGGTATGAAACCAAAGAATTATTAAACTTGCACATGGTAGCATTATGTTGTAATTTATGTTCTTGTTGATATTGTCTTTGCTGTTGCTGGATTTTCTTTAAGCTGTTTTCCACTTGTACTACTGAAGAAAGAATACACACTTCATAACAAAGCAGATATGAGCAGCAGACAGAGTCCTATGTTATAATGTGATTAGTCAGGACTTGGTTGACATGTCAATTTAGTGCTGGAAATGAATAGTTGTTGCCTTGAAAATAATTTAGTGATTTTTGTTTAATACATATGGAAATTTAAAGTCAAATGTGTTAAAATTGCATGGTCATTGATGTCTTGTTGGAGAAGAAGTGCCACTTTCACGGGTTAGAACAAGTTAAATGATATACAAGTAAGAGGTAATGAGTCCAAAGTTCTATGACATATTCTATACAAACAAGTCACTCAAGCTGAAAAGTGAAAGCCCACTAACTCACTCTCTTACTCATGGACAAGGGCCTGCTAATAAATTCTTATATATTATCGGAGCCTATGTCTATATCTAAGGGAAGACCTGAAGCCCAAATAAAAAAGGGGGCTACAAAAAATTTGAAAGATTCAAAAAGAAAAAAAAACTCAGCAAGTGAAGTCTGATCTGTGGTTTATAAAACTTAAGAAAAGAAGCACAATAAAAGAAAGTTAGACCTGTAGGAGACCCAAACTTGAAGTGCTAGCTCAAGCTGTAAACTGAAGACAAATTAGAATTGGACCAAGCTAGTTGGGGTCCAGGGAAAGTGTTGGAAACCAAGCCTTTCATTGGTGAGTTAGAAATAATTTAGTGTGTGTATAAGCAAAGGGGTCATGAGTTCAAAGTGCCCAAGCATTTTTTTGGACATAGTGTGGCCTCTCAAGCTGAAAGGCTGGTAACTCAAACACTCCTGGACAAGGGCCTGCTTGTAAATTGTAACACACCTTCAGTTCTAGCCCCTTGATTAATTCATTTCTATTAATGTTAATACTAGACTGAAACTAAAAATCGAATTGGAATGGCTAGGGTGGTGGAAAATATCATACAAAATACTTAAAAAAAACTAAAATACGGTATGGCAATTCAGAGTAAAATATAGTTTGAAATCATTGTATTATTTTTGTACTGTGTTAGTATTAATTGCAACAAAGTTATTAAATAGGAAGGGGATACAATAGTTTTCCACAGTTTAATCTCATTTGTTTTATTAATTGTTAGTGGTTTACTTTAAAACACATCCAGTTCTTGTTTGAAAATATCATCAAAACATTACAAACTCAGTACTAAAATTTTCCAGCAGCAAAAATTCATGTAGACATCGTATTAGGGCTTAATAAATTTCCTTTTTGTTTAAATGATACCATCTTTGCAGCCATGGATGAAAGGTTAAGCTGCTATGCTCTAATTGCAAGAGCTTCTATTGATGTTACAATTCCTTTGCTCGCAAGAGTATTTTCAGACCGGGTTGCGCGCCTTAATCAGGTTTGTTTTATATTTGAGGAATATTAGCAATATATTGTCTAATTCACTCTTTACTATTAATTGAAATTTATTTAGATTTACCAAATGATGTGGGCCACACTCATTATTTGACGATTCTCATTTGTAATTTTGAAAATCCCAATGAAATTGAACCAATAGTAAAGAATGTGTTAGAAAATGAGTTATTAGTGTTGTGTGATCCATGTAGCCTACTTCACTTAGTGGGATAAGGTTTTGTTGTTGTGGAGTTTAACTTTTCTTGGATGAAGATTTCAGATCTGTCATCTATAAGAAAATATCATAACATTGACACATACGACTCAGACTTTTACTTCTCAAAGTATCTTTGTGTTATATATTTGTTGCATCTTTGTGTTTTTGTCTTATCCATCTATACTAAATATTTTGTGCTAAGTTATATAAATTGTTTCCCTAGCTCAAATTATCCACTTCATTTGTAGGGCAGGGGCATTATTGACTTGACTGAAACTTTGGAAGAACTTTATTCATTGTTGCTGATTATTGGTCATGTAATTGCAGATGAAGGGGAGGGGGAAATGCCACTGGTATGTAAATTGTATTTTCTCTATATTTTATGTATTTCATTTTCATGTAGAACTATTTGTTGATGCTGCATATAATATATTTTTTTTTTGTGGAAAAATAGAGAATACTATTTCTATTTTTGAAAAATGGCTTGGGGTGGGGTTGGGGGGGGGGGGGGGGGGGACAAGACTTGTGAAAAACAATTAGGCAATGTGATGCACAGAAAAAATCTGTGTATTTACTATTTTACTTTATATTTCCATCTTTCACCCTTATTATTCTGGAAATGTTGACAGTAATGTGCACTGTTGATTTAAGGTTATGTCATGTGTGATATTTAGGTTCCTAATACGATACAAACCCAGTTTGTTGTTAATGCTGTTGAAGCAGATAAACATCCTGTTATTTCACTTTCCAGGTAAATTATTTTCTTTCTACTTTTCTGACATGGAATCTTAGTAAATTATGTTTGGTGAACCTCATTTAGATATTTGCACATGTTTATCTTGCATTCTGAATTTGAGGAAATTTGGAGTATAGTAACGTGTAATCGAACAATTGATATTTTATTTTTTGGAAAAGTATATTGCTCTCTAAAGAAATATTGTACATTAACATTAATCTATATCAATGTTGTATAAGCAGTCTCTGACTAATATGAAAATTGTCAAGCATGACTATGAGTCTGTTTGAGTATACCTCTTCAAAAAGACTTTAGGAGAAGAAAATAAAAAGAAAAAATGAAATGAATTTCTCCGAAAATTAAAGTTAGCTCCTGCATTTGCAAATTTGCAGAAGCTCTCTCATCTTTTAGAAAAGCTAAACAAGAGAGTTTCTACAGATAAGTTAATGCAGAAACTAATTTTTTAACACTTGGAGAAGTTTATTTAATTTTTTCTTCTGGAAAAATTTACTCAAACAGGCCTTAAATGGTGGATTTTGTGAGAGACACCCTATAGGTTAGCTTTGTATGATTTATTTTGATTTATGACAGTGTCTACAAGATCTGTCCATGCACGAGTCTCATACTCTGTTAGCCTGATGACTTACGTTAAAGAACTGTTCCTTGGTATGGGTTATTCCATGGAATTTTGAAGAGTTGAACCTTGAAATAAAGATAAAACTGGGTTAAAACTTGATGCAATTCCTTTTGTCAAACTTTGTATTGGACATAATGTCTGATCCAACTGTGCAATCTTAAGACCATGTTTCTTATGGATTAATGCAGCTCAATCATAAAATTTGCTGAGCAGTGCCTCAGTCCAGAAATGAGATCATCAGTTTTTAGTCCCCGACTAATGGAGGTAATGCAATTTATTCTTTTCCATCTTGCATAATGTTAATCTTGGTCTTGCTCTTCTACCTCCTATAATATTCACTTTAAATGTCTGTTATAGACATCAGATCTGGATATGTTGCTTTTGCTGTTTTCTTGCTTTATTTCAGCAGTAGAATATGTCCTTGGGAGATGGATATTCTAAAAGTTTTTGTATTTAAGGAACATACTATACTAGTGATCTACTGCACTATTTTTTTAGAGTTCTTTTAGTTAAACAACCTGCAATTTTTTTAAAAACTAAAATACAAGATGGAAGCCAATTGAAGCCATTTTTACTGGTTAAGTGTTTAAAATTATGGTCTTATTTAGAGAATAAGTATGCTGATTTCTGTCATTTTGATTTTGAATATGATACCATATTTTGGAACTTCTGTAATTGTTTTTTGACGAGTTACTGTTTTACCTCCCAATCCCTTTTAAATTTATGTTCTATGCAGTCAGTTATATGGTTCCTTGCAAGGTGGTCTCGTACTTACCTAATGTCTTCTGATGGGATCGGGGAGAAAATCTTAGATTCTGGTCATCATCATGATTATAGTTCAAAAAAGGCTTTGCTTTGTTTCTTTGGAGAACATAACCAAGGGAAAATTGTTCTTGATATTATTGTTCGAATATCCTTGATCACACTTGCATCGTATCCAGGGGAAAAGGATCTACAGGTTTGAGTTTAAAATTTCTATCATATTAACAATTTTGGACGTTCTCTTTCAAATTTATTATTCTGCACATGATTGTCTACCTAGTTTTAATCTGTATAATTACAATCTTTACACACATATTTATTTTAATTGTCAATATGTAATAACTTTTTTTTTGTATTATGTAAAATATATTATAGGTGGTAATTGTTAGTGATGATCAATCTTATTCTACACAACAGACATTGTTGGAATTGTGGGGTTTTAGGTATAATAAAAGAGAAGAGGGAGAGACTAGATAATGTTCACTTGTGTCATTCTGTTTGTATAATATTATGTGTCTGTTCACAACCTGAAGCACTAACCCTTATTTATACTAATCATAATTCGTACTACTGATGGACAAATCATGAGATACTAGGAAATATGAAAACTAAGAAAAATATGGAAACTAGTCCTAACTCCTAAGCAATAACCTCTCTTAGAAATGTGGGTTAAGAGTCTAACTTAATCTTATAAATTTGGCTTGTAAGGTAAGGGTTGCTCCCCACTTTATATACTAAACATGTCATACCACTGGGCGATGTAGGATCTCCAATACATATCATCTTAGAACTATGAGTTAAGGGCTAAACTCAATTTTACAAAACTATCTTGTAAGGTGATATAGTATCGAAGAAATTATCTTAGGATTATTTCTTAGTTTCTATGTTTTCTATTAGTATTGTGATTTTTCCTTATTTAATGAGGATTAGTTGTATAACTAAGGATGAGTGTTTCTTATTGTTAATTTTCATAGAATACAAGTAAATATTATTCAAGCCTCTTTATTCTCCCCGTGTATTTCTTAAACACGGAAATTTTAACAATGTCCTTAGATACTCAAAGATACAATCTAGATTTGATTCAATATCCTATATAATTCTAAGATAGCATATTATTAAGATATTATTGGATATTTCATGTATCTAAACCTTTCCAATTTTTTTTTTTCAAAATTGCTAAGATTATGAACTAACTGCACTTCTGACTTTTTTAAACTACAAAATTACAATTAAACATGTAATTCTAAATCAAAATTACTATCCAGAAGGATCCTAAAAATAACTAAAACTTAATTGGTAAAATGCATTTATCTTCTAGATTCAGTCAGAAAATGCTGGATGGGCACCATAGACATTTATGCTTTCCATTTTCCCCTTCTGAAACTTAATATTTGAATTTATAAGCTCTGCAAGTTTATCTGTAAAAGGTACTCAAATAAATAGCAAATCACCTTGCATTGTGGTTGTTCTTAATGCAATGTATTTTTATCCAGGGACTCACTTGTTTCCAGTTACTTAATTCGCTTGTTCAGCAAAAGCATATATGTGTTCACCTTGTTACTCTGGTGAGTCAATACTTATATATGTTCCTTTAGATTGACAAAACACATCTTATCTTGATGCGAACTTGTCTGTATAATTTAAAATGTTTTTTTTTCCCATTAATGGGTGACTAAAGTTTGGTGCTGAGAATCAAAATAAATATTATGCATTTATTATTAGAGAATAACTAGGGATCCTTTCATTGTTTGTTTTGATCTTGTGTAATGATATTGATTCTGTATATCCATTAGAAATAGAGTAAGTGTAGTCATCCTTGACACACAATTCCAGTAAATAATTTTACATTTGGTTAATAGTTGCTAATAATAGTATGCTTTAAGTTCAGGAGCTTATAAACAAGCAAACTTTGTTCCTATTGTTTGCCATGATCATTTTTTTAAATTCTATTTTTATTAGCTGGCTTTATCTAAGATTACAAATGTTGGCACGTACAAGGGACAAAATTCTCATTTATCATAAAAATATTGGTTATGATGTTATGTTCCAACTTCCAACACTCTCAGGTCCCAAAATGGCCTTTATATTTTGCTACAGTCAGGAATCTTCCATCTTTTATTTTGGTTGTCACTTTACCAGCCTTAAATATTATCAGAGCTTGATTTTTTTTGTACTTCTGATAATACGAGCAGAATTCATGGCATGAACTAGCAACTGCATTTTCCACTGAAAAGACTTTGCTCTTGTTGGACACTGCTCATCAGGTAAGATCTTCATAACCTTTCACCCACCAGCTACTTTGTTGCTATTGGTTGTCTCAGTGCCATTAGTTTCTTGTTTCAGCGATCTCTTGCACATACACTTGTCCGTTCGGCTGCAGGCATAAGAAATTCAGAGGCGTCTAGTCAGTGAGTATTTATTCTAACTTTAATTTTCTCTAGTAGTTTCAAAATTTATGACATTGAAATATTTGTCTTTTTATTTAAAGGTATGTAAGAAATCTCATGGGTCCTATTGCAACATATATAGCGGAGCTATCCAGCAAGAGTAATTTTAAAAATATTGCCCAACAACCAGATATTCTTCTTTCGGTGAGGGCTTGAGTATTTATTTCATTCCAATGTTTGTACCAAACTAGTTCCTCAATATCATCAACTTTCTGTAGGTTAGCTGCATGTTAGAACGGCTACGGGGCGCTGCAAGTGCTTCTGAACCTCGGACACAGAAAGCTATCTATGAGCTAGGATTCTCTGTAATGAGTCCCATATTAGTTCTTCTTGAAGTGTATAAACATGAGGTAGCATTCCCATTTATTGGTTTCTTAACTTACATAATATCCTAAATTCTCTTGACAGAAGTATGATTTCTAAGACTGTCTTATGCTTTTGGTAAACATCTTTTATTATCTAAAATCTAAATTATTCATTTTCTAAGTTAATTTCATTCCTTATTATTAACTCATTTTATTTTAATTTTCAGTTTGACAAATATGTCTAAATTTCCAAGTTTCTGGTTCTGACATCTTGTTATTACTTATATGTATTTATTGCTTAGTCTGCAGTTATCTACCTGCTACTTAAATTTGTAGTTGATTGGGTCGATGGACAAATTACTTACTTGGAGGCCCAGGAAACTGCTGCTGTTGTTAATTTCTGTATGCGTTTGCTTCAGCTGTATTCGTCTCACAATATTGGCAAGGTAAATTTCTGTTACCAATTATATTTTTTACATGACAAATACTTTGGGTCTGGAGAAACATTTTGACTAGTTGAACTTTCTTTCTGGTCCTAAAGATTGGAGAGGCTCCTCCGTGGTTTTCATTTTCTAACTTTTTTGGGTGCATTCAGTCATCATAAAATTGAATTAAATAAAATTACTGTATCAATTTTTTTTTAATCTCTCTCTTTTAAATGGTTTTTCTTTTCTCTAGGGATTATTTTCTTGGGTAAACGTGCATCTCTAAGTTCTAAGTTGTGTCCTTAAACTCTCTTTATTTGGATTTTCTTTTCCTGACAAAATTGAATTATGCTATTGAAGATTTTATCTGGTTCAAACCATATAAAAAATTGAAGGTTGGATAGTTGGAAATTAAAATCTTTAAAATTATATACCTGCAGTGCAGAGTTTAGAATTTAAAGAATACACACACCTATATCAGCAGTTAGTATGAAGCATAAGGGATGCAGAGAGCCGTATTAATTTACATTTTGTCCCTTTTACACTGCCTTTCTCTTTGATCCCAGTACTAACAGAATAATTGTTTTCATTGTATTATTTAAAGTCAATATATTGTTGCTTTCTGGGAACAATTCCCATAATTATTGGCTTATTGCTAATTCATTTTTTCTTTTACATTATTTTAAAAATTTGCCCCCTCAAGTTCTGTTTGCTCCTTTTTCAGATATCACTAAGTCTTTCAAGCAGCCTACTTAGTGAGGCTAAAACAGATAAGTATAGAGATTTGCGTGCACTTCTTCAACTTCTCTCAAGTCTTTGCTCTAAAGACATGGTAAAGATTTTCTTTTCTTAAATTATTTAGGCTAGCAGTTGGAAAGAGACCACCTGTCTCGTACAGGTACATAGCATATGTACAACTTAACTGAAAAATACTTAATGTGGCAGATTGATTTCTCGTCAGATTCAATTGAAGCCCAAGGCACTAACATATCTCAGGTAATAATATCATGGTTACATTTACCAGTTTCATGTATAGTGAGATAATGAATCTCTAATGCACGGGTTGTACAGGTGGTTTACTTTGGTCTTCACATGATCACACCGTTGATTTCCATGGACCTCCTGAAGTATCCCAAACTTTGTCATGATGTAAGATATTCCTGTGCTCTGTAGATATAAGACCGAACTGACTGTTATCTAAAGCTGATACTGTATCACTTATTTGCAGTATTTTTCTCTCCTGTCACACATTTTGGAGGTTTATCCTGAAACATTTGCACAACTAAATAGTGAAGCCTTTGCTCATATACTTGGAACCCTTGATTTTGGTCTCCACCATCAGGTAATATTTGCTTGTTTCTTTTTCTTTAATAATCAATATTTTGTGATTGAAACAATGATTAGACATAGTGAAACTTCTAAGCTTATTGAATTTTTCAATAGTTTAGCATTCTCTTCAAGTGTCCTAAATAAATTTCTTTTGAGAAAGGAGTAAATTTCTCTGGTTCCAAATCAACATTTTTTAGTAACTTGTGATTGTGCTTAGAATTTGTGGCTATGAACTTCACCCTTTACTGATTTTGCAGGATGTAGATGTGGTTACTAAGTGTCTGAGAGCTCTACAAGCTCTTGCTTCTTACCACTACAAGGAGACTGGTAATGGTAACATAGGCTTGGGTGCCCACACCATGGGTCTTAAGGATTCAAGCGGGAATGTTCAGGAAGGTCTTTTGAGCCGTTTCCTTCGTTCATTGCTGCAGCTACTCCTTTTCGAGGACTACAGGTGAGAATGCAAAGGAAATTCCCCCCTCGTTTCCTCCCTCTTTGGTGGGAGATTGATAGAAGCCCCAACTAGTAAGGCAGAGGTAGTGGGCCGAAGCGTTGGAGAGTCTACTCTAGGAGGAATGAAAACCAAAAGATTTAGGAATCTTCTATCTGTGAACTGTGAAGGAAGTTCTTATGTTATCACGTTTTTCTAAATTTCTGATTATCTAGATGTTTGTTGGGGAGAATATTTTAAAGGTATGGGGAGTTCTGTTAGGGGATAATCTTATAGTTTTCTGAGATTATTGTGCGGAACTAGGCTCTGGGAAAAGGGGATAGCTGATTCACTCTGTCTGCAACCCTAAACTCTCTTTTGGATTGGGAATCTATCAGAGATTTTTGCATTTGATTCTCCCGGGAAAACTTTCAGATGAATATATACCAAATACTGTGAGCACACCCACATTTCCACTCAAGTACCTTGTTTCCCAATTCCTACTGTAATGTTACTAAATGGCCATTTCACGACTTAGTTAATACTATGCAAAATCACATTGCAGTTGACTAACATTATTACCCTTGTCATTTCAGTTCGGATCTAATCAGTGTTGCAGCAGATGCTCTCCTTCCATTAATCCTCTGTGAGCAAGGCCTGTATCAGGTATGCCTCCCAAATAATCATTTGGTGAATATGCAAATTAAGTTACCTTTCATATCAGGAGTGTTTTTGAAATTTCTGTTCAATGTCCATCTAAATCCATTTCAAATCAGCATACATTCTTCAGTAATCTGTTTTTAGTGAAAAAAATTATTTTAGATAGTATATCTATCGTCTTTTGGTGATTTACTTTTCCAAAATGCAACATCCATCAGCTTATATTCCTAGGTTTTTGTTGGGGAGAGGGTATTCAAACTTCAGTTTTTAGAAAGTTGTAAATGATAATCAGTCACTATGCATTATTGTAAATTATATTCTAGCATTCCAACTATGATTTCCCCCTCTATTTTATGGATGGTTCATGAGAAGACTTGGGTAAATTTCTTTACAGAGATTGGGCAATGAATTGATAGAGAGACAGGCGAATCCAACTCTCAAATCTAGGCTGGCAAATGCATTGCACACACTAACAAGTGCAAATCAGCTTTCTTCCTCCCTTGATCGAATAAATTACCAGAGATTTAGGAAAAATCTTAATAGCTTTCTAGTTGAAGTTCGTGGATTTCTGAGGACCGTGTGATCAATTTTGTGTGGTTCGTATTGTACAAAGCTTCAAACGAAGAGTTGAGATTACTAATTAAACTAGAAACTGGAGACAAAAGTAGAGAGCTAATCTCTTGGCAGGCCAAGTATTTGAGGTTACAGAAACCATCCGAGTCCACAGAAATCATTGGGGTTGTTTTCTAAAGTACAAGCTTTTTGATGTGTTTGTCAGAGGCTATTACTAAAGCAAAGAACATGTCTGAAGATCTTATAGCAGCAATTCAGTGGAAAAATGGTTGTAGATTCCATTATTTTTTTGGCAAAATGCATGTTTGTGTAGATATACATGTTACTATCACGTAGTTTGGCAATTGGCTGGAGCCACTCTTTCACACCCTTTAATGTTCGGGCTATACTGCAAAAGCATGCAATCCGTTCAGATCCGTTAAACGATATCAAATGGCTGTTCATATACCTTTATCTTTAGAAGCTCAAGTTAGAGTTCTCATACGAACCTCTTGCCATAAATATAGCTCCATCTATCTGTTTTGGCGTGTCTGCATCTTATGTCAAGGTCTTGCTCATCAATGTGTATTGTTGCGTGTAACTATAACTGCGATTCCGAGTAAGAATTATTAAAGCTGAATCCTACTTTATCTTTTTTCTTATTCATTCCTCGACCAATTTACATTCAGGTTGGTCGCTAGTTACCGCCAAGATAACTAGCCTGGGGAAAATAATTACGTAATTTGTTACAACATACAAGTGAAATATTGTTCTTCACATTCATAGTATTTTTTATTTCGATAGGATCCGCAACTTTTTTTTGTTGACGTGCAACTAAACTTGTCATCACTTTACTGCATTTTTATTTCTAAACAATTGCAGGTGAATCAAATTTGGATATATTATATTGAAGCTAAATTAACTGCACTGTTTGCGTCATTCCTTTTGCCTCTGCTAGAAAATATTTCATTTAAAAACCAATAATTAGGAGTGAATGTATAAAAGGGTTTTTGTTATATGATACGTCAGCATATTAAGGTTGAAAATTGTCTTTGGATTGCAAGAAATGGATTAATAAGATTTGCGGAGATAAAAAATGAACTCATGAATTCCTGCTTTCAAACGTGCTGTAGGAAGCACCACTAATAACACAAGTTCGACATTGAATTCGAGTTGATATTTGGATTCCCTGTCTCAAGGAGCAGATTTCACAAGGCTCATAGTCAAAGATTTGGCTCTTGTGAAGTGAGGGAATATATTTTAGGAGATAAAGTGCATTTCAATCACTAACAAATCAACAATACTATTATAATTAATTTTAAATTTTATTATGTATACATTTAATTTTATTATCAATCTAAACCATTGATAAATTCTGCAAGTACATTTTCGTCGTTATGGACGAGTGAAATCTGTCTCTCGGCCCATTGAAAGTGATGGTTGAGTAATCAAAACGATGCAAATCCTGTTTGTAGTTAATATTTGGTTCCTATGCTGTATTTGGAAAACCCAAAAATAAAACAAAAAAAAAATATTGATAATGATATGACGTGGAAGTGGGAATCACAAAGAAATGAGGGTGAATAATTTAAGAATGGTAATCAAAACAAGAAAACCAGTCTAATTAATTCATTTATATCATAAACTTATGCACTAAAGAGCTCAACCATAGTAGTGCCATACAATTTATTATTTCCTTCTCTTGGGTTACAATTTGGTGAAAATCACAGTACGAATTTGGGCCCTTTGATTTCCTAACACGGCAACAATTAGAAGTTTTGAGAAAGTCGTACAAGTTAGGTTTTTCGGCCTCTGCATACTTTGCACTAATATAGAGTTTGTGTAAAACACGAGATCAGTTCTTTTTTAGCAGAAAAAACTTGTATATATTTTAAGTACAGCATCTTCAGATATATTATTACAAAAAAGGTACAATTATACACCTTTAGCTATAGTCTATGCATAAGCACCATTGCACAAATTTCATGCACCATCTAGGTTCCAGTGCTACCATTCACAGTGCTTTTCCAACTTAATTATCTAATTAATTATCACTTTTATGATCATAGTACTGTGCCATCCTTACATTCTTACGATAATAATAGCGTCAGTTATCTTATAAATTAACTATTATATATATGATTTTTGTATTTTAAAAGCTTTTAAAATCATAGGTAAAAAATCAAAATAATACGATAACGATTCTATAATAAATACTTCTTTCTAACTAGGATTTTTATACATTTTTATAATGAGAAATGGCAGTATCAAATTCAAAATTTCGAGACAAAAAAAAACCCAAACAAAAATATAGATGTGTGTTTGATTTATATTTTGAGTGTATTTTTCATTCTATTCGTTTAAATTCATATTTATTAAGAAGATAATAATTTCAGTAAAAAAGAGAGAGAAAATTATTTAAAAAACTGATGGTATTAGTATTGTGTGAAAATGTCAACAACTAAGAAAAATAAATGAGATAAAACAACTAAAACTCACATAAAAACAAAAAATCTGTTATTGATCTTTTTAAAATAAAAGATATCAAAATATTTGCATATATCAATCAAAAGAACCCATAAAATATAATATCTAATTTTTTTATTTGAAGTTATAATATTTTTCATAAAATTTACTATTGATGGACCTAATTATGTGCCTCGTTAAAACCAAAGAAATTTACTTGCTTGCGCTTAGGGAAAGAAGTTTTATTTTTTCTTTAAAAGCCAAAAGAATTTATGTTACTTGTGGTTAACTATTATTATCACATCACCTTCTTTTTCCCTACTTTAAAGTAAAAGCATTTCACTAGCTTAATTTGAGAAGATTTGTAAAGTAAAATAGTAGAATATATTCATTATTTTTTAAAGTAACCAAAGTTTATGAAGTTCTTTATTTCAAATCAATACTAAGAACTCATTTATTTTCTTATTTCATAAGAGTGGCTCAGTAAGATTTACATAATTTTTGTTGAGCATTGATGAATATGTCCTGATATCATTAAATATATGATAAAAAAGAATCATCTAATGATAAAAAAAAAATCTAATATCATCTAATCCTATTTCATTTTAATCTTCTAACGTTAAAAGTTCGACAATTTAGTCCTTTTATATCCCTTTTATAATTTATTTCCTTTTTCATTCAAAATAAATTGCAAATGTTTACGACTATTGGTTTGAACTTCTAAACATTAGGATAAATCAAAAACACTGACACCCTTTGAAATTTCTATACTTATTGTAATTTCTCTAATGATATTTCTTTCCCTTATATATGTAACTTTTTAGCAATTTTGACTTAGCATCAGATATTCATTTAAGTCAAAATAAAAAATAAATCACCAAATATATATACACTTTCATTTAAACATTTTGTAAAAATTCACATCGAACTAATTCAGTTTTTGATTGAAAATCCATAATATTTTTTTCTATTAAAAAGAAGTCGATTTTTTATTTGAATATATGCATGGTTCATTGCTAATTGATAATAATTACCTTTTTCTTTTGACGTACTTAGTATTATTAATTAAAATTAAAAATGTAACTTCTATTTTCAAACTTAATTTTTGTCATTTTAATAATTTCAAGTTACATAATGTAATTAACTTTTGAGATTAATTAAGTTACTGACATATTTTGGTAATTATTATTTTGTGTTAAATTTATATCATTCACTATATCTGCACACAAAGTTGCACTTTAAGAATCTCAATATAGTTTTATCAAAATTTGTAACAAGCATGGATTTAAATATAGTTTTATTAAATATAAATCACTGTATCTACACAAAAACTAAATTCATAAATACTTTCCAGAGTAAATAATTTTCAGTTCTTTATTTCCCAGATAAAAGAATTAATTATGAATCGAGGGATGATTTCCAGAAACATGTCCTCGGTTGAATGAAATAAAGTACTTTGGAACACAACATAGCAACAATTTATATTTTTAAAAAGGCAAAGTATCTTTCCTCTCTCTCTCTCTCTCTTTAATTTGATGCAACTTCCAAGCACTTTTGAACAAAAGTTTTATATTTTCCATTATATAAACATGAGAGCAAAATGAATATTATATAGACATTGAACGTAAATTTAGTGAGACAGAACTAATATCCAAATAACTTACTTTTTTAGATTTTTAGATTATATGTTTTATCCTCTTAAAATTTTAAGAGTTTTTATTTAAATCTTTATTTTTAAACCATTCACTTAACCATGTTTTTTTAACAAGAAAAAATATGCCAAAACTTATCTCACTCACTAACTTCAATACAATAACTTTTTACATCAATTAAACAATCTTTTACATCGGTTATTAATACTCCCAACTTAGAAAGATACTTTTTACTTCAGTTATTGAAAAACTGAAATACAAAATTTTGACTAAGGTAAATTTTAACACATGTTTTAAAAGTAAATGACAAAAAATGGACAATTTAAAAATAAAAAAATAAATGTGATTTTAAAATTTTATAAGAACCAAAAACACATTTAATCAAATGAATGTTGAATAAATATATTCAATTTCATTCATGAGATGAGTGTATATTATTAATAGATAAACCTTTAAACCAATTAGCTATAAGTAAAAAAAAAGAAAATTTATTTCAATATTTGAAATCAATATTATATTTTTTATAATTAGGATTAAGCAAATGTTACATTTTATTTCGTAATAGGATGGAAGGTGATATTTAAAAAAAAAATAATTCACAACGAATATTAAATATTACATTCCTGAAAACCAAATTTTAATCCATTGAAAGCGATAATAATAACCATTAGTCAAAGGTGGCTCCCCATTTAAATTAATTAATTCAACCTTTTCTGATTCTATCAAGAAACCAACACAAAACGTATTGGGTTAAGACATTAAAATATGTCGAAATTTAAACTTTAATGAAAGGGCCTTTTTCTTATACAAGATGACCTAACCCATATATTCACACAAGGAGAAGCTCCATCATAATCCTAACACATAGAACCCCTTTTCATCAAATTTAAGGGCACGTTAACCAAGTTATAGGGGGTTAGGCAAATAACTTACGTACCCTGATTAATTGTCAAATTCAATAACCCAAAAATTGTTCTTGCATTGCATATCTAGTTACTTTTGACAAATCCATCTTTAGCTGGCAGCTCTATATACGAGAGAAGATATTCTAGGTTTTGTCTTATGGTCTAAGATACATTTCACAAAATTACCTTTAAACTAATATATACCTAACTAGATTTGACCAATTATATTATGATCTTGAGTTATTTACCCAATCAATGCTTAATTTCTTTTCAATAATAGGTTGTGTTACTCTAGCAAGTTATGTAAATCCTAGATCTTTATTTTTTGAACACCAACATTATATCATTATTTTGAACCAAAACTAACTGTTAAAACAGGTTAATTTCTTATAAATAATCTTCTCTCTCCCAACAGATTTGCATATGCAGTGAAAGAAACACACTCAAAATGAGTGCTAATTGTTTGTGTTAATAGGAAAATAACAAAATAACAAAAAGAAGAAAACACATTCAGTTCACAAATGCAAGCATGGTCGATATATTTTCACTTTAAAAGACGCACGTGAATGTGTGAGGCAAATCAAGTAAAGCAATTAATCATGTGTATAGCTCAATCTTTTTCAATAAGATCCAATTAACAAAATGACTTAGTGATTAGAGATTGAGGTGTGTGTACTTGTCCGACAATGTTTATTAATTTCAAATTTTGATCACTAAATATAAGCATTAATTAATTTCCTGAAACTAGTTAAAATCATGCATCCATCTATCTATCGGTGTTCAGTTGACAGAGAGAACTCCTTTGATCCATTGGTAAATAACATATACCCTAGTACTTGCTCCAAAAAAGGAAAAAATCAAAAACATTTCAGAAATTCACAACACCACGAACACATCTTTACAAAAACATTTATATAAATTACACAGCATCATAATCATCTTAATCATATATAGTCCCCAAAAATAAACATAAAAACATACAGAAATTTGTCTTTTACGTACATATATAAACTAAATTATAAAATACAAAGTAGAAACAAAGAGTCATCATAAGATGAAATGAAGAGAATTAAAAGATATACCATAATACCATACCATACCATACCATATGCATGCCATGATGAAATTGAAATTGATACTGATAACATTTGATTAAGTAGCAGTGGCAGATGTTGCTGCATTATTATTAGTAATATTTTGTTTATGGCGTTTTCTTTTCTTGTCATAACTAACTCCTCTCGCTTTCGCCTGAAAGTCACGAACATCATGCAAGTACAGCCTCACGGCGCGTGCGCCGAACGGGTTCGTTACGGGCGTGCCGCCGTTCTCCTCATAGGCGGCGCGTAGCCGTCCGATGAGGGCGTCGAGGCTGCCCCATGCCTGCCGGAGCGGGCACGGGCAGGCCGCCGGCGGGTTCGGGAGACCGAAAAACGGACACGTAGGATTGTGCACCTTTGTCTTCCCGAATTGGTCGAGGTAGTGGAGGAATTCGAGCACGTGCGCGCCGCTGCACACCGCTGCGGAGAGCGGTGGCCGGTGGTTACGCAGGTACTGGCAGAAGGTGTTCCAGTCTCGGCGCTTTTGGTTCTCGTACCTGCTTGGAGTAGTAATAGTAGTGTTTCCACTGTTGTTACTATTATTGCCAGTGTTGTTTGTTGAAGTTACTATTGGGGATGCCATATATGCTACTTCTTCAATATTGTCAAGATCTGATGCTTGTTGCTTTGGAATTGACCTAGATCTCGAGGGTGTTGATTATGTTGATCCTGATATATAGATATATATATCTAGAAAACTCTTGTATTGGAGTGAAGACTAGGGTTTTTGTATTATTAAGTGAAGAGGTGAAGATGGTAGATATATCATGGTGAGGAAGAAAGATTATTGTGTTGTGTTGGAAATTGAGGGAAGCTAAGGAGTGAGATGGAAGCTACAACAGTGCATGGTTTTAATTTTTCTTTTCTTTTCTTTTTTTGAAATAGAAAGATAGTATATTATGTGGGAAGATGGAGAGGGGTAGTGAAATTGAGGGGGTTATGTTTTTGTTTTGTTTTGTTTTTGATTTGGATGAGGTTTGATGTAGTGAGTGAAGATTGTAAAAGAGGGAGTTGCAGAGGAAAGGGCTTAAATTGATGAGGTCATGAGAAAAATGTTTTCCAGAAAAGAGGAAGCAAAGTGAGAGTTATGGAAGAAGTGTAGTGAGTATAGAGAAAGAGAGAAAGAGAGAAAGAGAAAGAGAAAAAGAAATAGGGTTTGGTTTAGTGAATGAATGGAAGCAGTGTGTCCCAAAAGAGGACAAAGTTTGGCAGTGAGAGTGAGTAGTCATTGTGCTGAGTGCTGACCATACCTTATTACACATCTCTCCACTTTCCTTATAAGCGCGTCAACCTTACCTTCATTCATTTTCTCTTCGTTTTCATATTTACTAGGGAATTAATTATTGTATGTTACAAAGAAATTTGTCAAGAATTAAACAAAAAATTGAGATTATCCTTTTAGTTCATTAGATAAAGAATTATAAGGAAAAAAAATTATGCTGAAATGTGTCAAGTTATGTTGTTTAATGTTGCATTCACCATCATAATTTAATTTCTAGATTATAAATCAGCGGAAGTCCATATAACGAAGGTTATAATATTTCATATTAGTTGAAATTTATTCTTTATTTAAAGTTTTAAGTTATTGATGAGTATTTCTAGAATGTTGAATAATTTTTAATATATATATATATACACGGTTTAACTTTTTTAATTTTCGTAAAAAGTTGACCGGATTCGAATTAAGGGTTTTTTCGGGAAAGATTTCAAAATTCAGTCTCGTTCTATCAGGTTTTAGTGAGTTCAATTTAATTTATAAAGAAATTATTTAAAAATTTATTTTGTCAAGAAGTAATAGTATATTACACTATTTTGAGTTTTGAGGAAGAAAACTCCCTTGTTATATATAATAATAACACCTCACGGAGTAAAATTATAAAATCAAAGTATAATTTATATATTCATTTTACATTTTCTTATTCACTTTTCACCATCACATTGTTTGTTAAATTTGATATTTGTCTGAAAAACACTTAACATCACATTAATTCAATTTTTATATATTTTATTTACTTAAGACAATATACAAATTAAAAACCTATTTTTTATTTGTGAACATTATTTTATTGTTTAAAACGATATTTATTATCGTTTTTCTTATTTATAATAAGCATGTAATATGAAATTATTAAAATCTAACAAGTTCAAAATTATTGTCAAATTAATTAAATTTATTTACACTTTTTTCATTCAAAGTTAGATAATCTTATACTGTCCTGCAAATTACATAATCTTGTAAATTTTATACATTAAAATAAAGTAACAAGCACAATTTGAGGGATAAATATTAGATTGTGTAATTTTGAAAGAAAAAAAAAATGTAAGATCGGGTAATTTTGAAAAAAGAAGATACAAGTTTGTGTAACTTCTAAAGTTTTAAAAAAATGTAATTAAATTCAAATAATTTGACAAAGATTTAACATGAGAATATACAAGAGGCGAAATCAAAATAATTTTAAATAAAATGTGAAAAAATATATTTCAATACAAATTTTGTAAGATTATTAAATTTTAAGAGAAAAGTGTGATTAAATTGATAATTCATTAGAAAAATATAGAGATAAAGAAAAAGTGTTAAACACAACCAGAATAAAGCTTAGGAGACTAAAAGCAGAAAGAGAAATTAATGAACTAAAGCATGGTGTTATAAGTGGTAAAAATGATGAAAGTGTTGTGTTCCTGTAAGATTAAGGAATAATTAAGTTCCAACATTTGGAATCTCAAAACCCAAGAACCTGGATTGGTCACTGTTGCTGTGCCTGCAACCACCTTACCAATAATTTGGTACATCCATTTCTTGTAATTAGAGTTATCTGTCACTCTGTCTCACACAAACATTCATTTAAATTCTCAATATGTTTGAAACAAATGCTTATAGATTCACTGTGAGAATATTACTGATAATAGAGACCAACATAAATTCTTTGCCTTATTAGAAACAAATATATGTATAGTTATAATATATAATGAGGAGTGTTAGTAATATATTGTCTATTATTATCTTCCTCTTTACCAAAATTCATTAAAATCTTAAAAATATAGGAGAAAATCATTAGATAGAATATAAATTTAATAAAATTTTGTAGTTTTCACTTAATTTTAACCAATAAAAAAATGTGTTAAAAAATGTATATGATTTTAGATTTTTTTTTTTCATATTATCATTCAAAAGAAAATCATGAATAATAAAACAAATAAACAATATATGGAAAAAAAATAGTTTTACAAGAATTCAATCATTATTAATATATTAAAAATAAAGAACAAAAAAAATCATACAGAATGTTTAAAAAAGAGTAAAAAATATATTAGCTGTACTTTTTTTTTGTTAAGTGTTGATATGATACTTAGGATAGTCAAATAAAACATAATCATTAGATTAAGGAAATCATTAACTAGTTTAATCAAATATTTTAAAATCAATTATTTAATTAATAATTTAGCAACCAATTTTATTTCATTTGTACAGTAAATTTCTTACACCATATATATGTTCACACAGCGCGTACGTGCATTCTTCTTCATTTCATCAGTTTTTCCTCATTCCTTGTTTCTTGTCCTCTTATACTTATTCATAGCCATTTTTTTTTTTGAAGTTATGCTGGAAAAGAAAAAGTATAAAACTAGTTAAAAATTAATGGTGGAGCTGTCATATTCAAAATAAAGTTATAAAAATTAATTGGGGAAATTAACTTCATAAAAACCTCAGTAAAGAATCTAGCATGGTGAGGGTCCATCTATACACAACAAAGTCATGAAAACGACTCTTCTCAAATTGAACATCATATCAACCTCAAACAATTATCAAAACTGCTTTCTCAATCCAACATCGAATCACCAAACTAAACCAAATTCATTGCACCAACATCAAAAGTTTTTTTTTTCTTTTTATATATAAAAGTTACAATATTGTTAGTCATAATATATTCATTTTTCTCTTTCTTTCAATTACTCATTATATGATTTATTGTATATGTTACTCTCTTTTTCTACTGTCTATTTCATCAGCTTTTTAATCTTACACCTTAAAATTAAAGTATGAGTTGAGTATTGTCTTCTTAAAAAATGTTGGTTTATACTTTAGATATTTTTTTATGCCTCAATTTTTCCTCATCTTTTTTCATTACCTCGCTCATATACGATATTATTACTTTCTTTCTATTTTTTTTCCTTTTTCTCATTATCTTTATCCTCCTCCATTACAAAACACCAAAAAGAATTTTACCTCTAGTTACAAAAAAAAAAGAGACCAAAAATGGAGTGAACGTTTGAAAACATTATTGTTAGGCATAGGTGAAGAAGTAGTAATTGCAGGACGTACATAAGAAGTGAGATACGATGCAGAGAGAGAGAGAGAGAGGAAAATAGGAAAGGGGAAAGGAGAGTTATTATCGCATTTCATTTCATAACTCGAATTTCTATGTCGGGTACGTCACACTTCAACCCTAGATGGGACATCACAGTTTTACTGCTTCTACAACTATATTCAAAGTTTATTTGGTCAATTATTTTGACCTGAATAAGAGGTTATGTTATAAAATTTATTATAACAGGTTAATTAAAACTTAGTTTAATATGTATAAAAAAACTTATTTTGATAAATATGATTAAGAAATTTTTGAAATATTTAAAAAATATAAACTTGTAAAATCTATTTATAAGTTTAAATATAATATATAAACTTATTCTTTTTACTATGTTAGATAATTTTTAAAAATAACCATTTTTCTAAAAAAAAAATTTAGAAATAATTTTTAAAAAAATTATCATTTTTCGACTCATTTTTTCATTTTTTTTATAAGTAATTTAGTTCTTTTATGTATTGACTCTCACTCTTTAATTTACTTCAATTTTTTAATGTCTTAATTGTAGGGAAACTATATATATAGATTGGCTGACTTCTCCTACTTATATTATTCTTTAAATAAGAAAATTAGCAAGCTATATCATGTATATAAAATAAATTAACTGTAATTTATTAACTTATTTTCTCTAAAAAAAAAAAAGCTAATTCAAGTTAGGAAATGGTATCATACATCTACGTATCTTTTTTTTTTTTAAGAAATATGTCAATAAATTATATTTCGGATATAATTTAAGAAAACTGTAACTATAATTTATTAATTTATTCTTTTTAATACATGTATCCCCGACTTCTAAGTAAGTTACTATCGTTGATAACTAATCACCCAATTCAATAATAAAATATATATATTTTTCTTTTTCATGTTGTTTGAGTATTATTATTATCTAATAAATATTTTTTACTGTATAAATAGTTTTTTTTTCCTTGAATTTTGGTTTTTTCTTACTTTGTTATCTACCTGGCCCATCGTTCATATACTGCCTTAGTCACGAGCTGATAAATTTCATATCAAAATATTGCAAATTGTATACTTTATTGCCCAACAATTTTAAATTATTTTAGTTTCTAACAACAAAAAAAACTATACTAGATTGTGAAAATGACAGACGTGATAACTAAATTCATTTCATTTGCTCTTTAAGTTGTAAAGTTAAAATTAATACGGAACGAGTAAAACTGAATTGTATAATGGATTTTTCAGAAATTTTTGTTTTATTTTTAGTTTTAGTTTTCACTTTTAATTATATAAAAAGATAATTTAAATAGTAGATCAAGAGGTATTTTTTGACTAGTTGCGAAAACATAAATAACAAATGAAAACTATAAATAACAAGTGAAATTTACTTTCCAAAAAGACAAGTGAAAGAATAAAGATAGTAGAAAGTTTATATTTTTCAAAATATAAATTCTAATTTATATATGTCCACCTTAAAAGTCTTAATAAGCTTCACTATGGTCGAATAATAAAATGATTATGGTAGATAGATACCAATCATATTTTAACCTTGAATTAAACATAAAAATAGAACCGTGAATATTTATCATAAAAATAAAATCGTATTTTAAACTTTGAATTAACGCTTATTATAATTATCACTTTACATTATTTTTTAAAATATAAATTAATATATAAGTTATATATATAAAAAAATTATAATTTAATTCAATCTCATAAAACTGACTTATAAAATGAGATTTATCTTTTATTTATATGTACTTTTATATGTATATAATATATATAACAGATTCTATCAATGCGATTTTATATTTCTTTAATACTAGACTTTTAACGATATATTTTTTAGTTATATATATTTACGAGTTAATTTTGATTTTTCGATACCAGATAAAGGGAAAGAAAACTAATTACTGTCAATAAATCCTGGTATCTGTGAGTACGTATTACGTGTTACGGGTCAAATAAACTTCATGAAGAAAAATAAAGAATTATATTTATTTCGTTATATGTTTTTCTTTCTTAATTGCGTTAATTAATTTTTTTTTATAGAATAAAAAGTAAATGAAATGGTAGCAAAAGTTATCTATTATCTCTCTTTATTCTAAGAAATTAAATAAAAATTTCTTGTAAATTGATAAAATATTTCAAAAAAATAAAAACAGAGAGAATAAAAAAAAAAGGAGACACCTGGGGCATAGCTAAACAAGAAGTCAAGAAAAATGTTGACATGTTGTTTAATTTGACACATCTATGTATCTTTCTAGCTTGCCTTATTTGATTTTCTTAACTTTAAATATCATTAAAACTCACAGTAGAAAATGCATCACATTAACACCCAAAATTTATTTTGAAGTGTCTTCCCAGAAATTTCTTAAAATTAATTAAAGGTGGTACCGTCGTTGTATACACAAGTTACCTTTTTTAACTGTAGAAAAGGCCAATTCAACTCATAGACTACACTAGGTGGCTTCAGTTGTGAAAACAAAACAAATAAGAAGGAAAGATAAAAAATAAGATGAAAGAAAGAATAGATTGATGTTTATATATAAATCTTCTTCAAAATTTATAGTGTTGACTCTAGTAAAAAAAATATGAATTTCTTATGTCAAACTATATTAATATATTTGGTTCACAAGTAAGAGATGATAAAAAAAAAATAATTTGAATGATAGAAAAAAAAAAGATTTTTTTGAAACAATATGTTAAAAGTTAGCTTTTCTGTATTTTTTTCATCTATTTTCTGATTAAATAAAAAGAAACATCATTGTTTATATTTTTATTATTCCTTCTATTTTTCTTTCTCCTAACAAAACACGTTATAAGATTTGAATATTTATTAAGAAAAATCTATATTTAATATCCGATCATGTTTTAAATAAAATTATTTTCACGAAAGGATACATCATAAATCAAAATAAATAAAATATGCCGATTTAATCTTCATGTCATGTCAACTTTAATCAATAAACAAACAAAAATGTAAGTAAGTAAATGCATAATAAATACCTATAGGCACATTCCATACTTATCCCGTAACCCATTTAGTCCATAACTTAAAAAATACCCTGTTCACTTGTCACATTATAGGCATACATGAAATATAGATATTGTTGTATATAATATGTAGTTACACTTACAATATGATATATAATATTAGTATACAATTCTCTTCTAATCTAAATTGATTTTTCATACCAATTAATAAAATCATCTATTAATATAATATATAATATAAATTCAAAATATATTAACAAAAATTAATTCAACCTTTTTTAAAAGAAAATTATTTCAACATTAAATTTCAGTGCAAAGTAATTTTCTTTTTCACTGTAGTTTTATAGCCATACTTATGAAGTACAACTGGGGCACCCTCCATTACTGATTATAGATGTCTCCTTTGAGTCCCACCGAACCCTGAATTAATAGATAGGGCTGCCTTTAATATTTTACTAGTACAAATATTTACTGGTTTAGAAAGCAACTTTACTTACAAAAATTATACGTAATTAATAAATCAATTTACTTATAAAATATATATGTATTTTTTTTTATATTTTATAATTAACTACATATCTTGAATTCAGTTAGCCATTGGGTATATTAAAAGTTCAATTTCGTAAAAGCAATATCAAAAAATTCTAAAACTGTTGGACGCTGCGGAGATCAGAAACAAAACTTGTATAGTTGTGTGTACAAATTTGTCATATTACGTTAATAATTATAATATGCTGATAATTTATTCACATTTATTCTTTTTACACTTTATACATATACATATTTCTCTTTATTTATATTTTATAATTAATTGTTCAATTATCTAACTATTATAATTTTTTACTAAATATTTTTCATTATCATAAGAACCAAATTATAAACAACGGTTTACAATTATGGACCAATATTTTTTGCATTTTTCTTGTATCTGCTTTTATATATATTATGCGCCAATTAAGTAAGTGAGCCCACACGTCTTCTAAACTTTAACGTGAATGCTCTTTTGAGTTGACATAAAAAAAAATTCTTTTTCATTTTTTGATATGAAAGCGACACGAAAGTTAGAACCGATGTATCGTCACCAATCATAATATCTTATTCTCTTTAAAAAAATGATTGATATACTTTTGAAAGTTCATATTCATTTTTAATTAATTAATTTATAATTTTCTTTTTCGTTTTTAAAATATGTAAAATTGTTTATAGATATCAATTAATGAAAAACTAACATAAAATTTGTAGAAATATATTCAAATTTTTTTAAAATTTTTTTATTCAAACAAATCCTTATTATAAGATGGGAAAGAGAAAAAATAGTAACGTGATTTGGAAAAAGAAAAAGAAAAATTTGTTATGTACTCAAAATATTTATTTATTATAAATAAACAAGAGTAAATATATTTATATTAAATATCTTTTACACCAATTTCACTTTGTGATGATTAAGTAAATACGTATCATTAAAAAAAATATTCTTTTACTTTTATTCAAAAAGAAAAAGTTATTATACATCGAGTTAACGTTAACGATACATATGGATTGAATTTTTAAAATTTAATCAGATTTATATCTAATTAAATAGAAAATTTATATTTATTTAGGATCCATTGAATTAAGATATAATAAAATTAGTTTTTGTGGAATTATTTTTATAGAACTGATCTCGATAAAAGTTATTTTTTTTCCCTTCTGATGGAATGAAATTCTATAAAATGAAAAACTGCTAATTATCATAAAACATTGCATATAAATATAAATTCATTTACAAAAATTATTTTTTATGGACTAAAATGTATTTTAAAGGTTCAACAAACTTAAATAAACACACATACTTTTATTTAAATGAAAATTGGTAAACCCTACGAATGGAACAAGTACGTACTTTTGCTCATCTGCTATTTCTGTGCATGTTGCTTGTATTATTAAACTGTACAAAAGGAAACATTTTGCTCAAAGCTACAGAAAACAGCACTCAAGAGTAAATACTATGCAAAGATTCCATAAAGGCCTTCACTGTTCACTCTTCTACTGCAGACTTTCTCATACACGTTCACAGCATACAAGTACATGTCATGTTCAAAGCTTCATACAAGTAAAGCTTCATATTTTATTCACATAATTGAATGAAATTCGATCTTTATTTGATAATAGTTTATATAAATGTGGCAGCAAAAGTTGCAATTAATTTGAAATTTGTCCACTGCTAGTTGCCATTTTCATTTCGTACTCCATTGACAGCTTGCTACAACAACAAAAAAGAGTTTCAACTTCATTTCCTAACGTGCTATACAAAATTAATGTAGGGTAAATTAAAGTAAATGATCGAAGTAAACACATCTTATGCACGAAACAAGAAGAGTAGGGTTAATGGATTCCTAGTCATTACCTGAAAGCACGACAAGGTGTATTGCACGTCACTTGCAGATATTTGGTGGTGGAACACAATTCTCAATCTACAAATTAAAAACCAAATGTTATTATCACCCTCGTGGCTATAACAAGATATTGATAAACAATACTTCTCATTTAAAAAATTAACCCCTAAGATGAAGATTTACTCTCATATGTACTAATAGTCATATTTTTAGTAGATTTAAGGTATTTAACTCTAATTAATATATATATGTATATATATATATATATATATATATATATATATATAATAAATTAATATGTATTATAGACCTTGATGAACCCATTGCCATGAGAAGGACACCAGAGTCTTCCAAGTCCTTGGTTAGTTTCGCTGCTGTAGTTTTTGAACCCTCTTCAATTTCAACATATATCTGATATATATAAGAGATTATGCTAAATGATTTTCGTTAATATTTCTTTCAAGCTAAGATAATTAATAAACATATCCACACAAACAGTTGTTTAATAAAAAGAAAATTTAATAGACAATTATAATAACAGATAATTAGATAACTAATTATAAAATTTAAAAAAAGAAAAATATACATATACATACATATATCTCATATATTCTACGAGAGTATTGCAATTAACTCCGACTAAAGTTGCTCCTTAATAATGTATAAAATCTCAACAAAGAAATTAATAATTTAAGCAATAATATAATTAATGCAGTTGTACTTAATAGAATGAATGGACTCAACTAAATACTCACAATATTGGTTTGCACATAAGAGGTATCCACTCTAAGTCCTTTAATTTCATTTAACCCATCTAAAAACAAAAGAAAAATAATTATATGAGAAAAATTAAATGATTATAAAATTGTTATGACTAGAAAAGATAATTGTATGAGATTAATTTACCCGCCAAAAGTTTAGCATTATTGTGATCAGTTTGTAGCTTTGCGACATTTTGCTGTAGAGCAACAAGTGCAGCAGCACAAAGAATACCAACCTGCCTCATTCCACCACCTAAGGTTTTTCGGAGCCGTCTAGCCTAATATAGCAGATACACAAGACTAATTAATTAGTATCAAGTTCTTTAACAAATAGTATATAGCTCTTATAATTGTATTCCCACAAAGAATTTACCTTGGTGATAAAGCTATTGGAACCAACAATTACAGATCCAACTGGAGCACCCAGCCCTTTTGATAGACATACCTAATTCATATATTCAAGGAATAACCACACAGAGATAACAACAAAGTTTGATTTGAACATTTTATTAAAAGTTTGATTTAAACGATAATGAAATTAAATTTCTAGAATTTCTGTGAATAAAGTTGTGAACAGATATATATATATATATAACCACTTGTAAATTTTAAATATTTAATTGACATCTTCTATTTCACTTTACTTATTAAATCGTATCATCTACCATATTTATATTTCTCCCTCTTAGGTTTCTTGTGACATTGGGGTGTACATTTATGTTTATTCTAAAATAACTCAAACTTTTTTAAACTTAAATTCAAGTAACTTTTAAGATAAAAAGAAAAATCACATGCTTCCTACTGCATCTTGAAAAATGTTTCTCTATGATGAAATTGTTTCTAAAGTGATGATGAAAGAAATTAAGATGTATATATCTTTGATTTGAGCTGAAATAGATTGTGATCTTAACCCATACTAGCTAATTATAATTTATGCCTAGATACGATCTTATTTAATCACTTCAGAAATAGACTTATTTGAGAGAAAAGAGAGAAAAGAGAAACACACCGATACTGAATCAGCTGCTTGAACAAGCCTATCGACGGGGACACCAAGTGCCTGAAACACCAAACTTGTCTGTCAAGTGCTGTTTGTATATGCATAGCAGCAAGACAAAGAAAAAGGTACATATTGAGGAATCCAAGGAACCCATGTACAAAAAATATATAATGTTATTCCCATATCTCCTAATACTACAACAATAAGAAAATACCCTTTAAAAAAAAATATTTTTGAGTAAATTTAAGTAAATTTAATATTAAAATAACATTTTTGAGTAAATTTAATTTTTTTTAAAATAAAAAATTCAAAAAATATAAACTTATTATGGCCTACCAAACACATGAATATATATTCCATCTCATATTTAAATATAAAAAAAAATGACTTAGAAACAAGTGATCAAGAGAAATATGAACAAAATAATCCTAAGTAAACTGAAAATTTACTCACAACAGATGCATTAAAAATTCGGGCTCCATCAATGTGAAGCTTCAATGAGTACTTTTTAGCAACCTCTCCTACTTTGTCTGTATATTCAACTGAAAGACATCTACCACCACAGCTACATTCAGGAGCAAATATAATATCCATCATTTATACTGCTTCCATAGTTTAATCAATGAATGTATTCTGTAGAAAATTTAAAACAAAATAATTGCTTACTTTCCATGAGTATTTTCCAAGCAAATAAGCCTTGTGGTTGGATATACTAGCTCACCCTTTGGATCTCTGATTGCAGCCTCAATCAAATCAATGTCCATGGTTCCATCTTCATTGTTTTTAACTGGTCTTGGATGCACCCCTCCAATAGTTGCAATTCCTCCATTCTCATAAATGTGTATGTGAGAATTGTCTCCTAGAATAACTTCACTTCCCCTTATGTCACAATGCACAAGCACAGATATAAGATTGGCCATAGTGCCTGATGGAACAAAAAGTGCAGCTTCCTTTCCCAATATCTTTGCCATCTCTGTCTCTAAGAGAAAACAAGAGGGGTCACGGCCAAGAACATCATCATCAACCTCAGCATTCACCATAGCAACTCGCATTGCTTCAGTTGGCTTTGTCACTGTATCTGACCGAAGATCCACTATCCTAGCTACCATTTTCTCTGCCACCAAAACAAGCCAAAAACTAAATCTTATGTGCCATTCTCACTCTCTGCATTTATAGAAATTGAAGTGCATATATTTATTTTAACGCACCAAAAATATTTAATTTGTTTTGCTTTCTTATTTTCTTCTGTCGTTGATGTTTATGGAAAATTTTATCCAAACAGGGTTGGTACCAAACTAGTAAAACCAAATCAAACCAGCAATTCTTAACAAATTAATGCTTACAGAGACATTGTTGGATTCAAATTCCAAATTTATGAGACATGGTTTTTGGTAGGGTGATGGAAAAAGAGGGAATCCAAGTTCCCTATGGTATACTACAAAAAATCTTGAAATAGTCTCCATGAATTCCAATTTGGACTAAATTCCATAAAAATAAAATACTTTTTCACAATAAGGTTGAATAAACAGGTATGGTTTGTTTAACAACATATCAGAAGCAGAATTATTGCCCAGTTTCCTAATTACTAAAACCACATGATGATAGATGAGTTAACTAATTCAATTTAATTAAAACAAGTAAAAATAACAGGAAAAAAAGTATGATCACACATATATTAGCTGAACATGAGACAAGGAAGGCTACTACTATAATCAAAATCTTGTTAGAATTTTGTACTGCAGTTTTTAGCTTGTGAACCCCATTTACAAAGGATAGAGTTAATGCTTTCTTTTTCCATTGTGCAGAATCACTGGCAGAGAAAGGTACAGAAGTAACTGAGAAGTTTCAGATGAATTAATTACCTAGATACTCCAAAAAGATTGCAAGTAACCCAAGTTTGAGGCAGCTGTATCTGTAATAGACACTTATTTCAAGAACTTTGTACTGAATTGCATGAGATGCTTAAGAGGAGGGTGGAATAACTATGCGTTTAAATACTATCATAATCTGAGGAAAAAGGAAGGAATTATATTGTAGTGACAACAACCTATGGATGATTAAGTTTTTTTTGTTTTTATTGTATTGTCATGTTGTATTAGAAGCATATTACTGCTTCAAAATGATTTCTCCACCAACTATTTGTCTGTCTTTTTATCCATGTTGTCATTTTTCCCTTTCCTATTGAAGTATTAATCCAATCACGACCACGAATAAAATTATTAGTCTATCTGTTTGTTTTTATTGTATAATAAATGGTTTATAAATCTATAATGAAATATATTATTAACACATTGTTATTACATTTTTTTCTTATTTTGTCAAATTCATGCAAGCCTTATGAAAAAGAGTGTGAATGTTTGACAATAAAACCTTGAAGATATTAATCAACCAAAATAAAATAAATCATTCATGTATGAAAACATTACTAGCCATTGAAGCAACGTCAGAGAATATAGAATTACTTATTTATTTTGTATCTTTTACCACGTTTTGCATGAAAATTGAATACAACGAAATGTCAAACCAGCAAAATATAGAATGAATCAACTATGAATACATGAGCGAGACGACACCAACAAAATAGACAAGATAAATTGAATAATAAAAATATTAATAAGAAAACTAAATTAATAAAAAATTAAAGTGACCTTAATTTTTTATGTCTTTCATGCTTATCCTCTAAATTCCTTCCTACTCTCAATTCTTAACGAAAGGTTGTCAACTTGTCATTATAGAAGTAATGGTTTTATACATAGATGGTAATAGATTCTTTTGTTATTGCCTACTAATAAAGAAATTTTAAAAATTGATCAACTAGGTCCATTAAATAAAGCGTCAATAAACAATTACTATATATGTATATATAAAAAATAGAAAATCAACAAACCACTGGGCCCAAATTCCTTGTTCACATTGCCACCATATCAAATATTTCTAGGCTTTTTTTAAAAAAATAAATATGAATTAAAAGTTACTAAATACATAAAACAAAATTTGAGCGAAATCACACGTATATAGTACGAAAATAAGTTTCGTATTACGTAACTTTTCCCATAAAAATACTTAATTTCCAAGCTTTTTCACATTTTCATCATACGAATGTGTAAAATAATCTCATTTATCCTCAAGGTCAGACATGGTTACCTTACACGTTTCGTGATAGTAGCCTAACTCCCAGATGACATTTTTTTTCCTATTTATTTCCGAATAGAATATAATAGATAAACGAGAAAAACGGGAAAGACTATTTTTATGATGTGAATAGTCAAGATAAATAAGTATAATAAGAAAGTTAACACTATTCCTGCTATATTATAACAAGGAAAAAGAATCTCTTTTGACAAAATTTGTGAGTGAAAACGCATTAGTTCACAATAGGAACAAAAGTAAGAGATGGGAGGAAAAAATATATAAAATGATGATGACAAGATGCATGGATGCTTCTTCATCTTCAAGACACGCTCCACTATCTATAATAAGATGCTACGATATAAAGTATGATTGCCGATGAAGTGGTGATTAACAACTCCTGCAGATACCATAAAGGTTGTCAACTTATCAGCAACACACAGATCAATAGAGTAATCCACAAGTTTGATCAAGATCACACCGCTTTAGCCAGTCAAAGTAATTAGCTGCTGTTTTGGGCAACCGAAAAAATGAAAAATAGAACTAGCAATAACAGCCGAGTGTGATCTTATTTCCATAGTTAATGAAAACCCAATGAATGTAATCAAATGTGTCATTGACGAAACTGCTTCTAGAACTATCCTTGGCACCACATGTATCATAAAATAATACTCCCGTAATTGAGAAATGGTTTTAAAATCATGAACCATAATCATAATCATTCGTTTCTTTAATGCAAAAGCAAAACAGGAATAAAATGCATTTGACAAGAAAACCCACATGAAGAATGTTCCCAAGTTTCAAAGGCAAATAAACTGTAGGGAATGCATCATATTATTAAAAAGGATAGTGGACAGTTCTATCTTAAATATTTTAAGCCAGGAAGGACTGCTCATTAATTTATAGTATACCTGACAGTTGTACAGAATAGTAGGGATATAACCACCTGCAAACTCAATTATGTTCAAAATGAAAGTGTATCCCTGCAAGAAAAGAACCAGAGTGTTTGGAAAATTAAATAATTTTCAAGACATGCCAAATGTAATGATAAGAAGAGGAAAACTTAAGGCATATTTGATTTGCCTGAGACAAATATTGAATGACAAAGAAATAGAATGAATTTCCAATTTTCCATCAAAAACTATAACTACAACAACGTAGTATAAATTAGTTTTGGGCATTATCGATCTCCCAAGAGCAATTAACTTTCCTAGTTTGGTACTAGTGGAAGTCACAGTACAAAATCCATTTTAGGTAAATTGGCTGCCACAATCTTTTTCTTCAAATAAGAAATTCAATAAAGATTTAACAAAAAATATAAAATGATGCATCATACCATGATGAAAAACAATCTGGTTTCAAACGAGGTAAAATGGGAAAAGAGGATGATAAGACGAATAGAACTCTCTCCCCTTTCCTGCTTACTTATTTTCTCTTTCTTTAGTTTCAGGGTAAAGTTCATATGGATGTATATTATATCAGATTCCTTGTTGATTGTTACAGAAGCAAAAAATTTGGGATATCGAATTACTGATCCATGAGTCACACCAAAAGATCTAAGGAATCATCGTACCAAAGATGTAATAGCTACACATCCAAAAACCAAGGCCAGTGATCGGAGCAATCGTTTTCCCATGCGCAGTCCTTCTCCTGTGTCTTCACCCTCTTCCTGTAGCCAACAGTAATATGAACAATACAATTCTACTGATAACTCAACATGGTTCAGAAACAAGATTTTAAAATTTCACCAAATATGCTGTCATAGAATATGAAACTCACATTATATATAGCAGTTCCAGGAGATTCAAAGGTTTTTAACTTCTCAAAAAGCCTATAAACAAAAGCGAAGGCTAAAAACTGCAGAGGTTTATATTCAGCACTGCGCTTGACAAGGATCCAAGCCGTCTGCAGACAGAGCATAAACAATTCTGTTTAAATACTACAATTTAAGACATAAGACACAAGATTGACATGGTTTCTGGGCATTGATATTTTCCCAAAAAAAAAACAGAAAAGAAAAACTCTATCCTACTCACAAAAACAGCGGATATTGCCAAGTTGATACGTATATCATTTTTACTTGATTTAGTAAACCTGAAAGTGCATTGAAGGACAAATAACATCAAAAGATGTAAGTAACTGTTAATAGAGTGAGAGTGATAAGGGGGAAAACAATGATTTTAATAAAACGTAGAACACTAGAAATGAATGTAATTCATCCATGCTAACAGGAAAATGAAATTTTCCTTCCAAGCTATTACATTCAAAAAGCATTTAAAAAAAACTAATTCAAATAGAAATGATTCCTAGCAATCATCATCCAGTCAGATTATCACACAGGAAACATGTCGACCTATGTTAAATGCTGAATAGTCCATTGAAGTAAGGATTACCAATTATTTTAGTAAACTAATGGTAGCAACAACATTATACAGCAACAAAACTACCATATCATTAATCATTAGAAGCAACATCAAACCTTGGCCCCCAAGGTAAAATTGGCTGCTTGTCGGCATACTTGATCTCCTTTGAAACCTGTATTTAGTTTAAAGGTACATTAAGATTTAGAGATCCAAACAAACAAAAACAAATTGAGGTCAAATAATTGGAAAAAGAAAAAGGAAGAAGGCACAATAAATAATTTGAATAAACATTTCCTTTTCATAAAAGTATATCTCCTAGCAAGGTAGTTGTGTGCATTCCAATACCTACTAGATTACTACCCATGCTAAACATGAAAGCATTGCATAGCTGAAGCAAAAATCATGATTGCTGTATACTTTTTCAATATTCACTACTCATGCTAAGCATAAAAGATTTGCATAGCTGAAGAAAAATCATAAGTGCGTGGGTACACTGTTCACTGAATTGAATTATCGATGATTCTAAGATGGGAAATGATAAATCATAACCCTGGCAGTTACTTCATCATGTCATTCTGCATAACTTCCCCCCACCGCTCACCCAAAGAAGCCCAAATAATAACGAAAAATATCACGAGTTCAAGATAATGAAATTAATTCTTCCCAAATTCTTCATTGTCATAATTTATGGGCAGTATGGGTTCATTTGGAGAGGGAAAAATAGGCAAAAGAGATGTTTTATAAAATTACTGCTACTTCATCAAAGGAAGTCCAGTGAATATAGAAAGCATCAAATGCATCCAAAAAAAATAAAAAATTGAACAAAGTAGCTTCAACCCCAAACACAAGTTAAAAAGGAAGTGTCTCAGTGAATATAGAATGCATCAAACTCATGTTCTCATGCAATTTTAAGTGTCCACGAAAAGAAAGATTCCACTACAGTACCTTAAATGATCCAAAGGTCACACCCTTCTTCCGATTACTCAATTGAGCCATCATGAGTTTGTCATAAGCCTTTTCGAGCTGAATTATACATTCACAGCAAACAAGACCCCAACCATTAGACTTTGAAAAAAATCATATATCAACACACATCATTAAGAACCTCAAAAATAAAGGGATAATCAACCTCATATATCCCTATGTAAGTTTTCCTTTGTAGCAGCGGCATTATAAGTAAACTAAACAAAAGTATGTAGAAATGTGTTATTCATACAATAACACATACTACATTTTTGTCTCTATCTCTCTCCATCACATCATTTATTACATCTCATATTTCAGTTTCTCTCTCTTTGATGTATAATTGGTTATACCAATAACATTTCTCTTATACATGTAGCTCAGCTCATACTTCTAATTTCCAAAACACGAGCACCTCACCCATTTGAAACTTGGATAAATTGGTTGCCATGTCAGCAATGACATCACAACCTGTTCCACCAATAACATCATTGAAACGTGGATAGCTATGAAACAACTTCCTTTCGTAGTCAACCAAGTCAACTTACTCACAATTCGTATTTTTTCTTTTTCACAATTTATAACTAGTTGTCTTTGTATTGCAATTTTCTATTAAATATTTTTCGTATAAAAACCATTTTACCAAAAAAAAAAAAAATAGAGAGAGAAAAGTTAACCTACTCTTGAAGCAGTTGCTTCATCACCTTTCATCTCAGCCTCCTTCTTTTTCTTTGCATATGCTGCCTTGACCATGTCAAATTTCTCAATAGGGCTAACACCTAACACCTACATCACATCACAGAAACTAAGATACAGCTCCAATGACTTCAAATTTCAAACCACAATATAATCTAATTTATAGCAGTATTTACTTTATACCTCGTAAGGATTAAATTCACCATCGGAATTAGAGCTTCCAGCTGCAGACGCAGCAGCACATACAATCCTTCTTCTATCACTCCATGCTGCTGTCTGCGGGAACCTGAAAAATTCAAACCCAATTGCATGTCATTAACCCTAGAAATGCGAAAGACATGTGAACTGGAAATGGAAGTTCAATTTTGTATTCGATTCTTACTAGTGGATATAGATAGATAGATAGATAGATAGATAGATATAGAGAGAGAAATGAATTACCTGAGAAAGGTTGAAACGTTGGGACGAAAATTGTTGTGAGAGAAACTGAAATTGGGGCATTGGAGTATGTTGGAGATTCCCAGAGCCATTGAGCGCGCTACTTCAACGATGTTATCTCTGTCACTCTTTCAATTCAATTTTGAGTTTTATAGGGTTTTGCTTTTATCTTTCTCCTCCAACTTTCTTTGTTCCCTCTATAATACTACAATACCCTCAAATTTCATATGGTTTTGATTAATAATCAATTCATTATTTGTAAAATTAATTAAACTTAACACTTACTATTAAAATAAATAAGAGGATAAGAGGTCCATTTAGAAAAAAATTGAGAAGACCCATAGTGAATAATAAATTAACCCCCCCTCATCAAGCAACACAACAACAAAATTAGTCCAACTAGATAAATATTAATTATAATAGACAAAAAATTATGAATTACACTGAATTAAATTGAAAAAAAAAATGTATTTATAATGCACTTAAAACATGCTTGAAAGAGACTTCTTTCAAGTCATCAAAAGTGAGATTAAGGTAATGAAGAAGATCTTTGATCTTTATTGAAAGTTTTAAATACCAATTGTTGTATCATGTAATTTTCCTCAGTGAAAATACCGTTTTTAAATGCATTATTCATATTAATTTGCTGAATATTATAGGAAAGGTTTGGAGATAAAATAATAATAATAATAATATAAATAGTATTTGTATTCACTATAAAAAAATAGTAAAAGAATAAGAAAGAAAACAATTATTATATATTAAATATAATGTCAATTATTTGATCTTATTAGAGGTCTTTTTGAATCAAGCAGATAGCAGAAAGGTATCCAAAAGGAGTTTAGAATATATATTATTGAATCAGGAAACATTGAGATCAATAGGTAATCAGGTTCGCGTGGCCTAATGGATAAGGCGCTCGCCTCCGGAGCGGGAGATTGTGGGTTCGAGTCCCACCGTGGACGACCACGCAACATTTTTTATTTTTTGCCTCGATTTGTCCATTCACTGTTTATTTTTTAAAATAAAAAGGGGTTTTTTTAAATAGCATTTTTTGTCTCGATTTGACACAAGTAAATATTTAATAATGATTATAAATATTAATAGAAAACTAAATAATGATTAAAAATTACCAAAATAATTATTAAAAACTAAAAAAATGAAATCCAAGTAGGATCTAATTTCCGTTTAGCTTTTCTCAAATTTCTAATATTTTAATACACTAGTATTGTTTGGATTGTTGAATCAATTTTTAGTTTCTAGCAAGTTCACAATCTTAGTAAAAATCATTTATAATATAACTTTAAGTAATTATGTATAAAGTAATAAAAAAATAGCTACTGTCGGTGCATGTATTGCTTATTTTCATTCATCAACACATTTTATTCTTATTATAGAGGTTATATAAAAATTAATTTGTTAATAATGTAAAATATTTGAGTTTGTGATAAGATTAAATACATATATAATAAAATATAAAACTATTCATAATATCTATCATTAATTTGATAATTACATCTTCTAATTTTAGAGGAGTCAAATTTAAAATATTTTGTAAGAATAATTTTTTTTTATAAATGATAATTGATTGATAAATAAATATTATTGATCGATTTGAACTTTGAAATAAATACTACCATTGTTATTTTATTAAATGTACCTTGAAAGCATTTTAATTTTTTATTTAAAACTTCAGAACTTAATTTCCATAGAATTCATATTATAGAATCATTCTAATTATAGATCAGAGAGCCTTTCACTTTGAATATTAGTTGTATTGCAATTATTGTAACATTAATCATAATTATCTAAATAATAGTCATAATGCTTTTAATATAGGTATAAAAGTTAAGAATTTCGTGATTGCATTAACAACATACTCTCTTCTTGACAATAAATAAATAAATAAATAAAATACACTCCATGGTCTGTAAAAAAAAAAAATACTTTATGGGCTATATATTTGCCAAGTTAGAGAGATGGATGAGTATGTTAATAATAAAAATTCAAATGGTATGATCATTTTACAATTAATTATGAAAGAAAAATATTTAATGACAAGTTACAAAAAAATATTTAATGACATCAAACTAAAGTCTTATATTATTTTTTAAAGTATTCATATGCAACTTATTCAAACTATTTTCATTTTATTTGAACTTTTTGTATTAATGTGAATTTTATTATAAATAAAAAACATATGATATTAATATAATTTTCAGATATCATATTGAATATCATAAATTCCCCTTGCAAGCATTCCTAGTAGTAATAATTGTAATTGCAATGATCTGTAAGAATTACACAATCAGTTTAAACTTGAAGTGAAATTTTGCCTTTGCTTCAAATGACAGTCAAAATTTAAGCACTATCAGAAAAAAGAAAAATGAAGATTATCCATTACTAGAAGATTTAAGCACTAAATTTCTCTCAAGCCTTTACCAGAAGATTAAATTTTCATTCATATATCTTTAGTTTTCACCTGCCAATTTGCACCACCAAAATGGATTTTAAGTTTTGTACACAAAAACCAAACCGAAACCTAAGATTGACACATCTATAAAAACGTTGAATAGATGTGGGAGTAGAATATATATATACCATGACGCAAACTATATAAATATATATCCTAGCTAGATTTTGATTCTCATGATGTTTGCCCTGATTTGATGAAAATGTTATACCAAAATTCCATTTCTTCACTGAGCTGACAGGAACCATGATTGTGCATAGTTTCTTCAAAAGTTTGTGACGGTAAACCGTAATTGGAAATCATTACAGTTCCAGAGACACTAGAAGCAGCACTTGATGCATCCCAACTATTTGCTTGTGCCTCTTGCAACACATGTGAGGAACCGTTGGCATTGTGCATTCCACTTTTCTCTATCCTTTTCTTCAAATGGGTATGCCAAAAATTCTTTATTTCATTGTCTGTTCTTCCTGGTAAGCTTGCCGCTATAGCAGACCATCTAAGGTATCAATTAAGGGTTCAGAAATCAGAAATCAGAATGAATTAATGAATTTTCATCTTTCATTACTTAACCAAAAATTCAATCACATTCTATAACATGTACTACATGTTACATACTAATCTATTATCACCTTTAAAATCTATATACTATAGGAAGTGATAAATGGTACCTATTTCCAAGAATTTGATGTAGCTTTATAATGGTATCTTCTTCTTCCTTGCTGAATTTTCCTCGTTTAATATCTGGCCTCAAGTAATTTATCCAACGAAGCCTACAACTCTTCCCACACCTTAACAAACCTAAACAACAATCACACCACACATTTTTTAGATACATAACATTGTTAGAAAACATTTTTGAGATATTAACAATGACATGTACGGTGAGATCTATTCCTCGCCTATATGCATGCAATGATAAATCTCACGATAACAAAGAATCATTTATAATGAGATACAAAAGGAAATATTCCGACAATGGGATGCAAAAGATCTTAGGATAGTTCTGATACCATGTTATATGTTCGGGTGATGGACTTAACTTAACCATACAAAACTGTCTTATACGGTGAAGACGGCTCGTCACTTATATATATGTAACATGGAAAATTCAACAAATACAACTCATCTATCATATAATGATACGTTAAATCTTATAAAGTTTTGCTTAATTATATATTTTTTTTTGTGTCACAATAATGTAATTAGAACAACTCACCAGCTTGTTTAGGAAGCGCACGCCAGTTTCCATGGCCATATCGCTGAATATGAGAAATCAATATGTGATCTTCTTCAACACTCCAAGGTCCCTTCTTCATTCCCATCCTCTCACAACATGGAGTCCTCATGATCACTGCTGTGCACTACACAACACAACAATAATAATGTGTCTTCTTTTCTCTGTATACTAATAACTTTGGTGTGGCCACTTAAGCTCTTTCAAGGTAGCTTCGGCTAGCTCCTTTATTATACTTACCATACTAGAGAAAATACACATGTGGTCCAAATAAAACAGGATGGATTTCAAGACAAAAGTACTTGATAACAATCAAATCCCTTTTTGTGGGTTTAGTGTTTCCAAATCACGTTTTACTTCTCCAAAAGCAATTAAGCATAGTTGAAATTAAATATATATGGCGACCTTATCATATAGATTTGTAATAATCTATGCACAGAGATGGGCCACTTTGAAGAAATTAACTGTTGCCATAATTTAAAATTCAACAAATTTAATAGTAATAACAAAGTACCATTGCTTTGTAGACTTCAACTTGAACTGATGACTTTCCAGGTTGCTTCTCTTAGAATCTTGGGCATCTTGTAAAGGCTAATAGTAATGATTGTTTTGTGTAGAGAGGTCAAAAGTAGCATGCGGCATGAACAATATGGACTTATTATGGATTCATACATTCATCACGTCTCTTGCTACTGTTTCTACCACCTTTTCCACTGTCCCCGTCAAGTGCTACTATATACATTCATCAAATTTCAATCCTTAATGGTTTTCCGCCTCGTCAATCACCACATGCACCTTGTTTTCGGTCTCCTCTCTTTGTTTCGTAACCAATTATATACCCGTTAATTATATAACCATTAACAAGTTAATTTATTCATAAAATATATAATATACGTATTTTTTTTCTTTTTAAATATATATATTTTTCTCTATATGTAATTTATGTATTTATAATTATCTATTAAATATTTTTCGTTTTTAATTTCTGCTTATGTCTTGAGAGTTTGGTAACAAGATCATGGTATACACTATTCATTATTTTTATAGAGTTTTTTAATTTCTCTTCAATCAAAAGAGACAAAAATTGGCAAAAAAAAATAAAATCTAAGGAATTAAATTTGAAAATTTGAAACATTTAATAGTTAAAAATATACTTTATCTTGTTTTATTTTAATTTATAAAACTAATTTAACACAATTTTTGAGTGGCACCCAAAATTTGTTCTGACTTTTAGATTTGTCGGCATGGGTTGTGAAATTAATGAGAGTGAAAAGGAAGTGGTTTGTTTGATTAATAATAATAAAATGAAGCACTGCCAAGATTTTCTTACAATAATGTCTCTCCGTATCTCTTTGGGTTAATTGTAACCTTGTCGCCTAGGTCAAATCATCATCACTGAAGTTGACTTTCGTGTTCAAAAAGACCCTCTTCTTTATTTCGATGATTACGTCTTCAAATATTTTAATTAATTATTTCATATTTTTAATCCTTTTAAATTTATATATACTTTTCTATTCTAGTCACGTGCCTTTATTTTTTGAAATGTATTATTTTTATACTTTAAATATTTTTCTATTAAAAAAATGTCAAATTGACTTTCTTTTGAAAAAAAAAGCTGAAGAATAAAAATGATACAATTTTAAAATGTAAAAAACTAAAATTGAACTTTTTAAGCTAAATGGCTAAAAATGACATCTATAGATAAGAGAATCTATGGTTATCCCAGTTTCTAAAACATTGAACTTAGACTGCAATTGCAGAACCCAAACAATCAAATCAACTTTTGAATTTGCTTTGAATTAATTTTGCTAAAATTATTTCGACTTATTTGACATGATTAAGATTTATGTTTAAAGATATATTTACCTTGAAAGAGTACATTGAACTGATTTATAAGCATAATAATATTTGCACAAAATCAAAGAAGAGAAACTTCATAGACGAAGAATTAGAAGGTTAAAAAGGAAAACGTATGGGAATTTTAGATAATATTGGCAGGATTAAATTAACGTTTGTCAACGGAGCTACATCTACATAATAATGATAATGTACCAGACTCACATAATGCATCGGGCTTATATGATGCATCGAGTTGACCTGATGTACCGGGTTAATCTTGGTTCAGCGCATTTTATACCCCAGCTCATAACCACATCTCACAAAGATCGAGAATCATGAACTTAAATAATTTCCCTCGCAATATCCACAAACATAAGATCTTAAAAACACATCTATATGTAAGAATGATGAATTCTAATCAAGACTGACGAAAAATATCCTCGTAAATACATATAAGTCAACGGGGAATCAATCCCTCACGTCCCAGAAAATCTCAGGATCAAGCTTAGTTCGGCCCACCAAGTTCATACAAGAACAAATAGTAATTAATTACATACTCTATAACCAGTATTTTTCTTGTTACATAACCAGTAATGTAAGTGCATACCCAAATGTAAGTCCTAGATTAAATATATCTCAAAAAACTTACAGCAACAAGAGGAATCATCAGTCTTGTATATCTGTTTGTAGCTCATGTTCTTCATCATCATCATCATCATATTTTGCCTCAATAAAATCTGGACGAACTGATGGCACAGGCTTTAATAGTTGTTGTTCTTGTTTCCATGATTTTTCAAGTCTTTCCTTTTCCTCAAGCAATTCAATTTTCGTATAGCACAAATGGTCAAGGAGTTAAAGGAGCCACTATCAGTATTCTTCTTCTAAATCAATGCAAACTTACATGTGCTCATGTGCTTATGCACGTGTGTGTAAAGCCTCCTACTTAGTAGTAATGACATACTAGAATCCATATGAACAATAATTTGTATATAAATTAAATAAATTATAAAGGATATTGTCTATATCGTCCTCTAAGATTTTCACGATCAATTTGATTTTGCAGACGGACTAGGCGAGTCAGAACCCCCTAGAAACAACATAATCATAAAGTGAAAGTGGTCAGATAAACAAAAATTGCCTATGCCTATGCACAAACAGTCAATTCAACAAATATTGAAGCCAAAATAATTGCACAAGAGAAAAATAGGAGAAAGTGAATCACACATGTAAGAGTTTTGTAACACACATCTGAATATGTGATTACTGTATTTAGTGCTATGATATCTCATATCTGAATCTTTTGCTAGAATCCAGAAAATGCATCTAATTTTGTCATTGGTCAGAAATTTTAAAGATTGAACCAGTAATGGAACAAAAAAAATGTTCACTTAGTATTAAGTCAGGGATACATACATGTTTTGTTATCTCCTCATGAAGACTGTTAACCTTTTCTTGAAACTCCACCTGCCAAACGCCAATGGAAAAACCAGTTAAATTTTGATATATTTAATGGAAAGTAACTCCCATTTTCTAAGCTATGCCAAGATACATTCAGGGACTGACTGTAAACTAGGCAAAAGACATTGATACAAGAATAAGTTGCAGAAATATGGTTCTCAATTTCAGATTTTTAATTCCCATTTCAGATGGTTTCATTTGAAAAAATATACACTTGTTCTTTGTGTATCAAACAACTTACAACGGTTATTCTTGGGAGCAATCTGCTTTTAACTTTTTGCCTCAAATCCTCACATTCTTCCTGTAAGCAAAATAATACAATTGGTATGTAATGTATTCTAGGAGAATGAGAGAGTCAATACTTAATAAAATGTAATTATCATATAATTTCCAATGCAAACTACACATTGGAAACACTTGGAAAGATGTCTTTTCAACTAGAGGTTCATAGTTGAACCCAGGAAACTAATGATAAGTTCATCCCAAGTCAGTTACCTCCGTGAAATCTTCATCAGAGAGTTTGGAAAAGGGAATAGCCTTAGCCATGAAGGAAACTTGCAAGAGAGTTTCCTTAGACATTTCATCAAGTACAACACCTAGAAGTTACACAAGAGATATGGTCAATCATTTAAGATTATGCATAGACCTACATTAAGAATTATAAAGTAATATAACAAAACTAAAGAATTGAAATGGTGAACTCAGAGTGTAAGATCTGCACGTAATTTATATTACCTTCAACTCTCACAAGATGATGAGACGTCCTTTGCCTAGAATTAAAATCCAATTTGGCTCTCACAAAAGTTCCAACAACCTTACCCAGAAAACTTTCAGTCTGTTTCGAGAACTCTAGCACCAAACTTCGTTTCAGGTAAATGAGCTTTATATTACTAGCGTTAATGGATGCATAGCGGCTAAGTTTGACAATAAAATCTCCCTTTCTAAATGGAGTTTTTCCAATTAAGCTTGACAATCTACTTCCCATGCTTGTTGCCTGATCATTGACATGCTTGTCTTCAGAACTGTTTTCAATTTGATCATCATTTTTCTCCACCGATGAAAAAAAACCTCCCTTTTCCGAAGGAGGTTTTCCAATTAAACTTGACAGACTACTTTGCATGCTAGTCGTCTGATCATTGACATGCTTGTCTGTAGAACTGTTGTTCATTTGATCATCATTTTTCTTCACAGATGTAAAAAAATCTCCATTCTCCAATGGACGTTTTCCAATTAAGCTTGATAATCTGCTTCGCATGCTTGTGCTCTGATCATTGACATGCTTATCTGTAGAACTGTTTTTGATTTGATCATCATTTTTCTCCACAGATGTAAAAGAATCTCCGTTCTCCAATCGACGTTTTCCAATTAAGCTTGATAATCTGCTTCGCATGCTTGTGCTCTGATCATTGACATGCTTATCTGTAGAACTGTTTTTGATTTGATCATCATTTTTCTCCACAGATGTAAAAGAATCTCCGTTCTCCAATCGACGTTTTCCAATTAAGCTTGATAATCTGCTTCGCATGCTTGTGCTCTGATCATTGACATGCTTATCTGTAGAACTGTTTTTGATTTGATCATCATTTTTCTCCACAGATGTAAAAGAATCTCTGTTCTCCAATGGAGGTTTTCCAATTAAGCTTGATAATCTGCTTCGCATGCTTGTGCTCTGATCATTGATATACTTATCTGTAGAACTGTTTTTGATTTGATCATCATTTTTCTCCACAGATGTAAAAGAATCTCCGTTCTCCAATCGACGTTTTCCAATTAAGCTTGATAATCTGCTTCGCATGCTTGTGCTCTGATCATTGATACACTTATCTGTAGAACTGTTTTTGATTTGATCATCATTTTTCTCCACAGATGTAAACAGATCTCCCTTTTCCAATAGAGGTATTCCAATTAACCTTGACAATCTGCGAGGCATGCTTGATTTCCGATGATTGAGACGCTTGTCTGCCGAACTTCTTTTGATTTGATCATCATTTTTCTCCACAGATGAATGATCCAACTTTTTGGTAAAGTGATCATCATTTTTCTCCACAGATGAATGATCCAACTGTTTGGCAAAGTGATCATCATTTTTCTCCACAGATGAATCATCCAACTTTTTGGCCAAGTGATCATCATTTTTCTCCACAGATGAATCATCCAACTTTTTGGCAAAGTGATCATCATTTTTCTCCACAGATGAATCTTCCAACTTTTTGGCAAAGTGATCATCATTTTTCTCCACAGATGAATCTTCCAACTTTTTGGCAAAGTGATCATCATTTTTCTCCACAGATGAATCATCCAACTGTTTGGCAAAGTGATCATCATTTTTCTCCACAGATGAATCATCCAACTTTTTGGCAAAGTGATACTCAAGTAGAGGATATATCTGGTCTCTCGACACAACTTTCTTCCTAAATATAGGATGCAACCTTTCATCTGGAAGGAACTTCCCCTTGTCTTTAGGGTGATGAAGATTTTTCTCCTTAATGTATCCAAGTATGAGAGAAGTTACACCCCATTGTGTTAATGGTTCAGTTTCATATTTCCCAATGAATTTGAGGAAGCTAATGAGAGGTTTTGATCCCCATCCCTCAAACTCCTCTGAGTTGCACCTCTTCCGTTTTCCTGGCCTATAACCTTCATCACTCTCCCGTGAATCAATTTGTTTTTCTTCATCTTTACTGAAATTTTCATGATGAACAGACTTTTTACCCTTGTTATAGCGATCCAGTGCAGCAGAGATATCATCACCAGTCAATCCTTCTTTTTCCTTAAGAACTCCCCAATATTCCTTGAATAGACACTCATATGTTTCTTTGTCTGTCAAGGTTATTTTGTTCTGCAAAGAACAAACAAGTTTAACAGGTCATTAATATATAGACCATCTCTTCAAAAATAGGCAGAACATAGAAAGAACATGGATATGCAATATATGTATAATATATAAGTAAAATTGTTAAACAAGTACTATTTTAAAATTTTTAAGAAGAACATCCAAATCAACATTATCACACGTACCCCCTCAGAGTCATGGTCCAAATTTTGTTCTATAATCTGTATTAGCTCCATACAGTCGATGCATAAGCCTTGTACCCCTCGAACAAAAGTAAATTCTGAGGAGCCAACAACACATGTTCTACACAGAACATATGGGCAGCTAATACAATGAAATTTTGGAGGTTCATTGCAGACAGAGCAAAAATGCCGACCTGAAAATTTATACAAAGCACGTCATTATACTTTCAACTTCATTTACATAAACCTATCAGTCCACACAACACAGTTAATAATCACTCCACAAGAGAGAAGAATAAATTGGTAAAAACTTATCCCCACCCCACACGATGTAACAAAAACACAAATTTCAATGCATGCAAAAGCAAAACGTTTCTCCTATATTTCTATCACTAGTAAAGGGATATGTTGCATGCAGCAAACAAACACTATATTATCAATAAACCCAACGAACTTACCACAAAGCCAAGATTTTACAGTGTCAAAAAAAGAATCTTCCTTTCCAACACAATCCGAGTGATAAACCTTTCCACAATTCCTGAAATAAGCAAACACGTTTAGGTTAACACCAAAGTAAGCAACACTTTTTGGTGAAAAAAAAAAAAATTAAAAAGAAGAAAAAAACAAAAAGACTCACTTGTGATCACAAATGACTAGTTCCCCACCATCCTTGCATACAAAACACCATTCCTCACTGGATGGTTCTTCATCTTCCTCTACCTCTATCCAAGTTATTCCCTCATTCTTTTCTCTGTTCTGGGGCATTGCTGGCTGCATAGAATGTGTCACAATGGTTACAATTACACTCTCTGATCAAATGTGCCATATATTCATTGCGTGAACTTGAAGGAAAATATCTTTATGGAAAAAAGAAGATAGTTTTTAAGTAAATAGGGAAAGAAAAAAGATTGAAACCAAAAGATCACGTCAATTAAATTCGTCAAAACAACACTCAATTTGATATTGAATGGTGATATTAGATTTTGGTGAGTGTTTGCATGTGCACCTCTTCAAGACCCTGTTATGCATGTCCTTGCAATTTCCAAGACAGTGATGCATGTGTCCCATTGGATATCCAATTTCATTCTTAGTATAATTGTTTTTTCATTGATGAACAAATTAAATCTTTGTTTTTCCATTCGGATTCCATTGCTTAGTTAACTTTGATTTTGTATGATATATTCGAATTCGTTATAAAAAAAATTTATAATATATAAATTATATTAGATTAGAATTCTAAATAAATATGTATAAATTATATTTTCAATTTATGATGAATAACTTTAAGTTAATTTTAATTATTACTAATTTTGTTTAAAAAAACTAAATTTTAATATGAAGAAATAAACAAAAGATGATGGATTGAAAGAGATAGAAATTTTAAAAAAATAATAGATTAAATTTTACAAAATAGAGAGTCAAGAAGATAAAACATACAAATATAGAAATAAAAAAATTAAAAGGAATATAGTTTAGATGATTTTTTTTAAAGAATGGTAAATAAAAAACAAATTTGAAAAAGATAAGAGGACTTTTTAATCAAGAAAGATATGAGATCCAGAATCTAATTTTGAAATTACATTTATTACTTTTGTAATTACAAATAAATGGTTGATAATTGTGATAAAATTAAAAAAAAAGAAGTTGGTGCGCATAAAATTGAGGAAAATATTTAACACAATACATCCCAACTTATTATATATATAAAAAACTTATTACATTATTCATAAATAAGTTTTAAACTCGTGATTTAATATATATATGTTAGAGTTATATTTATCTTAAAAAAATCTAACATTAGTAAGAATTTTAAAATTCATTTAATTTGTTAAAAATTATATTACTAAACAAGACATATAAAGAGTCAGGAAAAATAGTTGAATTATAACAATTTTTTATTATGTTTTATGTTTGATGGATAATAGATAAGACAAAAAAATAATATAATATTTATCAAATATATATTTAATATAGGTTATTTTTATATAGATTATAATATTATTACATATTACGTAATTTCAAAATTCACTAAAATTAACTGGTAAAATTTCTAAACCTACTAGATAAATAAAAATTAAATAAAATAATTTTTAAAATTAAGACAAATAAGAATTTTTAAATTTTTTTATTATTAAATAATTCATTTTCAAATAAAAATATTTACTTTATATAATACCATAATTTTTAAAATGACAGTGAAAAATAATACTTATTTAAACACCTTACGAAATAGTTAATAAAAGATAACAACCACTTGTCAACATAAATATTTTGAGAGACTAAGAAGTAAATTTAAAATACCAACATAAAATGAGAAAAAGAACTTAATTAACAGCGAGTAATAACTACAGGTCACGTAATTAAGATAATATGCGTGAGACTTAAAGTACAAAGAGGATGATTAGCAGTTCAACTTTACCAAATGTAATACGCGTATATGCGTATATGTATACGTATTTACATACGTAGTTTTGGTTTCATATGAAAAATACCAAATGTTTCTACCACAAGCAAGATAAATAAATAAATAAAAAATTTAAGAGGAGTGGCATGGTGACTCAATTTCAGAGAAAGACCATAGACATTCATGGCATTGACGATTTGTTTTGTTGAATTAGAAAAAGGTAAAAGAAAAAGAGTTTTAAAAAGTTGATAAGTTTTGAAAAGAAAAAAAGTGAGATTGGGTTGAGAGTTTATACATACCTCTGATTGTTTGGTTGATCGAGTGTTTGGTCTTGTGCTGAACCGAAGGGATCCACTTTGTTTAGAACCCTTTTCTCTCGACCTTTTCATTTTCACTGTTACACACAGTACAAATCGTTAATCTCTCTCAAAAACGCTCATATCACTGCGTCACATATCTTTATTTTTAACATCTTTTATAATTAACTATAATTTATTATAAATAATCTATTTTTTTTATAAATTTCGTCTTTTGTTGGGTAACTTGCTCATGATTCACATCTAGGTTTTTTTTTAAAAAAAATAATTGAATTTCTAAAAAATTTTAAAATATAATTAGAAGTAACAAAACTATTTGAGAGAGGAAAGCTTTAATATTCTTTTAATTTTTTTCACATAATTATTAATTATTTTTTTAATATATCTGTGAGAAATGAAAGCTTTATATAAAAAATTAAGAAGATATATTTTATATGAGAATTAATAATTAAATTAATATAAGAAATTTAAATTAAAACGTTAAGATATAAATTAAATTTTAATTTTGTTCGATCTCAGCTTAATAATATTTATATATAAATAATAGAATAAATTAATATTAAATTTTTAACATCCATACTTAAAAAAGAAAAGAAATCATCCACTAACCTTCAGTTAACTAGGTTTCTTTCAGTTTAAAGTCTTTTTGTTTTTAAGTAATTATTCGTTTACTCGCCTGTTGTAGGATCATTACATAAAAACATAATTAAACAAATGGTTAGTTCACGTATTAATAATAATAATAATAATTAAGTCAATAAAAACAATACATCATAATAAATTTAAGACAATATTGAAAATACTCAATTCACAATTCATCACAATCAACTATGTTATGTAATCCGGTATGATACATGTCACATTACTCATAGTTGACTACTATTTCATTGGTACTATCAACCACCTGAACGATGATGTGTAGTGTGACACTTCACTAGTACACTTGATAGTTACAATAATATGTATTGTAACATAAGTTATTCATCTCCCATTCATGGTGATCGGTTATAATAAAAACTTTTCACAATGTGAATGCCTTCTAATCATATCTCTTTTTCAAAACTCATGCTTCACAAACATATCCACCAAGGACAACTCCACTACTCATTTATAGGAGGAGACATCTATTCCTCTCAATTTAAAATTTACTATTGGTTACCACAGAACCTAATGACTTATCCATGCATTAGGCCTCACAAAATTCCTCTCATTCCACACCCTCTATCTTAATATAATAGAACTTCTCATACCACAACATTAACCAATTTACAATCCATAGGCAATATGCATGAGATGATATAAACAAAAAGGAATAAAACAGGAGAAAATCATGCAAGAAGAATTTTAATCAGTCACTGGTGACAACAGAATATTAATTCACACAACAATTGCACAATTAATCACATAAAATAAAACTAATAAGGACTCTTAATCAATTTCCCCCAAATCAACGAAAAAGGGAATACAACCACAACAAATCTCACGAATACAAAATCTCAACATTGAAAAGACTCAGTTCACAATTCATCACAATCAACCATGTTATGCAACCCGATATGATACATGTCACGTCACTCACAATTCACCGCATGTCATTAGTACTATCAAATAATTGAGTGATGTATAGGAGTACATGTCACATCTGACACTTCACTTATATACTAGACAATTACAATCAAGATAGTCAGTGTTGCAACGAAGTCACCTCCGGTTTATGGTGATCGGTCATAGTGAAAACTTTCCGCATTGCGAATACCTTCTAATCATATCTCTTTTTCAAAACTCATGCTTCACAAGCACATCCTCCAAAAGCAACATTAGTAAGAATAAACATTCATTCCTCTCAATTTAAAATTTATTATTGATTATCATGAACCTAGTGACTTATCCATGCATTATGCCTCACGAAATTCCTCTCATTCCACACCCACTATCTTACTATAATAGAACTTCTCGTACTACAACATTAACCAATTTACATTTCATAGACAACATGCATAAAATGATATAAACGAACATAACAAAAGGAATAAAATAGGAGAGAATCATGAAAGAAGAATTTCTATCAGTTACTAGTGAGAATAGAATACCAATTCACACAACAATTGCACAATTAATCACATAAAATAATACTAATAATGATTCTTAATCAATTTTCCCCAAATCAACCAAAAGAGGAATACAACCACAACAAATCTTACGAATACATAATCTCAACCTAACATTTATCATTATTATCCATAATAGTAGAACTACTCTTACCTAAATTCGAATAAAGGATGCTCTTGGACGGAGAGAAAATGAAAGGTATGTTGGTAGGGTTTCAAAACCTAATCACAAACCCTAAAATGTACCACCAAGGCTAAATGGGATGACTCACAACGAAGGAGTATTGCTCAATCTTTTTTTCTAGTTACAAGTGATTCAAGGCAAAAGAAAATTGAGTGAATGAGGAAGAAGAAAAAGAAGTTGATTGTAACATCGAATGAAGTGAATCAAAAGGAGAATGAACAACATATCAAGTGATTTAATATGGTCGACATGTTGATAAGGGCAAAAAGGGAAAGAGAAAATAAATACCAAGGGTGAAGAGTATCATGATAATTCTAAATTCTAGAACATTCCTACTTTTTCCTTGAATAAATAAAATACAATAAAAAAATTAAAATTAATTATTTTCATAAATTGAATAAGAATGTGGGAGTATAAAAAAATATCAGAGTGTTGCAAAATTAAGATATTTAGTGTCACATTCATTGAAATTAATTAACTTTTTTATAAAATTTTGAAAATAAAAATTAACTCTTTTAAAAGATAATTTATTACACTAAAGTATGCCAATTATATTATTATCATTACCGAAACAACTGTCTTGGTCACGGCAGAAAAATGTCAGTGAAATTATAATATGCATTATTATTAATTTTAATACTAGCATTGTATATTATTGTTAATAAATAAATAAATTTGTTAACTAAATAATTTTTGAATCACAAAATTTATTTTCTCGTTGATACCTTAAAACTACAATGAAGTTTTAGAAATGTTTTTTAGTTTTTTATCTCTACATAAAATTCTTAATAATTTTGAAAATATTACCCTGACACCCACTAGATACATTATATTAATTTCTTAATTTTAAAAAATATTACAATGATATCTCACTTAAGAATAAAAATAATGCTAAAAAAGAGAGATATTATGAGAAAAGTATTTTATACAATTAACTAATTACAGCTCATAAGTTTGTTAGTTGATTTTATAACAAAATCTTATATATAATTTTTTAATTAATTGACTGTATAAATCTCAATAATCTATAAACTAAGATATTAAATGGAATCTTAACAAAATTTTCTTATAAATTAACTCATTTATCGTTATCACATGTGTTAGTGAAAATAGAATTGATTCTCTCAAGTAAAATTTTAAATTATTAGATACTTTCCTTTAACACTATTTTTTTTAATCAAATAAGATTGATCATATTCATGATCAAAATAACATTGTCGTTTGCTTACTTTAACAATAATGAAGAAGAAGATAACATTGTCTTTTAACTATTTTAAATAGATTCCTGGTCTCTGCTTATTATTTTTGGCATGTACCATTTTGTTAAAAAGGTGTATTACGGCCTAACTCAATCTATATACTTCATTGTGCTAAGTGTGGAAACGAGGGTGATCCATTATCCAACAATCAATGTTTTACAACGGGACACAAACAAAATCTCTGATGACATTCCATCTATAAGGAAGCACCAAGTAGATCCCAATGCACCAATGAAAAATCAGAGTTAGAAGCCATTAGGAAATTTATCAGTGGGTAATTTCTGCTTCTCTCCCTTCCCAGACTAGCTTCGTACTCAGCCATTGACAGTCCTAGCTTGGCGTTTTACCTTTGTATAGTGAAAATTCCAACCAGAATACTCTTTGGTTTTGTCTATGACTTCCTGAAATCAAATGAATTAACAAGAATGATGAATAACAAAGCTGGAAATTCAACATAGCTGCAGTATACCTGCATTTCTGTGGAGAGCCAAATGCTATTAAGGTTTGGGAAATGAGTCCTGATCCGATCAGCAAGTTGCATGTATTTTTCGAACTCAACCACTTTCATTTCACACGCTTTGTCTCCCATCCTTACATGCATGCTTAGAAGTGGCCTGGGGAACCATGGCTTGTGATTGGACCACACATATTCTTCAATGTCAGACCCTGGCTTGTTTCTATTTCCTAAGACATCACCATAAGTAATTTTCATGAATACGCACAGTTATCATACAATCTTATGCTTTAGATCACGAAGTTCAAGTTCAAGGTCAATTTATATTTTACAAGAAAAATCCCATACTATCCATCAGAGTTATCATGCAATCAGCAGAATTATCTAGCATGGAAAAATTCGGTAGATTTCCTAACTAACACTTTTCATTCCTCCCATAAGTGTATACATGTAGAGCATAGTCATGTATGTTTCTTCTCCCAACAAGATAAATAGGGCAAACTTAACCGATGGCCATTCTTCACCAAGACTTTCGAGAACCATTTTTGCAGCTATTGTTCCAAAGGCAACATGTCGGGCTTCATTCAAAAGATTGCATGTGTATTCAGTTGGGAACCTCATTAAGTAGCGTACATCCTGAAAATGACAACGACATTAAAACATGAACTACGCATATAGTTTGTAGAACTCACTCAATATAAACATTATCAGAATGTGATATAAATAAGCATGGCTATTGAAAAGTGAAAACTGTACTTTGTTCCATCAATGATATCAGGGATTGATATACAAAAATAAAAGTAAAGGTTGTTGTTGAGAAAAATTGCTAAAATGAGGATGCAACCTAGTATGAAGTACCTGCGCTCTCCACCATCGTCTATCCATTTTTCTATAAGAAGCCATCAGACTGTCATTAATATCGGTTGTTGGTTGCAAATAATTCCATGGCTCACCCCATATCCTGCAGCATACATTATAGACATTAAAAGAATGAAAAGTTAAAAACCGTATGTTCAGGATCTCAGTAAGGAAGCAACCATATAACTATATGATTGCTTGCAGTTGTTGTGAGATCTTACCTTAGAGTTGGTCCTGCCCAGATATGCTTAGATGTATAATTCTCTTTTGAAGTCAAAATTCCTTTCCTCCATGCATCTTCACTTTTCATGAGTTCCAATGCATGTTGGCGGCATTCTAGTGAAGTTTCTGGAAAGAAGTAACAATTCCAACTAGACCGGGAAGAACCTGTGTGAACAAATATGTTAGTTATAGTAACAATTCCTAGCTGATGTTTGCATTGTACAGAAGTTGTAAAACATTAATAAAACGAACGTGCAGTGCCACTGTATAAGTTAGTGCTCACAATAATTATACCTTTGCAACCATCATGGTCAGCCCTATTGTAGAAGTTAGTGAGAAGGACTCTTTTTTCATTGATTGCAATAGCAAGAAGGCCACACATTCCAGCAATCTGGGCACCAATGCCAAAGCCAGGTAATCTCTCCCAGTCAGATAGAAGGAACTTGACATTCGGGTCATTACAGTTTAATGGATGTTGATGGATCCATATGTCTCGTTGAACTTTTCTAGTTAAAGGATAGTTTTCTTCATCAGATCCTGCAATCTGCAAAAAAGTGGATAGTAATCACAACATCCTCCCTATTTTAGTTTCAAAAGTTAGTGCCATTTTATGACCGGATGCAATTTATTCTTCTCTACATACTGTTGTTTTGATAATAGTTGTATCCTTAAATGTTGGAATTCTGTACTGAAAATGTGACTTCGTGGGTGTGTCACGTTTACGAGAAACTCACAAAAACAACACAAAAAGTAACTATTAGTTATTTCTCGTATCCATGTCCAGTAATTAGTAACAAACTGTTACCAAACACCAGGTTAGCCATGATGACAACTTCTCCATGCTTGAATAAAAATCAACATTTTTATTTAATTTATATAAAAACTCTATTGCATAATAATGCATTTGTAACCCAATAGTAATCAAATCCTAATCCTAATTAAATACAAAATAATGTTATAGTAATAGTTTCCTAAAATAAATGATACATTAAAACAATCTAAAAATGAAACAAGGTTCTTAAAATAAAGGTACAAGAAGTAGGAGAACAATACTCAATCCATATCCATAATAGAGTACAAATAATTAAGAAACATACCCAGGGTGGATAAGCACCATCAGATACAGCTTGATGCCTTAAAACTTTAACATGTTCGGTGGTTGCAGCAATAGGGTGAGTATCCAAAAATCCTTTCCAACTTGTCCATGGGGGAAAACTATGATTTCCTGTACGCTCATCAAGGCGATCATATAACTGTGTCTTAACCTTGCAATTTTCCAAATGTGGGGCATTAGGCAAACTGGACCTACTTACTCCAAGTTTCTGCAAGCACTCATTTTCCCCACTTTCAGTTACAGTCAACACACAGCTCCAAGCTGAATAAAGCAAAGACACTCTTTGATCCTCATCTCTCTCTTCTCTGCTCTTCAAATCCGTTAATGTCTCTTTTTCCTTAGGTTTAAAGTTGCAGTCTGTTCTTGTCACCACAAGAAGGCCGAAAAAAGTTGCTTCAGTTACAAGTCACAAAAGTCAGAGCTGTCTTCATCGAGCTTGTTTCAACGTCATTCAATTTAATCCACCTAAAAAAGGGTCATCAAATTTAATAGTTCTTTGCGTTAAATTTAGGAAAAGTAGTAGGGACTCATAACTAAAAAAGAAAACCAAAATGTTTGACTTAACCCTTGCTTTCTTCTTGTGTAAAATTGTGGTCAAAACTACGTTTGACTTGTTAAATCAGTTAGTTTCAAATTTTATTGAATTCCTCATGTTCTATCTATAAACTTCAAAAAGGTAAAAGACAATATTATAGTACTAATCATAGGAATGATGAGAAGAAAATTGACTAACTGATGCTGTTGTTGAGATCAGAGTTCCAAGATAAATTAAGCATTGAGATGGTAGAGAATGAAAAGCTCGCTAGCTGGGAAGTGCCAAAGGAAGTGATAACAGCTAAGATGAAAGAGGCAATGCACATGCCACAAAGAAAGCCCACAATACATAGGAATGAGGTTCCCATTTGAAGGGTTCTCTGTGAAACCACTCTCTCAAGATACCTTTGATTCACTGCCTCCATAACCATTTCATTAAAAAAATGCTTCTCCTTTCTCTTGGGCAGTTTGACCCATCTGAGTCTTTTTTTTTTTTTTACACGTAGTTCCCAGACTATTTACAGATATAAATTTAGTATTATAAAAATATCAATATTTAATATTATAAATTTATTTAATTTGGTAGTAGAAAGTTCTAGATTTTGAATTGAATTTACTCCCATTAAGTTAAAATTATTTTAATATAATTAATGTCAATATTTTAATATAATATTTTTATGAAGAGATTATAATCACAAAAACTTGTGTGATGTAGTATAAAATTTTTTAGTCATGACAAAGAAAGGTTTTGGGTTCGAATCCCTGTAAAAAGTAATTTTTTTTAAATAGAGTGTGACACGTGACTTCACCTAGCGGGTTCCGCTCATCGGTCATCCAAGGTTTGGACGTAACGACCCAAAGCCGTAAATAGTTTATGAACTGCTCATTTGTGTAAGCCCAAGCCCTAGACGTAACTTAACCTAAACGGGACCGGGACGGATCCGTCCAAGCCCATGACCCAAAGTCGTAAATAATTTATGAACTGTCCATTTATGTAAGCACAAGCCTTAAACGTAACTTAACTTAAACGGACCGGGACAGATCCGTCCAAACCTATGACCCAAAGTCATAAATAGTTTGTGAGCTGCCCATTTATATAAGTCCAAACCCTAAACGTAACTTAATCTAAATGAGACCGGCACAGATCCATCTAAGTCTTGGACATAACATGTTGTTAGTTCAAGGCTTGGATGTATGTTAACCCCAAAGCTATAAATAATTTGTGAACTGCCAATAAAAAATAAAAAACAGACCCGTCAAACCTCTTGTTTTGTTCTTTAAAGGCCAACACAATATTTTGTGGGCCATACAGAAAAAATATCTTAGCTATGAAAGTTTCCATCAGAACTTATCAAAGCTACATTCATATAAAAGGTACAGGGTATATGCTAAGTGTAATCGTATTAAAAAAATTGAGACCTATATATGGTGAGATTAAAGGTGAGAGTTTAAATAATATAGACTAAGTATATTTGATACCTTAAAAAATAATTAAAGTTGAAGTATATTTAAGAAAGAAATATATACAAAATTTAAGATAGTAAGGTCATTAGAAAATCAATTCCGGTCTATAAACAAGAAAAGCGTGACAAAAGTTGGAAAAAAGAATGACAAGTTAGGAAAAGTAAGGAAGAAGACACATTCCGTGAACTTTACCCGAAACAGTGATGATGGTTTTTCTTTTATTTTTTTGTTACGTATCCCTTCTATTATATATAGAAATAGAAATAGTTAAAAAGATTAATAAAAGAAGAGAGAGAAAGAAGAAATTCACCTTTTGAGTTGAGGTTAAGTTGGGGTAACAGAATAAAGAAAAGGAAGAAGAAGAGTGTTTTGATGGCACACAACACATTGGTCCCCTCTTTTCTTTTTTCATTTCTTCACATTATAAATAGTTTTTAGGTGAATTTTTTTGGATCAAACGGTGCTTTAGTGATTTTAGGTGGTGAAAAGACTTGTTTTAATCTCACCTCTATAACTTTTATTTTGAGACTAAAATTGCGAGATAGAGATTATAACACTCAAAATTGCAATGTATCTTAGTTTCTTTAAAATACTAAAAGATATAGTAAGTTTTTATTATATTTTTAGAGGTAAGTCACTAAGACTTGACTATTAAAGGATATTGTTGTAAAACAAAAAACTGATATTCAATATTTTGTAGCATTTAATGAGTAGTTTTAATTCTTTGACGGCATTTACTTTTCAGTTTCAGTGTTTTAAATTGAAAAGAAAAAAGAAGAAAATATTAGTTGAGGTCAAATAGTCAACTTATGTGAGAAGTGTAAAATGATAGGAATGAATGCATGGGCCCAAATAGGATGTGGGAATCTTAACGGTCAAATTTGAAAAGCGATAGTTGCGCTCCCAGATTCTGATCCTTTACATGACCGTTTGCTTCTCTCAAATAATCAATTATCCCTTTTCTCTGCAACTCTCTCACTTCTTTCTGATGAGACCCAAAACGCTCTCACTCTTGTTTTCTCTTCTTTAGGAGAACCAAAGCCACTTTATACATAATCATGAGGTGCTTTCTACCTTGCTTCGGTACTTCTAAACGTCGAAACCAATTGCGTTCCCCAAATGCAAAGCACACACAAGTAAGCTCGCTCACTCGTTCACTTTCCCACATCACTCTTTTCTCTCTCTTAATGTTTCAAATATTTTGTTTCTCAAAAAAACTGGTCACAGACCCATGTGGGAGAAGGAGCTTTTCAACCTCTTGCACGGCAAAAGACTGGCGTTGAAGAACTCATTGATTGCATAGCAGAATCAAAGTAAGATACATGGTTATATATGACTTGATTAGGATCTTATTTATTTGATTGATTATTATACCAGCTTGGTTATACTGTAATTTACGCTTTCAGGGTAAAAAATGAAGCGCAACCAAATAATAGTGTTGAAGCCAAGGAGGCCCAGGAAAAAGCACCGAGGGAAGAGAAAGCACCTCAGATAGAAGAGAAGAAGGATGACCATGAAGGAGATGATAATGATGAGATTAATAGAAGATCGCATCATGAAGAATCTTCGGAGTCATTGTTCTCTCTGTCCATTTGTTCTAGAAAAAAAGTTTCAGATGCCGAGGCTGAGGTTAATAGTCCAATGCAACAACTGCAACTCGTATGCAGAACAGAGGTACCTGAACAAGCACTTGGGTCATCCCCAAGTCTTCAACTTCAACATTTTTCATCGGTTCCGAGTCCACTTGAAGGAAAGCCATCCGAGAAGGAAACAAAGGAACCAATTTTCATTGCCATAAAGAAGGAAGAAGAATCTTCTGCCAAGGAACTAATTAAGAAGTTGGATGAAAACGAAGGAGAAAAAGGGAAAGCGAATCACCCTGTCCCACAGTATAGATATGGAGATTGCCCTGACGTGGGATATGACGATGTTGATTTAGATGCTACCTTTGAAGATGATGATGATTCCCCCAAAGCCAAGAGAGTAGGGGAAGACGGTGCTGATGTTAACCGAACATGGGTTCCGGAAGAGACTTCAGACTCTTTGTTTTCTCTGTCCACTGATTCCAGAAAACGAATTTCATCGGCTGAGGAAGCAGAGAATGAAGTTAACAGTCTTATCACAATGCCAGCCCATGCCACAAACAGCTTTACACAAAAAGAAACTCAAGGAAGGATTCCCGATGTTACCTCAGTGTTGAATCCAGTTGAGAACATTACCCAAGGTCGGGTGGGCAAACCAACAGTGCAGCAGCCAGTGAAGAACGATAAAGAGAACATCAACTTGGTGGTGCAGGATGTTAACATACCACCCATTAGTCCAGAGCCTAGTTTGAAGCTGTCAAACCGCAAGGCAAGGCAGAGATTCAGTGACAAAAAGCAAGAAATTGGGGTAGACACCAGCCTCTCTAGCTGGTTGGTTGAATCCGAAACCACACCTGTTTCCATGAAAAGTACCAATTCTGTGGGAGAACATACACCAAATGGAAGAAGAGTTTCACCGTGGAGTCGTGAAGATAGGCCAATTTTAGGAGCATTAACCGTTGAAGAGATAAGAATGTTTTCTGTATCTATATCTCCAAAAAAGTCTAGAAGCCGGAGTCCGGACGAGACACCCATCATAGGTACTGTTGGGAGCTACTGGAGTCACACACAGCAGAACATGGATTTGGAATTCAACAAAAGCGCGAAGGTATGTACGTAAAGTATATATTATCTTATAGTAATTAGTCAATGACTTAGTGGACGGACAATTCTAAACAAATAAGGAATTACTTGTATTGCAGGATGTGAAACTAAAGAGGAGTTCAACAGCACTGCAGACAAGACTAGAACGAGCGTTTGAAGCCAGTGTTTCAGAATTTTGATCTCGTGTCGTACGAGTGATTTTCTCTCTTGCAGTGTTCAAGAATTGTTATTTTTGTTATTAACCATTTGTCCCCCCCAAACCACCCAGTAGCAGTATATATAACATTCAGTTCTCTTATATCATTTGATGTAGATGATTCCCCTATTCTCAGTTGTTTTGTGCAAATATTAAGGGTCTAGTCATTGTTCCAATTTGTACGTTTTGGTGGAAGTGCAGTAGTTCAATTGTCGAAGTTTGCGATGATGACGTATATAAATTGAAATTGAGATAATTTATAAACGAATGAATTAAGAGGAAAACAAAAAGAATAAAAGAAAGAGCTATATATACACACACATTAAGTACAACAATAATTGACCGTGTACTAACGATAAATGTAATTCTACCAATCCCGCTCCAACTGGGACCTAGACATCATGAAATAGCCTCCTTATCTGGTCAACTGTTGCAGGCATTAACGTAACTGGGCAGCGTTTATACTGTAATGAGGAAACACGAAAACTAGCATTAGATATAACAAAAACACGAGTTGATTATTTTCAGTGCGAATAAGGAAAATTGCTAGACTGATCTCCCATCAGACAAGCACATTTAAATCTATGTAATTTCTGGCTAATCATTAAACTTCCCAGAGATTTCAAATGAGGTAAACTGATTTGCGTTTTCTATCAACGTCACAGTTAGCTAGCCATAGGGTGTTTTGAGATCTCACCTGAGTAATATACTTAAATATGCAAGCATAGCAGAAGACGAACCCCGAAACTGCAACTACAGATGGGTTTACACGCTTCTGCGTGCATAAGGGGCAAATTGTTCTGTCTGGTGGTAGTGGTATCCCTTCTTTTGCTACCTGTTATATATTAGATTCACAGATCAGGCAATGAAACAACACACTTTTTTAATTGTTTTGAAATACTGACTGTTACACTACATCATAGAGGATGCAACTCTAGTAAATATCCAGTGAAAGTTGAAAATAGTTCTTAGTTTTTTGCCCAGAATAATTCATACTCTAGTAAATATCTAGTCAAAACAACTACCAACAGTGAAAACGCAGAGGGAGATAAGCTTAAAATTTGCTTCTTCACCTTTGGTGGTGGAGGAGGAGGGGGCGGAGGATATACTGTTGGAGCTGACATTCTCTCCTCAGCAGACTGATACCACCACTCCATCATCTACATAATTCATATAGGTAATGCATTAATAAGTATGCTCCAAAGTAATTCACACACAAAGCTAACCTATTTCACCGCATATCAACAGAAGGCATACATAAGAGGACCCCTGAACAGAACAAGAAGTCAAACTTAAGATACTGAACCACTCAGGCAATGACCCCACGTTAGTAGCAATATTCGATAATTGATACCAAGATGGATACAAATCAAATCTAAAATTGAAAACTAAGCCAATAATATCCACCAAGTTACAATACTATTAGTACATCTTTCAGCATATTGCTAATGTTAGTATTCAATGCAAGAAAGAAAAATAAAGGCTTAGCATCTCACTTTAAAGAAGAACACTGCTGCAATCAAACCAGTTTGTGCATAGTCAAGTACAGTGTACGTACAGCTGAGTAATGCTCCTTGCAATGTCTGAAATATGAAATACATCATATAACTGTAACCACGTGATTAAAATGGAGCATAAACAGGAGATTAATTCATGGATTCAGCATTATCATGCCTTATATAAAGGAAAGTTTAACCATCCATTTTATCCAGCATAACCTAACATAAAAGATTTGATTACACAGCGAGCTTATCACAATGCGGGTGTAATAAGGTTTGTGCACTTGAAAGCTACAGGGGCAAATGCACCATAACTTCTACAGTTCTACTGATCAATTGATTACATAGTATATATGTGAAAAGCAGAAAAACATGAACAATGTCACTAATGTAACTAACTTCTTCAGTTTCTTCTTAATTCATGGATGGTCAGGGAAAGATAAAGTCATTATGCTGTTAAAATGATCACACATACCTTCAACCATTGAGGGCCGCGAAGTCTCTCACGCTCGCGGCTACGCATCTTTGAAATTCTAGAAGAGGTATCCATCTATTTTGACATGAAAGGAGAGAAGAGCACAACCAATCATATAAGCAGAAATAACAAATTTCTTTTCTGGTATTAACCAAGCAATTAGAAAGCTCTTAAGCTGCAAAAGAATCCCACAAATTGTTACATTGAACTATTTATTTGACTCTCACATATTGAAGAAAGCATATAATAATATCTTTTCTCAAGCATAATTACCATACCACAGAACATAGTTGCATGACAGATTGATATTGCATTTGAATCAAGATTTGGTATTATGCACTAGATTTTTCCTTCCCTGCTATTCTTAACACACCAACAAACAATCGAAGACACAACCAATAACACAACAGCACTTAACAACCATTAGATGGTAAAATATATCCTAATTCCTAACTGTTTACCAGCTCTTGCCCTGTAGCACGGCAAACATGAATCCCAAGTGCGTGCAGTGCTAGCGAGTAGTATCCAGTAGCATCCAATAGGTATAACAGCTGGTAAGCAAATTGCAAACCTGCATTGTAAATATCCCTCATTGTAAACATTTAAGTATATTATATTCCAAGTCCAGTCTGCAGAGAAGAAATTTTCACAGATAGAATCCATAAGCTAGAAAAAAATGAATCAGTGTTTTATGTTTATCTGCAAAAGACCATTGGTATTCAGCAATCCTAATTCTGAGCAAGCTGTATTTAACATACCCTCAGTACTAGCATGTAACCACGGGTAGCAAAACCCTACAATTCTCTGAACTCTCTTTGCAATGCGTGTTGAAACAGCAGCACCGGAAGCAGAGGTTGGCATTGACACCGGAGAATAATCGTGTCCAAAACCTTCGTTTTCATCTCCCCATAGTGTGGCTTGAATCCTTGCTTCCCTCTCTCTGTTGTAAATTGAATGCAACTTGGATTTCAAATACGGCAACACAACCTGTTCATATTCCATTCATCCAACAAAGCAATCAATTAGAAAATCACAAAGCATAAATTAGGGTTATACGAGGACAGTAGAGTACCAAAAAAACAACGGAAAGAAGTTTCTGGCGCCTCCGTAAGATCGCACTAGTAGCAGAATCGTCTTTCTTAACAGTGATATTCGCCGGTCGTCTTCGGAGTCCGTAGAGAGATTCCGCAAAGGAAGCATCTAGAATAAGTGAATAAGAGGAATGAGCGCGTGAAGGAGCGTGTGAGGTTACGGTTGTGAGGCGCGTGTACCTGTTGTTCGTAAGGTGTGGGATTCGAGGACGAGCATGAGTAAGGCGAAGGATTCATCCTCGAAGTCAAGGAGTTTGTGGAGGAAAGGTCTCCGTAAGGCCAACACGCCGATGGAGTAAGTGAGAGCGCCGCGGAGACTCGCCGGAAGCTGCTGAGCCGCCGCCATCTCGAAGAAGGTGGGACGACTGCCTTGGCCGCCAACTTGGAACAACATCTTTCTGTGTGTCTCCGGCACCACCAACCACCGCCATCTTTACCTTCCTTCCATTTTTATCTCTTCTACTTTCTCTATCTTTTCTAAATTTATTATTATAATTATAAATTATATATTATTATTATTATTATTATTATTTCATTTTACATTTTCATGTATGTAATTTGATCACTTTAATAATACATATTCTAAATATTATATTTTTTAATCATTTGAAAGTAAGAGTCTATAAAAAGTAAACTCTGATGTCATTGTATTCAAAATAAACTCTTTTTTTTCATAGACAAAATAAGTTCTTGTTAGAAAGTAAAAGATATTTTCTGTTTGGTTAGTAGAAGAATAATATAATTACATGATATATTAGGTAAAATAAATTGGATTAATGATATATACATATATATTGACCCAATCATAAACCAGAATATATTTCTTTAATTTTTATATTAATTTTTAAAATGGTTTCAGTAATAAATTTTTGTTAATTTGTAATCTAAAAAGTTTTATGCTAGTGATACATAATATCTACTGGACTCAAATGAATTATATCCTAACTATTTATTTCATTCTACTATTAAGTGATTTAAATATTATCTACTAAAATTATTTCATTTTATTTCTTTCCATTTTTTTTTTCATTTATCTAAACAAGATCAATAACTTGAATTATTTTGTAACGAAGTTTATAAAAAATTTCCTTCTAAATGATATTTAACTTTTTTACTTGTTAATAAATAATGAAAAACAGGCTAAAATAACTAGTTGACGTGTGAAAAAACAGTGAACAATTGAAGCAAGGATCACTGAGAGAATAGATGGAATACACGTACATACATTTCAAATTCCAACCCAGGTTTCAATGGTTTGCAGAAGCATCAACAAACCATTACTACAAAGAGGATCAACAGACCAAAACTCTGACAATCAAGTCATTTTCAGAGGAAACAAAAACAAAAAGAAGAGAAAACCATGACCTTATAAAACATGCTGTTGCATTAATCACAAGTTGAAGTATCCCTGGATCCAATAACATTTTTACAAGTTCCATGGAGTCTAAACAAATCCAAGAATATTAAACAAATCTCGGCAGTAAAATTAATTTGATTCCAAATATATTATTATATCAAGAACCATAAAACAATCCTGCTGTTATGAACTTTTCATCCGTTTTGTGGGTGGTGCAGCTTCATCTTCATTTATCACTTCAGCTTCACTTGCCATTTGCTTTGTGCTGGCATCCTGAGAACTCTCTTCAGGCATGGCTTTTGGAATGTTACTACTGCTTCCAACTTTGTCACGTTCATCATTTGAGGTTTCTCCCGGAGGAGAAGGAAGCTCCGTGTCAGTCGGCACCGCAGAAGGCTCTTCCAAAGGAGAGGAGGAGGAGCCCTTACCCTTGGTGTCACCCATCTCTCTCTGTTTCTCAAACATCACCTGAAGACGTTTCCCTTGCTCTTCTATTTGAATCTGCAACTTTCTTTGGATCTGCATGACAGGTAAAATATCAGAACAAGCCAAAAACTTTAAATTCCTCTTTCTACAATAAGAAAAGAAAGAGCAAGCAAATAAAACTAGCCCTGAAGTGAATCTCGGGTACTAATAAATTTATTACCTCTAGTTGTTCGTGAAGTCGCTTCTGGAGTTCCATTTGTAATCGTAATGCTTCAGTGATTCCCTTACTCCTGCAAGAGAAAATCCCAAGTGGGAGTGTGATCATTATTTACTGCTCAATTTAAGACTAGAATTTCATGAGCAACTGTTCACATAGAATATGAAAAGTATCATAGGTATAGTGAAATACAAACCTGTATGGACCATATAATTGGTAACAACCTTTGTTTGGTTATATCTCAAATTAAATTAAATAATAATTAGAAGAAAGTTGCATGAGTAAACAGAACACTCTGCAACAACTAACATCTAGACAGAGGGAAAGAACTTACGTTTTCAAGTCTAGAGATTTCATTTCATCTACTGGAGTCACCTTTTTCTCAGATGTTCCTGCAGGCATAGAAAAGGAATTCATTCACACCCTTACTCATTTTCTCTCAAAAACGAGGGGATTTAATTTGAGCTTATGATGCACTGTGACCCTAAAAAAATGGTACTGTTGAAATATATGGAGAATGGAAGAAAAGATGGCATTCAACCAACACTTCCCTTTTGTTTGAATCAGAGAAACAGAGAAAATTTTAACTGTTATTTAAGTTTTCTTTCCTTTCCACATCTATTTTTGTTCTCTCTTCAACAATTAAGAGAAATTCCCAATTGTTAAGACGTTCTTTCATCCCTATTTTCTTTCTCTTAATTCAAAAATACGGTTAAGTGTGAAAAAGAATAAGTCACGTAAAGAATGTTTGATATGGCAAACAAAACATCTTCCTTGAAACCTTGTTATATGCACAATAGAATTCAGAAATACATATTAGCATACCTTCTGGTGACTCTGGTTTGAATCTGGCAGTTCTATACTTCTGAAATTGAAAACAAAAATAATAATTTGTGGAGAAACATTAGACTAAATAAATTGAGATACACCCGCAAGTTATTTAGAGGATGATAAATCACAGATGTACCTGCAAGTGACTTTTTACATGATAGATGGTAAGGCCCTCAACTTTCATTAGATTCAACACACCCTTTGGAGTAGCCTCTGTGTTAAGATGTTAACATCATGAGATGACAAGAAATATTTCAGATAGAAGGTCAAGCAGTGTGATATTACAGAGAAGTAAACATACTCTCACTACCACCAAGTTGATTGACTGCTTCGACGAAGGCCTCATGAAGTTCTGGAGTCCAACGCATTCTAGGTTTAGTCTGCGATACAGTTGCTGCTGAATTACCAAGAACTTCTCCAGATGGTATATGCTGCTGCTGCTGCTGAGGAACCTGAGATGCCTGCATCAACAGCGTAAGATATGTTTCTGCAACTTGTACAGTAAAAGTAAATACATAAATAAGAGAAATTCTTCAACAAAAAGTTAAGGGACATGATATAAAATATAAATAGATTTCAATCTGTTAAGAACCACATATACAGCATAGAAGAGAAGAGGGAATGAACTCCATATACACAAATTCACATGTACATGGTGATGAAATAGATAGAATAAAAGACTGAGCACCTAAATGCTCCAAGATAAGTTACAACCCTCTCCGTGTAGAAAAGTTAATGAAAGGCAAAACATAGACCGATATTTATATGTATCATTTAGTCAATTGTCATTACATGATAAAAAGATCAAGATTAACTCAATTAACTTGATTTTCATCTACACTAGTAACTAGTTCATGTATAAAAACCCTGACCCATATATCACAAAGAGGCATCCAAAAATACGATGCCATCTACTCATTTTAGTAGCTTCACATATAAGAACAAGCATTGCAATAATCAGCTCAAGAAACAAACCTTCGGTTTTGGTTCTGCTACATTGTCATCACCAAGAAGCTGACTCCAGTTCGGGTGAAGAGAATCATCAACTGACATTAACTGATCAACCCACTCCCCAAAATCAGATCTTTTGACACTATCATCGTTTATGTAACAAGAACTGTTTTCCACCTGATCATGCTGGGCAGAAACATTTTCAGGAAAACCAAGAATATCCTGAAATGGATCTGGTCCCCATGAAATATCTTCACTTTCTTGAGGGTGAGAAATGAATGTTGTTGAATGTATTTCGGAAGACACATTGTCACCCAATGACTGAGAAACAAAGGGGGGATCTTGATATTGCTTATCATGCTGTGACACAGCAGAAAAAGGGATGTCATCAGGATATTCAGAAGGTGATGATGAGAGCATCTTCCCAGCACTTCTGATTGAATTTGATGAGGCAGAATTTGCAGCCAGGTCTAGGACGGGGGAAAGCTGATAAGAATCTGGGGGCTTCATATACTTGTTCTCCAAGGGAGTGGGAAGAACACGAGAAGATGAAGACATAGATCTAGAAGCTCCCAAGTGAATCAGTTTCGTATGTTCTGATTTCAACATAAAAACAAGTTGCATGTCAGCTAATTAACCACTAATAACAAATTATCTTTACCACCTATTGGACAAATTATACAGCAATTTGGTAAGCTAATGTTTTTTTTTTCTCCTTTCTCACATCTCACTGCTCAGGAATTTGAGCTTAATCCTCCTGGATATAAATAGTTGAAGTCCCAAAAACGCTAGAAAACAGATAGAATAGAGGTATTGCAACACAGTTATCCACTACCCAGATTCATAACAGTTTTCACAGATATTATTCAAAGTATGGCAAAAGATTTCAAGGAAAAAGATAAGATAACCAACACAAGCTTAGAAAAAAATGTAACTGGAATCACAATATCTACAACTTTTGTTGGACAAAAGAAAAATCAGTGGCACCTTCACACAGTATGTACATTGGTTTAGCCCTGAAGCTTATTTTAAAATACAAGTTAAAATCAGCAAGGCAAATAAGAAGAAACAAGAAGCATAACATACGGCACAAGCCAGTTTATAACTATTACAACAGAGTGGTTAGATTGAAGTCATAAATAAGAAGCCAGACATGAGCAACAACAAAAGGTAGATAACTCTGAGGTGCTACTGAATTTTAAAACTAACCCACTGAAAGACCAATCTAAAAGATACAAATATGAATGTTAGAAAGGGCAAAGCAATCAAATTGAAATTCACCATTACTTGAAAGAACTAACAAGTGTCATCACAGAACTGCCACACCACTAAGTTCTTTACAACCACAAATTATAGAGAATAAACCCACCACGCAAGATGCCTCTTTTCCACCCATAATCGTTCATTGACACAACCCAATTCTCACCATAACAGATCAAAACCACACTTCCATATTCAAAAAAAAAAAAATTAAAAATTACTCAAATAAAAATCAGAATTTATAATCTTATGTGAAAACACATCCAAGCCAATACTAATAATAATAACAATAATCATAAACAGTGCCGTGTGAAAAAAATAAGTGAAAAATCGAGAGTGCAAGTGAAATAACGGATTATGGAGCAAAAGAAAAACTTACCCATAAAGGGATAACGATGATTAGCGGTTAATTTGGAATTGGGAATCTAAAAAGCTGGAGAATGCAACGAAAAAAAAACGGAGGGTATGAGAGAGAAGAGAAGAAGAAGAAGATGAGGTAACAAAGAGTTATAATTGTAAAACACACGTATTTGGAATTGTCGTAGTGTTTAACATAGGCTTTTTGTTCTACTTCTCATGATTAATGCCAATAAGTGAGGCGAAAAAAACATCATGCGGGTCACACGTGTGGGGCATGTTGATTCTGGACCGTCAGATTGAAGTCCATGTCGTGTGATTATGGTTTATTTGTTTGTTCTTAGTTGCCAATTGCAAGTTGTTGACTTTGATAACGTAAGATAAGAAAATAATAATATTAAGGAGATGGAAAAAAAATTATTAAAAAAAGATAAATAAAGTAATGTGCATGTATTGTTTTCTGGCTGCTGATGAATACGAAAGGTTGGTAATGAGTGGACACACACAAGTCCAAAATGGTCAAATCATTGTCACTTTCTAATTCCTTTTTTGCAAGTTTGTGGTGCCACTCATTTTTGTGCAAAATCTATCCAATCTATGTTCTAATGTATAGTCAGTGTTTGTGTTTATGTGTGTGTGTAAACATCACATCTTCTCCAGTTTCCTATCTGTAATTATTAACTAATAGTATTTTTACCTTGCATAGAATCTTATTTCCAATAAAGTCTAATTATTGTGTGTTGCATGTATTTACGATTTTTTAAAAATTTGAGTATTGAAAATATACAAAAATGATCTAAGAAATGTGGAAAAGTGTTTCTTTGTCATTATTTGAATATATATCATCTATCTATATAAATAAAATTTGATGGACAAGATTATAAAATGAACGGTTGAGATAAGGAAGGAGTACCGTATAGCTGTTTACACACACTTATTAACATTCAACCATCCTTTCTCTTTTTTTGAAACATGTGAATTAGGTAATTTATAGACTATAAATAATAAAATAGTCATTAATATAATATAATATATTTATTATTTTATTTTATAAATATATTAAAGTTAAATTTAGATATTACTATGATAATGACTAATACAATTTAGAGATTAAAATAATAATTAATATTTTTTAAGTATTAGAATTATAAATATATTATACTTTTATAAAATATTTTGATATTTCTCATCTTTTAAAATAGTGTACTCATTTTTTCTAGTCAAGTCCAACACTATGTGTATAATTACGAAAACTTTTTATTATTATATACTTAAATAAATTCACACCGTGTAATTTGTTTAATTTGTAATTAATTTATAATATATAGTAATTGAAGTAAAAAATAAAAATTGTGTTCTTACTAGAACTATCCGATGAAGGAGGGATGTCAAGGATTCCACATGTAAGTGGTGCAGAACTCTTCCATAACGTGGAACTCTTCCATAATGTGGAGGGATGTTGTGGATTTCATGTGAAGCGGTGTATTAAGTCCAGCTGTTGAAGACTTGACCGAAGTGGACTTGAACTCCTCACGAGAGGGAGAAGGTATTTACAATGATACTCTAATACTTAAGTTAGTATAAGAGGGTTTAAAATACTTTGTGTGAGAGTAACTCTCTTTTATATTTAAAGGTTCTCTTAGGTAACGTGTGAGGTAATCATTTTGGCTTTTAAATCCGGCAAACCAGGGTAATAATGAGGGAAGAGGTCTTACATAGCACAATAATCGAGGGTCATGTGTTTAGCCTTCATTAGCCGAGCTCCTTAAGGAAGATTTTTCTTATCTGGCATGTGCAGGGCACACAGGGGTTATATCATGTGTCGTTGTGGCGTGTTACTTAAGGCAAAAACTCAACATGAATTCCGCAAGAGATAACATGAGTCTGGTACAAATTGTAACTCTCTTTTACACTTAAAGGTTCTCTTTAGATAGCGTGTGAGGTAATCGTTTTGGCTTTTGGATCCGGCAAAACATGGTAATGATGAGGGAAAGAGGTCTTACAGAGCACACTAATCGAGGATCATATGTTGAACCCTCACTAGGCGAGCTCCTTAAGAAAGATTTTCCTTATCTGACGTGTGTAGAACATACAAGAGTTATATCATGTGTTGTTGTGGCATGCTACTTAAGGCAAGAACTCGGTATGAATTTCGTGAGAGATGACATGGATATGTACAAATTGTATCATACTTATATTATTAAATAATCAAAAAGGGGTTGAAATCAAAATTAATTTAATTATTACATAAAATGATAATTTATATCATGATTAAATAAATTATTATTAAAAGTAAATTGTATCATAATTAAATCAATTGATATTAAAAAGTAAATTTGATTGTAATTAATTTTATTACTACTAAAAAATATAACTTTAAAACGTTTATTTTAGGATATGAAATTATATCATCATTATAATCCTAAAAATATCATGATCATGTCTGAAAAAAAAAAACATATTTGCTTTCTATCAAGAGAATAAAAATAAAAGATAAAAGTCAGTAATTTGTATTCTCTAGAATTAATTATCTATATAAATATTTCTTTAAATCTTATATTAAAATATATTTCCTGGTACATTTTCCTACCATCATTTTACATGTATCATGGAACAAAACATTGAACGAATCTCATTTGTATCATAATTTATTTTATTATGATTAAAAGGAATAGTAGTGTCACAGTTAATCCATGATTAATTAAGAAGGATAAATTGTATCACCAAATATAAGTTGCATTATAATTAAATAAATTTACATTTAAAAGATAAATATTATTTTAATCGATTTAATTACAATTAAAACTGATAACTTTTTCTGTTTATGAAAATAATTATCAAATGGACGCGTGATAACATAGTTAGTGTGGAATGAACGCGAGTCGCGAGGAATCAGTTAGTGTCAGTGTTAGCGTGTAGTGTGTAGCGTCCTCTGTTCTCCTTTATTCGCGACAGTTACTGTTATATACCCATTACACTGCATCCACCACATCACTTCTACAACATTCACAAGACACAAAAAAAAAAAACCTTAGTTGATCCAACAATACTAGATTGTAATGGCAACAGTCGAAGCATCCAAAGATGCCATGGCAACGGTGGCAGTTAAGGCACCAATAACTCATCAGAGGAAGCTCCTTGAGGACTTGGACACCAAGCTCCGCAAACCATGTAATCTATATTCTCTTTCTTTTTTTGAATTAACCATCGTTGCTGAGATTGAATTCTATGATATTCTAGTTAAGATGTCTTTTAATTAATTCAGGGAGAAATTATAAGATGATTTTAAACATGTCTTTTAATCTGTAACACTTTTTTTTTTTTTTCATTTATGCATGATGTTTGAAATAATTATTATTAAAGTTAATAAATTTATTATGATATTATGATAAATGATTGGATCAGTGTTACATATTCGATTATGATTTGGCTTACTCTAATTCGATCATGGCTTACTCATTGCACGCGCTGGAAATTAATCTTATGAGTTTAGTTCATATCAATTGTTGGATAAAGCAATTGATAAAATATGATATGTTCTCTTAACAATTAATGATACTCAACAGTGTTACAGGATGATTAGTTGATTTGATACTATGACCAAGTAATAGTTTCTGTCAAAATGAGAAAATTTTAATGAGATTTGATCAAATTTTTTACTTTCGTGTATGTGGGTTGAATTTTTCATTTTGAATTCAGATTTGCCTCGAGCTTTGAGTGCTCCTGACACAGAGAATGTGAATGGGACATGGGGTCACAGACACAACGACATGTCGGTGCTTCAGCAGCATGTAGCCTTCTTCGACCTTAACAACGATGGTGTTGTCTACCCATGGGAGACATATAAGGGTACTTTAGATCTTCTCTGTTGTTTGTATCTTTTATTTTTTAACATTTTAAAACTCTTCAGTTTTTTGAAGATATCTATAATCTATTGTTTCTTTTGGCATTTGGGAAAGTTTGATTGATGACTCAAAGTTTGCACATTAGTTTGATTATTTTTGTATTATTTTAATACTAATGGAACAACTTTTATTGCTGTTTCAAAAATTAACTTTGCAGGATTCCGTGCAATCGGTTTCAACGTGATTCTTTCCTTCATATTTTCGATTGGTATTCATGTAGCTCTAAGTTATCCTACTCTTCCTGTAAGAGACACAATCTTAACATGAAACTGGACTATGTGTATATGATTTACATTACCATTAATTACTGCTGACACTTACTTGTTTCATATTCTGATCTCTAACACAGACATGGCTACCTTCACTTTGGTTCCCAATTCACATAAGAAACATACACAAGGCAAAGCATGGAAGTGATTCTGCTACATATGACACAGAGGGAAGGTAAGTAAAATCAACAAGTCTTTACCTTTTTGAGTAATGTTGATGCCTGCTTTGGTGAACGGTAACATCAATTGTTGTGGCTAAAACAGGTTCAACCCAGCAAATTTGGAATTCTTGTTCAGTAAGTATGCTCGTGAGGTACCTGATAAATTGACATTGAGGGAGCTGTGGAACATGACTGAAGGAAACAGAGTTGCATATGACTTCTTTGGCTGGTACTCTCTTCTTTCCTTTCACTTTTTAACCAGTAAAATATTTAGTAAACAACGGGAACTCTGTGGCTGCGAAGTAAAGTTGTTTTAACAATTATTTGTATACACATGTTGATTAGAATGGTGAACTGAAAATGGGTGAATTTGGATGAACAAAATGCAGGACTGCTAGTAAATTGGAGTGGGGAGTTTTGTATATACTGGCAAGAGATGAACAAGGGTATCTGTCAAAAGAAGCAGTGAGGCGTTGTTTTGATGGGAGCTTATTTGAGTATTGTGCTAAAATGCGCAAAGGTACTTCTGGAAAGATGGCTTGATAGCTTCAATACATATGCAGCACCAATGTTAGGATAAAACTTTTGCTGTATTTTAAGTTCAACAAACAAAACAAATCTGCCATTCAGTACAAAACATGTTCGCTGTTTTTAATACAAGGATTATTATTATTATTATTATTATTATTATTATTATTATTATTATTATTATTATTTAAGTATAAAGTTACCCGTTTACACTCTAGTTTTAGGCCATCAATTAATTATATATAAAATTTTATCTATTTTTTAAAACATATGCTTAGTTATTATGATTAATTAATTGACTATATAAAATTTGTTAACAATAATGATATACTTTTTTCTCTTACTATTTTATATTCTTCACATCTTGATATTTCATGTTATCTGCTTTTTTATAATTTCACTTTGACTTGTCACATTCTCCATTCTACTTATCCTCCTCCTGCTCACCCCAAAATTTGAATGAAAGTTCTACTTTTTCCTTTATTAAATAATAGATTATCACTGTAGTGTTGGACTAAATTTAATTAACATCGAATGAATGTACAAAACGAAATATGTGTATATAAATTACAAATAAATAATAGTACATTAATTATATATATATATATATATATATATATATATTATCCTCAAATTATAAATTATTATCATCTACCGTCAAATTATAAATCTATAGCGTCATCACCACGGAGAAATAATCATAAACAATAATCACAATATGAATATCATAAAAAAAAACGGTAAAAAAGTTGATGTATGCTTTATCTAATTAATTACCATCAATATGTAGATTGATAAATATGTTGATTTTGGTAATAAAATTTATATAAATTACAACAAATTTGTTGTATAATTGATTGGGTATGAAAAATTGTTCTATGGAGTGCATAATCTTTATATTCAAAGAATATATATATATATATATATATATATATATATATATATATATATATATATGAGAGATTATATAATACAAGAATACACAAGAGAGAAATTATATAATACAAGAATATACAAGAGAGAAATGAAATATTATTAGTATAACTTGAATTTTATCGATTCAATCACAATAACTATTTGTGTAAATTTTGTCAAAAATGAATCACCATAAAATATTAATTAAATTAATCAGATTTTGATATATTTTGAAGAATTTATATTATATAAGTTTGATGTAAATAAATGAGGTATTAATTTTTTTAATAAAAAAATTACACATATATATATATATAGTTTATGTAAAATAAATTTTTAATTTAATGATAAATTTTTTAATAAAATTATTCAATAAAAAATTACTGAAAATAGTAACAATTCTGTCACAAGTTCAAATTGGGCTTCTTGAAATTCCCTGTGTGCAGGATGTTACAAAACAATGAACAACAAAAATCAGAAACATTTGCAGGCAATGGACAAACAAAAGTCGGAACTACTCCCACCTATACATGCAGACACCTGAATTTTTACTTTCCATTTTCAACATTTTATATCCTTTCCCAAACGATTCAGGGGAACGAAGACACCAAGTATATAAAAAATTGTTTCAAAAAAGGCATCATAGAATCATTAAAACTGATAATTTGTACCAACATGATGCTCTAATGTATAAACCAATTAGAGAGAGAACAACAGAGAATGCCTCAAGAAATTTGTTTATCTCCCACCATCTCTACGGATCCAAAGGTTGCTTCACTTCAATTGTTTGATTTCAGACATTGCTCAAGTTACTTAAACCTGATTTACAATTTTTCCTTTCCCTGTAAGTTAAACCAGCATAGATGAAAGTAGAAACAACATCAGCATTCTCATATTCGTTCAAACAACAATACAGTTAAAATCAAAGACCTCCTGAACATTATTAGAATGTAATGAACACTAAACATTATAAAGAATTATACTTCTACATCATAAAAAATATAAGGTAAAATAAATTTCTACATGTGCTAATATATAATTTTTCAATTTGACATTTATTCTATTTGAATAAACTTTTTCATAAAAAATAAATGATAAAATAAATTAAACATCTTCCAGGAGTTAAAACTAAAACTAATTATTATCCACCTTATGAAGCATTTTACATGGTCAACTACAATCAATTATGTATGGCAAATTCTTTCGATTATGATAGCAAAATTTCTAAAATTCATTGTCAGGAGATAGCTTTTAATTTTAGATAAATTATGTGCTATCTCCTAATTAGCTAAAATTCCATCTCTCAACATGTTAATCTATTCTTCATATATTTTTATATATGTATACTATTTTTTAATCACTTTTTTTTATCTTAATTGAATAATAATTTTGTTAGATTAAACTATCAATTTGGTAATTAATTTTTTTAGACGTTAGCATATTAGTCTCTAACATTAAAAAAATAGCATATAAATCTTCTATAGTCATATAAAAATGATAATAAATTGTAACATGTTATAACATTAGGAACAAATTTGATACTTTTTGTTTTTTTTTTTAAAGAAATATTAATAGTTAAAAATAATCCAATATCTAAAAAGATATATTTGTTATAACCTTCTTAGTAATCCCATATTTAAAAATTTTAATTTTAATTATATAAAATAGACGTTTGTTTTATATCTCATGTAACGCATATACTAATGCTAATGTACTAATTATTATGAATGCAGAGTGAAGAATTGGAAATTCAAAAATTTCACGGCTAAGCAGAACAATTGTCTAACTGAACAAACCTTTTTGTTTCTTATTACAGCAAAAGGAGCTCCCACAACAACACCGAAATGCTTTAATAGGGTGGTCATGATCATCAAAATCAATACCATAATCCTGCAGAATGTTGATCAAGTTTGGTTTAATTTCAACAATAAAAACAAAAAATAAACTAAACTGAAATAATGCAATTAGTTGATATTGATAGGTAACACCCTGAAAGATACATATGAAAACGGGGGCAGATAAAGCTACACTGAACCAAAATTAACTAAAGTTAATTTCTCTGCCTTGTTAATGTGAAAATTTGTAATTTATTAACCAATTAAAAATCATGTTAGATATGATAATTAACTTACATAACAATTTATAGTTACATAATAGTTTAAAAATTCTTTTTGATTATTGGTGCATTTTGGTACATTTAAATCATATTCACAAACTAATGCAAACACAGGATAAAAAAGCACATCTTGTATCGGAACACCTGACTTACCCATGTCAACTCCTCGTATGCACTCACTTCTTTGTTTGTAAAAAAGGCCAGCTGCACAAAAGGAACAAAACACAAAATTCTAAGGCATACTTTTGTTTATATTGTCATACCCACAACTAAGTAAATCGATCCGGTAAAAGGAGACTATGTGCATATAAAAGCAATAAACCATATTACATGATAATAGTGGTGATCTGGACTCTCAATTTCAACAGGAATGTCTATGAGATTTGCGTCATAGCATCTGCAATGAAAAACACAAATCAATAATGGGTCGGTCCTCTGGATTGAACATTTAATAGAAAAGAAAGAATGCGATTATTTTATGAAATTAATTTTCATTTATAGGTCACAGTAGACAATGAAACATAACAGTGCATCATAACTATTTTTGATTTGTGACTGGATTGGATGATAGTATACAAAAATCAATGCATTGGAATTAAATTTTGGTTTTAATTGGAAAATGTTGTTGATGTATTTTTTTTATATGGATACCTATGATTGATGAACCTTCCAACATTTCCATTATATGTTGCATCCAGACATAACGCCTCCTCATCCTTTAACACCTTTTCTGAGCCCCAGTCTGCATCAAGAGTTACAGGATATGTGTGTCTGTCTTCACCACTATTCTTCTGCATTATCCTATCGTATAACTCCGTATTGGTTAATATTTCTCCAACATATTCACATACGAAAGTTCCCTTTGGTAAATCTTCTAGCGTTCTAAGGCCCCACCCTTTACCTTCACGGGTTAAAAACACCTGAAGAGAAGATGATAATGAATTCATCAAATACCAATTGCAAAGTATCAGAATTGAGTGTCATATTAAAGATATGGGATCTCTATTCTTTAATTGCTATGGCTAGCTTTTGTGGTGTGATTCTCTTAAGTTTATTATCAATTGCGATAAGAGTTTCGTACAATGTCTCTTAGCACAAACAAACAAGCGTGCTAGCATTACAACAGTGCAATGTTCGTCGAAATTTAGTTAAAGAGCTTATGCACAGCCAGCAATCGTGTGTTCCAAGACTAAAACTCACTCATTAAAAGTATGGAATTCTAGCATGAATTTGGGTTTGAGCTGAACTTAATCACAAGAGTTTAGCTCAAGAAATAAAGGTCACCCTCCATTTATAGAAACCATTTTAGCATAGGCAGGATGTCCATCAGACCTCTCTTACTATAAAAATTGATCAGTTCATGCATGATATTTTCAGGACTGAATATTTACAATTGATTGGTTAATGAAACAAGAATAAGTGGCTTAATAGGTCCAGCAACAATCACTGAGATAGATATAATAAAATATTATTTCAAATTAGAATTGAACAAACTCACTAACTCAATCTAAAAATTAGCCCATGACAAGTGTTAACTCCATTTATACAAGGTAGGTATTCCCTTTCCATTATGATTCATTTTGTATCCATGATTATCACCGTTAAATTTTCAAACAGCTAGATAATTACAATATACGTACATACAGAGAGAAATACGTAATGATCAGTTAATTAGATATTGCAGTTGACTGTTAAATAAAGTCGTTGATTAAGAGACAGTCATTATTGATAAGTTATCAAAAATAAAAATAAGTCAACAAACCAAAAAAAAAAAAAAAACATAATGAGATATCAAATTGTTAATCAAATAATTTATAAAATAATTTATAAGAATATTCAGAGTATTACTCACCTGCAATTTGCATGATATACCTCGTTGCACTATCCGATTCCCGCAATGCATGTCACATCCACATTTCCTCCAACATTCCTTTATAAATTTCCTAACCAGATGCCCCTTGCATCGTTCGGGCATGTACTCATTTTTGGACTTCTCAAATGGGCACTCTTGACAGTACACAAAATGGTGAGATTGAGGTGCATTCTTCATGGACACACAAGCTGTTAGAAACTCTTCTTTCAACAAACCTTGCTGATTGTAAGCGAACTCTCCACCAGTTTCTTGAGCGCACCCACAAGGTAATGATGAGGAAAGACAATCGCCTGAACAATCAGAACAGCAACCCTCATCCGAAATCCGAGCCAAAGAAATACTTACAGTAGCACTTTGATATATTATATTATTTGGCATGTAATTAAACTTTGGAAAGTCATCACCGCCAAATTCATCTATTAATGAGATTTTCACCTTTTCAGAACCTCTTGATATGTCACTGATAAAACGCTTGGAATTCCTTTCACCTTGATTAACATGTTCCTGTGAATTGGCCTGCTTGGATTTTAATGTCTTTCGATATCCAAACTTGAGATATGTCTTGCAAAGATCATCTAATAGGTTTGCCACGGAAAATGGGGCCCCAACAGCGTTACATAAGCTAAGGTACTTTTTATCCACGAACTTCATAACAGCATCCAGATTAGGAATACTGAAGTTTGATTGTCCCAAAACAGTGTCACAATTCAATGACAGTTTCACTTCTCCCAGATTTGAAGAACTAGCAATCATAATATCTCCATTATATGATGAGGTATTATTGATACATTCCGATGGAACATCATTTCTTTGCACATCCTGATCCTGAGATGACAGAGTTTTGACAGAAAGACTTCCAAATGATGCATCAGGTAAACCTAAAGAAAATCAGCAAGCAATTAACTACACTGTGATATTATTTTTTTTTAATAAAAAAGAAACAATATAGACCGATAACAACCTAACGTTGCTCCACTGCATAAGATTGGCTAAAACAATAGAATGGATGTTGCACAGATGGACTCTCTAAAATATAGGACTTGTTTAATCTGAAAAAATATGTTTTTATTGACCGTTAATTATTAAAAAAAATTATCTTTGTTTTTATTTTAAAATCTATACCGAAAATTCTAAGAGTAATATTTATGGCTATCATATTCTTATGCTTCTTTAACTTGGCTTGAAAGGGTAAAATATTTGTGTTTGGAACACGATTTTGAACATTTTTTTCTTTTTAATTGATTCAAGATATATACTTTCTTCCATTAGATTCATCTGTATGAAAATTATAGAACTCAATTAAAAATTTAAAATTATAAAAAAGAAGCAGAAGAAGTCATGGTGTAATAGATAATCTCATGGACAATTTAATAGAAAATCAAATATACTATATTTAAACAGAACCTTAATAAAAACAATTTAATAAACTAATAATTTATTAAGAAATTCAAGTAATTATTTAAACACACTTTAACATTAATTTCATGAAATTTATATTATTTAATAAGTTTTACTCATGATTTTATAATTTTTAATAAATTTTAACTAATAATAGAGGGTATGTAAAAAAAATGCATTAAAAAATATTGCTAAGGTTTCTCTAAATTAATTTGATAAGTTTAAGGGTGTAGCCTCTTTCGAAAATCTCATTCAATAAAACTCTTGAATTGCGACAAATTCTTCTGTTGTTTTAATAAGCTATATTGCAAATGGAAGGTACACTGCTAAATCCTAACCTCTTCGAATAACTTATGATTTCAAGAAATGAAAAAACAAGTCTTATATTCAAAATTTGTCTCTAAAAAATAAAGAATATTATTTTAAAAAGATGTTGCAAATATAAAAGATAAAGAAATATTTTCCCCACTTAAAAAAAAAAAAAACATCATTAATAGGTAAAGCATTACCATTAGGATTCGTTGAAGTTCGTTCTATCTTAGGTTTCTTAGTGCTTGGCATCACAATTTCTTTCTCGAAATGACCACGATGCCCGGCAGATGATGCTTTCTCAGGCCTTGCAGATGATGCTTTCTCGGGCCTTGCAGATGATGCTTTCTCAGGATATGATTTTCTATCTTTAGAAGTTGAGATGTTTTCTACCTCTCTCAACATTGAATGTGATGAATGTGAACTGATTTTGGGCCTAGTATCTTCCATGAATGTTTGAGATGGCTCAATCATTTTCTGTTCAGAAGTCTTCGGAGAAATTTTCTTGTGTTTACCACTGAACTTTTGGCTCGAGCTGCCCAGATTTGATAAATGCTGGTCGTCCTCATCTACCAAAAGTGGTTCCTGTATTGGTTTTACTCCACCATGACAACTGAAATTAGCTTTTCTCTCACTTTCCAGTCCCTGTATGAAGAAGAATATTAACAAGGTAATTAACTTTTGAGAATATAGTGAATCGTTCAATAATATTATCCTCGATAATAAGTATAAGTATATTGACTAATAATTACTTTAAAAGTCACATAAGATTTTGACATTATTTCATAACATAAAAACTAACAATTCATACAAATTAAATTCTTAACTTCAACATATACAGAAAACAATGAATTAAGAGGAACCTTATCATTCTCATTCTCAGAGTCAAAGTATGCATCTACAAGTGTATGATAATTGTCATCTTCAATAAGTTCCCATTTTCCTCCATAAATTCCTAACAACTTTTTCAGCACTGGCATCACATCCTTATCAGAAACTCCTAAGGCCCTCATGAAATTTAAGGCCTTGTTACGTCTTGCATCTGTGGCCATGATAATTCCAAGAAATAAATGTCACCTGAATCTAACACTATCCCAGAAATCACTGTACAGAACACCCGAAGTGACCTTTTAACAAACTCACTATCAACTCAAAAATTATATGCCCAGAAATCAATCCTGTTCAATGAATCAAAAAGAATGTTAGAGGGGAGTTTGAAATTAAGAAAGGGGAAACATCTTGCACCAGATCTCTGATATAATTAAGCAATGAAACGATTCCAGAAGAGCGTCATTTGACCTTATAAATGAGTTTTTTCCCAAATTTGAAGTATGCAGAGAAACAAAATCTAAAGTTCATGCTAACTAATTATATTAAAATTATTTATGCTATCTCTCTAATATTAATTTTGATACTATATAAATTATAATTTAAAATTTTTTTATTGGTTTTGAATTGATGGAAAGAAGAGCAAGGAAAATCACAAAATGAAAAAGCATGTATCCAAGTAAGAAGAATAAAATTGAGAATTGATCGAACCTGGATTACAGTGACGAGTGAAGCGGCCGCCGTATCTGCGATAGGTAATGAGTACCTGCAAGAATGACTAGATAAGTAATTAGGGTAAAGATAACACGAGTCGAACAGATAAAATCTGATATGTTATGCGTATTTATAGCATATCAATACTCACATGACACACGTGTCAAAATCTGATATGTTACGCGCATTTATAGCATATCAATACTCACATGACACACATGTCATTGAGAAGAGTAATTATGTAATTCAACACATGACGATTATGTAATTACACCTTGTGCGACACACGTGTCATTGAGAGGGTTAATTATGTAATTCAACACATGACGATTATGTAATTACACCTTGTGCGACACACGTGTCGTTGAGATAAATAATTATGTAACTAAACACATGACGATTATGTAATTACACCTTGTGCAACACACGTGTCGTTGAGAGGAGTAATTATGTAGCTCAACATATAACGATTATGTAATTACACCTTGTACAACACACGTGTCATTGAGAGGAATAATTATGTAATTCAATACATGATAATTATGTAATTACACCTTGTAGGTGTAGTTGAGAAGAATAATTATGTAATTCAATACATAAGATTATGTAATGCACGAACTTGAACTTTAATATGATACACACAAACTAGAAAAAGAATAGAAATTTAAAACCAAAATTAATGTAAATGCACTAAATTTCATAATCTAATATATAATATTATTTTTAAACTTCATATAATATTCTTGTAAAGATTTTCTAATATATAAAAAAATCAACTAAGCATGTTTTTAGTGTTTTTCTTTTTTAAAAGTAAAAACAACATTAAAGCAAAAAATATTTCTTAAAATTTAAAAAGACTAAGAAAGAAAACTATTTTCAAAAAATAAAAATATATCAAACATCAACTCAAAATAACATAAATTATGAGTTGACAATGACATGAGATTAAAAATTTAATTTAAATTTAATTTTATAATAATTCACTTGTAACTTATACCAGCAACTGTGGATTAAAATCATAAAAATAATTTGCAAATATCAATGGATAATAATAAATTCTAGTACAAAAGTAAAAAGTAATAATAGGTATAATAATTTTTAAGCTGTACATTATATTGATAACAAATAAATAATGAATTAAAAATTAAAAATATGAAATTGTAATGAACCCCTGTATAAAATTGTTTAACACTGAGGTTGTGAAATATAGTCATTACACTAACTTTATGTTTGGCCGAGTTAATTTCACACAATAATTGATGAATTTGAATAATCATCAACTTATTTGAATAAAATATTCAGAAAATTTTAAAATTTTATTATTTTAAGAAAAGATTTTAATGATGTAAAATTGAAGAATTCTAAATTTCATAATTTTAATTTTCTTGTTTTTGTTCTGCATGATTGTAAATACAATAATTAATATTTATTTTTATTCAACAATGAAGATTTATTTTTTAAATAAATATTTAAAAATAAAATTTTAAATTTCTTGTAAATTAAGTTACTTTATCCTAATAAAAAAAAAATTGAATTATTTCATTAAAAAAATATTTACAAAATAAAAAAAAAATTGAATCAAGACTGTATATTTAAAATTTTCAGAAATTTTTAAATTCTCCTCATCATCTAATAATCTTTGAAAAGGCATAGTCGAACAGAAGAATTACATGTGCTAGTTAAGATATTCAGGATAACAAAAAGAATTGCAACAAACATGCACCAAACACATTAAAGAAAGCAACTACAATTGAAACCTGAAGCAAGGAAGAACAATTCTTTTTCTACAGAGATTCTGTGCAATAAAAGTGTGAATAAGCCAGGAGTGTGTGCGGCAGACAGATACATTGCACTGAAATTTAAAACACAATGATAGTTCTCATGAAGTAAAATCAAACATCGTTGTTGTTTACCTGGAGAAGGAGAAGAAGCACAGAATCGCAACCCTGACCTGAGAGGTAGGCTTCATATGACGATGAAAATAAACGAAGGTTCAAGAAAGGGAGCAATGTCAATGTCAATCTCAAAAAAAAAAAAAAAAAAAGTAACAATAATAATAATAAAAAAAAATGAGGAAATGAAAAGGTATGTGGTTTATATACAGATCATGCGGAAGCCGAATAGTCTATTTCCACGGGTAGTTTGTTTTGAAGGCTTTTCAAATACCCTCATTCTGCGAGAGAATAAATAGAGATAGAATTTCAGCAGGGAATTATAAATCATATAATAATTAAAATTTATGTTAAATAAATATCTTTGAAATATATATTAAAATTCAGATTTATATAATAAATAATTGTTTTAACTAATATAAACTTTTTTTATTAAATTGTTAAAATTTAAATTAGAAACCAATGGTGTATATATTATATATATTATACAATGGTAATATATAATGCAATGATAATAATAATCATATCTTTATAATATATGGAATTTAAGAATGTTTATTCTGTGATGAACTAGAGATTTAAGTATTTAAAATTCTATTTCAAGAAATTTGGCAATAAATTTCTATTGCATGATCAAGTCTCTTATTTAAATATTTTATTTTAATTTTTTTATAATTATTAATTATTACAATAAATAATTATTATGATAAATAAGGTAATAATTTAGGTAATTAATAAATATATACTAGTTAATTTTACAATTATATAACTATTTGAGTGTTATACTTTTGATTTGTTGATCCTCATGTAATAATCGAATGATCATAATATATACTCACTTATGTATAGAATGTATTCTCCTGACAATAAAAAAAAACATATTAATATTATTTGACTGACCGAACAATTTTATGATGATTCATTTAATAAGATAAGCTATGAGAACTAACCAATCACCTATAATAGATTCAACACTGTTTTTATTTTTTTCTTTTCAAAATCGTAGTATTTGATTTGCCTTTTATAAAAGTTTATCTGGTGATTTTTTTCCAATTTAATGAAATCTTTACTAAATGATACACTAAACTAGATTTCGAGACACTTTAACAAAATAAACAAATTAAAAATCTGCATGTTATCTTGATTCTAATTTACGACAAATAAAATAATTAAAGGAATGAGGCATTTTTGTCTAATTGTAAAAAAGAAGATATTTTTTTATCAAATCTGGAAAATACGTATGGGTAATTTCTGAACTATTTTTTTTTTCATATATCCATTGATGCATATATAAAAAAAACAGATTTATCAGTGATAACGGATCTTTTAAAAAGATATTTAAAAATTTGGTAAAAGGGTGCGTAAATCATGTAATTTATTAAGAAAATTACTAGATAACAAATATTATCTATTTAATTCTCTTTCTAACATAATCCAAATTGTTTTTTTTTCAAAAACAGCGTTATGCAAATTAATCCTCTCATATATAAATTATTCTCTTTTTTTAATTTAATATTTTCTTATGATAAATTTAACAGTACGTGTATTTTTTCTTTATATGTCACATGAAGAATTAACAATGTTTAATTAGAAAATATGCATCCGATATAAATTAAATTATTTTTCGGTGTTGTATTGGAAGCATATTTTGTACTTACTAATGCTGAATGAGAATTCCAACCTAGACTGGGTCATAACCGAATCAGAGGTGTCACATCGAACATCGATACCTGTGCCTAAACCAGTACACACTGGCTCGTTATGAAATGCGACAAAGCCACAGCTCCATTTTTTAGATTTAGTAAAAAGAAACATAGTTAAGACCATACTTTTTATTATTTGTCAGAAACAGATTCACCATTTCCCACTATTATACTCCTTCAAATATTTGCCTAGATTTGTTATTCCCTAAGTTTCACAAAAACGTAATAATAACCTCGGTTCGCTGTGTCTCGAATCGGGACACTTGGCACGCGCTTCAAAACCCAATATATTGAGCAACCAAACAAGCCATAACGTAGAGAGAGTTAAGTTTTCTTTTGCATTTGCACGTAACGGGTGAGAGAGAGAGTGGATCTGTGGTCGCGACCAGCGTAGAACCATATCCCTCCCCGTCCCAATCAACGTTCAATTTAATCAATCATCAATGGCACGATTCCAACTCCTGGAAATAAACGTGATATCGGCCCAAGACCTGGCCCAAGTATCCACATCGGTTCGGGCCTACGCCGTGGCGTGGCTACACTCAGACCGTAAATTAACGACCCAAATCGACCAAGAGGGCCACACGAACCCGACGTGGAACGAAAAGTTCGTGTTTCGCGTCGATGACGAGTTGTTAAACTCAGAAAACTCCATTATGATGATCGAAATCTACTCGTCCACGTGGCTCCAAGACGTTCTTATTGGAAGCGTTTGCGTCCTAGTCAGCAACCTCATCCCTCCGAACCGAAAACCGAAGCTGAGGTTCGTCGCGCTTCAAATTCGACGACCCTCAGGTCGGGCTCAAGGGATTCTCAACATCGGTGCCACCCTTCTCGACACGACCATGCGAAGCATGCCACTTTGTTCCGAACTTAGTTCCTCTTCTGTCGGTTATTGGGATCTCACAGAAAATAAAAAAAAGAAAAAGAAAAATGCCAACATTGAAGAAGACGATGAAGATGTTCATGAAAATAGTAAAACTTCAAACTCAACCTCGCCCTTCGATTCTCGCCTTTTGACTCTTAAGCGTTGTCAAAGCGATTCCACCATTACCGATTACAGCCACCACGGGAATGGGAAAAAGGGGAACGGTTATTATGCTTATGATGATCAAGATTCCGATATGGGTGTTCCAAAAGATCGGATTTTTAATAAAGGGTTGCTTTTTACCGATGCGGGGCCGTCGCCTTCCATGGTGGGGGCGGCGATTTCCAAGGGGTTGTACCCCATGCCGCCGCCTCCGCCACCGTTGACGGCGGAAAGTTCTATGGTTGATGGGTGGTCCGAGGATAATAGTTCCGGGATGGAGGGGATGAGAACGAAGATGGAGAGGTGGAGGACGGAGCTTACTCCGGCGTTTGAGGATTACGACGAAGACGAGCGGAGAACGCTCACGCGATCGTCGACGCGCGTGGGCAAGTCGCCGAGGCGGGGCGGTGGGCGGAGTGGGCCGTCTTCGTGTTTTGGCAAAATGTTTGGGTTGGAAATTACGATTAGTTGCGGCGGTGGTGGCAACCGCGGGAAGAGGCGCGACGGTGGCGGCAAGAGTCGTCTCTCTAATACGGCGTCTCAACTCACTTTCGATGATTCCTATCTCTGACATTGCATTTTTTTTTAACCCTACACTTTGTAAAAATTAAAAGAAAATAAATTTCTCTATAATGATTAAACTTTTTACAAACTTTAATTCATATAGAGAAATTTATTTTATCCAATTCCCAAAGGGCAGGTTAGGAATGTTGATTGTTGGAAGTGCAATAAATTTTTACAACCCTCTCTCAAAATTATGGAATGCATACATGAATCACGAATCACTACGTTGTTCGATTTAATTAAAAACCATTCTCAGTTAAAATTCTTTACCATAAATTGACGTCACCTTTCACATTCTCCTCATCTTTATTATATCAGCTTCCACTTCTCAATTTCATCCGTTAGCCAAAAGTGGTTATTAACTTATTATATAAGAAATTTTGTTACAAGTTTTTAAATTTTAATAAATTGTTTGTTTTTATATATTGTTAAGTGCTTATAATAAAACTTGTTGAATGTTGTATTTAAAATTATTTTTATTCAATAAGATTGTACACATCATTAATTTCTTAGTATATATTTAGATTGCATTTAAAAATATTGTACACGTATTCCAATTTAAATATAACAAATAAAGACAAAATGAATAAAAAACAAGATTCCTGGTCGTTTAAAAAAAAATTATAATCTCAAACTTTTTTTTTTTTTTTTATAATGTTTACCAACAAGCCTATGATAACTAATTAAACGTAGTTGTTTTTCTTAACCGTGAAACTAACGTCTATTTTACGATTATCTCTGCTTTCTTAACAAAAGAAACAGAGTCCTAATGGTGGGACAGAGACACATATCCAAATGGACAGCAACATGACAACTGTAACCCACAAATTGCCAATGTTGTTGTTTTGTTTTTGCTTCATCCACTCCATTCTGCTCCAATTTGGTAGCATTTGTTTTTTTCATCAACAAATTGGTAGGATTTTTTCACAACACTTAAACACCAAGTAAATAATTGGATAAGGAAAAAACTAGTACATACTAGGTACTTTAATTCTTAAAATTAATATTCATTTTCTAAGTTTAGTTGGATGATGTTTAAAAACTAGAAAATATACAATATACTTCTTAAAATTAATATTTATTTTCATTAAAAAATCTCGTATTCAATCAATTTTTACTCAACAAATAAAGCAAGATGTAGAAAAAAAAAATTGAATTTTCATGTTAAAGGCAAAATAACACAGATTTTGCTTCCAATTTTATTTTCATAGTAATACTAATTTTGAGCTGATATAATTAAACTCCATGAAAATCTAATAAATTCTCTCATATGATTATATCTGGCTAAGAATATATGTCAAAGAAAATCTTAAGTTAATAGATATGTATGATGAATCAGCAATAAAGCCAATAACAGAAGATTTGAAATCATGAGTAGAAAGGTTGTGTGAAGACAAATAAAAAAAACAAATTTAATGGACCATGTTTTTCTTCTCTCCAAAATCTCCAATGCCCTTGTTCTTTGTTGTTACTAGTCAACGCAGTTGGAAGAAAATAGTACAAGCCTTTTCCTCAACAACAACTTAACGATTTTTTAAAGCAAGATCATTCTTTCTCTCTCTTCCACCGCTTGATTGAGAGTTTTGGAGAGAGGACTCTGAACCTGAAGAAGAAACCATCTCTACCTCTTTCCCTGCTAAGAGATGTTTGGTTGTGAGTGTTTTTGCTGGAACAGTGTCCTCGAATCCTACCCTTCTGAGCCAGACCCCTTCTCTCTGCCTTCACCTCTTCCACTTTGGCCACAAGGTGTGTGCTTTTTTTTTTTGTGTATTTATTGATGGGTGCTCTTTGTTTTGTGTATTCATTGATGGGTGCTCTTTGCTTTGTGTATTCATTGATGGGTACTCTTTGCTTTGTGTATTCATTGATGGGTGCTCTCTGCTTTTTATTACAATTGGCTTTCATCCAAATATGTTATCTGTTATATACTTATATTATAACATCTCATATATTCATTTTAGGAGTGTTACTTTATGTTTCAAGTTCTTACCTTTTTTTCTGAGATTTTCGCTTTTTGAGACTTTTTTAAGGTCCATGGTAAGGGTATAATTAAAACATATTCTTTTTTTACTCTAATGTTTATTAGACTACCTCTTCGTTTATGAAAGACTCTGTGTTGATCCAAATAAATGTCAGTACCAACATAACTTTATATCTCTTGATTGATAATCATGGATAATCCTTCTTGGTGTAGAATAGTTTGGAAGTATTCATGAGTTACAGTTCCTGATGTTGCACGATTTAACTGCATGTATAATTAGATTAGAAATGAGATTTATATTTATTTATCCATTAATCCATTGTATTTATTCTGTCATCTTGCATAATGTTTTAAGATCCAATTATTTCTTTGCAAATAAAACTATAAATGGTACTGAGTTTCTTAAGTTTTGGGTTAAACATAATTAGGTGCCTTATCTTTTGTTCTTTCCTTAAGTCTGAAGGTAGTACAGTGTCTTTGATGCATACTCACTTATGAGGTTCAGAGTGATATACCGATACTGATGGAAATGTGTGATTGGGTATTTTGTTTTAATGGTTTTACCGGCTTACCAACCAATTAGAAAAAGGTTGTGTCATTGTCCTTGATTTGCTTGTTTTTTCACAAATCAATGCAGAGAAGCAGAGGGCCCCGTTTTTTCCTGGATGAAAAATTGTGGCCATAGCATCTGTGAATATGCTTTTACATGAAGTATCTGTTAGCTCTCTACTTTACCATCATCCGTTGTTACATACTGATTGGCTTCAACAAATGGTTGAAAAAACTTGTTGTAGAAAACAAAATTCTTCATGACATACTAATTTTTGTATTCCAACTATTTCTTATCCTGACTGCATGAATGTCTAATCAATTATTACTGAGGCTTCTTATTTCTGCAGCTTGTTCTTCAGGATGCCTTTGATAGATGCTTGTTTCCATTTTAATTAATGCATCAAATAACATGCCATAATTTTTGAAGTCCAATTCTTGATATCAATGCTCCTGTTGGACTTTTTGTTGCCGTGCCATCAAATGTCTGTGACCTCATCATATTTTTCATCTAAACTTGTGAATGATATGATGTCAGGTGGTGGTTTTGCCAGTGGAAGAATAAGCCTTGGAAGACTAGAAGTTTTGAAAATAAGCAAGTTTGGGAGAGTTTGGAGCTGCACAAGTTCTCATGGTAAATCAGAGAGTTTCATATTTTACAAACCTTTGGAGATTCCAGACGGTTTTTTCTGTCTAGGTCACTACTGCCAATCCCATGATCAGCCATTGAGAGGAAATGTTCTTGTGGCTCGTGAAACTTCTCCTGAAGCTGAATCTCCAGCTCTTAAAAAACCAATTAACTACTCTTTAATATGGAGTGCTGATTCACCGCACGATGGATGTGGATATTTTTGGTTGCCAAATCCTCCAGCAGGGTACAAAGCCATGGGAATAGTAGTTACCACCAAACCAGAAGAACCTGAAGTTGAAGAAGTTAGATGCGTGCGAGCCGATCTGACAGAAACTTGCAAGACACATGATCTATTACTATCTATGAGCTCAAAGTTTTCAAAAATTTCATTCAAGGTTTGGAACACAAGGCCATGTAAAAGAGGGATGTGGGGTAGAGGGGTATCAGTAGGCACATTCTTCTGCAGCACCTATTCTGACTCTGAACAAGTGGCAGATATTGCTTGCTTGAAGAATCTTGACTCCACCTTACATGCCATGCCAAACATAAACCAAATTCATGCACTTATCAACCATTATGGCCCCACTGTATACTTCCACCCTGATGAGAAATACTTACCATCATCCGTGCAATGGTTTTTCGACAATGGAGCACTTGTGTATTCAAAAGATAGTGCAAAGGGTAAAGCAATAGATTACCAAGGATCAAATTTACCTAGTGGAGGAACAAATGATGGTGCTTTTTGGATTGATTTGCCTACTGATGATGATGCTAGAGAAAATGTAAAGAAGGGTAACATTAAGAGTGCAGAACTCTATGTACATGTAAAACCAGCTATAGGGGGAACATTTACTGATATTGCTATGTGGGTTTTTTGTCCCTTCAATGGACCTGGAATACTTAAAGTGGGATTGGTGAACATTGAGATGAACAAGATAGGAGAACATGTAGGTGACTGGGAACACTTCACTCTTCGTGTGAATAACTTCACAGGAGAACTATGGTCTGTGTTTTTTTCTCAACACAGTGGAGGAGAATGGGTTGATGCATTCAATTTGGAGTTTATTGAAGGAAACAAACCAATTGTTTATTCATCAAGGCATGGTCATGCGAGTTATCCTCATCCCGGGACCTACCTTCAAGGACCATATAAAATTGGAATAGGAGCAATGAATGAAGCAGCAAGCAGTGAATTTGCTGTGGATTCCAGCACCAAATACAAGGTTGTTGCTGCTGAGTATCTTGGTGAGGGAGCTATCGAAGAACCATGTTGGTTGCAGTATATGAGAGAGTGGGGTCCTACCATTGTGTATGACTCACGTTCTGAAATAGATAAGCTGATAGATTTGCTTCCAGTGTTTGTTAGATTTTCTGTGGTGAATTTGTTTGAATTGTTTCCTACGGAAATTTATGGTGAGGAGGGGCCAATTGGTCCAAAGGGAAAGGCCAACTGGGAAGGAGATGAAAAGTGCTTCTAGTCAGTTCCTTTCAGCTTCATCAATTCTTTCTTCTGTTACTCTCCTATATGCTCTTCTACCACCTGTACCTTGTTTGTTATAGTCCTGCTTTGTTTTTGAATTTGTAAAAGTATATATATATATATATATATATATATATATATATATATATATATATATATATATATATATTTGTATAACTTACTCACAGCAAAATATATATATATATATTCTTGCATATTAAAATTGTCTATCAATTTCACATAATTTGGATGAGTCCTTCTTTTATGAAAAAAATTTGTCTACCAATTTTACATCATTTGGATGGGTCTTTTTTTTTCTCTTTTAAGAAAAAATAAAAGAAATAAATTTCAAATTAAATCTTAGTCAGATAATGTGTTAAGAGCATTGTATCTGTTACAAAAGTTAAAAGGTAGAATTTTTATAAATTAATTAATAAATTTTTTTGAAAAATACATTTTATTTTTCTTCTTATTTCTCTTTTTCAGAACTACCTTAAAGAAGTGCACCTATACTAACATTGAAAAAAAAATGGGTTAATTTATATTTAATTTGAATTTTAATTATGTTATCTTGATTACTAAAATACCTGCTTTGAAAAATTACGATAGGGTGGAAAACTTATGGTGGAATAAAAAGTTTATTTATTGTTTCATTCTAATTATAAAATTTTAATTATTTTTATTTCCCATGATTATCTAAACACATACTAATAATCTGAACAATAAAAAATATAAAAATCTAAAAAATTAAAACTCTAAAAATATAAAGTTTTATAATTTTGAAAATGAATAGTAGTTTTGAGTTTCCACCATTTATATATTTATTTTTTTAAAAAAAAAGTAGATTAATTCAGTGAAAGCAAAGCTCGTAACCTAGACATGAATAATATCCCTGAATTCTGATTTCTGTGTTGTTAGTTCTAAGCTTGTACAATGGATTGGGCGTTTGTGCATAAAACTTGGGAAAAGTGGGCTTCTACAAACATTGGTTATTCTGGTCACCACCAATTTTTTTGCGTTCATTTCTTAATTTCTTATTCATAAATTTGTTCATGAATGTTCGAATAAATTTGTGACATTTATATGCTCTTTGTATCTTCTAGGTCATCCGTTGAAAGCTGCTTTGCTAATTAATCATGACCCTACTGGACCATCTCGGTTGTTGTCTACCATGTAAGAACCGATTATGTTTCATCTATTTTTGTTATCAATTTTTTTTTTTTTTTTTATCTGCTGTTTGTTTGTGTTTTTGCATTGAAGAAATATACGAAGATGAAGAAACAACGATAGATCAAGTGGTTGAAGAAGTTTTAGGCTTTATTTGATTTCTGTTTTCAAAAACTGTTTTTTGTTTTTTGGGATTCCACGTTTGTGTGAAAATGGAAAAGGAGACGGGAGAGAAGAGAAGGAAGAAAAGTGGCAATGAAGAAGATGAAAGCAAAACATTTTTCACTTGTTTTTGTTTTTTAGTTTTTCAAACACCTGTTTTCTGAACAGAATTTCAAATTTAATAGGTTTTGAATTAAAATTGATTTATGAGTAGATAATGATAATTTTAGGGAAAGAAAAAATTGAAACAAAAATTGAGAAGTGAATCATACAGACACTTGGTATTTCTTTCTGCAAAGTTGAATGTAATTCTTAGTAAACTTCATGCTGGCTTAGTTGTGGAACTTCTATTGCATACTTGGAATTTTCTAGATATATTGGATGTTTCAATTGAGCTATTCAATTCTGGCAGTGCTGAACAGGAAGGAGTAAAAGCTAATCCCATTGAATTGAGTCAATTTTTGGACTACGTCAAACAAAATAAACTCCAGACAGAGACCTTCATTATTGGGTCCAATCAGTGTAAGCTTAAACCCAGCTGTGTTAGTTTGCTCAAATAATTACTTGCTGCTTCCTGTTTTTTGACTTCATTTTTATGCCCTCAACTATAAGGACATTTGAAAATTTGAAACTATTTTTAGGATACTCCTATAGGTAATTGGTGTTTAAGACTCTTGGAGATTTGGGCTATGTCTTAATAACTAGTGGAACATGTTTGATCTTGATGCTTGTTTTCTATTGTGTACTTGTGAGGGATAATAAACTGCATTCTACTCCTGCATATATAGTTATGAACTGTATACGGTTGTCCTATACTTGAGTTATGGAGCAGGATTGTGGAAGGATTTTGAAAAATCCTCAAACCTTGCTACCCTTTTTTAAGAATTTCCTGGTCAAGGAAATGCTTTCCCTTCCCTCCTCAAAACCTTGTTGAATACGGAAGAATAGTATACAGTCATTGAGTTCACTGTGAAGAACCAAGTAAATATAAGTTATATTGGACATTGTTTATCTGAATTAACTTCTATTTGCATTTGTACTTTTAAGCAGACTGGTTAATTATTTGGGTGGTGAACATTCTGTGTTCAGGACTAGTTTATCTTGTGTTGATTATAACTTGTAATCAAAACAGTGTTATTAAATAGCGGCCATGGTGGATTTTTTGCCAACTGCCATCGGCAATTTGTGAAGGGTGGTGTGCCATGGTGGCTCAATGGCAGAATTTTGGCCTTCCGCCATGTTCCGCCATCTGTCATTGATAACACTGAGTCAAACATACACTTAGCATTGAAATTTGATAATTTACCATGCCCTGGATTATATATATATAATCCGATGACAATGTCATTTGACTCATTGCACTGGTTATGCCCTATGTGTAATTATGTACTGCCACGGTGCATTATGGTTTATCTGTTTATACTTTACTAATGGGAATTTGGATGGCAGACTTGGTCACATCAATTCATGAGAACTGGTTTAGTGCAAGGTGTATAAACACATCAAAACCTGCTGGTGAAGGTGCCATTGTGATACAAACAGCTGCATATATCTTGGTTGCTCTGTAAGCATATAATTCAAATTCAGCATGTTATCATTAATGCACTTTACTCTCTTTTTCTGTATACTTATCTTTAAGTTTCACAGGTACGAAGGTTCCATTGGTCCAGCATCTCGTGCAATGGCAGCTGCTGATCAGTTAGCTTGGCAATTAGGGCGAAAAAATCTTTAAAATGGTCCAGCAGATATGTACCATGCACTTACCTAAGGGCCAATTTTTTGTTTTCATTCCGATATTTGTTTAGATGGTTGCAGCCAAAGTATCTAGGTGACAGAGCCATTACAGAAACACTTTGGTCACAGTATATGAGAGGTCCTGCCATTTTGTAAGATACACGTTCTGAATAGACTAGTTGATCGATCTGTTTTAGATATTTGTTAAATTCTGTGAAGAACTTATCTGAATCACGATTTTTATTCGCCACAGACATGCTTTATTACTTATATGACGGAAGGTTTTTCTTAGAAAAAAATACTCAATTGTTTAAAATGCGATTGTAAATAAATTGCATGTTTTGTTCAGTTTCTTTTAAAGAAATACTTGTCTATTTTTATAAATTTTTTATAATACATGTTTATTTCTAGAAAAATGGATATTTCCTAAACATGCTTTCTGTGTGACAGAGAAACAGAAGAAAATGTTTTAAGAACAACAAATATTCATGTTTATATAGGCATGACCAAGATCAAATAAGGTTGCACCTAAGATTCTTCCACAATGCTCCATACCACAATCTCTCCTTCTACATTTGAAAAGTAAGGGGAAAAAAAAAACGTTAAAGTCCACATATGTGTGTTAAAATTTATTTCTTGTTATGGGCCTTTCTTTGAATAACTTTTTGGGCCAGTCTGATAAATTAAGCCGATGAGCTGAAACTAAGAAATTAGGTTCTAAAAGCTTACTTCGAGAAACTCAATAATCAGGCATGTTGAGGATGAATTACATTACTCATTACTTAAATAAACTAAATAAAGTCTTTTTGTTTAAAATTTTCCCCCAAAAAGTGAATTTTTATTAAAAAAAAAATACTCACTGTAATTTAATTTTTTGAAATGTTTAGTTTAAATAAAGAGTAAACAATTATTTGGTTCCTAGCTATTATTTTCTCTCCTAAATAATATTTAAAACGAAAAATCATATAAAAAACCTCTAAAATATTCTAATTTAATCTATAATCTGAAATGTTGGGAGGCTATTATAAATATTCTTTTAATACTTAAGAGATTATATAACATAATTTTTAATATTTTAAATATTATTTATGTAATTTTTAACATATTAGAAACTATTTAATCACGTGACTAATAGTTTAGAATCCAAATTATTACTTTATTCAATTTTCAAAATGAATTTTTATCATCATTTAGAGTAGTGGAAAAAATATAAATGAAAAAGTATGTATAATAATTTTTTCTTGGTTAAAAAGAAAATAAAAAAAATTAATTTCTAAAAACAAAAATGTTTTCTTTTTTCTTCTCGAATTTAATTTTCAAAAATTTTCCTTGTACCTCAATTTCAAACAAACGTTAAAGAATAGGAAAAAAAAAAAAAACGTTTTTGGACTTCTCGTTAGAATTGTAATTGTTGCGTTTTATTCTTGGTTTCCCCGAAAACGATAGTGGAGGAGGCAGCATTTTACCGTGGAACTGACTGCAGGGGATCACAAATCTCAAGAACGCAGCCAGAGAAGACTAACAGAGTTCTGGTCAGACGAAGAAGAAAAGAAAAGCTCGAAAATTCAAATTCAAATTCCAACCTTTATTTAACCCGCAACTATAAATTCAAGTCAGACTCCATCAGAGAAAAAAAAAAAGTGGTGGCTAATCGAAATCGAGTTATAATGAAACCAAATAGTGGTACATGGTTGTTATGTTCGATAATTTGCATAGTTTTATTCTGTGTTCAATTTAAAGAGTGTGTGGGATCCAATACCAAGAGAAGCGATGAAGCATACGTCACTCTTTTGTACGGAGATGAATTTTTGTTGGGTGTTCGAGTTTTGGGAAAATCAATACGGAACACTGGATCCAACAAGGACATGGTCGTGTTGGTCTCCGATGGTGTATCTGATTATGCTAAAAGCCTTCTTCGGGTAATTATCTTCATCTTCTTTTTGATGGGTCTAACTCAAAATTTAAAATTTTGAAGTTCATGTTTATGTTGAAGTGAATCTTTAGATACCTAAGTTTTGTGTGGTTTGTGATTTTAACTGTTTATGGTGGATTTATGGTTGAATTTTGTGAAGGCTGATGGATGGATAGTGGAGATGATTAGTTTACTGGCGAATCCTAATCGAGTTCGTCCAAAGAGATTTTGGGGTGTCTACACGAAGCTCAAAATATTCAACATGACTAACTACAAGAAAGGTAGCATTTTTTTTTGGTCTTTTGTGTATATATCATCTGGTTGTAGAAATAAATGTGGAACTTTAAAATTCTCATTTAGGTAGTGAGTTTAATGTTCATGTTAAGAATTTTACACTATTAATCAATCAGAACTCATCTTAAGTATTGTTCTTAAAGCAGCCGAGATTGAATGACGGTGTGAAAAGAGATGGGTTCTTATTAAATTCCTGCCTTTGAAATGGGAGTGTTTAATATGCTGTGTCATTCAGTTAAATTTTTCCTTTTATTTCCCTGTTAGTTGTCTGAGAAAGTTTAAATTTTTCCAAGTGGTACAATGTGTGGTTTATTGGTTGTTTATGTGTTGAATGTGAATTTGCAGTTGTTTACCTTGATGCGGACACTATTGTGGTTAAAAATATTGATGATCTTTTCAAGTGTGGGAAATTCTGCGCTAATTTAAAGCATTCTGAGAGGTTGAATTCGGGAGTCATGGTGGTGGAGCCCTCTGAATCTCTTTTTAATAACATGATGAGCAAAATAAAAACTACTGCATCTTACACTGGAGGTAACCCAATTTTTTAGTACTTTCATATTCTATTACTTTGTTTTTTGATTCTTTTTTCATTTTCATTTTTTGTTTTAAGGACCATATATGCTAGATTGCTGGATGTGGATATAAACCTGATAGCTTTATAACAATGGTCTTTATTTGTCTTTCTCTCCCTTTGACAGGTGATCAGGGATTTCTCAATTCATATTACCCTGAATTTCCCAATGCACATGTTTTTCAGCCAAATTTGCCCCCCGAGGTGTTGAGTTCCAGGCCCGTTCCTGAAATGGAACGACTATCAACACTGTATAATGCTGATGTTGGTCTTTACATGCTTGCTAACAAGGTACTAGAATATAGTTAACAAGAAGATAGTAATTTCCTTTTAAATAATTAGAGTCAAAGAGGCATGAGAGGTATATTCCCCATTTTAGCTTAATTATGCTGGATCTTCTCATTTTAGTTCAGTTGACATGGAACATATACTAGGTTTGGTCAGTTTTAATCAATGATTAACTTGTCTGAAAGAGTCCTACACTTTCATGTATATGATGTTTATTTATTGTGATATTGTTCAATACTGTTGTTTCAATAGATATTCTTTGTGATCATTGGAATAAATATGACATTCTAGTGACCTATATTAATGTTTACAAGAGTTTTATTTGGTGCTGCTATAGGGCTCAACATTCACTATTGGCAATGTAGTAGTTTTACAGTGTATTTGGTTTTCCATTTGCAACATGCAAACAAAAATGTAATAATTAGTTGCTTGCAGGCATATGTATGTTAGGCTCTTCCCATTGATAAACCAAACACACACAACAGTTAGAATCAGCTCTTGTTGAACTGAGCTTATTAATGGGGCAAGGTGATGACCCTAGAAGACTTTAGATTTCTCACCATCTTAGCATTTTCATCTTAATACAGTTAGCATTAGAAGCTTGGTTTTGAGGCATGCATGATCCCTAGAAACTGTGCTTTCAATCAATTCTGAAATGTTCTTGCTGATTTTTAAAGTTAGTGACAGGTGTGTGAAAATGTCGTTTAGAAATCAGTGCTGCAGATTCTTGTTAAGGTTTTTGTTTCATTATGTCCTACTTTACGGCACCTGGCTTGAATGCAAGTATTATTATGTAGAAGATTTAATACAACTCATTCACATGCCATATATATGTATTTGTCTCTCAGCATTCATTTGTATTACATCTTCCAATTCTGTTATCTAACATTCTAACTATTCATGTTGATTTATCCAGTGGATGGTAGATGAAAATGAACTCCGTGTGATTCACTATACCCTGGGCCCTCTTAAGCCTTGGGACTGGTGGACATCTTGGCTTTTGAAGCCAGTTGATGTCTGGCAGGTATTTTTGCAACTCATTAACCTTTTTTGGTCTGTTATTAATATCATAAAAGTTGTTAGCTTCCTCATATTTATAAAGACCACTCTAATCTAAGTAATCATGTGTTTACAGTTAAAGCTTGCTACAAAAAGTATATTGACTTGTTTGTTCTAACCTTGGGGTGCTTTAGGATGTGAGGGAACAGCTTGAGGAATCCCTTCCTGGAACAAGAGCGGGCCAAAATCCTAAAGACAGTTTTCTTGTGAAATTTCTCTTTCTGCTACCTTTCTGTGCTTTACTCTTCTGCTGCTATCATTCATTTACGAAGGTCAGCTATCATGGATTGATATTCTTGTCCAATCTCTGAGGATTAAGCTAATAGGGCTTTACATAAGTCTCATAACATTGTACTTTCTGCAGAATCAAGGGTACTTCAGTTCATTTTGTAGAAGCTCACTATGTGATCAAGTCAGACACCTTTACTATAGGATTAGATCAAATGGGCCACTTGCATATGCCAGTATTTCAACATCAACAACCAATTCAATCCATCAGGTTGGTTTTCTCTTTTCTTACAGTTGAGGATTTGGATCCTGGCATGCGAAGACCTCACATGATGAAATCATTTAATGACGATGCCCTTTCATCAAATGACCTGGTCATGCTATGGCTTCAAATGAGAGGGTGCTTGTCCTCTAGTTGCATGTATTTTCAACATACTGAGATTTGTTTCTATGGTGTCTACCAGCTCATAAATGGTGCTCAGTACAAGGTTCCTGCTTATTTGGGTGGAGTTTCTATTTGTGTCTGTTTTATGGTAGCAGTGGTGTCACTGGGACTAGCTCTCTTGATTGTTCCCCGGCAAGTGATGCCATGGACGGGTTTGCTTTTGATGTATGAATGGACTTTCACAATTTTCTTCATATTATTTGGAGGTTATATCCGTTTGATTTATCAGTGGGGAAAAGTAGTGGGATCACGAGTAGTACCTCCTGAGTCATCTGATGATTATGATTCAGCCAAAGGTATGTTCTTGAGAGTATAGCTTATGTTGTGGTTTTGTTTTTCATTTAAACTGTGATAGTGAGATCCGTATTTTTTTAGTTTTAATTAAATCCCTGTGTTATCTGTATTTTACAGTTCATCAGCGACAGACCTCATCTTGTGATGTTGCTACATGGTACTACGGTTTAGGGATGGCCTTGTTGGCCATTGCAGCTCCATCGCTGCCTTGTCTTTTTGGAATAACTGCCTTGTTTACAAGGTAATTGCGTTCTAATATATTATGACAAATCTAGTTAAAACATGTATCTTTATGGTTCAAAAAGAAGCTTTGTTTTCACTGACATCTCTTTGTTACCATTGACTATTAGTCAATTTTTAAATGTGAAAAGTCTACATTAAAGAACCTCTGATGTCGAATCTCCACTCTATTGACAATTTTTGTCATTGATAACTTGTTTGTACTCACATGATACATGATACATGAATTTTCTTTTTTCCTACTTTGTTTGATGAGAAGAACCAGCAAAATAGCTGTTTGATTCTTCTTCTAGTCATTCCCTGATTCTTGGTAGAACCTTGTCTTGACTTTGTGCACCAGCAGTTATGTCCTTGGTATTAAAACATTTACATTGGCATTTTTAACAGGTTAGGTTTGATGGTTGTTGGGGGCATAATATTGGCTTCATTCATGACATATGCTTCCGAACATCTAGCTATTCGATCATTTCTTAAAGGCTTTGATGAGCGCGATATTGCACGAAGTAGCAGCTCCTGTTTCTTATGTTGATTGTGACACTAGGAACTAGTCATGTAAACTATGGTTGATATTTCCTTCAATGTTGTTCAAGTGGAAAATGTATTTAAGGAAATTTTGTGTATTTTGCCGAGGTTCTGTTGTAATATTATTGTTATTCTTTCAAAAGATAACCTTATTCTATTCAACTCACACATAATGATGGTGGAGGTTGTTGAGTTCATTGATTTGACATAGTTGTCGGCATAAACAGACACAGAGTTTGTAAATGTTTTTTCATTGTCAAAATTAGAGTTTTATTTAGAAACTTATATTGATATTTAATATTTTTCTTTATTTTGATTACCAAGATAAAAGATAAAAGAGTATATCAAAAGGAATTCAATGTATATTATAAATTGTAATTAATTAACTGTAAAAAATTAAGTTTATTTTATCATATACTGCCAATATGTCTTCAAGAGTTTATTATGGCTTCTTACCTTAATATTATTATAAATGACCCAAGCGATAGTGGATTTCGCACTAGAAAACCTTATAATGGTCTAATTCATATAGTATATTGTAATTAAATTTTAGTGTAACAAGCACTTCTAAAGAGATTCTTTAAAAAATATTATTTATTAAATATCTTTTCAACTACCCTTAATTATTGAAATTAACAAGTTAAAATCGTAGAAACGTGAGTTCTTTAAGTGGTTTACCACTGTCTCTACCACTTCTAATCAAAACAATGTATAGATGAAAAATAACAGAAGGCAGAAAAATCAATCCGTACATTAGTGATCAAAATTAAAATAATCATTTCTGTTACTTTTTGTTGCGAGACTCATTATTAAGAAAATATTTAACAAATTTCTCAGTTGGATTATCCTGAATTTTGTTTAGTTTAATTGAAATTTCATGCAAGTTATCAATTAATTATCATATATGGCTTGTGGTTTGGCCCATAGATGACTCATAAACCATAGAAAATTATTAGTGAAGTGTTTAAACTTTACACCACATTTTGACGTGGTGCGCTTCACTTTCCTGCAGGTGGACCAACACAAAATGAACCACAAAATGGACAAATGGAGGGAATTCAAGAGTTGACGAGATCATCCTTATCCTAAAGTTAATTTGTGAAAAATTAATTTTATTGATTAAAATGTATTCTGAGGGTCCAAAAATTTAACCAAACACACACATAATATATAATAATACAGTGTGAGAGACACATAATATATAGTAATACAGCGTGGGAGACGAAAACAAATAACTTTATGATAACTTGATAATATATAAAACGTAAATTCACTTGTGGAAGATTCATTAAGAAACGACAAACCATTCATGCACGCTATAGTTTATGAGAAAAAAAAAAAAGTGAAAGAAACCCAAGTGCACTCTCAACTCTATCATGTACTATAAATAATACAAATTGAAATAGACTGCGACCAAAAAACTCAATAGGATTAATCGTACTCGTTTGATTATTGTAGATTTGCCACTGAACTTCTTCAATTGGATATAGTGATAGATAATAAATTCAATTTGTTCCAAGATTTTTTTCAGCTTTGTACTGTAGCTAGGCAGAAATATTTAATGCATTTTTTTCCCATTATTATCCAATAGTGAGGAACAAAATATGTACTCTATATTCTATATCTTTACTCCATTAGTATGTGGTTCAATGTATTCTCAGTATTTCAGCACAATGAGTGGAGTATTGTCCAATGCCTCAACAGTGTATGAACTACAACTATAGATCATAGAAGTTAGAGTGGGTCACGTGCTTAATTCTTTTGCTTTTTTTATAAAAGACGAAAAGGATATTAGATGAGTACAAGACATACTCAAACTCATTTACTAAAGTCTAAAGATGGTCCTGTTTAGGAATGCATAATTATCCAAGTGGACTCATGCACAAATCATTAATAATAGAGAACAGAGACTAGCACCTACTTTTATCCAATTTGATACCCCAACAAACGCATAAAAAAACATGTTTCTCTTAGACAATAAAACCAAATAGACCAAAGTGTTGTGTGCCACATAATTGAGCCAAACTGTTTTTGCTTTACACCTTAAAAGACCTCTATGCCGGATATAGTGATCAACGACAGAATTATAGGTGAACTATAGGACAACCTCAACCAAGCCAAAAATAATCTTTATCATAACATAACATTTTACCACGTAATAAACAAAAATATTTGATAAACAATTATAATATACATATAACTAATTATAAAATATAAAAACAGATATAACTAATTATAAAATATAAAAACAGAAAAATACTTATACATGTTTAATAAAAGAGTTAGTTGAATAATTGTGTATTGTGAAATAAAGTTATTAATAAATTATATGAAAATCCCCTTTATTTTCAAAAAAAAAAAATAATAAATGATTAACTACTCTCCTATGAAACCTATTTCTTTTTGTCGGCAACCTAGTAATTTGTGTGGATAGCATAGGTAGATAGTTAATACCTCCAAAACAAAGTAGTTTATGCTCACCATAACTATTAAGTAAATAGAGTATTTATTTGATCTATTTACTAGCTGATACTTGATAACTCCAACGGAAAATTATGCTTGCACACGCACAAGTGAATCCAGCATGTTTTTGTTTACTTAATCAATAGAAAGCATTAGTTAGCTTTTGCTGTTTTATTTCATATTGAACAAGAAGTCAGAAGAGAAAAAGTGAAACACAAGAATTTCATACAAATTACAAACTAGTCATAAATGAAGCTGCACTGAAGCAGAGACAGAGAAGAAAACATAATATATATATTTATCTATGTTGAAGGAGAAGAGTGGTTGGTGGAATTGAAATACATAGTAAAAGAGAAAAAGATTGTTCTCCTTGTTTTACAACATAGATGAAATTAAAGCCAAGCATCAGACTTGCCTAGAGGGCACATCTATCAGGTTTCTTGCTACCTCCTTTGTTTAATTTGGTGTTATATTTGGCCATGGCTCCAATAACAGCTTCATCTCCACAAACAAATACTTGATCTTGTTCCAAAGTGATGTTGTTTTCAACCTTAAGAGCCTCATCTTCTTCTTAATTTGCCACTTAGAAGAACAACAACAGAGTTAGGAAAGAAGGTACTACTAGATATGTTGGGAATCCAGAGCTTAAAGGTTGTATTTATACGGGGACATAGATTTTACAGGCCATAAAGTATTCTCATAATAAAAGTTTATAACACTTTTCATAATTAACTTTGCATTTAATTAAAATACATATACATTCATAATTACATATATATTATACTATATGATAGTATTAGTAGAAAAATATGAAATAATCTATTACCTTATTAATATGATTTTGCTAAAAATAGAGTGGGAATCTAAAGTACTGAGCCCCACAAAGAGAAAACTACTAAGAAAATGATAGTTTTATCTGTTCATCGTTGGAAGTTAAATGGAAAGGAATATCCTATTATCCAATTGGGTTAACAACGAGGCAATCGAGGCATTGGGCTAATTAAATAGGGATATACAATTACTAGAAAAATTATTAAAATAAAGAGTGATGTATAAATTAATTTTGTAATATTTTTTTTAAAAAAAAAACAAGAGAAATCTGTAATCAACTTTGTAATATATGAGTTCAAATTTTAAGACTGAAAAAACATAAAATTTGGATAGACAGATGGCAACATTGGCAATTTTTAGTTGATTCCAATGCATTTCATGAATAAAGTTATTAAAATAAATTATTCTCAATTCTGATGTGATCCACTTTTATTGTTTATATGTATGATCAGAACCTTAAGTTAATTCATCAAAAAAAATGAAAAACAGTAAATATATCAAATACAATTGTTGTCTAGTATGTTAGAATAACATATAAATGATTTGGATGAAGATTGTTTGTAACCAAAGAGAATTAATTGACTTTGAGCTTCAACCTATGAGCTCAATTTGATTAATGAAAATTAATCCTAAAATACATACAAACAACAGAAATTGTTAAATAAAATCATAGTTTTTGGAGAAACCTTCCTTACATTGATCAGATGAATTGACAAATTTTTAAATATTTTTCCAATTTTTTGTTTTCCACTTTTTATGGTTGTGGCGATTAATCCACATTCATAGTTTTTTAATAGATGGATAGGCACAGATTTGATTGGTGCACTACATTTAGAAAAGAAAAAGAATAACCATGAACTCATGGTTGATGTTAAAAATTTGTAAATACTTTGATGCTATTTGTATTATATTATTTTTACCTATTTTATTTTTAACTGATAAGATAAAAAAAAGTATACATCTCAATAAATATTTTTGCCCTAAGAAAATGATATACAATATTTTTAAAAATGGTGTACAAACATAAATTTTCTTTAATATAATATGAATTAAAGCTCTTGAAAAATCATCAAGTGATGAAGGTAGGCCATTTCATCATGACTAACATTATTTTAATCCTAGTGGTGATCCCACTTATTTTTGGAGCCACACTACCATTAGGTAAAAAAATATAAATTGTACAAAATTTGAACAAAACTTTTACCTAAATAAAGTGTTAATTGGTGGTTGAAAATTTTGTGTTTAATCACAATTTTATAAGGACAGATCACATACCTCTTCAATAACGAGAATTGGGCCAATTGTATTGCCTTGTAGAAGCCCATGCAATAGAGATCCACAATTTAGCCCAATCCAGTAACAGAAGAGTGAAAGCCCAGCCCAATAAAACACGATTCTAACATCAAAACTCATTCTTCATTCGTCTAGCTTGATCAAACGACATAGAAAGCATGCACTCAACTTTGAAGCACCCAATTTTGAAGAGTGAGTGAATTCAAATCCGTTTCCGTTTCTTACAAATTTGATTCAGTGTTTGCATGCAATTATCCTTTACTCTCCGGTTTTGCCTTTAGATTTCATTTCTTTGTTGAAGGGATAAATTTATTGTTCAAATTTTTTAGCCAAATGCTTCTGGGTTTCTAAAAGAAACTTAAAAAAAGAACTTGTGATTAGTTACTTGTTGATGTATAGGAACTGGGTCTGCTGCAAATTTTTTCAGTAACTACTTATTAACCCCAGAAAAGTAGAAGAACCAACTGAAATAGAAATGGCTGAAATATGTTCACTTTTAACTGATATAAAGCCACCACATTCAGGTGTTTTTACATGAAACAAAAATTGATGATGTTGATTCATATGAAACCAGTCTTGTAGACTTTATCAGGTTTTCTTGTACATTGTATTCAAGTTTTGCCTCTGATGTCTGAAACCCTCAATAAATGTGTTTGAATTTTTACATTACAACTTCAAAATCTAAACCAGTGGTGAACATGGGGTTAGGTTTTGTTAGTTTATTTATTATTATATTAGCAATCATGGAACTTGTGTACCCCATTATCAGTTACGGTATGTCTGTATTTCGTTTTGAATATTCTGAATCTGAATTTGTTGTTAGCTTATGCTTGCTTTAGGATATAACTGGACTGACAAATATTGAGAGGATGAAACGAAATAGTTCTTATTGTGGCGGTGCATTTAACTGTGATGACATCCTGCATGAGATCCTACTTCGACTACCGCCATCAACTATCTTCAAATTAATTACTGTATCAAAAAGATGGCTGCGTGTAATATGCAATCCTACATTTTGTCGATGCTATGTGAGTAAATGGGGTCAAAATTTTCATCTTTTGGGTTTTTTTGTATGCAACTTTCTATATCTTGGAAGACCCAGAGATGGGTACCGTCGCCCTCGTCGGGAGCCTGCCCTCCCGTTCTTGTCCACTTGTAAAGAAGGTGATGATTTGCAAAATTCTGGAATTCTCAAACATGTTGGGTACTTCATTGATAGCTCTAAAGGCATTATTCTATCTGGGTTCCATCCAAAGACATATTTTGTGTACAATGCTGTGACTAACCAAAAGTATCAACTTCCTGAACCTCAGCAGTTCTATAAAACTCTGTGCATGGCATTGATTGTTGAGGAATGCCCTGATGGTGACACACAATACAAGGTGATCCGTGCAAGATGTGAATGCAAACTTAAGGAACGCAACACTGTTTCAATTGAGACTTTCTCATCAAAAACTGGAACATGGAAGCAATCCACTCTGATGTGCTCTACGTCGCTTGCGTTGCGCCCAAGGACGGCAGCCATGGTGGTTGGGGGGGTTGTACACTGGTTTGCAATGTGGGGAAAACTTGCCATATATGATCCTCGTCTTGGAGACAGGTATATAGCTTTAATTAAACTACCAACAGGTGTGTTATCACGAGAGCATGAGGAATCTATTCTTGGGGAGTCATCTGATGGACTATTACAGTATGGTCAGAGCAATAACTTGGGTCTGGAGATATGGAAACTTCAGAAGGAACCAGGAGCCAACTCATCCATTTACTGCAAGTGTACTCATGTGGAGTACAAATGGACTCTGAGGTGGAGATTCAATTTTAGAACACTATGGAAGCAGATGCCGAATTTAAGCACACATTCTAAAGAAACTCAGATATTGTCATTCCTTCCTCGGAATTCTACATCCATCTTCATAAGAGCCGGATGGAACATCTTACTGTGTGATTTGGAGACCAGAACATTCGAAAATGTTAATTATCAAGGTCGTGGAGGCTCCATTTCATGGGAATCTAGCAAAGTAATTCCTTACTTTCTACCAGCTTGGCCACATTCATCCTTGATGCCATGATCTTGAGAACATGAAACAAGGGAAAGCTCATCGATTTCCAATCTAGATGCAATGGGTTTTTTGCATTTTGTCTTTGATCTGGATATGATGAATTTAAGCTTTTAGCATCTTTGTTCTGTTTTGAAGTCTAGCCATAGTAGGACCTTAATTTCTCTTATAGATTCAGTGGTGTACATGCCTAGAGGTTGTTTTTATCAAAACTTATTTATCTGTAGCTACTTTTAGGTAATGGTTTCAAAAGATGAAATACGCAATTTTGTTTTTACCCCTTCTCTGAAATTCTGTTTTTATAGAAGAATTGACTATTTGAATCTAGTTTTGTTTGGTAATTGCAGCTAAATATGAATTCCATACATTGAAAACTGATGTCCTTCACTAACACTAAAACACCCTTGTTGTGCTAAAGGTGGTAGTCTCTCTCTCTTGAGAAATATAGGATCGTTTATGTATTAGAAAATATAACATGGTACAGACTACGAATTTATTCGGATGAATGCAGCAAGTTTTTGGAACTTACACTATGAATGCTAGTAAAAGCTCCAATTTTATATTAAATATTATAGTAAATGATTTTTCACACAATCAATGACTAAGTGAAAATTTAAAAACTGTGTGAAATGAAACGAAGGATAAGACAAACAATGCTCAACGTAGTTTTAAAAGGGATTACATGATTGAATCTTCAGTCATCAAGACTCATGTTGGATTTCTGGCATAGATGATTTTAACAATTAATTTGTTGATTTTTATAATTATTATTTAAAAACTATACTTATGATATTTTTAGTAGTTGATAATATAATTTTTTTTACTATAAACAATATATGGCCACCTATTAAACTCATAAGAATAACACTACTGTAATTAGCAGAAAAAATCTTGAGACGATGGTGGCAGAGACTAGTGTCGAGGAAATTGCCTCTGCCCCTCCTAATTATTGATCATATGATACAAAATGTCAACATCTTTAAACAAAATACCAGTTTCTATAGTATTTGTCTTGTTGCCTTATAATAATAATAATATTAGTAATCATAATGTATATGTTGTCATTTGAATTCAACAATCTTCTCTTAACACTTATAGACCTGATCCACTGGTCACACCACGTGCTATTTTAAATCTATGACTATCTAATAAATAAATTTACCTCTTTTATAGTTACATATGAAACAATAGATAGATAAGGATCCTAGTATATATTATATAAAATGTAACTTACGATACGTTTTACAAGATATGTGTTTTAATTATTAATACATGAGAATACAAAATGTTGCGTGAGAACAGGAATTTACTATTGTTGAGAGATTAAAACTTTATTGTTTTTAATGTTTGGATAAGTTGCAATTTGTTAATTAAAAGGCTTTTAGGACTAAAAAATAAAATATAAGGTCTTTGTTAAAGAATATTAATAATTTATTTTCTTTTACAATAAACTAACAAACCGACATATTAATAAACTAACAAGTAATTATAGGCCTAGAATTCAACAGCCTATCATTTGAAAGGAATTAAAGAGGATCTGATGACCTGAAATGCAAACTCATACTAATTAATTTATTAGAAAACTATAAATAATAAAATATGTATCCGTAAATACATAATAAATTGTATTTAATGTTTTTAACTTTTAATCTATACATTACTCATGTTATCTTATTATTGTTAAAATAAATTTTAATTTCAATTTTAATTTCATTCAGTCAATAATTGATAATAATACTGAGAAATATAAATAGAATTGTGTACAACTAAGTACATGTATGGAGAAGACTCATCTTATTTATATACGTATCTTAAAAAAAAATTGACAATAAAAAATAATTATAACTCATTTTATTTCATCTACTTTCTTAGTTATGGAATACAGAATTTATTTTATCATAAAATATCTAAATAATAAAATACAAACTTTATCCTTTCTATAACATTTTATTTTGTCTTCACTCATATTGATCATAATTAATCACGGTATCCAAACATAACATATAATTATAATAATACTCAAGGATCTACTACCCTTATTTTATTTAGATCTGAATCTGATCAAACAAAAATGGAAAAGAAAAATCAACATGAATATTTTAAAGGGCAGTCATATTGGAAAGTTTGTGCACCCCCAAAAGAAAAGTATAATGCAAAAAATGATTTATTGAATGTTCTTGTCTTTTTCCCAGTTATGTGCTTTGTGTTAATAATTTCCTGCCTTAGAACTTTCTTCTAGAATGTTTCCCCTTTCAACATGTTATCACCCTTCTTGCATAGTACTGTAAAATGGGTGCTATAAGTTAGAACTCTACTTACACTTAAATTAAGCAAATCCCAATCAATGATTTTTTCTCACTTCATATAAGACCAATTTTTTTTTTCCCACAGGTATCTCTATTTAAAAGTAAAACATGTTTATCAGTTACCAAATTTATTAGCTCCTATCTTAACCTAGATTCAAATCATATGGTTCACCTAGGAGACTAATTCCATTAAATCCATTTCAGTTTATATATATATATATATATATATATATATATATATATATATATAATTTGGTCTAATTAACCACTGCACAGTAAGATCAAACACTCATGTGGTGCCAACAATGTGCTACAGAAAGAAAGAAAGATTGACAGTGAGGTGACTCCATGACACTACTAATAGGAGTGCATACCTACTAAAATTGTATGCTGCTACATGGTATCTTATTTCAGTGAATTCGGTGAAATTTGTAGTTATTCACTTATTTGGATTTTATTGTAACTTTAAATTTAGAGCAATGACAGAATTCTACATCTTGATTCCGAAGAAAATTAGAATATGTATTATATTCCTCACTTTTAAATAGTTAAAATTTACTAAAATTTTAAAATAATTATAGGTTTCATATCATATTTAATACTCCATCTAAGTGATATATAAATAAAAAATAATTTTACTTTTAAATTAATTCATTTTTTTAATTACTGATATAGAAAATCCAGTTTGATTCTTCCGTGAAAGTAAGAAAATTAAATACACTTAACTACTATTCTTAATTTAATGTAAAATTTGGTATTCGCTCAGAATTATAAAAAAAGGGGAAAAAAGACAATTTTTTTTTTAACTCAATTGTAAATAGAATTCAACCAACTTAGCTTTATTCAACCAAATTAATTTTTTAATGTAAGCTTCATTTCCAATAAATACATTAAGGATAATTTACCAAATATAGTTCAACTTTTACTAGGAAAACAAGAAAATTAATATATTTAAATATATCTTTTAATTTGTGTAAAATTATGTATTTTCTTATATCAGTTGAGAGAGAAAGTATTTTGTTAATATATAAATTGAAAGAGAGTAATTATGATAATTTTTATTTTTGTATAAATCATTTTTACGTGGTGTATGATCAACTAATATTAATTTTTCCATTATAACATTATATAAAACATCATGATTGAATAATGGTATCGTTAAAAGTTACGTTTATATCTTCGATAATTTAAATTGAGATCAAATAAAAAATATTCTATAATATCATTTGTTTAATATTTCCGCAAATTTACGTCATTATTTTTTTCAGTTTTTTTTATGCATATGTTTATGTGAAGAAAATTTTTTAAACTTTTATATATATATATATATATATATATATATATCCCTTTGAAAATAAGTTATTTTAATTTTATTAGTTTTTAATCTTTAAAAACTTAATTATACACTTGTAATTTTTCATGTCAGAAAGAATAAAATACCTTAAGGTTTTATTAAATATATAAATTAAGAAATTGTGAAGAATAAAAAAAAACGACCTATAGTCATAAAGGACAAAAATATCTAACCTGGCCTTTTTCACAGTACGAAAATACAATTAAGTATGATGGCGATGATAAGCAAAACATTATTGATACATGATATTCTTAACATTGATTGCAATCTAAAGTTTTGACTGATTGAGTTAGAATATTTTGTCACAGCAAAAGCCAACCAAGACACTAATATGCATTAAATATTTGATTAGACCATGACCAAACCAGTTAAAGAATTGACCTATTGTACATGTTTATCCTTTGTCACTTAACCAGGGAGAGGTACTATTAATTAATGCTTAATTAATTTTCCTTATTCTTCTGGATAGTTTTAATGTACATTTACATAATTTTCTTGAGAGGTTTGCTTTTGACTTGACATTTGTGTTGCTGTGACGCACGTTTGGACGTCACAGGTCGCTTTAAACACCTTGACCTAGTTTATAATCAAATCCACTGAGGTAATTATGGGATTAGATAATTTGCATAACCTCTAATTAGATTTGATTTCTAAATTGTAATGGTATAAAAAATATTATCATCATATTGAAAAGTAATATTATTACTATTTTAAATTATTAAAAACAATTTCATTCTGTCATTCATATCTATATACATACTAAAGAGAGTTTTTTATTTAAAAAAATAAGGAAAATTTTCAAAACGAGACATATATAGAATTAATTACCAATAATAAAGCACTAAACTGATCAATCATTAAAAGATATACGTACAACCCATGAATGAAATCACTTAGACCAATTGAATGAAGACCAAATTAATCTTGTTCTAATTATCTAGAAGGTGGAAAATGAATAGTAAGAACAAAATATTAAAGCATTGTATATGTAGTGACGATTTAGATTAGAAAACGATTGCGACGTAATATTAAAGAAAGAAAGGGACGCAGTCATTTTAGAACCAAAGAAGGTAACCACACAATGAAAAAAACAAAACAAAAAAACCTATTAGAGTAGAAGAAATCAGTAACCTTAACTATGGTAATTAACATGAAAAATGGGTCATGAGTGGTGGTGCCCACAATTACCACTTTTCCAATTCCATTATCAAAATTTGTCATTTTGCTCCCCATTAAATAATATATAACCCTTCTTCCACGAAGCTACCATATATTGTATTTTATTAATTTATTACTATGGAGAGAAGCTATAAAAGCCACCATAATGTTTCATCATTAGACTCATCAATCTTGTTCAATTTATACATTGACAATATATCTATACAAAATCAATGGGAAAACAGATACATGTTCCTAGTTGCTACCCCAACAAAGAGTCCAACACTAGGTTAAAGATGATGCATAAAACTCCAATGAAAACAGTGAAAATAACTTACATATCGAGTCCAGTTATGGTGAGAGCGTGCGATGCTTCTGAGTTCCGATCAGTGGTTCAACAACTCACGGGCAAAGACTCCAACACCAACAAGAAGGTTCCTCGAAGCAAGCAAAAGGGTTATCATAATTGTGGTTTGATGCATCAAAGTGTGATGCAAAATGGAGATGATCGTGCCAACGGTTCAGCTTATTACAATGACATATCAATCATGGCTTCTTCTCTCGACTTCCATGAAGATTTCTTCTCCAAAGAACACGAACTTTCTGTTTTCTCCTCACCCTGGCTATTTGCATGATCTATTACTATTTCTTTTTATTACTATATATCCTCTTTAGCAATTTATTATATTCTATTTCATCTAATTTACATTTTAATCTATCATTCAATGCTACATTAACAATATATCAACATCGATCGTTGCGTAATTTATGTTAACGTAGACAAAAAGAGATTAAAATGTAATCTACAAAATCATTTTTTTTATAATCTATAATCAATTAATAAAGTAAAATAACTTTATATTATTAAATTTTTTACACATATATTTTAATTTTGTTTGCTCATGCGTCTTGTTGCTTTGGGTATAGTAATTCCTCGTCTTTTGCCTTGGTTTTACAGTTTTATAGTGGGAGTTTCTGGTGGATTTTTTTTTTTTTTTTACACGTAAGAATTCGATATGAATCTCAAAATATATTTGTTCACTCTGAATTAATGGTGCAAAAATATTTTCGTTTTCAATTTTCACTTTAGAAATTTTTGGAGGAAGAGAAGCATGTAACTTAATGGCCAAGTTTTCAGGTGTTTGTTTTCAAGCACTGCAATTATTGACTTGATCTTGTAAGTTCTAATTGTGCCATTATTTAAATCAATCTTTATATTATATTAAATATATATATATATATATATATATATATATATATATATATATAAACTAAATGGTGATAATAATAACTAGAAAAAATTCGGCTTAACTGAATTGTGGGTATATAATTATGTTAAATTTTCGATGGAAGTTTTTGATATACTTAATTTTGAGTAAAATTGTATCATGAGATATGTTAGAATTTCTCTTGTATCCTATAGAATATAAAGGTGATTTGTAAAAAAAATTAATAATACATTTTCTCAATATTATATATTTTTCTGACATGATAAAAAAATAATAAAAGCGAGAAATGAAAAAGTTCAAAGCAAATTCACGTTGAAATGTGATTTATCTTTCCTATGAAAGTATAGAAAAAATAAAGTTAATAGTCAATAAGATTTCCTTGTATAAGAAACAAACCAATTCAATTAAAACCTAAGACGTAAGCTCATGCATAATTTATATTTATAATAATCAAATATAATTGAACCGTTGAATTTTTTTATTGAGTGAAACTTGTTGGAAAAAATAGTCAACAAAAGTCATATTGGACTTTTAGCATGGTCTTAGTAATACTTATGATAAATTTTTATTGATTAATTTTATAAAACAGTTTTATACCATAAGTATATAATTTTTTAATACCTGTTTAATTTTGTTATCCTTACACTTTCACAATTGGAGTTTTTGGTTGGTCTTTTTCTTTAATGATTTTTTTATTTGCAAGAATTAAATACAAGAAGATCCTGTGAACAGTTTCTGATTGGTCCGAAGCATAAAAAAAATGATGTCTCTATAAATTCTATTTCTACTTTCAATGTTCACTTTTAAAATTTTAAAAGAAAGAAAATGAGATAAATTTAATGGCCCAGTTTTCAGGTGTTTGTTTAATTTTAAACTTAATTATAGTTTTGATCAATTAAACATTATAGTTATTCTATTTTATTTCTTTAAATTGTACAATTTTAATATCTCAAAAAAATCTATTTATGCATTTTTGACATAATGTGTTCACGTGTGACTAACTAGGCATATTGTGATCACAACTGAATAGAAAACATAACAAATTAAAGGAAAAATTAAATAGCTTTTTCATCCCTGTTGATTTTTTATTTTTAATCTTTTATTTATTTTTTTCATTTTCATTCTTGTAAAAAATTTTATTTAAAAATATCAATATATATTCTCAATTTATCTGTGATCGAAATTAAAAAATGAAATGATAGGAAGCATAAAACAAAAAGTCCTTCACGGAAATAATCAGCATTGAGAGGATAAAAAAAATATTTTTTAATATCATAAGGACTAAACAAATATATAAGTTAAATTTATAAAAATTAAAAATATATACTTTTGTTTTCAATTTTAATTATAAAATTATTACTTTGATTCCTGTTGTTTCATATTTTTAAAGAAGTATATATGAAACAATATTCGTCATTGTTTCAGGAAGAAATATTTGAAAGTCATTGTTTCAGGAAGAAATATTTGAAAACAAAAACTAAAGTGACAGTCTTGTAATTAAAACTAGAACGGCTCAGATAACACAATTCTCAGAAAATAGAAACAAAAAAATTTCTCATTGTAAACATACTCTGAACATTTGACATTGTGACACAAATGCATAACAAAAACGTAAACATTGCCAATTTAATTTCTTTTCTTTTTTTTTTTTTTTTGGTCTTCTCTAATAATCCAAGAACAAATTAATCAAAAACAAGCTTGCATGGAGGTGCATGGAGGTGCATTGAGGTATAAGATAAAAAGCTAAACCGAATATGATCATGTGATAAAACTAACCCCTTTTAGTGACACTACATGGAACAACCACTTTGTGTAAACCACAAATTTATGCAAGCAAAGTAGAAGATGTGCTCATTTATGTTACTAGTTTAGAAACATGAAAGCACAAGATAAAAAACAAACATTATATAAGAACCAAGTTTTTTCACCTAGCTACCTACTTGTCCTAACTAATTAACTAACAAAAGCTTGCAGTAGTTTTGAGCAATTTGGTTGTGTCACTAATTGGCATCATCAGCAGATTTGAGATAAAGGGTTTCACCCCCTTCTCTGCCTTCACTTGAGGCACCAATATCCTGCTTGCTACTTCCAATCATGCCCCTTCCAGCACTGTGCAAACCCTCCCCACCAGAGCCACGGATAAAGTCAGGAAACCCTCCAGAAGCTCCTATTGTTGCAGCACTGCCTGATCCTTCACTCTGCAGCATGTGAAGTCCTGAACTCCCGCCAAGTTGGCTGTGCATGCCTTGCTGCTGTTGAAGTGCCGAGAATGGTTGCTGAGCATACAAAAGGGATGAACGTGCTGCCATTAGTTGTTGTGGTGTCATCTGCTGTGCTTGCTGTGCCTGCATGTAGTGTGCTCCCTGCTGCATCATCCCACTTGGAGGATACTGCACCATCAAATCCATTTGAGATTAGTAGTAAAATAAAAACATGAGATTGATAAAGATCATTGATATACTTAATGGGCCATGTGTGTACCTGGCCAGCCATGGTAGGTGGTTGAGGTTGAGAATCAGCTATTGCAGCTAAGTACATGAGATTTCTCTGGAGCCTTGCTTGGTTCCTGAAAATAGATTTGAGAATGAACTTGTGGGTCCAGTAAAACATCATGAGTTAAATGAGAGAAAATGCACAGTTGCACTTATCCATCTATCTTGCATTGAAATTTAACTTTAAATTAAAAAGATGAGATATCAATGATCAAACTCTATAGTTTAGATCACTTGGTCATGGAAGCTTTGGTTCTATCACGTAATAACCCCAAGAACAATTAGGTGAAAATTGTTTTATTTTACATCTTCAACAAATTAGACCCAGTAGCAGTCAAGATGTTTGGGAGAAAATCTTCTTTTTGTCTATGTATATCCAAACAAGCCGAACTTTGATTTCCACAAGAAACTTTTCAAGATAAATAAGTTAACTCAGACATACTTTATTACTTCCAACCGCATACAACAACCAATATTTATTTCATTAAATGACAAGAACCAACTACAATACACATATTGATATCTTTCATCATTCGGTTCTATGTCCAAAACCAAAGCCAAAATTTCACTATAAACTCCTAAAAGTAAGGGTGTTTCAATGATTTCTCCTGTTGTATTCACTTCAAACACCATAACTGACCGGGAATGTCCAGTTGCCAGAAAAGGAATCTTCTAAGTATAGAAAACATATTCAGATAAAAGGGACGTTTTGCATAAAAGTTATTCTTCTGTGTTCTCAGTAGAAATGTGAGAAGAAAACCAATGAACTTTATACTGTAAAAGGATGGGTATGTAGGAAAGATACAGAAAGGGTTGAGAAACAAAACATCATATGAAGGATCAAGACATTTCAATGTTTATACAAAATTGCATTAGTTAAATATAAAAGACAGTGTTGCAATTTTGTAGATAGCATCAAAGCAGTGGCTCACTACAAAATTTAAATTTCTTGGCAAGTTTCAAAGTCACGCAGGATTGAGTATGACACCAAATGATAGCAAATATTCTTCTGGCACACTATTTCCAATTCCATTGATTAATCTGCTTACAACCTTGATTGATACCACCGTTATATAGTATGCTTGGCAAGAAATTAAGAAATGAGAAACACTAAATACAATTCAAACATAACATTCACAGGAAAGCTAGTTTAATTCTTACTCGGCACACTCGCTAAGCTTGCCAGAATTCTGGCTTTCAACTATCTTCAGAATTAAGGACTTGTTCTCATCCAGGTACTGTTTGTAAAAAACGAGAGGTAAAAGGTTAAACAAAGGACCAACAACATCATAATATCATATAAATGCTGCGAAAAATAATCCAGTGAACTCGGGGTAATATATGATGCACGTATAGACTTTAGAAGTTGGAAAATCATGAAGTATTCATTCTAGTTGATTAGATATAGTAAATACTAAACCTTCCAAAGTATTCAATGCCTTCTACTTTTGATCTCAAAAGTTTTTTTTTTTTTAATTTCTTAGTTGTCCTACCATTTGCGCAAGGAACAAGAACAGCACCATATTAACCAAACCAAACATTTCTAAAAACATAACATTTCCTCCACTTAATAAATGTTCCTGTGATGAAGCAAGAGTTCTTATTTAATGAAAGCACAAGATAAATACAGAAGTGCGAGCGTACTATCATCAAAATCTACTACGCTCACAAGAGAAAAACACTAAAACACTAGAAAGATTTGAAGCGAAACAAGTGAAACTAGTGTCAAAGTGTTATTGTGGTAGAAAATAGCAAGTAAATAAACAGTAAGAAAGAGTTATTAAAGCTCGTTCGAAAATAAGCGTAGCAAGTGCATTAAAAGGGGCAGAAGCGTTGGTACGTTTGAAAAGGACAAGTTTTGTGATCTCCAAACTTAGCATATTGAGATTGAGATAGTGTTATCTTTAAGCAGAGAAAACGTGATCTGGATGCTGAGAAAAAGCACGCGTCATTAAAGCTCTGAGACATCACATGCACATAATAGAATATATATATATATATATATAATATAAGTATATGTGTGTGGAAATGGTTAACAGAAGAGGCTAACAAAACATAAAGCAGAAGCATGAGTAAGGATTAGCAGGAAGAGCAAATTAGTCACGTAACAGAAGCTGACAAAGGAAGAAGCAAGAAGATAAAGAGGGGTATGAAGAGAAAGATTAAAAAAGGTAGCACAAAGAAGCGGTACTAAAAGTGGCAAACAAGACCCACAAGCAGTGCTGAGTGCTGAGACAAAAGGGCCCTGCTAACAAAGAAGGATGCCAGAAGCACTACCAGTAGTAGTATTGGACACTGGATACTGCTCATCAACATACATACAAACATACACATGTGTGTCATATGTGTATGCATATGTATGATATGTATAATAAGTATAATACAAAAGATGAAGGATTTGATTAATGGCAGAAGAGAAGAGAAGAGAAGAGAAGGGTAGGAGAAGAGAAAAGAGAAACGGAAGAAACCTGCTGAATGTGATCAGTGGTGACGTTATTTGGATAGTAAGCTGCCATCATGGGCTGCATCTGCATCAGGTGCTGCTGCATCTCTAACGCAATATTATCTCTTTATATACACTATGATATGATAAATAGAATATATTAGATATACACAAATACTCTCTTTTGTTTCTCACACCAAAACCGAACAACAAAGCAGAGAGGAACAGGTCTATCTCTCTCTTTCTCTCTGTCCTCTTTTCTGGTCTGGCTTTCTGTGTGTTCCCACTTTTCCCTTCTCTTGGCTATTGTAATGATGCTACCACACGGAAACAAGATATTAGAAAGCGTGAATAGAAAGTGAAAGAGAGAGAAAGCATTGGGGTTGGGACCTTGCCCTTGGGGTTATTACTATTTACTATTTTATTGCTTTTGACTCTTTCTCCACACTGGGGTCGGTCTCTTGAACTGCGTGTTCCTGTCACGTGATCCATATACATACAACACAACATCACCCACAAAGAGTAGACAACAATTTTGACCAACTATTCTCACATTATTACTTCTATTATTTCATTTCTTCTTACTATCCCAAAATTTAATTTTTCTTTATTATTAACAAATATCTGAACCAAAATAAGAGTGATTTTATTAAAATATTGGATATGGTATTATTTGTGTGTTTCGTGGGGATTCATGACATGGTTGCGTTGCAATTTTTGATGAAAAAAGAATTTCTCGTAAAAGAGGAGAGTATCTCACACATAAAACATGACATTGTCCGGAGGGTGTTGTCCATTTCGGTCTCTAAAGTTTGATGACGTTGGACTTGTGTAAGAGATTCCGATGCTTCCGTTTACTTCTTCACGCGACTTTTCGCCACGCGCTCTCTCCCTCTCTGTTAATCTCTCATTCTCTCTTAATTAAACTTGATCTTCGTGCAAATCATTGTTCTCCTCTTTTTCAGTTTCATGCATTCATCTCCCTTTTTTTTTTTAATTACTTCAACTAATACTGCTAAATAACTCATTTAATGTTTTCAAAATTATTTAATGTTCAGCGGTTACTCGTATGCTTTCATTAATATTATTAATGTTAACATTGAATACTTTAATTGAGAAAGCATTTACTCTCATGGAACTTCTTACATAAATATTTAATTTTTTATTTAATTTTTTAAATTTGAAGCATGGTTTTTTTTATAGTAACAATTATGATATTAAGTATGTTCTTTTATATTTGAGACTGAATATTGTACTATGAACTTAAATATAAATAGTCTGAAGTAATGAACTGATATATAAATAAAAAAACTAAATTTATTTATATTTAATATCTTTATTTCAAGAATAGTTTTAAGTGGATTTAAAATGAAGAGAAAAATTAATGTTCCTGTATTTGTTCTATATATTTTTTTAATTGACTATAATTTATTAAATATCACAAATTTTAATGAGTTTTCCATTCGTTTAATCAAAATCTATTAAAAAAATATATAACTTTTAATCAATTTTAACCAATAACACGAGAATAATGAAATGAAAGTGTCAGGAAGATTAAAGTTAGTATTCCTGTGCAGAATTTAGTGTTAACCCTATTTTCAATAGACATGATTGAGGATATTTTAAGTTGAATTTTCATATAAAAAAATTATATTTAACTATCATGTTTAATAAATGTGTGCGAATTAAGTTAAGTTTATTTGAATCCAGAAATAATATAATTTAATCTCTAAATATCATAAACTTTTGATTTAATTTTTTTAACATTTAAAAAATGTTGTAATATTTTTTTAAAAAATTATTTATTAACTTAAATGAATATTATAAACACACAATGATAAAAAGTGAATATCATAAACCGATCCTCACAAAGTAATAAGTACATTTTTTTTAATATCCACTTATTAATTAGGTAGGTTCGAATACCACGGGTATCTACTAATATCAATTTAAAAAATATTTTTATATTTAAACAAAATAATTAAAATCTTAAAGTGTAATTTTATTTAGATTTATATTTTCAAAGTGACTTGAATTTTATTTTATTGAGCAACCTTCTTTGATTTTAATTTTAAGTAACTTAATGTGATGCAGCATCAGAGAATGATGTAGGTGATGCAGTTATCGAAAATCAAATATTAAATAAGAACGTTATATGTATTCTTTATATTTTATTTAATCAACAAAATGCCTACATATTACATTTTCCAAAGATGTCGACATAGATTTTAGAGCCTAGCCGCTGCGTAACGATTAAAATTTGAAGTTATAATTAAAATAATAAATTTAGCCTAGGTAACGACTATATGTTATATGATATCATTAATTTTTTGGCTATTATATTTGGAGAAAAGTACATGATTAATATACAGCTAATCAATTATAATTTATCATATAGTAATAAATTTGTTAATTTTTTAACAGTAAATTTTTTTATAATTAATTGACTGGTGTAAAATAATTTTATATTTATTAGTATCAAATATTATATTCATCTTAAAAAATCAAATATTACATTACTGTTTATTAAATTTAGGAAAATATTGTTTTATATATTAAATATTTAATATAATGTAATCGATGCATAATCATGGGGGTGGAATTATTTTAAAGAATATTCTTATCTTCTCAGTTATCAAAGATGTCGACGAAGATTTTTGTACGTAGCCAGTGTGTTACAGATAAAATATTCAAACTAAAATTTAAATAGTAATAAATAAAGTTCAATACCAAAGTCTATTTTAATCAGTTGTTTAAATTTTGAAATGTTTGACAATGAGTATTATTTTCAAATTTTAATTAATTAAAAGTTATATTTATATTAGATTGTTTTTTAACATTTTAAATAATTTTCATACTCTCACATAAATATCAAAAAAAAAAAATAAAACATAAAACGAAACTGCATGTAAGATCGTTATAATGCCCTTGTTTACGTTACAGTATATTTGAAAAGTAATTTTAGTAATTTAACTTAGTAAATATGTAATTTGATTATTAGAAGTTTTACTCTATATAATTTTATTTATTAAATATTCATTTTATATAATTTATTTCTTGAATATTTAAATATTATTATTATTATTATATCCATGTGTTGATATTTATTAATCATGTATATAACTAGTTACCTATATGTATCATAAGTGATATTTTAAATTTATAAAATTTATTATAGATTTTACTTGAATCATTAAAACCCCACTTTTCATGGTTTAATATTTTAACTTTCCCAATTTCATGCCTTTGAAGATAAGAATTAGATTAAATTATATAAATACCATGAGATTTTATGAAATTATACAAATATTTTTTATTTTTCAATCTATACACTAAATTTTCTTGTTTGAAATCTTTTTATATATTACATTAATAAAATTTCTCTGCAAAGATGGTAAAAGTAATGATAAAAAAGATTTTATGTAATTTTCAAAAGTTTAATGTATGTTTATGTAATTTATTCTATTAAAAATTATAAAATCATAAGAGAGTTTGTTAAACAAACAGGAAATTAATTTAAAATTTTTGTAATTTTAATAAGTTTTAATTAATAGAAGATATTGTGTTAAAGAATGTGTTAATAGTGTTTTTCCTTTACTAACGTAATTAAAAGTTTCATACAAAAATACTACATATAAATCATAAAGACAGGTATTTATATATTTTGTTATCAATTACTCCAAAACTAGTAATTAGTTTAACTACATATCAACCAAAATATATACCAAATTAATAAAATACAAATAATTAACTTACATTATAATCAAAGAAGTGGTAACAAAAAACAAAAAAACCTATCGGACAGTGCGTATTCTTTTTAAAACAAATTGATAATTATTATATAAAATCTATAACAATGTGAACTGTGCTGACAACACGAACATAAAAAGAAAAAGAAAAACACATGTACTTTAGGAAATTTTCTGGTCCTATGAAACGGGATTGAAGCAGTGACACGTTACATTACATAGCATTGAGAAGAGTAGAGAGAATATTTGCCCGAATCTTGGTTTTGTAGACACAAAAGACACTAAACAAGTATTCCGAAAATTACATTACCTTTCTTATGATTCAATTGAATTAATTAGAAGATATCATGAAATCGGGATTGGGATTGGGATTGGGATTGGGACCCAAAGGTTCACATGCATACCCTTTTCTATCTGAGTGTGTGTTGTCCAGTCCATTTCCAACTGTATAATAGACCATGAACTTATCAATTCTCATCATCATTATTATTTGTGAACAAATATAAACACAGGTCAAACTTATCTCTTTACCCTACGTACTTTCAAATTTTGTAACCTTTGTGGGTCACATAGAGAACAGGCAATGCCATTGTCTCCTTCCTCCAATACACACACCTATTCCAATAACCCATCTTTCATCTTACCCATTGCGTCTTTCTCACTCTCTTTGCTTTTGTTGCCATTTTAAGGGTAAGGTCCTCTTTGTAAGATTCGTTCCCACATCATCATAATAATAATATCTTGTGTAATTTTATTCAAAGAAAAAAGATATGAATTGAAAATATAAATGCAATAGTGAGTGAGTGTATTGATGATGGATGGATGGATGGATGGATGCATAGAGAGTCAAATCAAGAGTAATATGTGTTGTGTCTCAGTTCCTCAAACATGATGGGTTGTTAGGGTGTCACAATTGGTTTGCGTGCTTAAATTCCAATCGCGTCTTTTCCATCATCATCCTTTGTTTTGCTTTTCATTTCCTTAGTCCCATGCTCCCACTGCATGTTGTAGGTCCTCCTTATCCTTTGTAGTTTCTTCCTCCAACCTAACACAACGCGCTTTCTCACCCTGCTTAACTCAAATAAAATGCTTTTCTCCACCCCTTACGCATTCATTTCTTTCCAAATACTTCAATTACTAGAATGACCTTTATTTTTTTTTATCAAACTTTATTTTATACATACAGTGAAAATTAAACTTAATTAATCTAAGGCTTAATTGCATTTTTTTCTATCTAATTTTAATATTTTGATCAATTATGTCATCGAATTAAGTCAACGAGCATAGTTATAAGATATTTCTCGAAAATATTTACATGTTTAACGGAAATTTGAAGAGACCTGATCGTTAATGAGAAATTTTCTGTAACATGTCTTCATTAATTTTCTGTAACATGTTTTAGATTCTGAAAATGACAAACTGACTTATTATACTATATTATCTCGGTATTAATATTTTGGATTACTTAAAAAGACGCAGGTCACAAGAAAAACTGATTAACGAGGAAAAGAATGAAATGACCCTTTTAATATAAAATAATTAATGCATAATATTACATGTTACAACATTAATTACACTCTGTACAATATATATATATATATTATAATTTATTTTTAAAATTCTACATATTCATAAAAATTGATCAATAATATTAAAATCAGATAAATTGACCTAAATTGAGTTACTAAAAATATTAAAGCCTCATTTTAATAATGTATGGATTAAAAAAAAAAATAGTTTCTAATGATGAAGTGAAAGATATATTTGATTAAAAAAACTATTTGTCCCGGGCAGGGATAATTGCAGCGTGTCATAGTGAAAGAGATAAGGTAATAAGGAGTGGGGGGAAATACTCCAAAGTCCGTTTTTCAAGATCTTTCATTTGAGAAGAGAGCCCACAGAAAATTAGAAGCAGAAATCTGGAACAGGAATACATATCTTCGACAACTGAGATTTTTTTTTTGGTACAAAAATGTCTATGTTGCAATTAGTGTTATAGTCCGTGCTTAGTACCAACTAGTTTGTCTAAAAGGTAGCAAATAGTGCTATAGTCCTTGCTTAGTACCTCCAAAAATTAAGGCCATTAATTTTATCCAATGGTAATGCAATAGTCTTTTATCAGGTGTACCTCAACCTGTTCAATGCTGATACTCTATCTTAGTATATGGTCAATCTTTGAATAGTTTAATTCCATTAAGATTTTTGAATTTGATCATAAATTTAGTTGTTGATGAATTATAAAATTTAATTATTGTGGAGTATAATATAAAAGTAATATTAAGGTGACAGGTGGGCAAGGGAAAGGGAAGAGTGGAGTGTGTTGATGACACGGTTTGGTGCATGGTGTTTGCAAATGTCAAAAGCACATACATTTGCCTTTAGCATTAGTTATTACTTGCAAGGTCTGAGGCAACACCTCTTTCTTTGCTTGCCCTTAAATGACTTTACAATTATATAAGCTACTGTTGTTTTTTCCCCTCATTTCTGTGCTTCACCATGTGACTTGTTCTCCACAATGCCCCCACCACACTCCCTGCAACAACATTCATTCAATATATTCTCGTCTAACTCTCTAATGCGCCAATAATACACTTAACTTAACAGTATTAATTAGATAAAACGTGAATTATTGTTCTAACTCAACCTTAAAAAAAAAATATTTATAAAATGAAAAAATAGTTTATAAGATGAAAACTATTCTTTATTTATATACATACATATTTATAAGTGACATAGGATTTTCAACATACTCTGCATTAAAGAAGATTAAACTTATATATATGCAATAAACTATATCTTTAAATGACGTAAGATTTTCAACACAACCGAAACACTGAACTTCTCAAATGTTTTAACTATTCACAGGTCCAATATTAGATTTCCAATCACTAATTTATCAAATTAATGGAATAATTTTTGTTGTCATATGAAAATAGTTATTATATTTAATGAATATTAATTGATTCAAATTCATGATATTTTCCCCCACTTGTGCCATTATCCATAACCTTTCATCTTTCGAAACCACCATCATACCAATCGTATAATACATGGTTTGAATGTCGGTTTCTATGAGAAAATTTTGACATAAATAACATGTGAATGGTCCCTTACATGCATGCTTGGACTATTGAAAAGTTGACTTCACATTCCTCTAAAGACAGAAAGTCAACGAACGCTGTGAATAAAGAACCAAAAGTAATTAATTAATTGTAAAACCTACTCACTCGGAAACGCGGCACATGAATTATAATAAACATGCCATGCATGCCACACCAGCCCACATATTTGACACCAAGAAGATAAATAAGGAATATTCCGGATCGAAAAAGAAAAAAGAAAAAAAAAGAAGAGAAATTCATTTGCTTCATTGAAACCAATAAAAATGTATTAATAAAAAGAATAACATGATGATGCAATATTATTGCAAGTAGTTGGAGAAGTAAATGATATACATGTATATGTGTATATATGAGAGTCATTTTTGAGTGAGTACATGTTTTCCTAATCCAGTGTAAGATTTTTGTGGTGTGATGACATGTTGAACGGAAGGTGAAAGTGTTGCTCCAAAGTTGGTAACTATGTCCGGTGAGACATTGATTTCACTCAAAGTGCATCGTCCTCGATTGCGCCCAGGTACGGTGGAACATGGGTTTCTTTTAGAACCTTGTACGGGTCCTCTTTGCAATGAATTATAGAGTACTAGATTGTTGTGTAACCATTGCTCACCTTCTAATGTTCTTGCTCCACTTATTTCTTGTAAACTCAACACAAGAATCATTGTTGTGACCACACACATCTTCATGTACCCATCACCCATTTTTGTGAAAAGGAAAAACATTAAACACTTGTTGATGTGATTTGTCGAGGAGCAAAAATGAGAAAAAAATAATAATTATCCAAGATTAGGGAGATAATAATGACGGTTGAGTGTGTGTTTAATGAAGTTTAATAAATAGATGTGTGGTTACGTATAAGAAGAGGTTTGATATGTTATGCTAAGCAGCTAAGGAGTTGACCAAAATCCGCGGTTTGAATTTGTCAAGAACGGTGCAGATAATCTAAATCAAACACCCCAAAATTTCCTCTCAAATGCTAAGTGTTCACATACTTTAATGTTAATTATTTTAATTAAGTATGTTGAACGAGTTTCTAAGTAAGTTTATTTTGTGTGCTATACTAATCCACTTTCCGTCCTTTTTATTAAATTTCTAGTCATGAACTCGTGCTATGATTCTTAATTTCATTTTTCAGGGTCAACTCTGGTGACGTGTATAAATTCTTCCTATCTACTATCTAGCATTTTTGGTCAGAGTTAAATTATCGAGATAAAAATTAAAAAATATTTGGTGGACAATTGAAATATGCAGATAAACAAATAATTAGTTATAAAATATGAAGAGAAAAAAATATTTGTATGTATAAAATGTGTGAAAAGAAAGAAATACGTATACATTTTGTGGGTGAGTTGATCGATTAATTGTGTATTACAATTGACTACAAAATAAGTTGAATAGTTAGTCGCATATTGTAATAGACTATTTGTTAAATATTTACACTCCTTTTATTCTTTTTTTTTGTACTCACCAGCCTGATTTTTCTTTTACATCCTTAAAATTACTTTTCAGAATATACAAATAATTCTGAAAACATATTTCTAAAATTTAAAGAGTGTGAAAATATTTAAAAAAAAAAGAAAGAAAAAAGGTGTGAATAGAATTATCTGTAAGTTTGAATTGTTGAGCGTGTCTACGACCGTGACTGTGACGTGGAGCCCATATTTCATCGGCCCACAATATTAAATGGGCTTGTGTTTAACTTGTTCGCAATTTTATGAATCTTTGATTACGCTTTCTATTAAGCGGTCAACGGTTAAAAGATTGAGTTAACATGTCAGCGAAATAAATTAATATATTAATAGAAGTATTATAACAAAGAAGGATTACATGAAAACACTTTAAATCATAAATTGAAGCTGTTTTATGCAGCAATATGTGGTTGCTTAGTCAACTATAAATAACCTTGCTTAGTTAACTGGGAAAAGGATCTCGTTTCTCTATCAGGCTTGCGATTGTATGAAGATGTCTTACATGTTCTGAATTGGGAAATGGAACAAGAACATGGATGGCTGACAATTGGGAACAATTGAAATAAACTTAGCAAGTAAATATGAATGTATTTTGTCCATATTATAATTAAAGATTACTCCCACTTATATTCACGTAACATATCCTTAATTATATTCATAAAACATGTCTTATTTCTAGGTAATATCACTTTTAACATTTGAATTTTTCATGGTGATATGACTTACACACGAGTTTCCAATGATTATATCTAAGTTTTGATTATTTTATCAGAACTCCTTCGGCTAACAAACGCATCCAAGTCTATCTGATGGTCTTATTCAATACATATTGTTTGCTGTAAACAAAGATTTTTATTGACAAAGCCTCACATATACATGAAATTGGGGCAATATTTATACAAACATTGGAGCAAATAGCGTCCATATATAAAATTCTCACAGATGTTAGTTCACTCCAAAACACTCAAATGCAATACAAGATGAATAAGCAGCACTCATTTACATTGCAAAAACGGCAAAAGGAAAATTTTATGGTAAAAGGACAATTCAATGGGCAGAAAGAAAACTTGTCAACTCAATGTTGCAAAACGTTCAATGAAACCCCAAATAAAAATGCCGGGGGGAAAAGCAAAAAGAAAAACAAGCTCTCCATATTATTTGAAAATCTATTTTCTTATATCCTGGATGAAAGCAAGCTATGTTACTTGTGTACAATGTAGCTTCCTCCTGGTCGTTGATCATTGGTGTATGCATCTGTAAACTATAAACATCCAAAAGGTGAAAAAAAAAACTCTATACAGTGTACTAAAATAGTAAAATCTGATGCAAAATTGTAAAACGCATGGATTTAGTAATATTCACATCTATTATAAAGCAAATCATCTATAATATGATACCGAGATTATGCTGTTTCATTCTAAATAGTAAATACATAACATATTTGAGCATTACATTCATTTGGCTGTGGCAACATGACATGTTCCTAAATTTCAGACTACTACACAAGTGAAGGGAAGATTTAACCTCATGTAAGATGGCCACAATCATTAATTACTTGAATTTAGGTTTCTCTACAAAATCAAGCTTCATTTCTTATCATGTTATAAATTAGTCCAAACAAACAAAACAGAAAAAGCAAAATGGATCAGAATAATTTTAAAAAAGAAAAGAAAAGAGATGCTTTGATTTATTTCCTCATGGTTCAGCAATAACTACTAACCTTATATACAGCCTCAAGCAACAGGTTGATCTAATTCTCTTATACCAATCCGTCGTAGTTGTTGTAAGTGATTAGCTATTTCCTGTAATAATTCAAGTCCTTCTCCATTGCTTGATAAGTTTATAGTATGCTTAAGGAAACTCAGGTCTGCCTCTAGAACTTGCAACCTTCCAATAAAATCCGGAACCAAACTTCTAGTAGATGAAAGTTCCCCATTTTTCTTGCAAACTGGAGGTTCCTTGGATGAGGGATCATGACCCATGGCATTTGAATTTAGTTCAAGTGAAGAAACAGATTCTTGCACTAGAGTATTATTGTCAAACTCCTCATCGTTTTCAGGAGATTCCTTTCCATCACTTTCAGAATTTAGCCAGATATCCCTAGATTGATGAGTATTCAAGAAAAAGTAAACTTGCTTCTCCAACTTCTTCAAACATTGGAAAATATACAGTCTTTCATCTTGAAACTCCAATGGTGAGTTTTTCATAGATTGAGTATCCTTTTTATCAAAAGACGTGGGTAGAACTTCAGCTTTGTCGGATATGTTAGTATTTTCAGTAACCGACTTTCCAAGGAAACTTTCATCCTTTTCAATGCAATGATCCAATCCAATATCTTTCACCTTCATTTCAGAGTTTGTCTCCACCATGTTTTCTACCACTGACTCATCAGGGAATTTCCTCCTATAAAACTCAAGCTTAGCTTCCAACTCTTCTATCTCTTTCTCCTTCTCAGAAAGAAGGTCATTAGCTTTCTGCAAAACTTCTGACTCATACTCTGACTGCTCATCCGTCATTCTTAAGTACTGCAATGCTTCCATGTGTAAAGTTGCCTTCTCTTCTTGCAGCCTAGTGATCATGGCTAATGCTTGACTTGCAGCAACTGCTGAAGCATTTCTTTCTTCCTCCAGCTCTTTATACAAAGCATTCAAAAGTTTCCTGTCATGATCAACTTGCCTTTTTAGCCGATCAACTGCGCTTTCACCTTCAATTTCACTGACAATGCTTCCATCCATAGACAAACCAGATTCATTCCGCTCAAGTGAAATCATTTTTTGAAGCATCTGCATTCCAGCAGAGTTAGAAACATCAGAAGTCTTCATTTCATCACTGTTTATAGACAATCTAGGACTGATTTCATTAGCAGACAGATCAGTCCCTCGAGTAATTGAAAATTGTGATAGCAACATCTTCAAATCTTCACTGATTCTTGGAGATTCTTTCCCAAGCCAATGATCTACAAGAATGCCAGACAACTGTCTTCCTCTGTTACTGACAGCTAGCTTATAGGCATCACCAAGGTCTAGTGAATTGGGATTTTGCTGACCAATTTCACTAGAAAAGGGCGTTGGCTCCAAACCTGCTTTAGATGTTGTTGGCTTATCAACTGACTCAACTATTTGCTCACAGTTGGTGCTTAGTGTTTGATTAGATTTTATCCCCACTTCATCAGTTGTCAAATCATCTATAAAAAGAATGGACAAAAGTTTTCTTATCAGTACAAAGCTCATGGTACTTATGGATTTAAAATAGTCAAAAATTAGGGGCCTATCTGGTTTGAGAAGATGTTTTAATGTTTTCATAAATAACTACTAAAATATCACCTTATTTTTACTTTATTAATTGTTTTTAAAGATTTGTATAAGAAACAGTACAACAACAAAATCCTGCTTTCACTATTTTCCATACAAATATTTGAAAACAAAAAAAAAAAAAATTCAAAATAAGATCACTTTTTTTGTAATGATTTGTGAAAATAGAAAAATAACAGCAAAAATGTTTTCCCAAATCAAACAGAATTTTCAGCTATAATTAAGGTAAAATGACTTTTCCCCCATCTACAAAAATGACTTGGCTATTAAGAACTGGCTTATTTTTTTCATCAACTTTCTGCAAAGTAAATCATACTCCTCCATCCTTCAGATCCATTAGTTACATAGCACAGAAAAGCAACTGCAAAAAATAACTTACAGTGTTCCTTTGATACTTCAACAGAAGCTCCTATTTTATTTGATAATGCAGGGACTTCATTAAAGGAAATAGGCTCACTTGGGGAAGGACAAACAACATTTCTCTCAACCTGCTGCTGAGAATCAAGTTCGGCCAAACCATTCCCACTTTCCGGTGTTGCTGCTGTAGATTTAGTACCATGAATATCCATATTTTCTAAACGCATTCCTGACGCTGGCAACAACGGCTGAACTCCAGAAGCTGAAGTCCCGAGCTTCTCTGAAGACAAATTCTCATTTGAATCAAGGATGCAAGACTCTTTATGTTCACATGGAACTTTTGTACCTTCCTTAGTGTCATCTGTTCCCCATGCTGCCATGCTTGTACCATCATCGTCAGATAAGGAAACTTCTGGTTCAGAATCAGTATCAGAAGTAATCTTTAGCTCAGTGTAACCAACATGTGACAAAGGATCTGCCTGTTTATTTCTACGGCGTGCTCCTCTGGCTGATACAAATGGTTTTGCTCTTTTTTTCTTGTGAAAATTGTTTCCAACAACATTTGATACATCCAAATCAGCACCGCCAGATCCAATTGACTTGGTGAATACCAACCTATGGTCATAACTTCTTAAACCCCATTGCTCATTACAACAGGAACAGCACTTTGAAATCTCAGTTTCACCAAGTAACGGATCCTGATCAAATCTGGACTCAGATCCTTCCCCTAACTTACCCACCAATAACCGGTAAGTTTCAGCGTTGGATTTATTGATGGTAGCAAAAGAAAAGAGGCAACTTTCACACATTCCTTGAACATTTACAAGCTTATCATGTGCGGAACAAAGAACTAAAGAAGAAATCTCCTTCTTATGACCACTACAAATCAAGTCCCAATAATATCCCCCTTTCTCCTTACCTAACACATGATCAAGCCTTGAACATAATAGGCATGGTATTTCCAATTTGCAGTAACCAGCAAACTTTGTTATAACATAAGAAAACACAGCATCAATAAACAGCAAAAATATCAGCAACCATTCTAGAAAAGCCCAAGCCAAGACCGAGACAACACTCGGTGAGAGCTTACGCCACTCAGAACATGAAATTCCCTTCCTAGCCATCATCCACCCAACTTCAGAGTTGAAACAGATCAAACTTTGACCTTATTCCCCTGAGATTATACAAACAATTGAAGCCAATAAGTTGAAACTGAATGGATAAAAAAAATCACACATCAATTCCCCATCCAATAATCTGAAATTTCATAAAAAAACAAAAACATGAACAGTGTTAAAAGAGAAGGTGGCGGTGCATAAACACGTTGCTTAAAACAGGATCAAGCATTGAAAACTGAAGCAAGAAGTTAGAACAAGTATTGATTTATTTTGATTGAGATGCTAAACTTAAACTAGTGAATCAACACAAGGAAGATCGTGATGTGCTATAATAAAACTTTCAGGTAAAAATAAGATAAATAAACTGAAACGTAAATCTTATTCCTACAAATATCATCATCATGAGAGCAGGTAATTATGCAAATGAAACGTAATCGATTATTTCAAAGTATAAGATGGAGAATTAAATGAAGCACTAAAAGAGATGTTATTAGTAATCACTAATCAGCAATCAGTTACTATTACAGGAAGTGAAAGGAATCATAGAAATATATGGTGATGATGATGAACATGATGATGAAGAAAATGAGGTGAAAAATACAAATAAATACCTTATGATGATTTATAATATATGGTTTGATATGATGAAAAATAGAAATAAATAGCTTATGATGATTTATATTATATGGTTTGATATGATGAAAATGTTGGGAGAGTAAAATGAGATGAAGAAAATATAAGGCGTTATTATTGAAATGGAACAGCTTGATCCAGACAAAGTAACTCAACCGAAAACTTGAACTTTCCAACGGAAATCCACGCAGTATTTACATTTATTTATAATTTTTACTTTTTCTTTTTAAAAAGAAAAGAGAAAGATAAGAAACCGACAAGGACAAAAAGTCTACTGAGTCATGAGTAAAGACTAAGGAAAGATTGACCTGGGATTATAGATTCATAGGATAAAAGGAGAAAAATTAAATGAAAAAAGAAAAACAAAAATATTATATAAAGTTTTCAAAACAATTCGTTTATACTATCTTATTTTATTTAATACAAATGTTTATTAATGTCTTGTGTTATATACATGATTCTTTATTGTTAATTAGTAATGTTTTAGGTTGTTGTTTACACTTTGTATTTTTATTTTTTATTTTTTGTGTATAATGGTGAAGGATGTACTTTAAGACCTCAAGTATATTATTTAAAATTTTCACAGCCTGATTGATTCTATGTCTCATGTTAATCTTATATATTAAGGTTTTTATTTTATTTTTATTCTTTTTAAATGTATTTATTAATTTTAGTTTTAATTTGATTTAACAATCAACTTAAAAAAATTATTTGTCAACTATCTCAAACTATTTCTTTATTTGTATCCATATAGTTTATTTTTTCAGTCATTCATCTCTTCAAAAATTCTATATTTTTATTTTTATGTTGAATTTTCATAACTAATTAATAGCTAAAGATAAGTTTGTGTCACAATATAATTTATTTATATAATTAAAAATGTTCACTTATTGTGAATTTTAATTATAATATAATTTATATATTTAAAGAATTATAAAATAAGTAACTAGTACATAAACTAAAATACTAGTTAATAATTATTTATAATATGACAAACTTTTTGTAAAGAAGCACAGCTAATAGTCGGTTGAAAAGTTGAAACAGACAAATGCATGATGAAAATGTCGGCTAATGGTGGTCGTGATCTAAACCACACTTCTTTTTCCAATCAAATACTTTATAAATGGTTGTTGCAATATATAGACTTTTAGTAACCATTTCTTTCAATTTTAATGCTTTATTTACTAATTTGATTCGTATAGTTCTGTAAATTTTGTCTTTTAATTTATACATTTAAAATTATTTATTTTAACTTTTGTGTAAATAATTTTAATTCCATTTTATTTTCTATCATTAAATAAGTAGGAACTAAAATACAATGAAAAGTTTCTAGAACTAGAATAGAACTAAAAATATTTGTATAGATATCAAAATGAATGGTTTTTAAGTATAAAAACTAAGGTAAATTCCACATAAACTAAAAATTACTTAGTCCTATTCTGTAGGTTTTTCAGTATTTGATTGTATTGAGCAGGCTTTAAAGCAGTTACCAAGAGAAAAGGTCCAAATAGCAACGAAATTTGGGCTTGGAAGATTGAATTTTCCTAATATACAATCAAAGGTATAGCAGAGTACGTGCCTTCATGTTGTGAAGCTAGCTTCAAATGTCTTGACGTGCAATACATTGATCTCTATGACTATTATCAACAAATAGTGCCAACAAATAGTATCTTGGTACAATATTTTTGCACTCACTTGTATGTTTCTGCTGCATATACTGAAGAATTTTTTGAATGGAAAAAATCAGCAAACAATAACAATCTGTCCTTCATCTTAAACTTGAATTAAATGTTGACCAAATCTGTGTCCTTGTTTTATAATTAAATGTATGCATTTATCAAATTGCATACTCTTGTGTGTTTCAACAAAAGTAATGATGCAAAGTACCACCATGTTATTTTTGTGTATCAAAGCTGGTAAAAAGAGTTAAAATTTAGACTTGGTATTGAAAACAGATTTGGTATCCTCATGGCTAATAATTTGACTTTGTAGATTGCACATCATCCTCGGTTCCAAGCAGAGAACATTGACGGGAACAAGAGTATAATTTAGTTCTGGAATATTAAATATCATTACTATTTAATTAATTTGTCAATCTTAAAAACTAATATTCCTTATATACATGTTTAGATATTTATGTGTGTCATTACAAGACATTTCAGATGTGTAAATTTACTATTTCACATATCACTTAATACTAATATATATAAATAACTATTCATGCATATATAAATAAGATTGTTTTCTCGCACCAACGAATATATTAATGGACGATAATGATAGTATTTAAATATTAAGAGATTAAATAATATAAAATAAATATCTAAAAACTAAAATTACTCGTAAGTAAAATTTGAGAAATTAAAATAGTAAAATTTAATCAATATAAAAAGTTCTGAAAACCCCTTTTATTTACAGCATTTTTCTACACTGGGAATTTAGTCTCCATATATAAATGGGGAAGAAAAGTAGTTAGTAGTGGGACTCCATGAAATATTCCTTCCTTCCTCTTTAACATAGAAATCTAGTCATTTTCCTTTCTTCCATTTGTCATTTTCTTTTATGACAAAACAAACCATTAATATAGAAACATAAAATAGAAATCTAAAATTACTGTCGAGGTGGGACTCTATTACGGAGAAATCGTTATATATATATATATATATATATATATATATATATATATATATATAGGATTCAGATAAGAAAATCTTTAAAACAAGCATTTTTTTTTTCTTTTAATTTATTGATTATTATATAATTTGTAGCTCATTTTTTATAGTTAAGTTAAGAAAAAAATAAATTGATAGGATGATTCAAATGTATATCCTCCATAGAAAAACTTTGTAATAATTAAGTCAACTATATATAATTAATTGTTTGGTTCTCAAAGTTATCTATTAAATGCTTTACTAACTAACTACTTAGTCCAGTATAATGGTGTTAGGAGGATGAAATTGATATGGTTGGATGGCTGAAGAAGTTTCCACACGGAACAGGGACATTCTTTTTCACTGACGTTTGCAATGAGCTAATCATCACACTATTCTAGTTTTCTGCATACTGACACTTGTACTCCAACTTTATTATGATCCAAGTAAGAATTTTAGGAACATGATCAATTGATTGAAATGGAAAATGAAAGAAAGAAAGAAAGAAATAACCTCTTTGACGTGGAGTTCTTGCTCTGCTACACTAATACCACAGTGACATAATCATTGAGCAGCAAAATGTAGATTCTAATTATTTCCTTACAAAAATTTCCAACCATTCATTGGAAAATATCTATCTATAAATCATTCTATAAGTTACTGTAACTATTACACATGCAATAACAATGGTATAAAACTATAAATAGACATATGTAGTAGGTAATAGTTATCTAGCAGCAACCCAAATGGCGGAAGCACAGAGTGTGCAGATTCCTCAAGTCAAACTTGGAACTCAGGGCCTACAGGTATTATCTCCTATTTCCACTTAAGTTAATTTATCTTATTCAAATTCACTATTTTTGAGAAACCTTTTCTTTTGTTTTTCTCCTTTTCTCAATAGGTTTCAAAGTTGGGGTTTGGATGTATGGGCCTTAGTGGAGTCTATAACGATCCTCTTCCTGAAGAAGAAGGCATATCTGTTATTAAGTATGCATTCGGTAAAGGAATCACTTTTTTTGACACTGCTGATGTTTATGCAGCCACTGCTAATGAAGTTTTGCTCGGAAAAGTAACCATTTCTTTGCACCCTTTCCTTCACTTTTAATTATGATACTAAATATACTTTACACGAGCTTTGTCCTTTTATTTTAGATAATTGAAATAATTATAAAACGTGAAGAGAATTAAATACATATACATGTATATATATTTTGTGGGTAAGTGAACTGGTTGGCTATAGTTGGCTATACTTTATACTTGATTGCAAAGTTAAGTTATATTCTGTGTTATTTCCTTGTTTAAAATGGGACCACAAAGTCATTGTAAATTTTCCGTTATAAAAAAGCAATTCTTTATTTTTCTAGTGGATCAGTTGAATCACTTATGGAGAGTTTTATTATTTGATTCTATTGAGCAGGCTTTAAAGCAGTTACCTAGAGACAAGGTCCAAGTAGCAACAAAATTTGGTATTGCAGGAATGAATTTTCCTAATGTACACATCAAAGGTACACCAGAGTATGTGCGGTCGTGTTGTGAAGCTAGCTTGAAACGTCTTGACGTGGAATACATTGATCTTTATTATCAGCACAGGATTGACCAAACAGTACCTATAGAAGAAACAGTTGCGGATTCCTCCTTCCAATCCACCTTTTAATGACTTGAAACTTACTATATGATTTTAAAAAATATTTGATAGATAACTGCAATACCTAAATAACCAGTTATAAAATGTGAAGAGAGAAATATGTATCTATGAGTTATGTGTAAGTTATGTGAGTGAGTTAACTGGTTGGTTGTGTATTGCAGTTAGCTGCGAAGTAAAGTTGTATAATTTTTACACTTTAGAACATATTTCTGTCATCATATAACTCATCTCACTGTATACATATTGTTAATAAGTTTGTGGAATTATAGGTAGGTGAACTAAAAAAACTGGTGGAAGAGGGAAAAGTGAGATATATAGGTTTATCTGAAGCAAGTCCAGATACAATTAGAAGAGCACATGCAGTTCATCCTATCACTGCTGTACAAATGGAGTGGTCCCTATGGGCTCGTGACATTGAGGAGGAAATTGTTCCTCTCTGCAGGTTAGAACCAGTTCTTCTCCAAGTTCTAAAGAATATACAACTCTCATTACTTTCTCTTCACTAAATTAAATAAATAATTTGATCCTTCCTTTAGTTATGACTTCTGAGCTACTTGAAAGGGTAGAAAAACAAAATTTTTAAAAAAGTATTATAATTGGGTGTTTATGTTATATTGAAGTCACTTTGTTATTTCCTTTATTGATATAGAGAGCTTGGCATTGGAATCGTACCATATAGCCCTCTTGGTCGAGGCTTTTTTGGTGGCAAAGGAGTTGTGGAAAATATGCCAGCAAATAGTATCCTGGTACAATATTTTATCACTTGTGTTTTTCTGCTGCATATTGTAGAAGTTTTGGATGTGAAGAAAATACAAGATAGCAACTATCCATCCTTCTTCTTGAAATTGGATAAAATGTTGACCAAAATTTTTTCCTTATTTTATATTTGCTATGCATTCATCAAATTGCAAACATTGTGTATTTAACAAAAGTAATGATGCAATGTATCATCCTCGTTATTTTTCCATATCAAAGATATTGACAAGAGTAAAAATTAGACTTGGTATAAAGAAAGAACTTGCAATCAAATAGAGTTGGTTGCTGATGGCTAGTTATTTCATTTGCCAGACTGCATATCATCCTCGGTTCCAAGCAGAGAACATTGACAAGAACAAAAGTATATATGACCGAATAGAAAACCTTGCTAAGAAACACCATAGCACTCCTCCCCAATTGGCATTAGCATGGGTATTCCACCAAGGCAACGATGTTGTTCCTATTCCTGGTGAGTGCTTTTGTATTGCCTTCTCAAGAGATTATTCAGAGTTCAATCAGAGGAAGTTTAGTTGAAAATAGTGGTGTTGTTTTCTTTTGTTCTTGATGAGATTTTCTAACATGTTTAAAGTTAGGTTTGTATCTTTACCATGTCAATTATCATTATATTTGTGAGCGTTAAGGAGTAGTTTCTAGTTGTGCACATGGAGTAAAAGGTCTAAATAAATGTCATTTGGTAGTCAGTGTTACGAGAATGAGCACAAATTCATGTAAATTTTGAAGCATGATGACACTCACTCTAAAATTTAAATACTTTTTTTTTAATGTAAGCATGTTGAACTCTCTTTTATAAGTTTTTCCTCGTGACTTTGAATTAACCTAATGTATATTTTATCAATTAATATGAAATTTTAAATTAATATAATGCATATTTTATCAGCTGAAACGAGACTTTAAATTAACATAATGCATACTTTATTAACTAATATGAAATTTTGAATTAATATAATGCATATTTTGTTAAAGACTTTAAATTAACATGCATATTTTTTTTTTAAAACCAAGGACAACTTATCTATTTATATATCTATCTATCTAATTATATCTATTTATATATCAATCTGTCTATCTAACAAGTAAATGGTTAAACATGTCTACTACTAAATTGTCATAGTTCATGAGTGTATTGTTAATTAATTTCTTGCAAATTTGAATGGACCTTTACAGGAACAACTAAGATTAAGAACTTGGATCAAAACATCAGTGCATTATCACTGCAATTTACAGAAAGTGACTTGAGAGAAATTTCTGAAGCATTTCCCATAGATGATCATCATGTCTCAGGGAGTCGACACTTCGTTGGAAGTGATAATCTTTCTTGGAAGTTCGCCAACACACCTCCAAAAGATTCAAGGGTCTCAACTTGAAGCACACAAAATCTTATTTAGTTGGATAATAACTATTTATGAATTATTACATGTCAAATTCAAGATTCCGAATAGTAGCTATTTTTTACTGAAAATATGCATAATAATAGTCCAAGTCAACTAGGACTCTTCATGGTTGGTTAATATATGTTTGGTTGATTTAAGTTTTTAGTTTAAAAAGATGCTGTACTAGCTGATGTAAACAAGAAAATAAAGTTTGCAATACTATTATATTATTAGAGCATCGTCAATAAAAATTAGTTATACTTTATGAGTTGTTTAATATTAAAATATTATTTTAATGTGTCATGTACGAAAAAAATAATTTATTAGTTAATAGCATTAAATATTATTTAAAAAAGAAATTATAAGAACTCTTCATCACGCGCTTTTGGCTTGATTAATTAATGATAGGAAAGAGATTAAGAGAATATTTGGGATGAAAATTTTCTAATTAATTTGTGGCTTGTCACTTTCCTCAATTCTAACAAGAAATAGAGGGTTTTTATTTTTTTTTTTGTAACTTCGAAATTTAAAAATATTATAAAGTCACAATTAAGAATATTTTAGTAGAATGAGATTTTATGAAATTATATAAACTTTTTTTCTTTTTTAATCTTTACTAATTATTTGAAAAACATAATATTGATATCTTTTATATATTACACTAACTTTTTTAATTTTTAAAAATATTATAATGATACTCTTATAAAGATGATAAAAATAATATTAAAGAATGTAGGGATGTCTGATAGATATGTACTATGAAAGTGAAAACGTCATCAGTGATGAAATTTAGGTGATATCTGACACACTATGACAGAATCAAAGAGCATATAATATTTCTATATAATGGCTGCAAACCAGTACTCAAACAGCAACCAAAATGGCTCAAGTGCAGATTGAACGAGTTAAACTTGGATCACAAGGCTTTGAGGTATAACATACTGTAATATAATAATTAATAACATTAGTCAAGTTAACTACTTGCTCTTAATTATTTTGACACTGTTAATATTGTTAATTATTGTTTGTGTATAGGTTTCAAAATTGGGATTCGGATGTATGGGCCTTAGTGGAGGGTACAATGATCCTCTACCAGAAGAGGATGGCATATCTATCATCAAATATGCATTCAGTAAAGGAATCACTTTTTTTGATACAGCTGATGTTTATGGAAACACTGCTAATGAAGTTTTGGTTGGAAAGGTACTAACAATTTCTTTTCTGTTACTTCTACTATTTCTGTGTTATTTTAGTTAGGTACTTAAACTTGTCTCTTAGAACAACTGTTTTTAATCAACCTTTTGGGGCAATTTTTGTTATCCCTTTTGATTTCAAGGGAGTAATAGTTAAATTTTCAATAAAATATAATTATATAGAGTGTCACGTGTTATTATGTCAATTAGTAGGTACCAGTATGTTTTGAAACTTCATATTTGTCCTGATCTAATGAACTCTTTGCCCGATTCAATCCACATAAACTTTTTTGTATGATATATGTTGTTTTAAATGGATTCAATATGAACGTCTATTTTCTATCATTTAGTTACGGAGTTTGCTATTGTTTAATTCTGTTGACTAGGCTTTGAAGCAGCTACCCAGAGAAAAGATACAGATAGCCACAAAATTCGGTATTGCGAGAATTACAGGTTCAACTTTTGCTGATATAGCAATCAAGGGTTCGCCTGAATATGTGCGCTCATGCTGTGAAGCTAGTTTGAAGCGTCTTGATGTTGAATATATTGATCTCTATTATCAGCATAGAGTGGACACATCTGTACCTATAGAAGAAACAGTTGGGGATTTCTTTCTATTAGAAAAACATATCTATGATTTTGATCATGTGTAGTTGACTTTATATCATGTGAAATTTTACTTATATAATGATATATCATCTAGCTCATTTCACTAGATAGTAGATATATTACTAATAAGTTTGTTATGATGTTATAGGTGGGTGAACTTAAGAAACTTGTGGAAGAGGGCAAAGTAAGGTATATTGGGTTATCTGAAGCAAGTCCAGATACAATAAGAAGAGCACATGCAGTTCATCCTATTACTGCTGTTCAATTGGAGTGGTCTCTATGGACACGTGACATTGAGGAGGAGATAGTTCCTCTCTGCAGGTTAGTTCAACTTCTTTTCCAAGTTCACAGGAATGAAATTAAATTAAAATACTTCGTTGAAAATTAATTGATGATACAGGGAGCTTGGAATTGGAATTGTACCATATAGCCCTCTTGGTCGAGGTTTCTTTGGTGGTAAAGGAGTTCTGGAAAATGTGCCTGAAGTTAGTTACTTGGTATATAGTATTTTAGCATTTACATGTTTCTGCTGCATACCATGCAATTGTTAATACGTTACATATGAAATAGCAATTATTGTTTCTCTAGTCAGTTGTAAATACTTTTGTTTTAAGCTCAACTAGTGACGCAATTGCTGTTATTCCCACATAAAAGAAAAGGTAGTTAGACATTTTCTTTTATAAAAGAATGTGTCCTGTTTTCTTATGGTTAATTATTTGGTTTATCAGAAAGGACATCCACGCTTTCAAGCAGAGAACTTGGACAAGAACAAGAATATATATGAGAGAATTGAAAGCCTTGCTAAGAAGCATAAGGCCACTCCTGCTCAGTTGGCATTAGCATGGGTGCTGCATCAAGGACAGGATGTTGTACCTATCCCTGGTGAGTCACAACATATTTTTGTTTTTATTATTATTTGTCAATCTGAACAACTTATTATATATGCAGAGTATATCTTTGTGATTCACTTTGTGCAGTTGTCAAATAAGTGTACACAATTATACAACTTAGTATGTACTCTATGGTGCTTGTGCAGTATAATCATTGACACATTCCATGTGGTAGTTTAGATTTTAGAGTGTAAGTTTATAATGATTTCCCTCAATTTCTCTGGACCTTAATGTACAGGAACAACCAAGATTAAGAATTTGGATCAAAATCTAGGTGCCTTAGCAGTGAAACTGTCAGAACAGGAGCTGAGAGAAATTTCTGAGGCGGTTCCAATTGGGGATGTAGCAGGTAGTAGATACTACCAAGGACGGGATGAAATTTCGTGGAAGTTTGCTAACACACCTCCAAAAGATTCCAAGATTTCATCCCAAAGCACTCAGCAAGGCTAATATCAGCAAGCTAGCATATGGAAAGAATGATAAAACATAGTATGAATTAAAATATCAATAATGTAGTTTAGACTGCAATACTTTTTGTTATGCAACAAATAATAATAATAGGTTTTTATAAAATTTCTCGTTATCTTCTATTTTCTTTTTCTTTCCCTCTCTGTTTTTAGTATACCATAGATATTCTCTGCTAAAGTTCCAGGAGTATTTTAGTTTAGTTGTTTAACCATTGATCATAAACTACAGCAAAGATTTTATTTTAATATATTTTTATATAAAAAAATAACCATTTTCTAAGGTGTCAGTGTATATACTGAATGTTTGACCGTAATAATAATTATTTAAAAAGTTTGTAAAAAGAAACTAAATAGTTTGACTTTAATAAAAAAATAATAATGCTGTTATTAGATGAGTTTGACAGTAATAAAAATAATATTTTTTGTTTCTTTGGCGGAACTTAATTTTCTTTAATTACATTGAATACGTAATTTAATAACGGCCTAAAAGAAAATAACATATAAACTCCGGATATATTGTTTACTACATTTAGAGGTTTATGGTAAACAATTACAAACTCAATTATCATTCTAACAAATTCTCTCAAAGTGAGTAACTTAGCTTTAAAATAGAGTTAGTAATTTATTAGGTGAAAGTTATCCTGCAATTATATACATTATTTTCGTCATATTTTTATTCCACTTGGATTTTTTGACAAACATAAATTTATGTATACATATATAGTTATATAAAGTGTCAAATACGCTCATGTTGTGAAGCTAGTTTGAAGGGTCTTGTTGTTGAATACATTTATCTCTATTGATTGAGGTGGACACATCTATATATATCAGCAGCAGCACTTACACAAGTATCAACAGAAACGCCTGTTTCGTTTTTGATCGAAAGAAAAAAGCACAGTCATGATGCACATTCAGTACTGATACAAATAACATCCTCACTGATACAGTTAAATCCATTGGACAGTGACTGTAATAACCAACTAACTGACTAGCCTATTAACAATGATATTGAGAAGAGAGTTTATGATAGCTGACAAATTTTTGGACAGGGTTAGGTGCAGTATGAGTCTATGAGATGAGGTGGTTTAATAACGGTGAAAATATTATAATGATACTCTCATAAAGATGATAAAAATAATATTATAAAATACAGGGAAATCTGAAATGTCGTGATAAAACGTGAAACAACATTTACATAAAAGGAATTGGATGATTTTATTGAATAATAATCTGACATCTAAATACAAAATTTGTAATTGAAAATAATATCTATTTTCCTAAATTTAAGCCCTTAACAAAAATAAATACTCATGACTAATAAATTAATAGAAAAAAATAAAATAAATCAGGGATACACGAGTTCAACACTCTTTTTTGTATTAGTGATTGACAACTCCAGCTTCTCTCTTAGCAACTCAAACCTGCTTCTTGAAAGAGTTTTAGTGAAGATATTTGACAACTGGTCTTCAGTCTTGCAGTATTTCAAGCAAACAACACCTTCTCTTTGCACATCTCTAAGGAAAAATAGTTTAATGCCGAAGTGTTTTGTCTTTCCATGAAAGACTGGATTTGTTGAGATAGCAATAGTTATCTGATTATCTACCATTACTTATGTAGTTGTTGTTTGCTCCAAATGCAAGTCAATTAGTATTTTTCTCAACCATAAAGCTTGATTAACAGCTAGCTATTGTGACAACTATAAATTCTGCTTCAACAGTTGACTGGTCTACAATTTCTTGTTTCTTAGAACACCAGGAGAAGATCCCAAGACTAAAAGCTAAAACAATAGCCTGAAGTACTTTTCAAGTCATCTAGAGGTCCAGTCCAATCACTATTAGAGTAACCTTGTAGTTTGAAGTTTTGTGATTGACTGAATTTAACACCATAATTTAAAGTCCCCTTAACATACCTTGACACTCTTTGAAATGAGGTTCTCTTGTCTGATTCATGAATCTTGATAATACATTTACAACATATTGTAACGCCCCGCTATTTTTCACTACTAAAATAATTTCTTTTTTTATCTATTTATTATCATTATTAATTGAAAATATATCCTTTCATTTAGATTTCTTTGAATAAAATCTTAAAATAATTTCCTTGTTAAAAAAAAAACGTCACCATAAAAAAAACATCACATAGATTACATCATAACCATACATCAAAAGTTGTTTACAAAACGTCACATAGTTATGTAATATTGTGATTATTTTAATATACACAGTATTATTTCCAATCTTCATGCTATCTAACATTCCTTGACATCTCCCCATTTTATTACTGAATTCTACTGTCAATCTGCTCCTCCCACAGGATCATCACAGGTGTCAAACCACGACACAAACACGCAAGGGGTGAGCTTTCCATTAATAGCATATAAAATATTAATATGATATATTTCAAAATCAAATAAATAAATAATGAATTATGACTTAAATGAAATTTCTATATGATGCATGCTCCAACCTCAACTCCAAAAATATGCAATGTGGTACCATAATAGATAATACGATATAATCATCGAATAACTTTACCGACCAGTTGGGATTTCCCAGTGGTGCACAAAATCTCATAAACAATCATGTGATCATCATGAATTAAATGAATTCTCACCATAAAAATCCCCCAAGTCCGGCATCCTACCAAGACGCACGCTTAAGTTTATTATCTCATCCCTCTAACCGAGGCCACCTCTTTTGAGGCATGTATGCATGAATGAAAATTTTACCTCCCTTTCTAGAATATCATTTAAAATCATTCATATTTCAAAATACCAAAAAACAATCAATAACCACCAATAAAAAAAATCAAGAAACACCCATAAACAGTACCGTATACGTGAATAGTACCGTATACAGGAATAGTACCATATACGTGAATAGTACCGTATACGTGAATAGTAACGTATAAGTGACCGTAGTCCATGAATAGTACACCAGGTAAGTTCCCAGGAAAGAGTGGTGAAATCACAAATGGATTCCCTTAATAACCAGTCTTTCCTTAGCGAACTTTCCTAGACATGCACTTCCACACTACCACCCTTTTCCTAACAACAAGAATAGTTCTTTTTTCGATGTGGAAGATCGGACAAAACCGCAACCACAGAGCATACTAAGAATACATGAATAGTACCATATACATGAATAGTAAATATTGTATACATGAATAGTAAAATAACGTATACATGAATAGTAAAATAACGTATACATGAATAGTAAAATACGGCATACATGAATAGTAAAATACGGTATACATGAATAGTAAAATACGATATACATGAATAGTAAAGTAAGATAAGGACAACTCCCCTTACCAATTCCTCCTAGCTTCCTATCTTCCTCTACCTACTTATTTCTCTCTTGATTGAAGAGATTTCTTCCTAAGAGATTTTGAGAGAATGAAAGAATGTTCTTAGATTTGTGATTATAATTGAAATTCTAGGCCCTATTTATAGAATTTCAAAAGTTACTATTTGCACAGTAATTTTTACTATTTGCACAGTGATTTGATTATTATATAAAACTCGTGTAACCCGTTAATTTATATTTTATGATTTTACTATTTGCACAGTAATTTACTATTTGCATAGTATTTTACTATTTACACAGTTTTTTACTATTTGCACAGTATTTTACTATTTGCACAGTATTTTACTATTTGCACAATAAATTACTATTTACACAGTAAATTACTATTGTACAGTATTTTACTATTTGCACAGTAATTTACTATTTACACAGTAATTTACTATTTACTACAATAATTTCAAAAATTCATAATTTTTAATTATTTTTATATTTCTCTCTATTATAAAAACCTCTCTTAAACTATATTTAAATTTTTGAGATGTTACACATATAGGATATTTGGTCTAGTTATTGTGAGATACATTAAGCAGTCAATTAAACTTCTGAGTGTTTCATCCACTTGTTTCGTTTCATCATCCTTGGATAACTTCTCCTTTTGACACATAGGAGTATTCATGCTTTTACAATCCTCCAAGTTGTATTTCTTTAGGATCTCTTTCGCATGATTTCTCTGACAAATGAAGATATCACCATTTTTCTGCTTAACTTCCATACCCAGGAAATAAGACATTTCTCCCAAGTCTGTCATCTCGAATGTTTGCATCATATCTTCCTTGAAATGTTGAATAAGTTCAACATTACTGCCTGTGACTAGGAGATCATCAACATACAAAGAGATCACAATAAAGTTAGCTGGATCACATTTGGTACAAAGTGGATTCACTGGGACTTTTAACAAAGTTTGATTTCAATAAGTATTCATCAATCCTATTGTACCAAGCTCTCGAGGCTTGTTTCAGATCATACTAAGTCTTCTTTAATAAATAGACTTTGTCTTCATGTCCTTTCACAGCAAAGTCGTTGCTCGACATAGATTTCTTCCTCTAGAAATCCATTTAGAAAGGTTGACTTGACATCAAGCTGTAGATTTTCCATCCATTATTGGTTGCAACTGCTAGCAGCATCGTAATGGTATCCTATCTGACAACTGGAGAAAAAGTATCAAAGAAATCTACACCAAAAATTTGAGCATACCCCTTTACTATTAACCTGGCTTTACACTTGTTGATTGAGCCATTAGCATTCAACTTTGTCTTAAACACCCACTTCAAACTGATGACTTTTCTGTGTTCAGGCTTTTCAACGAGTTCCCAAGTTTAATTTTTTTCAATCATGGTCAGCTCCTTCTGCATTGCAGCCATCCATTTGGGATCTTCTTTTGCATCCCAATATCCAGTAGGTTCAAGGAATGCAATATTGCATCTTTGATAAATATCATATACTAATCTAGTGTCTCTTAAAGGAACATGATCAACTAACTCGTCTTAATTTTTCAAAGGGTCAGCCGCTGAAAATTTTTCTGCATTATTCCAACTTCATTTTTCATTCTCCATGAAGTGCACATCTCTACTTATCAAAATTTTCTTTGAGTGAGGTTGGAAAACTCTATAAGCTTTAGAAACCGAGCTATATCCCACAAATATACCTGGTTCAACTTTCTTGGAAAGCTTGTCTCTCTTAAACTTAATCAGCGGTACATGAGTAAAACACAAGCATCCAAATACTTTAAAATTTTTCAAAAGGGGTTTATAGCCATACCAAACCTCAAAAGGAGTCTTCCTATCTACAACTTTAGTGGGCAGTCTATTTAGCAGGAATATAGCAGTGTTTGCAGCCACCGCCCAATATTTCTTAGGTAACCCTTTCTCATAAAGCATACATCTGACTATCTCCGTCCGATTCTTTTTTTCACTATCTCCATTTTGCCGAGGGGCATAGGAAGTTGTTAATTGATGCTCAATGCCTGCTTCCTCACAATACAAGTTGAATTGTTCTGAAGTGTACTCCTTGCCGTTATCAGACCTCAAAGCTTGAATCATGCAACCACTTTGCTTTTCAATCCACTGCTTAAATCTCCAAAATACACCTGTAATTTCTGACTTAGATTTGAGAAAGTAAATCCAGCACATTCTAAAAAAATCATCTATGAAGATGATGTAATATTTACTCTCCTTGAGTGAAGCAGTCCTTTGAGATCCAACCAGGTCAGTGTGAATTAATTGCAGCTTCCTAGTTGCTCTTCAATTTGCTTGTTTGAAAGGTAATCTTGTTTGCTTCCCATATTGACATGCTTCACAACTTGGTCAGAATCTAAAGGAGGTAGGCCATGAACTAACGCCTTTCGTTGCATATTAAGTACAACTGCATGATGAAAGTGACTCAACCTTTTATGCCAAATCTCTGTATTGTTTCTAGAGGCTGAATATGCAGCTTGCTCCTCCTCCATTGGATCGAAGGTGAAACTTTTTCCTCTCATTTTGATGCTGAAAATGTCTTTGTCATTGTCATCTTTAATAAAACAACGCTTATTTTTAAAGTTGAGTTTAAATCCCTTTTCAAGTAATTGTCCCACACTTAGCAAGTTGTGGTCAATGTCAAGCACATACAACACATCAGAAATTAATTTTGTACCTCAGCTTTCAATGGCTACGGTTCCCTTTCCTTCAGCAGTAATAAAAGCACTGTTACCGATTCTAACTTTTCATACCTTTGATTTATCCAACTCACTGAAAAGTTCTTGATCATGGGTCATGTGATTGGTACAACCACTATCTACTGGCTAACATTCAGTTGAGCTACCGCTTGTAAAACATGTTGTTGCAAACAATTGTTCTTCCTCCTCCTGCTGATCAGCAACTTGAGCCTCATTCCTCTATTTGAAATTGCTTTTGCAGATTCTTACATGATGTTCAAGCTTGTTACACTTTTCGCACTTGACATCAGGTCTTCTCCAACATTTGAAAGGAGGGTGACCCATTTTCCCACAATGCTTGCAAGGAGGAAACTCTTTATTCCCTCCCTCATTTCTTTTGCTGGTGTTTGCATATGCTTCTTGAGTGTTGAAGTTCTTCTTATAATTCTTCCTTTTGTTCTTCTCTATTTGGCTGATTTGCAATTTAGCTTGCAATGCTCCTTCCACATTAACTTCATTTCTCATTTTGCTCCTGGGCATGCATAGCACTTACAAGTTCTGCCTTGGTGATCCTTGAGAGATCTTTTGTATTTTCTAATGAAGTAATCGATGCCTCAAATTTTTCACAGACAGTTACTAGTATTTTCTAAACTATTCTTGAATTAGAAAACTCAATACCTAGCAATCTCACCTTGTTCGCGATGCTGAGTAATTTGTTAGCATACTCCTTAATTGTTTCAAACTCCTTCATTTTCTGCATCTCAAATTCTCTAACTAGATTCAGTGCTTGCATTCCCCTGATCTTTTCATCTCCTTCATATTCATCCTTGAGAAACTTCTAGATTTCAAATGCTGATTTGATTGACATGATTCTGGTGAAAATATCTTGTGAGACAACAACAAACACAGTAGCTTTTGTCTTTGACTTTCTTGTTTTCCTCTCCTCGTGATTTTTAATCTGAACCATGGTTGGATTGGTCGGTAAAGGAAGAACTTTGTAATCCTCCCCAACTACTTCCCAAAGATCGTGTGTCTCCATTCTTACTGCCCCGATGTAATAATTATCACCATCAAACACAGGTGGTAGTTTTAGAATTCATCTACTTGATGAATTGAAGCAAGGTGTTTAGGCTGCCATGGTGGATTATTTTTTTCTTTCTAGTTACTTTCACAGGTCCCTAAAAGCTCTTGATACTAATTTGTTGGTAATAAAACGTAAAACAACACTTAGACCAAAGAAATTGGATGATTTTATTAAATAATAATATGACTTTTAAATCTAAAATATGCAACTGAAAATAATATCTACCTTCCTAAACTTAAGCCACTTACAAAAACAAGTATTCATGTGTAAAATAATTACTAAAGACTTAGTAAAAAAAACTAATAAAATAAATAAATAAATAAATCAGTGAAATATATTCAACCTGATATAATTTGATAAAATTCAATAAAATGTTAAATATAATTTACTCAAATAATTAATATAAGAGATTTATGACGAAATTTCTTCTAAAAAATTAAAATAATATATCTTAAACAATTTTCCTTTAAATATGATATACAACTAACTTTCAAACTCACTTTTTTTTTTTGTATTTTATTTTATTTTTTCTTTATATTTTATAACTTCTCGTATTCAGATTTTAAATACAATGATGATATATTATATATTCTTCATCAATGACTTCATTACTAAATTCCTCACTGACGTCATGTTGGTCAGTGATGACGAAGAAAAGAGACAATAAATAAATAAACGTATGAGCGTATTGGGATAATAAGTACTACACGGTTGCACTGGACCAGAGAGATAGGAAAGTGAAAACGTCATCAGTGATGAAATAAAGGTCTTATCTGACACACTATGATGGAATCAAAGAGCATATAATGTTTCCTAGATAATGGCTGCAAACCAGACTCAAACAGCAACCAAAATGGCTCAAGTGCAAATTGAACGAGTTAAACTTGGATCCCAAGGCTTTGAGGTATAACATCCTGTAATATAATAACATTAGTCAATTTAACTACTTGCACTTAATTATTTTGACACTGTTAACATTTTAATTATTGTTTGTGTATAGGTTTCAAAATTGGGATTCGGATGTATGGGCCTTACTGGAGGGTACAATGATCCTCTACCAGAAGAGGATGGCATATCTATCATCAAATATGCATTCAGTAAAGGAATCACTTTTTTTGATACAGCTGATGTTTATGGAAACACTGCTAATGAAGTTTTGGTTGGAAAGGTACTAACAATTTCTTTTCTGTTACTTCTACTATTTCTGTGTCATTTTAGTTAGGTACTTAAACTTGTCTCTTAGAACAACTGTTTTTAATCAACCTTTTGGGGCAATTTTTGTTATCCCTTTTGATTTCAAGGGAGTAATAGTTAAATTTTCAATAAAATATAATTATATAAAGTGTCACGTGTTATTATGTCAATTAGTAGGTACCAGTGTGTTTTGAAACTTCATATTTGTCCTGATCTAATGAACTCTTTGCCCGATTCAATCCACATAAACTTTTTTGTATGATATATGTTGTTTTAAATGGATTCAATATGAACGTCTATTTTCTATCATTTAGTTACGGAGTTTGCTATTGTTTAATTCTGTTGACTAGGCTTTGAAGCAGCTACCTAGAGAAAAGATACAGATAGCCACAAAATTCGGTATTGCGAGAATTACAGGTTCAACTTTTGCTGATATAGCAATCAAGGGTTCGCCCGAATATGTGCGATCATGCTGTGAAGCTAGTTTGAAGCGTCTTGATGTTGAATATATTGATCTCTATTATCAGCATAGAGTGGACACATCTGTACCTATAGAAGAAACAGTTAAGGATTTCTTTCTGTTAGAAACATATCTATGATTTTGATCATATATAGTGGACTTTATATCATGTGAAATTTTACTTATATAATGATATATCATCTAGCTCATTTCACTAGATAGTAGATATATTACTAATAAGTTTGTTATAATGTTGTTATAGGTGGGTGAACTCAAGAAACTTGTGGAAGAGGGAAAAGTGAAGTATATTGGGTTATCTGAAGCAAGTCCAGATACAATTAGAAGAGCACATGCAGTTCATCCTATTACTGCTGTTCAATTGGAGTGGTCTCTATGGACACGTGACATTGAGGAGGAGATAGTTCCTCTCTGCAGGTTAGTTCAACTTCTTTTTCAAGTTCACAGGAATGAAATTAAATTAAAACACTTCGTTAAAAGTTAATTGATGATACAGGGAGCTTGGAATTGGAATTGTACCATATAGCCCTCTTGGTCGAGGTTTCTTTGGTGGCAAGGGAGTTCTGGAAAATGTGCCTGAAATTAGTAGCTTGGTATTTAGTATTTTAGCATTTACATGTTTCTGCTGCATACCATGCAATGGTTAATACGTTACATATTATGAAATAGCAATTATTGTTTCTCTAGTCAGTTGTAAATACTTGTGTTTAAGCTCAACTAGTGACGCAATTGCTGTGAATGCCAACCTTTATTGTTTTTCCCACATAAAAGAAAAGGTAGTTAGACATTTTCTTTTATAAAAGAATGTGCCATGTTTTTTTATGGTTAATTATTTGGCTTATCAGAAAGGACATCCACGCTTTCAAGCAGAGAACTTGGACAAGAACAAGAATATATATGAGAGAATTGAAAGCCTTGCTAAGAAGCATAAGGCCACTCCTGCTCAGTTGGCATTAGCATGGGTGCTGCATCAAGGACAGGATGTTGTACCTATTCCTGGTAAGTCACAACATATTTTTGTTTTTATTATTATTCGTCAATTTGAACAACAAATTATTTATGCAGAGTATATCTTTGTGATACACTTTGTGCAGTTGTCAAATAAGTGTACACAATTATGCAACTTAGTATGTACTCTATGGTGCTTGTGCAGTCTAATCATTGGTACATTCCATGTGGTAGTTTAGATTTTAGAGTGTAAGTTTATAATGATTTCCCTCAATTTCTCTGGACCTTAATGTACAGGAACAACTAAGATTAAGAATTTGGATCAAAACTTAGGTGCCTTAGAAGTGAAACTGTCAGAACAGGAGCTGAGAGAAATTTCTGAGGCGATTCCAATTGGGGATGTAGCAGGTAGTAGATACTACCATGGACGTGATCAACATTCGTGGAAGTTTGCTAACACACCTCCAAAAGATTCCAAGATCTCATCCTGAAGCACTCAGCAAGGCTAATATCAGGAAGCTAGCATGTGGAAAGAATGATAAAACATAGTATGAATTAAAATATCAATAATGTAGTTTTGGCTGCAATACTTTTTGTCATGCAACAAATAATAATAATAGGTTTTTATAAAATTTGTCTTTATCTTCTATTTTCTTTTTCTTTCCATCTCTGTTTTTAGTATACCATAAATATTCTCTACTAAAGTTCCAGGAGTATTTTAGTTTAGTTGTTTAACCATTGATCATAAAAGATTTTATTTTAATATATTTTTATATAAAAGAATTACCATATTCTAAGGTGTCAGTACATTATATATTGAATGTTTGACTGTAATAATAATTATTTAAAAAAAATAAAAGAAACTAAATAGTTTGACTTTAATAAGAAAATAATAATACTTTTATTAGATGAGTTTGACAGTAACAAAAATAATATTTTTTGTTTCTTTAGCAGAACTTAATTTTCTTTAATTACATTGAATACGTAATTTAATAACATATAAACTCTATTAAAATTTACTGATGTCCGGATATATTGTTTAATACATATAGAGGTTTATGGTAAACAATTACAAACTCTATTATCATTCTGACAAATTCTCTTAAAGTGAGTAATTTAGCTTTAAAATAGAGTTAGTAATTTGTTAGGTGAAAGTTATCCTGCAATTATATACATTATTTTCGTCATATTTTTATTCCACTTGGATTTTTTAACAAACATAAGTATATATATGTATACATCTATATATATCAGCAGCAGTACTTACACAAGTACCAACAGAAACGCCTGTTTCTTTATTGATTGAAAGAAAAAAGCACAGTCCGGATGCACATACAGTACTGATACAAATAACATCCTCACTGATACAGTTAAATCCATTGGCAGTGACTGTAATAACCAACTAACTAACTAGCCTATTAACAATGATATTGAGAAGAGAGTTTCTGATAACTGACAAATTTTTGGATAGGATTAGGTGTAGTATGAGTCTATGAGATGAGGTGGTTTAATAACAGTGAAAATCTGAGGGATATGAAGAGGGGTCTGTATATCCTAGAGGATCATCTAGGTGGAACAGATGGAGATTGGTAAAATCAAGTTGAGCTTTATGTGTGAGTTCATTGGAAAAAGGGTCAGGAGAAGTAGAATGAGGATGTATAAGATGAAAAGGGAAGATACTTTCATGGAATTGTACATCTCTGGAGATAAAGAAAGTTTTCTTTGTTAAGTCATATACTTTGTACCCTTTGTAGTCATTGCAGTATCCAACAGAAACAGCTGGGATATCTCTTTCAGTAAATTTGTCTTGTTGAGATGGCAGAGTGGATGCATAACATAAACACCCAAAAACTCTCAGAGCAGCATAGTAAGGTGATTTGAGAAATAGCAGTTCATATGGAGAAGAGTTCCTCAGTCTTGGAGAAACTACTTGATTGATGATATAAGTTGCAGTGACAAGGCAATGTCCCCAAAAGGATAAAGGGACCCGAGAATGAAACAACAAGGACCTTGCAACATTGATCAAGTGTTGATGCTTGTGCTCTACAACTGAATTCAGTTGCTGTCTTTCTACACGTGAGAATTGGTGGATCACTCCTTTGGAGGTTAGAAAGTCAGCCAAGGCAGCAAGTTCTTTGCCATCATCAAATCTGAAAGCTTTAATTGTAGCACCAAATGGAACTTTATTGAAGAATTCCTTGATGATCTTTGGTGCCTCAGATTTGTGTCGCATTAGATATGTCCAAGTGAATCTGCTATGATCATCCACCAAGGTGAGGAAAAATCTCTGTCCAGCATAAGTAGGCTCTTGATAGGGGCCACAAATGTCACAATGAACAAGGTCAAAAGGAGCATCAGAAAAATGGCTATTGCCAATAAAGGACAACGAATGTTGTTCAACCAATGGACATATATCACAAGGAGAAGACAATAATTTGGAACAAGTCAAGTTGTATTTATTATTCAATGATACAAAGATTTTGTTGGACAAATGACCTAGTCTAGTATGTCAGAAGAAACTGAATCAGAAACATTATTGTGAGAACTATTCACAGAAGACAAGTTGGATGTATGTGACGCATTAAGAATGTATAACCCTTCCTTCATTTCACCCTCGGCAATCTTCTTTAAAGACAAGTTGTCTTGAATAGTAAAAGATGAAGCAGAGAATATGGCATGATAAGAACATGACTTGAGTAAATAACTTAATGACAGAATATTCATTCTAAAGGAAGGAACATAAAAAACATTTGACAAGATAAGGTTTGGCAAAAGAACCACAGAACCAACACCTTCAATTTGAATATCTTGTGAAGTAGGTAAAGTTACAGCAAAATTCTGAGCTGGACTCAAATTTTGAAATAACTGTGAGGAGTTACAAATATGATTAGTGGCACCTGAATCAAGTATCCAACAACTAGATGATGAAGTGGGGACAGTATTAGTAGAATCTTGAATTTGTGTGTCTAGTGTGTTGATATTGATATTGAGAGAATTCGTCATATCAGATGATGACGAACAAGACTTGGATGCTTCTGAAACTAGACTTATCATATGTGAAGTAGATGAATTCTTGGACTTGGCTTTGAAACTATGAATCTTGAAGCAATAATCCACTGTGTGTCCAAGAACACCACAATGAGAACACTGAAGACTATCTTTCTTGCAATGCTTATGCTCATTCTTGAACCACATATTGAGAAAAGAGACACAAACCCGATTGATTTTCTTTATTGATTCACAACAAAATGTACAGCAAATAAACTAATTTAATTTTATCTAATTTAAGTTGAGAGTGACTCAAATAACAATGATACTATTTAACTAATTTAAGTTGTAATTTGGTGCACTAAATTTATCAAACATTAGTTTAATGATTATGTAAGTTCATTAAGCTGAGTAGTAGGTCCTTTTTACATGTTTAAAGAACGATGCTAAAAAAAATATTGCACAACGTAATTTTACATATTTTAATAAAAAAAATTATTCTAATTCCTTAACAAGGTTAATATTTACCTTTACTTTTAGGGTTATATTAAATTAAAATTTTAAAAGATTCTTTTAATAAAAAATCACGTGATATTGATCAATCATAACTTTTAAATACTATATAAAGTTCTTAAAAATATTGTTAGAGTCCCTTAGTATTTAATTAAGAAAGGTAAATGGGATTGAAATTTTAAAAGATTATAGTATTATCAAAACTTTCCTTTTGTGTAAATTTTTTCTATTATTCAACTAAGATAATTATGATTTTTTAAAAAAGTTATCATAAAATCCAAACTATAAATTATAAATAACTGTATTCTTAGAAAATTATAAAAGTATTTTTTTTAAAAAAAAAAATTATACATGCACATATAAATATTTTAAAGTCCACCTGATTTTTATTTTTGACTTAAGTAATCTATTTAAACATCGATCCAATACTATGTGATTAGAAAATTTTAAAATAAAAATAAAAATATATTTTACATATATTAAATCAAGTAATCAACTAATCGTAATTAGGATTCAGTTTCAAAATTAAGCTAAAATAATTTTATCTCACTCTTTTTAACCTATACAATTATGAATAATTGTGCAACTCACCTGTCGGAGAAGATATTTTAATTAGTCATAACTTAAAAAATTTAGTTAAACTTCTAGAATTTTTTATACGTTACTTAAAAAGTATCATTTCAAAAGAAATTAACTTCTAACTTATTATAATCAATACTTTTTTTACTTCAAAATATCAATTAAATTATTTTATTACTTTTCTAAAATAAAGTTTAATTGTATATGAAAATTAGATATTTTATTAAACTTAATTGAAAATATTTTAATATGCAGGTTAGAATTAATAGTAAAAATATATAATATGAAAAATTACAATACTTACATAATGTAATTAAAATAATTATTTTATCAATAAAATTTATATAAAAACGTTATGTTGAGTATTTTACTTGTATTATTTTATTGAATATTTTACAACTGAATTAGCTAATTTTTTAACATAAGTATATATTTTAATGTATTAATGAAAGATGAATGATTTTTGAATGAAAAATAACGATATTTCAATGGAAAGCTAATGATTATATTATGTTTATAAATGGTTATTGATCAACACAATTTACTCATTAATTAATTAATAAAAATAATTATTATGATCTAAAATTATTTGCTCCTTCATTACTTAAATAATATATATATGGATTAAAACCAAAAAAAAAAAAAAGTGTATGCATTTGAAGAATTATGGTGAAGTGGGGGTAAAAGTGTAATTAGAAGAAAATGAGAATAAAAGAGAAGAGGTGGTTTCGTTTGACCTAAATGCCCTCTGTTGTGGTTTGGGTGAAGGTATGGATTTCCCTTGAAGACCCTCAATTTCTCCTTCTTCCTCTCTTCTCCTTACCCTTCTCTTCCTAATTCCGATTTTCTCCACTTCACTTCCCCGCCATTTTTCAAATTCCACTTTCTTCTTTCTCCGATCACCCCTTTCGATTCCCACTTAGGGTTCCGCTTTTTCTCTTCCAAGTTTTAACCTTTCAGGTAACTTACTCTGATTCCTCTCATCAAGTTCATATCTTTTTGCCTACAATTCTTATGGGTCAATTCGCCGTGTTAATTTTCGGTTCAAATTCTGCTTGTGATTTTATATTTCCTTCAAAGTTTGTCCTTTTCTGTTGTAATATTCACTGGGGAGTCTCGTTCAAGTTCTGTTTTTTTATGGGTTACGTGTACCTTGACTCGAGTTTACTTGCGTCTCCATTCTTAACTAAACTTGATGTTTGTTTTTCTTTCTCTCGTTTCAAAAGGGGTGGTTTTGATCGTGTGGCTGCCCATGTGATTTGAATTTGTTTTTAGGATGGTTTATAAATTAATGCAAGTTCGAATGGTATGTTTGTGGTTGCTAATTGTATACTTTATGATCATGGATAGTATAAGTGTGCTTAACACTTGACTTTTGATTGTGCTATTTGGGATTTGTAACTTGTGATAGCTAGGTCATTAAGAGTGGAGTCTGGAGAGTGTGTTTTGTATGTTTCTTCATGCATCCCAATATTAGGATTGTTTCTAATTTTGTATGTATTTCATCCTGTTGTGAGGATGTGTGATAGTGGTTTATCACTCCCTTGCCCTGTTTGAACTGTTTATCTATTTCCGTTCTGAAGTTCAACATATCTAGTTGCATTTAATCATCAAATTTAACATTTTGTATGATTTTATCTGACTTGTCTATTGTTATCTGTGGTCCCTTGCAGTTGGTGTTCTCTCCTCAAATTGTTGTTGCTGTTATATGTAGGGATTGATGTCTTCAATGGCTAACCATGATTTGATACTTGGCCAAAGTCATAATTTAGCACTTGGCCATGACCAGCAACTGATGCTGAGCCATAATCATAGTTTGGGCCTTGGCCAGAATCATGATATGGATTTGGGACGAACTCATGATCATCATTTGGGTCTGGGGCAAATCCATGATCATAGTTTGGGCCTCAGCCAGAACCACCATTTGGAATTGGGACAAACTGATGATCACCATTTGGGTCTGGGACAACCCCATGATCATGAACTGGACTTAAGACATGCCCATGACCATGAATTGGGTTTAGGACTGAACCATGATGATGAAGGAGATGGTGTTCACACATATGGGCATGAGAATGAGTTATCCATGGATCAAAAACCTGAACATGATGACCTTGAGATTCCCATTGCCACCCAAAATCATGAGTTGCCCATAGTGGAGAACAATGATTTGACTGTTTCAGAAAGCCAGGAATTTGATGAGAACATAGCCCTGACTGTGGTCCAGAATCCAGAAATGAGTATTGATTCTGCTGATGATATGGGTATCCATGAATCCCAGCTTATGGTTACCACACCCCCTGTAATTCAGGCTCGCACATTAGCTGCGAGTCCTAGTTATGAATTGTCAGTGGGACAAGAATTCCCTGATGTTAAGAGTTGTCGGAGGGCATTGAGGGATACAGCAATCGCTCTGCACTTTGAGATTCAGACTATAAAATCTGACAAGACCCGCTTTACTGCTAAATGCCGAAGTGAAGGATGTCCCTGGCGCATTCATGCAGCAAAGCTCCCCGGGGTTCCAACTTTTACTATTAGGACAATCCATGAGAGTCATACATGTGGAGGAATTTCACATCTTGGCCATCAGCAAGCCTCAGTTCAATGGGTGGCTAGCTCTGTGGAGCAAAGGCTAAGGGAGAACCCTAATTGCAAGCCAAAGGAGATACTAGAAGAGATTCATAAGGTTCATGGCATCACTTTGTCATACAAGCAAGCATGGAGAGGCAAGGAACGTATCATGGCTGCAATGCGTGGATCTTTTGAAGAGGGATACCGCTTGCTTCCACAGTACTGTGAACAGGTGAAACGCACTAACCCAGGCAGTATTGCATCTGTTTATGGTAACCCAACTGATAATTGCTTCCAACGCCTCTTCATATCCTTTCAAGCATCAATATTTGGTTTCTTAAATGCTTGCCGACCAGTTTTGGAGCTTGATAGGATGTACTTAAAGAGCAAGTACCTTGGTACATTACTTCTTGCTACTGCATTTGATGGTGATGGGGCTCTCTTTCCTTTGGCATTTGGTGTTGTTGATGAGGAGAACGATGATAACTGGATGTGGTTTCTGTCTGAACTTCGGAACCTGCTAGAGATCAACACTGAAAACATGCCAAGGCTTACAATTTTGTCTGACAGGCAGAAGGGAATTGTAGATGGTGTGGAAGCAAATTTTCCTACCGCATTCCATGGATTTTGTATCCGTCACTTGTGTGACAGTTTTTGCAAGGAGTTTAACAACTCAGTGCTTGTTAATCTTCTGTGGGAAGCAGCTCAAGTTCTTACCGTAATTGAATATGAATCCAAACTTTTAGAGATTGAACAAATATCACAAGATGCTGGATATTGGATTCGAAGAATTCCACCTAATTTGTGGGCTACTGCATATTTTGGGGGGCAAAGTTTTGGTCATTTGACAGCTAACGTAGTCGAATCTTTAAACACATGGATATTAGATGCGTCTGGGCTTCCGATAATTCAAATGATGGAATGCATTAGAAGGCAGTTAATGACTTGGTTTAACGAGCGGCGCGAGACTAGTATGCAGTGGCCATCAATACTTGTACCTTCTGCTGAGAGACATGTTGCAGAGGCTCTTGAACGCGGACGGGCATACCAAGTACTCCGTGCCACTGAGGCTGAATTTGAAGTTATATCTCATGAAGGAACAAACACTGTTGATATCAGGACGCGCTGCTGTCATTGTCGTGGGTGGCAGCTGTATGGTTTACCTTGCGCACATGCTGTGGCTGCACTTCTGTCTATTAGGCAGAATGTGCATAGATTCACTGAGAGCTGTTTTACTGTTGCAACCTATAGGAAGACATACTCACAGACAATACATCCAATTCCTGATAAGTCTCTGTGGAAGGAGTTGTCTGAGCCTGAACTTGAACCAGTGGGGGATGTCAATGCTATTGCTAATCTTTCCAAACCTGGTCAACTTCAACTTACTATTAACCCTCCTAAATCACTCAGGCCACCGGGACGACCGAGAAAGAAACGGGTTCGTGCAGAAGACCGTGGCCGTGTAAAACGGGTTGTGCATTGTAGTCGTTGCAATCAAACAGGTCACTTTAGAACCACCTGTGCAGCTCCCATATGAGACTCATAGCTTTTCTTTTTATTTTTCTAGCTTTGACCCTTCACCAAATGAAGTTATTTATTTCCTTTACATTGATGTGAATTAATTTGTTGCAGTTGCTCTATGTATCTATAGTCGATTAATTTGCATAGCATTATTTAATAGCGTATATAATAGCTCAATACACTCTTAATTCAATTTGAGATTTTGATTTTTACTTATAAATAGTTCCTGGAATCCTAGCCTCGCAATTTGCTTGCTTCGCTGAAAGTTCATTATCCGTGAAGCTTGTATTCTGTTCCCATAAAAAAGGGAAAGACAATTAATATCTAATATGTTTGGTTGAGTATTTGTAAAATTAATATAGAATAAAATTAACACTATAGATTTTATTTTAAGCTCAAGTAATTTATGTTTTCGATGTTCTTTTAATTTAATTTTTTTACGTAAAAATTACTTAAGTTTTATGTTTAAATTAAATTTGAATCTCAAATTAATTCTTTAACATAAGATTGAATATGTAAATATTTATCTAGAATCATGTTAATACTATTTCAATGCAATTTTGTGAAGTTCAATGTAAAATTGACCGTGAAGAATTGTTTTAAATCGCATTAACTAATATTTCAACATGATTTTGTAAATCAAATGTAAATCTAAACATCCACCCAATTAATATTTCTCTGCCTATATTATATAGCTTTGAGTCTAAATCTTCTTACAAAATTTGTCACTCTTAAAAATTGAAACAGTATTAACTATTTTTAATAATATCTTGAATAATATCTTACCTAAATACTGAAATAAATATTAAATTGAATTTTAATTCTTTAATAAGGATTTTTTTGTTAAAGATAATTGTTTTGTAACTGTGTAGTTAATTATTTTCTCGAGTATATATGAGGAATGAATTAAAATGTATGAAATTTCTATAAAGACCGGATGTGCAATGATATTCGCTTTAACGCTTATAATAACAACTAGCAAATATGCGTCATATGGAGAAAAAAATTGCAAAAATATAATTACAAAAATTAATAATGGATGTGGATTACGCAGAGAAGGAGCTCAATTTCAAAATTCAACCCTGAATTTCATTTTTCTAACTCTTTCAAAATTAATTAAAAAAAAAATAGGAAGAAACGATGCAACCATGGATCATAACCCAAGGTGAAGTGCGTCAAAAAATTGATAGCAGGCAATCCAGGTCTCCTAGGAGTGAGTTCCCAAATAACATCCCCCACACATCGAACTGAGCTACAAAGGTCTCCTAGGAGTGAGTTCCCAAATAACATCCCCCACACATCGAACTGAGCTACAATACTATAAAGAGACATGGGTGCACCAATTAAATAGAATTACAGAACAAGTAAATGTTACACCAAAAGGCCACGGATAGTATGTTTAACCTTTCGAAATGACTACGAGCACAAACAGAAGACAAGGGTGGTGGGACAATAATCTAATACATGTTAATATTATTACATTAACTCTGTTCCCACTATTTTACATTTCAATAATGGCGCATTAGTTGCACTGCCCAGCTCAGTACCCATAGTTTGCACCATAAACTGAGCTATAGCCTGCAGTATGTCCTGGATTGGAAGGAGGAGACGCATAGACAGAAGCATGGGCAGGGTAAGAATGGTATCCTTGGTCTGGTGCAGGTCCACCTGTTTGTGGCTGTGCTGGTGCTGCAGTCGCAGCTGCAGCTTCTGCCATAAAATTCTGCACAACATTTATAATTGTGTTGCTTAATTATCATGCAAACTAATTACCGTCAAGCAGGTGAATGTTTGGTTTTAACTTATTTTACAAACATCATAAGCGAGATTTTTAGAAATAAGTGACTGTTTATCTAAATTTAAGTATTACCAAACATGCATTAAATTAAACATTGACAACATACATCCAGCAAGATTAGCATCAAGCTCAGAAAACCTTCCTCTTCTATTGGGAACAAAAGATAGAAAATGAAATGAAACAAAGTCACGATAATTTTCTCACAGCATACAAATGAGGGGTGAAAAGGAAGAATATTATAAGTTACAAATTTGCTCCTAACTTCTTTATTGATATAGTAAAGTAATACTTTTGAAAGGATAACTGTAATTTAGAAATTCAACAAGATAATAGTTTCCTCTTCACTTTCTCTCCACTTTTAATTAAAAGATTAATCCAATGAAAACGGTAAATCTAGTACAAAATGAATATTTAGGTACCTGACGAACACTGCAAACAGTTTTTACTGAATAATTTCGTACTATCAAAAAGATCTAAAATCAGTCAAACTCCAGCTGGAAAAAATATTTAGTAGACAGGCAGCATCTTAAGGATTGAAAAGTTTTTCATGTGGATCAAAAACGTAAAGAACCAATATCAGAATTACCTGTATTAGTTGCTGTGCTGTTTGCACTTGAGAAGCAGTTCCACTGATTTCAACTGTCATCTCCCCAGGAACACCTCTTGTTTCTTGTATGGTAACAGTAGCCCCACTAGCTCGTCTGATGTAGCTAATATTCGCTCCAGCTGTTCCAATAACAGCATCAGCATAAGATAGAGGAATTTGCATTTGCTGTGTGATCTGCCAAAATAGCAAAAGAAAGAAAGAAAGTTCATCTTTATGATAAAAATGTAATGAATTTAACAAAGAGCAGGAACTCGGGTCCAAATAAGTATACATTGCATCCTCTCCAATCCCAAAAGTCAATACAAAGATAGTCAAGCTTTAATTATTAATCAAACACCACATCTAATTTCAGCAACTGAAGATGACATTCACCAGATATTTCACATAATATTTAAGCAAAACACATCCAACTATGTGTGAGTGCATGCTTGCATCATCCTGTTGCTACCTTAAATCTAACCTGAAAAGAAATTCCACACAATTTATATGGGAAATTTTGTGACTAGCCCGCTAGGTTTCCCAGTAATAGAACAGGATTGCAGACACAGTACAGTCAACAAGTCTCTTCATAAAACCACAGAAATACAACCCACAAATTCTAAGAACAAGTATAGCATTCAGTTAGGGATTACTACAAAACAATTTTGCAAGAACAAAGTACCTGTGTGACCAGGGAAGGTGCAGATTGAGTATTTGCAGGTGCATGAACACCTACTGAAGCATCTCGTCCATAGGCAGATATACCTTGGTGGGGCTGTCTGTCCACTGGAGGAGGCATTTCAGCTGGTGGATAATAACTATCAAGTTGTCGTGGAGGTGGCATGTATTGAGGAGGTCCAAAACCAGGACCTACACCAGCATTTGGAGGAAGACCCTGAGGTGGTCCCCATGATTGCTGGGGTGTCATGTGCTCACCATGGTGAGGATTAGCTACTTGCATCTGGAGACATAATAAGAGCTTGTTTACATATTTTTTTAAACAATATGAATTTAAGGATGTATTGAAAAGTAGTTTGTTTTTCAGATATTTTATGAAAAGCATAAGCTATTCTTTTGTAACAATCATAAAATGCATTTTTTATTTTTGAAAGTAGTTGGCTTTTGTTCAGAAGCTACTTTAAAAGTTAAAAAAAATAAAGAAAAAAACTCAAAATAGTTATAAAGAAAATTCCAAATCTGAATTTTCTTTTCAAAAGTTTCAACAAACTAATTTTTAAAAAATATATGTATTTTTCCTGAGGAAAAAAACCAAAACAGGACTCATGGAAGCATTTCTCAACTTATTATGAAGATAGATTCTTTACACATGTAAGATGAAATCGCACACTTACATTCATTTCAAAAATTGGAATTACACCGCGATCAACTAAAAACTTCCTTAGGTGGGAGGCAATTAACTCTAATGCTTTATGCACTCCAGTGGGATCCCCTACTATTTCAACCACTCTGTCATCTTGAAGAGCAAAAATAGGGAGGTCTTCTGCAGTAGAGAAAGCCAAGCAAATGTTTAACGACTAGAAAATGTCAAACAGCCTACCAATGGACCAAAATGCAAAGATTGGAAAAGGCTCCAAATTTCTAGTAACATTATATTTGAAAGCATAAATCAGAACGTTGATAGTAATAGCTATTTTTTTTCCACACTTCGTTCATACCACTCCCTTAAATACTATCCTGTGATAGTTTCCAGTTAAAAAAAGGGTAGACAAGGAAGATTCCAGAAAGCCAAAATTTAAAACTAAATAGATTGTAGTTATCTAGAACTGAGATCAAGATTATTTTTCTGACAACTGAATTAGTAAATGAATGATTTCATTTTCTTTTCTAACAAGTCATTTAAGTAGTTCGTGAAACATATCTGACTGCTTTCATGATATCAATAACATGAAAAATGATAAATCTAACAGTGGCAAAAAAGTTAGGACACTGGCGAATGGCTTAAAACTTAGAAGTATGTTCACATATATTACAGTTCTAGTACACAGTGCACAGGGCTCAACCTTAAGTCTGATCAAAATCATGGTATCAAATCTTTTAATAAAACCCACAATGGGATCCATGGAAATACAGAAATCTGCATTCTAAAATAATGAAAAAATATATATTATAATGCAAAAACTGGATAAGAAAATGTTAAATGAAGTATTAGCAATAACCTGCTCCAAGAACTCTAACTATACAATTGGATGCTTCTTGGATAGATTTTACATTTCCTCCTTGCTTCCCAATTAAACTTCCTGCTTGTGAGGCTGGTACCAGAAGTTTTGTAGAAACTTTCCCACCTGAAGGAGCATGGGTTAAATCACTCTCTAAACCATCAATAATTCGCTTATGAACCCTCAATAAGCCATCAACAGCAGGAGGAAGAGATGAATCAGGCTCCTCTTTAGCTGATACCATTACCTAATCAAAATGAAAAGCATCAGCCTATCCTTCTCCTTAATATTCTCCCCGATGTCTATGGATAACAAGAATACAGCATATAGGGTGGCAAGAAAAGAAAAATCAACTTTAACCAGCAAAAGCATTAATTACCATGCATATTACACACCACCTACAATGACAAGCTCAGCAAGAAAGAAAACAAGCAACCAATTTTGAATATCACAAAATGTAACAACTTAGTCGACTCAGCAAAGAAGCCAAGCCTCCAGCTCATTATGTTCAATACCCTATCTTGTTAACTCTTGCACCTATTAATCTACATTAAGAACCTCATTTGATAGTACAATGACAATAATACTCTTGTCCCACTAAGTGAGATCAACTACATGGATGGCATATTGCCATAAGGCTTAGTTTTAAATTCAAAATTCTCATGGATATTATTCATCATGAGATCCTTTTTAATATTTTAACCTCAGCTGAAAGTAATATCTGAAAATTAAAATGTTCAACAACTTTTGGTTTAAGTACCAGCCATGGCACCACATTGTTCATTATAAGCAACTAGACATCATAATATTGCAAAGTTTGGTTTCAAGATGGATAGACAGAAGACAATTCAGATGAGATCTGAATGAGCATCTTCAATAAAGAATAAATGAAACATGAAGAAATCTAATATGATTTAAGTGCAGTCTTAATTCTTCACCTGATCCAGAACCTTTCTCTGCCCTTTACCAATATATACATTACAATAAGCCCACACCATGGTATATTTTTCCAGCCCCCATCCTTTTTTGTTACTTCAGTAGTGAACCATAAGTACGTCACCTTACATTTCTTTTCCTAGCCCTCTACTAATATATGCTAACTCCAAAAGTTACATATACCACAAGAAATGCTCCTTGCTACTTCAATTCAACTAACTAAAACAGACTAAGAATTGCATGTAAACAGGGAAGTCTCTAACTGGAACATACTAATTCTAATTGGTCAATAATTTACGGAACTGTCACAAGATGTAAGTAAGATGCATTCCACAGTGAAAGTGTCTTCTAACTTCTTATTCTTAATGATAGAATCTCAGTACACAAGAGTGCATTTAGTTAATTCTAGAAAAATAGGTCAATCATGTAAAGAACTATTATGATAGCATATAAATCATTTAACACATAGAGCAGTTCCATGTGTTAAAAACTAAGTTGAATGATAGACTTAGGTAGTTTTTGTATCCTTTTTTATTTCCAGTAACATGAATGACAAGAAAAGAACTTTGATATTTATACTTGATGGTTTAAGTGTAGTATTAGATCTCGTTATAAGCTTCTTTTCATTGCTTGCAATCTGCGGCAAGACATCAATCATCCAGGTTTTGAATTTACCAGATGGAATGCAGAGCTTCATGGTACTTTGGAACAAAATGTCTACATGTTAACAAACGTTTCAGCACTTTGCAATGCTCAATGCTGATCCCTGCATCTGGAACTTTGGTTCTTCAATATTGGGACCTAATTGATGATTGAGTCGTTGCCCCTAAAATTGGAACATTGAACCTGCACAGATTCATTTCCCGTTAGATTTAAATTCATATTCTGTGGATTCTTGCCATCATTCTTCATTTTCGAATTAGCTTCATCTTCTTCACCTTAGTTTCTTTTAATCGTAGCACATGAATAAGGTCACACTTTAGACTTTAGACCATGAAACAGACTATATTTTATATTGTTGTTAACATTTTGATATAAATTTCTGGGTACAACAAGAGGACACTGGAAATGTCATGAAAGGTTTCTGAAGGAAAGACAACCACAATCAGTTATCCTTCATAACATCATTGACTGATCAGACTCAATTCCACTGGATAATTAGCACTACTAGAATTACCCTGAAGTGATGCCCAACACACATCCCAGTTCTTCAAGAGGAAGTGAGGAACTAAACCTCCAACATGCAAAGGAACTTGACTTTTCCGGTATTTCCTAATCTAAATATTAATAAGCAGTTAGGACACTGTACACATTCTAAATAGCAAAATACCTTGATGCATATGTATTGGGTAATATAAGCAACTCAGTGTCACTTCGTACAGTTTGTGTTCATTTATGGTGTCCTATGTTTTTTGTTGCTGTTGGAACTCAGTGTCTTATCTAATACAACTCAGGACTCAAATATGAGCAAAAAAAGTACCCCAATTCGGTGGACTGAAATATAAGCAGAATTCAACTAATTCACCCCCTTATTTAATGTCCTTGTTCCAAAAGTACCTTTAATTAATTCAATTTTTTTAATATGAGCACTATCTCCAATAAATATGATTAAGGGAAGTTTAGAAAGTGTAGTTTAATTTTTATATGAAAGAAAATCAAATGCACTTAACTACCATTCTTAATCTGTGTAGAGTTAGGTATGTTTGCTTATGTTTGAGTCCAGAGAGAGTATTACCACTAAGCCTGTATATAAGAATCACATAACTAATTTATCAAGACCAATAAAAGTGGTTCAGTTAGTTATTTTTAATTAATAAGCAATAACAACATAAATTGAAATTCTATTCAAAAAATATCCTTAGAATTAAAGCATTAAGTGGTGGATGCACCTACTTTGTATGGGCAATGAATGAATGCTTAGTAATATACTTCACAATAAATTAAGTGTATAAAAGAAATTTAAAAATAAGTACGAAATGCTTCTCATAATAAGGACCAAAGAAAAATACTCTTTAATTTCTCATACATAAGAACAGATAGCACCAACATCATTCTACTACTCCAGTCACTTAGATGCTCGGCCAAAATCTTCTAAAATCATAACAATACAAGACAAATGCATTACATGGGAGAAAATGCAAAAGAGCAAGGTAAACATTCCAGATCAAAACTACTCAAATTGCAAACAGTAGAAGTATTAACAACAACATCAAAACGTATTCCCTCAAACAAAAGAAAAAGTAAAATTGCAATTAACTAGTTAACAAGGTACATACACAATAGAGAACGATGAATTGAAGATACTTACAGCCCTTTGTGCAGTTCCGGGAGGACCATCAAGAATTTTAACACGAGCTCGTGTCTCCTCCACAATTTTCTTAATGAACTCTCCTTTACGTCCAATTATTCCCCCAACTTTCTGCGCCGGAACTAACATCCGAAACACGGTCTCACCCGGCCACCCCTGCCACTTCTTCTCGGTGGCAACCACCTCTTCGCCGCCGTGCACTTCCTCCTCAACTGTCTGCTCCTCGTCGTGTTCACTGCCCGTGTTCTGATCTACTTCAGCCATCGAGGTTTCACTGCCAAAACACACAGTAAAAGAAGCATCACATCACATGCAATATCGAAGAAACTCAAGTAATAGGGAGTATTCGCAGTAACTGGATCTAAAGGAGGAAACAAATAATCGCAATCAAATAGTGAACAAGTGAGTGTAGTGGTTAAACTTACCTTTGATTGGAACGAAGAGTACAGTAACGAATCTAGGGTTTTGAGTTGAGGAAAAAGAGACGAGTGAGAAGAAAAGAGTAAAGAGAGAGAACAAAAAGTGTTATATATCTGAATCCGATGGAACAGATTCCAATTCTATGTCATGTAATTCCCCTCTTCAACTCAACTGCGAATAAACGCACAACCCATATTGTTATTTTTCACGTGAATTAAATGGAATTTGGTTTAATAAATTTTTTATGTATTTTAAAAAAGATAAATAAAAAAATCATCACAAAATGAAAATCATGTTAAGTAAATAAATAAGAATAGAAATATTTTCATAAAGGGGAATAAAATATTTTTAACTTGAAACATATGATTTTTATAAAATAAAATAAACAATAATTAAATACAATTTAAATTAAATCAATTTTGAATTCTATTTTTGATTTTTACAATTTGGGAAGAAGAAAAATTATCAAATCTTGCTTAAGGAAAGTATCTTCCTGCCGTAAACTAATTTCATTGAAAGATAGAAAATATTAAAGTGAATTTTGATTTTCCTCAGGAAGCCTTTTGGATACACATAACCAATAGTTAACTCAAATCAACGTAATAAGGCTGAAAAAAAAAAATGAATCAGAATCAACAAAATAAGAAACTCAAGTAGTATCTGACAACTTTGTTGGATTTTGTTACTATTTATGCATATTTCATCTTCCCAAATTTATCATCATTAGTTACTCACTAATAAATTTAAAATAATATAAAAGAAATATTAGTAATTTTATATTATCACATTACAAAGTATAATCATTTTTCTTGTTTATGTTTAGAATACATATATATTCTTCTGAAAAATAATGATCAGAAAATAAATATTGTAACTAATATTCTATATTTCCTTTACCCTAATCAATCTCCATTTTCTTTCTTGATATTTTTTTAACTCATTTCCTTTTAATGTTATTTATTACAAATTATGCTCTTTTTTTTTGCTTAACTTTGTCATTTTTTGTCCCTTTATCTTAAATATTGCCTCTTATTGGCCTTTAACATTAAGTTTCCTAAATATATTCAGGTTTTGCAGTATGAATTTATAAGGATATGGGTTAATAAGTATTTGATATCATTCATTAGATATTCAAATCTACTTTGAAAGATAAATATTAACTATTTTTGCCATCCCAATTCAACAAAAATACTTTCTATTTTTATAACAAGTAAGAAAATAACTTTCTTAATTATGCTAATATATAACTCTGTGTTTTTTAAGGATTATTAACAAGTTATTTAATTAAAATGTGAAATTGAGAATGTAATATCTCCATACATAATTCAAGCTCAAAAAATATATTTAATTACAGAAGTTCCATCAAATGATCGAAATATGTAGAGTAACAAGTAACAAGGCATAAGAATTCCACCTCAGAATCAACACAAGTAGGAACAGACGAAAAAGTAATCAATCTAATCAATCAGTTTATGGATCATGGAATCATCATTATCGTCATATATATATATATATGTCTACAATGCAATTTAAAAGTGACAATACTGGAAATATGGGAATCTATATGCATATGCTTGACCACTGAGTAGTGGTATATCATGGTAACTTCATGACTTTTTTTCTCAAGGGTATTCAACGAAACAATTATCTAAATCTACTGCCCTATATATGTCTATGAATGCAAACAGCACAAAAGAATATTTGTCACTCCTTGTCTTGAGCATCAGCAGCTTTTACTGATTCAGTGTTGGATTGAGCCATCAAATTGTCAAACTTCTCAGATTTCTCCAGAATAATTTCGATCTACAAAATCATGAAAAGGTGATCAATTACACCATAGAGAAAACAGTGCAGCACATATACATAAGTACACTTCTGTAAATTATTTTTTATGCCCTCAAAAACTAAAAATTATCATTCATAATAATAAATTTTGTTAATTTTTACTTACTGGTTGATGGTATAACAAATGTTTTATATTATTAATGCATAGAAATTAAACTTAGTACCGTATCAGAGAATTCTTTTCAGAAACCAAAACTAAAATCCACTTGGAACATGGAACCCACCTTAGCCTTCTGCACAAGACGACCTTTGTTCTCATCCTTCATGCTAACTGAAGATGTCAAAACCTCTGTTCCATCCCACAATATTGATTAGGATAACTACAATTAAACCTCTTGAAAATGAGACATTGATAATACTAACAGGAAAAAATCTGAAATCTTACTCTTCTCAGTAGCAAATCCATTGTTCTTCAAAATCTCAGAAATTGTGACAACAGTAGTTATAGCTGTACAGAGGTTTACGCTAAACTTAATGAGCAATGAAGCATCAATATACAAATAGACTCAAAACTACATGACATGGAATGGAGTAAATAACATTGCAAAATTTTCAATTTTATATTTATGAATTTTCTACATTCCATACACGGAAACAAGAAGGATCCTCTGTTCAGAAACGAAAAAATTACAAGTTTGAGAGAAAAAATACCCATTCCAAGAGCAGAAAGCACAACCTCATTGCGCTGTTGTATATACCTCTGTATCAAAGAAGAAACTATTTCAGCATTATACACACAAGAAATAGTGGATCTTGTATAGAGTTATTATATCATACATCTAACCTTCACCTCATTTTTCTTTCACTTTTATTTTATCATTTAACAGAAAACAAAAATAACAAAGCCTTCAAGAAATATGAAATAAACGATAAATTACGTGAATCACGAATCCAAACAACGAATTGCTTTAAGCATATCTATCAACATTTCTCGGTTGCAGAGATATAAGCAATGAAAATGCAGAAATAATAACGAAAAAGGAAAATGAAAATGAAAGAAGAATAATAATACCTTGGCAAGATTGACGTAAAAGAAGAGGGGTTTCTTGGTGTTGGAAACCTGAATTCTGTTCTTCTTGGGGGATTCAACTTCAACAAGATCAGTGGTGTTTGGAGGTTCAGCAGATGCAGCAACGGTGGGCATTGTGATTATTCTGGTATTCTATGTAAGCTTCTTCTTCTTCTCTCTATTCTTTATGTGTTGTGTTGAATACGCAAGAGTGAGAAGAAGGAATGAATGATATAGAAAAGAAGAGTACACGTGGCGGTGTTTGATAGGAAGGTGGACGGGGTAAACTCTCTTAATTCGTTCGTTTATCGGTTAGGAGGAAAGAGAAACTCTTCATGGTCGTTATTTTTTGGCTCCCATTGCCCGGTCATGTCCCTTCCCTTCATACTCATACTTCTTAATGGGCCTAAGTCCTCATATACCTAAACCCAAAAAAGGCTTCATTCTTCATGGGCCCAAAAATTCAAGGTTTCAGTTCTCAATTTTGTTTTCTATTTGAACCTACGTTTCCCCTCCTTACACCCCCTTTTCTTTTTCCGTAGTTAACCCTAATTTTGGCCACTATTTTATTTATTTTTTAAAAGCCAGTTGTATATTTTTTCAAATTTATAAAAGTTAATTGATTGTATATTTTTATAAATATTTGGGAAAACTTCCCATGCAGCAGGAATGTTGGACATATAATATAATATAAATAAGTTCAAGTATATATAATTATCAGAAAAATTATTTAATTTTATTTTTATCAACTCTGTAATAAATTTGAATATTATGATTATGTCATTTTTTTTTAGATTTCATTTTCTATAGTAGAATTTTCTAAATCGGTACTATAATTTATTTCTTAAAACTATTTGTATAGTGAAATGGAAAACAAATATATATTTTGTATTTTTTACTGTCACCATTTTTCATATGAGAATTTTGAAACTTGAGAGATAATAAAAATAAAATAAGACCACATTTTATAATTAACAACTATAAAAGTATTTTCTTAAAGCAAACAAGTTAGAGATTTTCTCATTTTTCTAGTTTTTCAAGTAGTATATAGAAAGGTAATTATAAATGTAAAAAAAAAATAAAAAAAATTATATACCACATTGAACCAAACAAAATTACAAAACTACATAAAAAAGAATAAAAGCTTACAAAAGGGAAAACTGTTTGTGATTAGATATGTTATTCTGAATCTTCGGAAAAAAAAAATTAAAAAAAAAGTATCACAAACTTTTACATGTCTAATATGAAATGAATAATTGAGAGACAAATTTTGCACGTGTTATTTACAAATTGTGTTTACTTTTCTCAAATCCAATTCTGGAACTTGCGTGCTTAAAAAAAGGGACCATTTAAGCAATGGCATCAATATATATAACATGAACTTTTTCTTTCCCGAAATCATAGATACCTAAAATGAAAAAACAGTGAATGAATCAAAATTGTCTCTTATGCTTCTTTAGGTGATATATTCAATCTTAATTAACAAAATGGGTGCATATATGTGAGTGTAGCAAAACAAGGTCCCAACATTATAGTTGTGATAATCTTTGTAGCAACTTTATTTGGTGTATATTGGTGCAACTAGGTCGGCCATATTGGTAAAGTGGTCCATACACATAATAATAATGAAATGAGTCACAGTGTCTCTATCCCAAAGAGAAGTTGCATTCTCTAAATTGACTTAGCTTTGCTTTGATGATCCCTTCAACATAAAGGCCAATGAACATTTTATTTTCCCGCGTGGGGAATGTAGGTCCAAATATATATTCGATTCCTTCGAATGCTATATTCCGTGGAGCCATACAAATAAACCCACAAAGCCTTTTTCAATTATAAGTAATTTTCTTTATGATAAACCAAATAAAACCATAAACCCTTTTTCATTATCAGTCCTTTTCTTTGTGATAATCCAAATAAACTTGTATAACCTTTTTGAATTATTAGTCCTTTTCTTTGTGATGATCCATTATGAAGTGTACTTTACCATAGCTTTAGCACCCACAACCCTAAATAAAGAATTGAACACAAAATGACAAAGGAAAAAAAAACAAAAGTTTCGTATGTTTTAAATGAATATATATACTTTAAAATTTTTGTGTCTATTCTCTAATCTTTCTTTTTCTCTTTTCATTTGGACAACATAAGCCACATTTAATTGTTGATGGGAGTATGGAATCTTCCCAAAGCAAGATAAAGATTATTTCTGGCAACATCTATCCAATTATGTGTGGTATAAACTCCCAAATTTAATTCTAAATGTGATTGATTTGTTATAGAAAGAAACATTGAGGGTCCGATAAATTTTGTTTTGGAGAAAATTCCAATGCCATATGTATTGATTTGTTCATTTAATTGACGTGTTGTTTCGTTTAACGTCTAAATCTAATTTAGATGAACGATTAATAGTGTAAGGGACCCAAGTTGGTGAATGGTGACAATGAGTGAAAATCAGAATTGGTAGTTAGGTCTCCATCTTTTATGGGATTTGGATTTTGCAAAATTTATCATTTAGCAATTACAATTGACTAATCATTTAATCAGTTAAGCTTCCACGTCTTGTGTTGATTACGATTCATTGTATATAGTTTAATATAGAATTATCAATGCTTATAAATAATATATGTAAATACGTGCATCCCACAGAAAAGAAAAAAAAAAGTTCAAACTTATCGTGGGAACAAATTGGACGAATGAACATTTAGGGGACCAGGGATTGCATCATACTATATTGTCGGTGCAAAATTTTAAAGATGAAAGTGAAATGAAAAGGCAATGTTAGTGTCATTAAACAGGTTTAAAAATCAACTCTTTTTTTTTTTATTTATAAGGCTATAAGTATCATTCGTGAAAAAGATCATTTTAATTTGTTTAAACTAAAGATATCAATGATGTGGTGATGATTAACTCTTTGTATATTGTCTTTCAAAAAAAATTAAGAACTTTAATGTCTTGCTAAACATTCTATTAGTCTCTCCACAAGAATGTTCTCTCTCTCTCTCTCTTTCAATCAATTAAACTTGTAATTTTGCCCCATCATCCATCTATTTTGTGTGGGTGTTTTTCACGTTGTATTAGTGTATAAATTAATGAACAATAGAAGAATTAGGGGTTGGAAACACATCACATCCCATATCTTTTGACACAATATTGTTAAAAATGTATAATAATCCTACCCAGACTCCACCTATTATTAAAAACTTGTTCCATTTTATTCCTTTAATAAAAAGTAACATGTAATTGAAATAATTGCTAATTAAGAGAAAAAAAAATACCATCATTTTTTTTATGCATAATGAAAGTGACAAAATTTGACTCTAGAATTTTATTTAGTTAAAAAATATGTATAACCCATAAATCTTTGTTGTTGACCATTGTTTATTGACGAGGAAAGAAAAGGGAATTGACTGAATTATTTTAGATTTTCCTTCTTATCTCTTTCTAGATTACAATGATACAACGTGTTGGTGTATCTTGAAAGTTAAAACAATAAATTACTCCACCATAGAACAAAGGCTTTTGTGTTAATAACAAAAACTAAATTGTCAACTATAATATGGTAAACGAATCTCGTCTTTTTGAATTGCAATCACGTAGTATTATTGAATAACTGTGCTGCATTGAGACATTGTGTTAGAGGGATTTCAAGGCTAATTTTTCTAACAAACAGTGCAATCTTTTTGACTTTGCTAAAGGGTGGGGGAATTGAAGATTTAAACTTTGAATAATTGCAAAGAAAAAGTAGGTTACAACTGTATTAGGTATATGATTATAAAATTAATATCTTATACTTTTTCTATATATAAAATATTTGTGTGACTAGAACTTGGGAGATTCAGGCATCTCAAAACTCAAATAACACTTGTACATTTATTTACAAATTTTTTGTTGATAAGATTCTTACATTGATAAAAAATAATTGAATTAACATTTTTTTTTCAAATATGAATTTGCTTCTTATCTTTTATATTTTATACTAATCTTTTATAATTATTTAAAAATGTTATGTTATGACTTCCTGTGAGAAAGATTAACATAGATATTAAAAATATAACGAGTGTGCAATTTTGCAGAAAAATCAGATTATGTCATTTCTACCATCTTCAAATTGGACTTCATATTAATACCAAATAAATTCCCCCAGCCATGACTATGTAGAAGATTCTTCTCTCTCACACACACCTCCTCCATTGAACCTTTTAATAACAATACAAGTATTCTAGTATTTTATTTGGTCAGCATTAATAAATAAGATGAGTGAAAATTCATACTGAATTTATAGAAGATCCCTAATTTCTAAAAGAGCTTTTAGTTTACGAATTTGAAAAGCATTAGAATATGGTAAATATGGGATCAGAGAGTTTTTTTCCTCTTAAGAAGAATTTATAAGAAAAAAAATGACATTTTTTTAGAAAAAAATAAAATTAATTTACAGGAAGTCTCGAGTTAAGATAATGAACTTCTATAAATTAATTAATAAGAACTAATTTTAATTTTTTAAAAAATAAGCTTAAATTTTTTTCTTTGTGTTTTCTTCTACTAAAGAAACTAATCCTGACCCAAGAATATTTACCTCCTTTGAAGCTTCGAATTCAAAAGGCAAGGACACTTTAGAAGAGGAGAAAAGGCTAGTTGGTGTTGTTTGTGTTCCTCAATTGTCCAAGATTGCCAACCTATCTATATATAGCTTAATGTCCATTTGATTCCACTATTTCACTATTTATTGCACTTTTCTATCCCTTTCAACCCTATATGTTTATTGTTTACCTTTAAAAATATAGATGGTTTGAAAATATGTCCTTGTCAAATTACTCTTTGCAAATTAAAATATATGCTTGCTTGTGAGTGGAACTTGTTTTGGAATAAAGAAAAAAAGTACACAAATTTCAACGGTTTAACTTAATCAATCTGAGTTTTCATATCAAAGTAATGTTTTTTTTTTTTTTTTGTCAAAACTATAATAATGTTATTTTCATTTACTGTTGGTATATCCAACACCCTAACAAATATTTAGAAGGAGTTTGGGATTATGATTTATGATGAGAGACCTAGAACAATCAATTGTATGGTGATTTTTCAATAAAAATCTCTTGCACGTATTCAAGTAATTAAGGTGACAAGTGGAAAATTAAAGATTGATAAGTTAATTGATTGAGTAAAAAATGTTCTATAAAATTGACTAATTAATTAATTAATACTCCACCTAAAAATTATAATTAATGGAGGGAGTGCAAGGCCATTCATGCAATTGTAGTATAGGCCCCACTTTTTTAATGTTAATTATTAAATAGAAGCATAAGTCTGTAATAATAAACTGAAGATGGAAAGTTAGAGCAGTTTTTAATGCCTCTTTCCAAATGTAAATGTATTGAATTTTCTATACATAGTAAACTAATTAGTATGGAAGGAAATTTTGAAATAGTAACGTGAAAGATGAAATTCTATCATTATTATTACCAAATTGTATAAACCATAGTTGAGTTGTTGAGATGGAATATTATCCACTAGATCTGTAATGGATTAAATGACATACAAAAATAAATAATAATAATAAATAAAAAATACATGTTATAGTTGAAGAAGTATTGTAAAAATATGAATAGAAATTGGCATAGATCGACGGCGTTAATTTTGGGTAGAAAGGTCAATGTCGTCATAGCACATTCGGCACGCATAATAATAATAATATATCAATTATGAATTATCAAAACATTGCTTATCTCAAAAATATTACGCCGCTACATACAAGTTTTTAATTAAAACTATTAACTTCTGACTTTTATTTATTAATAAATGCATAAATATTTTTAAAGTTTGACACAGACAGCAGTTGATAAACATTTATTTATTTTTAAAAAGATATTAATAAGAATTTAATTCTTAATTTTATATTGCGTAAATAAAAAAATACTTTAAAATTCCAGAAAATATACTTGAATAATAAATATTATGTATATTTATTTATCAAACTTCAATTTAATAATATAAAGCTATATTACTTAATTATAATTTAATTCAAGCTAATCCTCACCACAAACATTTCTATGAACCTTACGTTATACATTCTCTGAATACAAGATTTACTAATTAGGAAATTTTGAAGGGATATATGGGTCACTGTCTTGAAGCCACGTCATATTTACAGGGTCACACAACTTTCCGAGATGCGACCACACATGACCCTACACGTGTCCTTCGTTTGTCTATCATTTTCCTCGCGTTATTATGGATTGGATTGAAAAATGGGGTAAGTGTTGTTTTCCATTTGACTCCAACGTCACAGTATTGTTGTTGAAATCTGACTTTCATTTTAACACCGTCTGAAACGGTGAAAATTGTAAAAAAAAGAAAAAAAAAAAAAACGAGGAGAATGAAATGGGTGCTATATATAACGAAAGGCATTAAATCAAGGAAGGAACGCTAATAAGGAAAAGAAAAAAACCTTCCTAAAGAAAAGGAATAATCATACATAAATCTTGGATTTCGCACGTAGGTAAGCTACAGAAGACAAAACTAAACGAAACACACACACAAAAAAAAAAAAACGGAGCTTGAGTTTCGAGATCTTGTCAGATCGGAACGAAGCTATTGAGATTGTGGTGCGTTTCTTTCACGCTTTTGTTTTTTCTCTGTCTCTGTAATGTGCGTTTGTTGATCTAATTTATGAATGGTGAATTTTGCTGTTGTTTTTTTTAATGTTATGTTATGTTGTGTTTCTGATTTTTGTTGATTAATCGAAAGTGAAACGAATCAGAGTGTTGTTGTTAATGGACTTTCTTATTGTTTCTGATTTGCTACGGATTTTGTGTGTTTGGACCACGTTGGAATTGCCTTTTTGAATTTTATGTGCTGTGTTAAAATTTGCACGCGTGCGTGCTTTCGAATGATTCTGAAGTTATTCTGTGAATCACGCTTTCGAATGTCTGTCTCTCTTACCGGTTTTCTCCGGTTGCAATTTGCAAGTCAAAATCAAATTCAAAGTTTGCTTTTTTCTGTTTGAAAAAAAAAAATATGTATATATAAGGTTTCAGAATGATTGTTAACATAGCCAAAATTAATCTTCTATTGGTGTGAGCTTAGCTTGGGCTACAAGATGCTTTCTGGGTATGCTATATCTCTTCAAGCTTACTTGAATAAATTTACCCTTTTTCCCTCTATTCTAGCGAATTGTTATCTATCTGATTGTGCATCCTTCAGCTAATTATTCTGCGTTGAATGAGTTCTAGCTTTCATATGGAGAATATTCAGAAATCAATAGCTAAAATTTTATCTGATTTTTAGTTTTTTTAAGTTATTTTTTTGTATTTGAATTTATTTCATGTCTATACCTCCATCCAATACCTCTGTTTCCTTTTTTGCCTTTTAGATCTGTTGTTTTGTATTTTTATGCTTGTATCTTTCTTTTCTGTCTTTTTTTTGTTGCTCTCTTTCTAGGATTGGGGTGGCAAATATTAGAGAACTAGTTCTGGCACTGTAGAGATTCAGGTACAGGTGTGTCAGAACATGAGAGGTGTATAGGGAGCGTATTAAGTTAAAACATGGGAGATGAGAAGAGCTTATCTCAGACCATTTGATCTTACATATATAGTTAAGAAAATATTTGAGCACGATGGTATGATCAAAATTATCATTTCTCATGTCATCACCTAATACGCTCTCTCTATATATGCAAGACTTACTCCTTTAGTAAGTAGACTTATCTTGGAAAGGGAATTTGATTTGTTACATGAATAGTTTGTCTTGGCCTCTGAGCTTTGGAATATGTAGACATGCATCTCTTCCCTGCCTCAGTTCTTTTCTTCGTCTGTTTGCTTTTGCACACAATAATGTATATCGTATTTTAGGCCGGTAGAGGAGATCTGCTAATGTTTATTTATAAGTCTTAATATATTCTTCTTCTTATAGACATTTAAAATTTTTCTTTGCTTGTCAAAGGCATATAGTTTCTCCATCAACATCAGCTACCTATTCAAAATGTTTTGCTACTTACCCTTCAACTTATATCGTGCAGTTTTATGGGAAGGGAAGTTACTGGCACGCAGGTTATGGACAAGAAGCCAAGTGCCATAGCAGCTTCAAATGGTAGTTTAAGTGATAGAATGCGTGTTTCTCCCAAAATAGCTGCAATGGTGCAAGCAATGGATCATGAGATAAAGGACTCTGAAGCTAATTCTTTTGTTGAGAAACATCATGCAAAAAACACAAAATTAAATTCTGTCTTTCTGGAAGAGAAGAATGAGAAATCTGAAGAACAGAAGATGGATGGCAATGAAGAATTAAGTTCACCTACTGTGGAAAAAGAGCTTCCAAGCCCCTCTGCTCCACAGCCATCTGATCAGGTTACTGAAAAGCATGTCACCCATGCACAGGCTGTTGATACTGAAGCTGTCGCAACTGGTCTGGACTCGTCTCCTAAAGCTAACAATATACACTCGCCTAATTCCTCTAAGAATTCACAGGTATTGAGCCATCATATTTCGAAATTTCAATCTTGAGAGGTGTAAGTTCTTACGCAAGTACCAAGTCAAGTCCGTGACATGGTCCTAATACATGTTGTGCATGAAAGTTTTTATGTGGGATTGTTTCCACTTTCCAATAACACTAGAGGAAATGTAAGTTTTAGGGCGTAGCAGAACTAGGATCTATTTTCTGTTTTTAAAGCATGTTTATTTGCATGATATATGTTGGGATGCTTTGCAATTGTATGTATTGTTATTTGTTTGTGAGATATAGTGAGTGTGTTTAATGATATTACTGATATTAAAAATCTTTTGAATTTTCTTTTTCAGCCAAGCTCACCTTTTTCACCAAGGAAACATCATGATGATAAGAAGCACCATGATGATGAAGATAATTGGTCTGTTTCTTCCTCGTATCCTTAAAATTTGAACATTTTGATTGTTTATTCTGAACAGATCAAGTTTTAGGTATATTGGGAAAAACTTTGAATCTTCTATACTTAATACTACTAAATATCAAAAAGTTCTTTTATGAATTTTAATTAAAACTATTTGGAGGGTTCCAGATCGAGCCACATTTGATCTATATTTAAATATAATATCTTACTTATCTTCATTTGTTCCTTAACCATAATTAGTAGCGTTGCATCTGCACGCGCCAAATCTAAGGTCACTGTAGGTTCAGCCCCTAATTTTAAATGCTTGGATCGTGCAGAGAAAAGGAAGGAGGTATTGTTTTACTGCACATTTAATTCTGATGTATAATCTGGTGTTGTTTATATTCCTAGTTGTCAGCTTTGGTATTATCAGTTGAATCTATTTTGTGGTTTGGTTCTTATCACCACTTTGATTTATCTATCCAGTTTTATCTCAAGTTGGAGGAGAAACATCGAGCTCTTGAAGAAGAAAAATGTCAGTATGAGGCCAGGAAAAAGGTATATTGGTCTCTACCCTGCCTGCTGCAGACCCATGTGTAGCTTTTTATTTCAGTTTTTGCTTTTCTTTATCTTCCCTTCTGCTAGAAACATGTAATAATAACTTCAGCCAAAGCCTAGCCTAGTTTCATGCCCGTGTATGTACCATGGGTGACTTGTTTTTGCTTTATCCAAGTTACCTTTTGAATACTTGAATTGATTAAATAACTTCGCTGTTTATATAATATAACTGTATAGGAAGAGGATGATGCAGCTATCAAACAGTTGAGAAAGAACCTGGTCATTAAGGCAAAACCAGTACCAAGCTTCTACTATGAGGGGCCACCCCCTAAGACTGAACTCAAGAAGGTATTCTTTTTTCTTGTCCATCTGTATTTTCCAAATATCGGGATGAATATGAATTGGCATCAAGAGTTACAGAGTTTGAACTAATAGACTTGTAGACAGGAGTAATACAATAGGAATGTTAAAATGCACGACAAAATCAGGAAAGCAAATTTGACAGTAGAATACACCTATGGCTATGCCACATTCATGAAATACCTCATAGCACTGCCTTGTCATGATCATGTCATTTAGTTATTTGACTTATTTCTGATCTGTTAATAGCCTTCAGTTTGAAAAAACTCTTGATTCTCTTTCCTTTGATGGCAGCTGCCACTGACTCGCCCCAAGTCACCAAAACTGTCCCGGAGAAGGAGCTGTGGTGATGCTGTCCAAATATCTCCAGATCGTAGTACTCACGGACGTCACAGCATTGGCATTAACCCGAAACATGGTAGCCTTGTCCCTCATAAGAACAAGGACATGGTGAGTGGACGTAACAGCAATGGCACTTGCAAAATCAAAGAGCGACCAAAACTAAATAGGGAAGCCAAAAGTGTTCCTCCTAAAATCACAGAGCAGTCAAATGCAGACATATCAGTCCAATCATGAGCTTTGCAAGATTTTACTGACCTCCAGCTGAGAGGAAAACAGCCTTCATTTTCCTTTGTAAAACTAGATGGGATAATACTTTGCAGAAATGATGGCCTAATTTCTTTTCATCCGGACTGACATTTTTATGTGGTTTGTTTTTAACTTCAAGTGTATATGTTTTGTAAGTTATATCTGCACACATTGGTTTATATATAAATAGTTATTGATGTAAGTTGTATGTATGAAATTTTATATCCTCAGATTGTTCCAGACTTGGTAGGGGCAATTTCTTGAAATATATTCCTTTTTGTAGGATCTATAACTTATTTTATCACTGCCAAATCTCGTGCCCAGTCTTTCTATTTTAGGTGGTAATAGGAGCTGAATTTCACATTGTTAGTAGGAGAGAACTTCATGTTCACGTGATACTCTTTACACCAATGGAGATATAAGGGATTTGAATGTTCTAGAATTTAGCTTTTATTATTATCATCAATTGTTGCTATTTTTCAGTTTGACATTTTTAGTAGAAGAAAACATCGTGATCACGTGAAACTTGATAAAAAAAAATAGATAGTTATGCGATTGATTAATCCAGAATTGGGCTTGGATTTGTTAATTATACTCGTCACAGTCAATTAGTCATTTCTAAACATATATTTGTAATATAATCAACGAAATTCTCTTTTATTTTTTAAATATATATATATATTTTATGATAAATGCTTAAAAATAATCATTTTTATATCTATTTAAATTTATAATATAATTGTTTATTAAATATTTTTTTCAGAATTATTTAAACATTTACGTAATTGTCTATCAGATATTTTTCTCAGAATTACCCAGACAATATTAGAGAATATTTGTAAAAATTTAGTAATAAATAAAAAATAGATTACTAAACCATTTATAGTATGTGAAAGAATTTTAAGATGTAATATTATACTATATTTTCAGATGTAATATAAAGGTTTGGATCATATTAATCCACGGAGAGAGGAATAAATATATACCGTTGCTTTCGTTGGCACATAAAGTATTAATCAAATTTGTTTATTACCCTATAAAAAAAATGAATAGATATTTGTGGATAATGAATGAAGAATGCAGTTAGCTATAGGTGGTGAAATCTGGAAAAACATGGTTTTTGGGAGTGTGAAGTGTTGGAATGTATTACCTGTGAGTATGCATAGTTATGGCACAGTGACAATGGAAGCTCAACGCCAAAAGCGCTTATCTTCCTCCAAAAAACGCGGGAAATCCTCATACGGAACTTCTAGAAAATCAATTCTCAAGAAATCATTCAGCCAAGAGCAAGTCACTTTCACCGCACCTCTCTCCGACGACCCTCTCGTCGCCGTCATCGGCGGCGGCATCTCCGGCCTCATCTGTTCCCTTTTCTTAGAGAGCCGCGGCGTTCGCTCCACCGTCTTCGACACCGTCAGTCTCTCCTCTCCTCCCTACCCTAATTCACTTCACCACTCACTCACTCACTCACTCCATTTCATTATGCCAATCCTAAACGAAACGACGTTGTTTTAGGGTATTCACGGTCTCGGAGGAAGATTGGGAACCAGACTCGTTGATCCTCAGCCGTTAAAATTCGATCACGCGGCTCAGTTCTTTACCGTCAACGATTCTCGCTTCGCTGATATCGTCAACGGTTGGATCCAGAAGGGTTTGGTGCACCACTGGGAGGGTACCGTTGGAGAGCTTCACAATGGTGGTGGCTTTGTTCCGTTTCTACCCTCTCCTCCTAGATATGTTGCTACCAAAGGAATGCGCTTTCTCGCTGATTCGCTACTTTCTCAGGTGAATTTTTACTCCTTATATTAGTTTATGCATAAGCTAAAATTAATTTCTCAGCAAGTTAATTGAAAGAGTTTGTGCTTAATCTAATTTTAACTTGTGGGAGGAGATTAATTCATTTTACCATTTTTTTTCTTCTTGTACGTACTTATTTTGAGAACTTTATCCAAACAAGGTATAAGTTAGTGATTGTTATTTAAGTTTTTGCCTGGTGTTATTGCCTGTTATGAATTGTGCAGACTCGCTTGGTTAATGTGGTGAGGCCTTGCTGGATCAGTAAATTGGAGCCGTTCAACGGGATGTGGCACTTGAGTGAAAATGGCAAGCCTTGTGGCAAGTTCGATGCCATTGTTATTGCACACAATGGTAAATTAATATGTCCATCTTGAGTGAATGTTAGTTCTGAGATTGTATTATTTTCTGAAAATTTGTACGTAATTGGTCTTTTTCTTCAACAGGGAAATGTGCAAATCGCTTGCTTATGTCATCAGGATTACCGTTGATTGCGAAACAAATGAAGGTCAGTCCATGATATCCCTTGTTCAATTCATTTTATTTGATAGAATATTAGTTCTTTTAGCTTGATTTACTGTAAAGGCACATTTGTATTCATCTCATACGGTTTCTTGTTTCTGTTGTATTGCCTAATAATGTGTGAAGAGGTTGGAGTTGAGTTCAATATGGGCCCTTCTAGCAGCATTTGAGGACCCTCTTCCTTTTCCTGGTGGCACGGAAGTTCCTTTTGAGGGAGCTTTTGTGAGAGGAGTTGATTCAGTGTCATGGATGGCCAATAATACCAAGAAACTGCTTATTTCCCAGAGTGGAGGTCCTCACTGTTGGACCTTTCTGAGTACTGCTGCTTATGGAAAACAGAACAAGGTTCCACAGGTAGATGGTTGAATTTTCAAAAATGTGTACATTGGATAATTAGGACCACGTGAAAGATAGCCCACATTTGATTTTTTTTTTTTTAATTTTTGGGTGGGGTGTGGAGGAGGAATATTAATGATATATAATTCATTATCTTGCATAGATTTACATTTTAATGGGATTTTATTATTTACAACCTTTGCGTTATCTTGGATTGATTACGAATTTAGGATTTTTTATTAAGACATGCTATAATCAGTGTTGTTTATGAACTTTTGTTTATTAGGAAAACATCCCTGCTGCTACAGCAACAAAGGTAAAGGCAGGAATGCTAGAGGGTGTTGAGGCTGCCCTTGGATTATCAAAAGGGTCACTTCCGGAACCTTTCTATACCAGGCTTCAACTATGGTAAGGATTGTATCTTAAAGTATTGTTTTGGTTGCTTTTAAATGTCCTCCACTCCTTCCATAGTTTTGGGCTTTTGGCCAAGTTAGGGGGTACAGAGTTCTTTCTTGTTTGTGCTAAGGAGGTAGGTAACTAGGAACTAGGATTTTCAAGATATGCATTTTTGCATGTTTAGTCTATGCGTGAAGTAACTAGGTTAACAAGGGAAAGAGGAACATCAGAATAAAACTGGATAGTTTGATAGAATTAAAAGAGTTAACAGTTTACTTGAATCAGCTAACATGGATTAGATCAAGTTAAAAGAAATGGCCATAAATTATGAGGGATATTCTTATGCCGGAGGATGAGGATATGAATATTGTCTATTTTTGGTAGGGAAGAGCCTGCCATTTGGGAAGCAGTACAGAAAAGTTATAACTCAATTTGAGCACAATGTCCCTTCTCAAATGTTGCAGTTGCTTGACAATAAATTAATAAAATTGTTAATTATGTGTTCTCCCTCAGTAGCATTTCTTTTGTGATGTTCTAAGCCACAGCTCAATCCTCAATAAACCAGATGGGATATATAATTTTTTATCATCTTAAAAGTATATAAAATATCATATTGGTTACTCTTGAACATTGCATGTGAACTTAATTCATTTAAAATTTATGTTATTCTGAGACTTGCAGGGGTGCAGCTCTTCCAACTAATACACCTGGAATTCCTTGTATCTTTGATCCCTTTGGAAGGGCTGGGATATGTGGTGATTGGTTGCTAGGTTCTAATATAGAGGCAGCTGTCTTAAGTGGAATTGCTCTCGCTAACCATGTATGCCACTTTTACTTTGACATATCAATTATTGTCATTCGTCTTCCACAAAATATTTTAATATGCTAATTAGATATCTTCAGCACAAGAAATTCAATTTTACTCTATCGAGAACTTTTTTTCTTTAATTCAAAATTGGCTTGGACATTTTTGAGACAGATTGCAGACTATTTCCAAAGCCCCGGAACTGATCCTGGAGAGTTTGCTGTTGGTTTAAATCATGAGTTTCAACCTCTGGAAGGCCATGATATTGGACAATTCCCTGGTTTGGGGTCAGAAGAAAAGATGAACGAAGGCCAAGCTTACGAACTTGCCAAGTAGCCATGGCGCTCATGAAGGTCTTGCATATGGTAACGGAAATTCGTTTCATAGCCATCCAAAGAAAAGCCCCGAGAAAGCTTCACTGGGAAGAGACAGCTTGAAATTCAAACTCATTTTTGGGGGAAGAGGAGCCTTATCACCCTCAACAGCCACACGATGACATGAAATGACACAGAATTATAATTTTAGTTTAGACATCTCTTTTGAAGAAAGAGATAGTGGCAATATTGTTTTCCTGGAATGTATAAAATTCTCTCTCAAATGATAACAAATTCTCTTTCTCATATTCATTACAAGTATTTTTCTTTTCAAATTTCAGGTTAAAGAGAACAAAAAAGTGAATAGTTAGGAACTGTATCAACTATCAATTGCAACTTTTGCCTTCAAAATTAAGAAACATTACTGCTTACATTTCGACTGAACAATTCTTTCTATATTTTAGATAGCGTTTTTGCACGCCTTGTAAATCAACTAGAAATCAGACTAGCTAAAAAAAAAAAGAAGCGAAAAGGATGGTGTAGGTTTTGTACAATGCTAGTAAGAATCTCAATAATATTTAACAGGCAACAAGTAATCCGAGTGCAGTCTATACAGAACTCTAGATACAAGACGCATGAATGATTCTCAGTTTTGCAGAAACAGAACTGATAAGAGACAGGGTATAGAATAAATAATTTTCAGAAATTTAAAAAATCATGATTGGGAGGAGGAAAGGATAGAAATTAGAAACACAACAAATACTTCGAAGAAATGCGAAATAGCAGCTTTCATTTGCTTGAATTCCATGAATGCTAGAAGCTGATTTCCCTACAGCAAAGCAACCATATATCTAGAGCATGTCTTCTCATCGTCCTTTTGGGCTGCCAAGTTGTGAGAAGATGCCAGTTGGCCTCTCACTGGAATTGTTGTCGTTAAGGTCATGCTCACTTCCAAGGCTCAGGTTTTTATAATGTTGTGCCATATCGTTCTGTTCCAGGTTTACTGCCTCAAACTCGTTTTCCTCAACGCGAGCAGAAGAATGAGTTGATCCACCTGCATTCTCTTGCAGGTTGAGAGCGAATTCGAGATTCCACAAGAGATCATTCATGGAGGGACGATCGGCACCATGATCCGACAAGCACTTCTCAGCAGTGTCAGCAAACTTGTTCAAGCTTTCTGGATTGATCTTTCCTTTTAGACACGGGTCAATGATATCCTCTAGAGTTCCTTTCTTCTTGCACAACAATGCCCAATCAGCAAGACTAACCTGTTCCTTTGGAAGTGTAGGATTGAGAACTGGCCTGGCACACAGGGCTTCAAACAGAACAACCCCAAAAGAATATACATCAGATTTTTCAGTCAACTGTTGCCTCCTGAAGTATTCAGGATCCAAGTAGCCAAAACTACCCTTCACCACAGTACTAACATGATCATCGTTCATATCTGGACCGGTTTTTGACAGACCAAAATCTGAAACCTTGGCATTCCAGTTCTCATCCAAGAGAATGTTTGTTGTTTTAACATCTCTATGAATGATGGTGTACTTAGCCCCAGTGTGAAGGTAGTGTAGCCCTCTTGCAGCTCCAATGCAAATCTCCAACCTTTGCTTCCATGATAGAGTAGACATAGGCTTGTTTCCCTTGTAAAGATGCTCCCTCATGGTGCCAAGAGCCATGTAGTCATAAACCAAGCACATCTCATCATTTTCTTCACAGAAACCAATCAAGGACACCAAATGCTTGTGTCTCAGCTTGGAAAGCATCTCAATTTCAGTTTGGAATTCATTAACTCCTTGTTCTGACTGCGGGTTAGACCTCTTGATTGCCACCATCATTCCATTATCAATGGCACCCTTGTACACCTTTCCAAATCCACCAACCCCAATGACATTGGACTCATCAAAATTCTTGGTTGCATGTTTTATCTCCTGCAAGGAGAAATAGCGGCAAAGCCCTTGAGCCATGGCAGATAAGTTGGCACTGGAAACGCTCTTCCCAGACGCAGATGATTTGCTGTTCGAGTAGATAGGAAGCCAGCTAGTGTGACCACACTCTGACCCTGGAACTCTCTTCTTCTTGTTGTACATAGCAGCACATATTACAGCCATAAAAGCAAAACCAGCAGCACCACCAGCTGCTCCACCAATAACAGCATGCTTATTATATGCCTTGTGGTTAGTGAATCCCATTTCCTCCTCTTGTTCCTTGAGGAGCATGTCAGAAAGCTGAGGATTGGGACCGGACAAGTCTGTGTCATTGAGCTTGAATATCTCCACCCCATTGAGTAAGGCATCATAGTACTCAGGCTTTGATTCAGGAGCAGGATGGAGAGCAAGCCAAAGCTTCTCATCACCCTCCCCATCTTGGACATTTATCACATAGTCCTTGTAAGTTGGCACTCCTTTACCTCCTGTCCACCCAATCACATCAGCCTGAGTTTGCGCCGTTTGGTTGTTGAGAAAGATGTTGAAAACAATCTCATTGACTTTGGAGTAATAGTAATCACAGAAATGCAACCTCGCAAGGTACATGGAACTGGGATCAACTTGGAAAATCCATGTGAGATTGTAGCCCATGTTGACATCCTTATCTACCCCCATTGATCTTGATGTGGAGTAGACATCAGAAGGAGCAATGTACTGTGGCATGGCCTGGTAGTCTATTGAGACATTCTTCTCAGCTATGTTAGTCACACCAGTGGCTGCACCATAAATGTAAGGTGTGTCACCATACCACATCCTTGTAAGGCCAGAGTCTTGTGTTGGAGATATGTACTGTCCACCAACGTTTAGTCTAAACATGGTTTGCAGATGCATGCTCTTGATATCCATGGTTTGGTCACTATACCCTACCAATGCTCCAGAATCAAACAACTCAGGCATTTGGATAAGCTGAATGCCGTTGACAAAAGCAAATGCATTTTTGTATTTATCAGAAGGCTTGAATGTGAGAGTCAAGGTATCTGAATTCAAAGGTGCAAGGGAGTACTCTCTATCAATGTAGGCTTGTGAGAGGGCCTCACAAGTGGTTGCAGCGCTGAAATTGGAGAGAAGGGTAACACCATTTGCGGTGGCAGAGAAATATGAATCAGAGGGATTGAAAGTGCCATATATGGAAGGGTAAAAATGAAGCCTGAGCCAATAACGTTTATCAGGTTGAACAGGGAATTTGTATGTTGTCTCTGATGAGAAAACACGTGCTGACATGTATGGAACCTCAGACATAAGTGAAGGGTCTTGGAATGAAGCTTTGGATGTGATTGAATCACCTTTTGACTCAAGAAATTTGTCATCAGGAATCCATTCTCTTCCATCAGCATCTTTAGCAGTTCCTTCATCCAACCCACAACTCAAGATCAAAGACCCTGGCTCGTCACCAAATGCAACATCAATGCCATTCAACAAAACAATGATACAAACAAGACAAACCAAGAGACCTTTTGCATTGGAATGCATGATTAAACAAAATTCAAAGGACAACACTTTTGGACGTACAGGAAAAAAAAATTCCAAAGATATATTGTAACTTACAATAACATTGAAAATATTTTCCTGTACGCCAAGAATGAAAAAAAAGAGGCCTTTTTTATTTGTTATGGGGTGATAATGTGATATGTCAATCCATTCTAATCAACCATGGAGATTCAAACAACGAAAGACTCACCTGGGTTGGGAGTTCCAAACCAGGCAAGAAGAAGGAGATGTTAATTAATTTTCTATCTTTTCTTGTATTATGATCAATTCTAAACAGTATTTTTTTCCTTTACATACTTGAGAATGTGAGGTGGGGAGTGAGAATCGTAATTGAATGAATTGGATTGGTTACAACGTGGCTTCAATTTGAAACATATGATCACTCTAAGCTATATTTAGCACTCGATTAGATAAAACTCTAATTCTCGTCACAGCTGAACAACACTGAAAACACTAGGAATTACATCTAAAATTTATCCTAATGCATAGCAACATGAACATCTGTGGAGGGTGTTACGAAAAAATACAGTGTACAAAACTTAGAATGAATGAAAATATATGTATTCATCACTTTCCCTTTAATGCCTTTTGTGTTATTTTGGTTAAATTTTTTAAAATATTTTTAACAGAAATAATTTTGAAATATAGCTGAAAACAGGAAATTAAAAAAACTAGTTTTTAATATTTCCTACGACATGACGTAGATATAATTTTAAATACTTATTAATATTTTTTTTAATTTTTAAATTTTAAAAATGAAAATAATTTTTAAAAATTAAAAATATAAAATAGAAAGAGAAAGCATTTTTTGAAACCGAACATAATCTTAATAACTATGTAATAGTAGTATTCACCAACAACTTATGAATTTTCAACACTTCAGTTGCAAACTGTAATTATTTTCTAATCCGAAGGTTATGCACCCTCTGTCATTCAATTATATATCAAAATTCTCTGTACTGTTTATACCGTGCATAAATCTTTTTTCTTTTTAATTTTTTTAATATTTGACATGGTGTCACTTAGTACTTGAAACTGTCACACCGTTTTAATTATTTAGTTATATTTTTTAAATTTTAAAGAATTTTTAAATTATAAAAAATCATACTAATTATTAAAAATTAATTAATTTACGTCATAACAATTTCCATTTAAATCAATCGAATATAAATGACAGCAGAACTTTTAATAATTATTAAAATCACATAATTATTTAATGAAAAAAAATCATATGATACTTTTTTTTAAAAAAGAACCTTATTGGTTTTAATTTTAACCATTGTATATTCTTAAAAAAGAAAAATCTATTGTCAATATCTATTGGTTTCACTTTCATGTAAAAAAAAATGATGTAAGATAAGTTTTATTTATATGCATATTAGGAACTGACATCTATATTTTGCAATTGTAGTTGCATACATAAAAAATATTTGGTAAACAATTGTAATATATAAATAACCAATTATAAAGTAGAAAGAAAGAAAAATATACATATAAAATATAAAAAGAAAAATACGCTAATATTCTGTGAGTGAATTCATTTATTAAATGCGTATTATAATTATTAACATAATAAAATTGACATACTAACCGACACATGCATGGTATATATATTGAACCAAAAATTAATATAAAGATTAACTGCTATTAATTGACAAAAGGTTTTAACTAAATGTTGGTACATTAAACCCTAATTATTAATCACCTTCTTTCCATAATTAACGCTTATTGACAGTTACAAATGGATGGTGGAATATGAATTACCAAATTCAAACCCTTATATTGTTCCTATTTAGCTTCCTCCTCCATTAGTTATTTCCACTTTCACCATTCATTAATTCATTATCATTTCAAACATATATATATATATTCTTCTAAATATTAGTAACAAATTGAAACACGCATACGAGACTTCTTTTACTAATCATCCCTTCACGGCGAGGCGGCCTCTTCTTCTTGGCTGTCTTCGCCGTAAACATATCATATACATACATACATTAATTAACCATTAATCTTCAATTAATTACATATTATCACTTTGCTTAATATTCATATACATATTACTAGTGTGTAAAAAATTATATAAATGGGGGAGGTAGCGCAAGTTCAAATGCCAAAAATTGAGATGGAGGAGTTGGAATATACGATGACATTGAAAAAGAGGAAGAGATGTCTGACGAAGCAGTTATCAATGTGTGAAGTGCCAAGAGAGATTGCGTGGGAGAGAAGGAGGCAACAAGAGAGGAGAATGAGAATGAGAATGAGGAACAGTTTTAACTCTTGTGATCATATAACTGATGATGATCTTCATGAGCTTAAAGGTTGCATAGAATTAGGGTTTGGATTCAATGAAGAAAATGGACAGAAACTTTGCAACACATTGCCGGCTCTTGACCTTTATTTTGCCGTCAACCGCCAACTGTCGTTCAGTCCGGTCTCTACACCTCAAAGACGCCATTCTTTGGCTTGTGGAATCCCCATGTCTGCAACTTTACCGGAAACTGATTCTTGGAAGATTTGTAGCCCAGGTTAATTAATTCATTACTCTTTTCATTTCTTCTTCGTTACATGCATTTCTGCATTTTTTATATATCACATATACGTTAATATTTATTACATTGATTACCATGATCACCTTAAAAATCTCACGTTATCTAGGGATATGGTTTGTTACATGTATGTAAGTAGATAACTATCTTTATCTTATAAGCCGATTCTGTAGGGTTGAGTTAGACTTATAATCTACGTATCAAAGTTTATCTTAAGATTATTTGTGTCCTATTGTAATTGGGTGAGATCCTACGTAAATGAATCATCACTTTATAAACCGATTTTGTAAGATTGAATTAGACCGTAACTCACCGATCAAATTTCACGTTTTATTAGATAAAGTTAATTACCATTTGATTATATGTAGATATAGAGTTATGATTTTTGTTGCTAGATAAATTATTGATGTTGGTAATTATTAGGAAATTGGTTGTGGTATATAAACGAGTGTATGCATGCAGGAGATGACCCTGAACATGTAAAGACCAAGTTGAGGCACTGGGCTCAGGCTGTAGCTTGTTCTGTAATGCAGTCTCATTGAAGTGTGGAATGATATATGTATGCATGCATGATATATTGTACAGAGAGAGGGAGATATATTCTAGATATGCACAGAGGAAAAGCAAGAAAAACTTGAAAAACAGAAGCACAAAAACTGCAGAAAGAAGACAAGATCATTCAAGCTTCATTTATTTTTTTTTCGTTATTGGACAGTTATTTTTTGTTGTTTAGTATATGTGGAATTGTCTCTCTAAGCTTCTTCTATTCATGTAAACAATTTTGAGCCACTAGAAAATACCACCCCATAGGGATATCTTTCTTTACTAGGATCCAAATGAGATCTACTTGTATGTAAAATTCAAATTTAATTGAAATGGTGAAGTGAATATATTGTAAAATATGATTCAATTATTCTTTCAATTTGTGATATGTATGAGACAGTATTCAAATATTATCAGACATTTCAATTGCTCTCGTTCTAATTGATATTGAGACTCTCTGCTAGGTTAAAAAATAGATCCCTAAAATTATTTATTTTAAAATAAATTTACTGTGACCGATGGGATAAAAGCACCGACAATAAAAAATTATAGGTCCTAATTAATATTGAGATTATTTGCTATGTTAAAAATTAGACCCCTAAAATTATTTTTTAAAAAAATTTACTTTAGTCAATTGGAAAAAAAACACCAACAATAAAAAATTATAACTTATAAGACTTATAATTATTCGGTAGAAATTTCATGTTTGAAAAAATAATTATAAAAAAGTCAAGAAAAAAATCTGAATTAGCCATAATTTAAGTAGTTAGAATTCTTTTAATGTTAAAATAAATAGGATATTACCAAGATTTTTTTTTCTGATTTTTTAATTTTTTTTATATAATAATTAAAAATTTTAAATATTTTTTAGATAAAATAACAAATTTTTTTAATTCTGAGCGATGTTGAATGGGTTAATGGTTAAGCTTGAATTTTCAATATAAAGTAAAAATTACTTAATAAATATCTATTCAGGTCAAGAAACATACCGTGACCAAAAAAACTATTCTTTATCTCTACATTTTTAATTAAATTAACGTCTAAATAAAAAGAATATAATTAATTTGATCTTTATTTTATATTTTTTATGAATTTTTCTTTTATCTTTTCATCATATTATATATATATATATATATATATATAAATAATCTTCTCATTTTATATTCTATCTTTTATAAAATTTACCTTCAAGCCATATTTTTATTAAGGTGAAACAACTTCTTTATGTCAAACTTCATTGTCACATATAGATTATAGATTGTATGCACATTAACTTGACATTGGTATGTGATCAATAACACTAGCACGTCAACAATCAGAACAAAATACGATAAGTAAAACAAAATCGAAAGCAATAATAAGAACAATATACGAATTAAAAAATATGCCACATTCATTCTTTTTCTAAACAATATAATATAATATTTATTCTATTTTTTTAAAAGTATTCAAATAATCGCATATTTTTAATCTATTTTGCTTATCTTATTCATTTTCTATCATAATTCAAACACAAACTGTAATAAAATAAAATTTTATCATCGGAATTGTTCTTATCTTTTTAAAATTATTATTTTAAGTATTTTAATTTATTCTTATGATTAAAATAATTTTATGTCAATTAAATTAATTATACAAACTTAAACTTTAAAACAATTTTATGATTAAAAAAATATTAAAAATGAAAGTGAAATTAGTTATGAAATTGATATTGTGATAGCCTAGCGGAGGAGTAGAGTATCCGTAGCAGTGTATTGGAGCACGTGTTTGTGTGTGGTCGCATATATATATATACAATGTTTCAGAAGTGTGAAGAAGAGTGAGAGTCGTAAGTAGTCTTCAAAGTTTCGTAGACATAATAAAATCGAACTAGTTCCAATCTAAACCCTTAGTTGCTTCTTCGTTTCTCACTCTCTACACTTTTCCTGCTATGGCTCCCGATGCTTCCGACGCTTCCGATGCACTTGCAGGTTCTCTCTCTCTCTCTCTCTGTGAATGTGTTTGTCAATCGATTATTAATTAATTAATTAATTAGTTATTACTGAGGCTCTCTCTATTATTGTTTGGTGAATGCAGTGAGGAAGAAAGTTCAGATGTTTCTGAACGCGGCTCGTACTGGTGCCATCGATCTCTTAAAGAGTATGCATGCTTTTGTTAATTATTCTTTTGTATTATGTAATTGTGGTGTGTTCCTCTAAAGAGGCACCAATTTGGTTTTTGTAGAATTGGCGGAGCAGCTTGACGAGGGTAAGGATTTGGCCAAAACGGTGGAAGCAATCAAAGACGCAAACAAAAGAGGAGCTCTTCATTTCGCCGCGCGTGAAGGCCAAACTGCTGTTTGCGAGTATCTTTTAACCCAATTGAACCTCTCTGTAGATTCCAAAGATGACGATGGTACTGGTTCCTCTCACTTTTACTCATACTTGTACTTTACTTTTTTCTCTCATAACTATATATGCTTCTCAAGTGTCAACCTTGTCTAGTTCAGTTAGTTGAACAGGTGTGTGTGAGTGTTATAAACTAACTCCTGATACCATATTTGATTACTAGTTATAAAAAAAAGATAAGCCTTATATAAGTGATTAATAGTGTTACGAGGTTATTTAATTGAAAAATATTTGGTAGAAAACTATAATTCGTAGACAACCAGATAGCTAGTTATAAGTTGTGAAGAGAAAGAAATATTTATATGTATAGTACATGTTCTGTGAGTGAGTTGACTGGTTGGTTGGTTGGCTGCGTTCTGTTCTGTGAATGAGTTGACTGGTTGGCTGCGTATTACAGTTTGCTACAAAGTAAAGTTGTATTTAATTGTGTGATGGTGGTTAACTTACAATTTATATTTGCTATTGCTGTTGTTTTTTCAGGTGAGACTGCTCTCATTCATGCGGCTCGACAGGGACACACCGCCACTGCTAAATATCTCATCGACCATGGTGCTGATCCTACTGTTGCTAGCAATTTAGGGGCTACGGCCTTGCACCATGCTGCAGGGATAGGTCTCTTCTCACCTTTCCTTTTAAATTTTGCTTTCTGTGATATAAGTAAATATATTTATCTTATGTGCTCTCTTCGTTGTGGTCACCTTATTTCTCATTTTGTTGCAGGAGATACTGAGCTGCTCAAGTACTTGCTGTCCAAGGGAGTTAATCCTGATCTAGAAAGTGATTCAGGAACACCTCTGGTTTGGGCTGCTGGTCATGCCCAACCGGCTGCTGTCACTGTCCTATTGGAACATGATGCAAATGTATGTAATTTTCTGTTGCTTTTTTCTTAAGATTGAATGCTATTCCTTACTACTTTGTCTTGAGCAATTATATTCATTCAAAAGTTTCTTGTTTCTGAGGGAATTTTGTATCATTTTAACTGGATATGCAGATAATCTCTTTCCATTAGCAAATTCAATCTGTTCCTTGATACAAAAAGATTACTTTCTTTTTTTAACTTTTGGATAACTAATGAAGTAGTGGTTCAACTTGGACCACATATCAATAATCGATTATCAATATGCTATAGTTGCTGAATTTTTTTTCTTTTTCACGTGTCAAAAATTATAAGGTTTAATTAGTTCAATCAGCCTAAGCTTTATCAATTTGCCTTGTATGGTAAGGTGAAAAACAAAGGGCTTTTAGTTAGTATGCTATTTTCAATTAAGATTTCAATTTTAGTTTTTCATTTTGTATTTTATTGAATAGTACCATTTTATATTCCCTTTCATCTTGTTGATGTTGCTTTGCAGCCTAATGCTGAAACCGACGATGGTATTACTCCACTCCTTTCAGCTGTGGCAGCTGGTTCTCTGGCATGCTTAGAGCTTCTAATTAAGGTTTCACATCTTTCTCAACCAATCAACTTTCACATCTGTTTTCATATCTATCATAGATATAAATTAGAGTACACAGATGTAGATATAAATTAGAGTACTGTATATAATGGGTACATGATGTAGATTATTTGTAAGTCGCTACTTTTTTCATGTCATGCTCCATGTATGTCATTACTTTTGAATCTTCATATACAGGCCGGTAGTAAAGTAAATATAAGTGCTGGTGGAGCAACTCCACTGCTCATCGCAGCTGATCATGGAAACCTAGAACTATTAAATTGCTTATTGAAAGCTGGAGCTGATGCAAATGTCTGTGATGAGGTGAGAAAGATTTTAAGTCTCAACATTATCTTCTTTTACCAACAGTGTAGGAATCAATGGCCAACAAAATAGCTCTTAGAGTTTACTTATCTCGGGATCCAATAGTCCTAAGAACACAAAAATTGTATTCATGTTTATTCATATTTTCAAGATTTTTCCAAACTTTCAGTACAATTAGTGGCTCTTTGCTTGTCAGATGTAGTTGTCATGATTGTGGTAAATAATGTGCTTCAATCAATATTTGGAATAGAATTTGATATCTTTTTGCATTACAGGATGGCACCAAGCCAATACTGGTTGCTGCTGCAAGGGGCTATCATGGAGCTGTTGAGATATTGTTCCCCTTGACATCCAAAATAGATAATATTCCTACTTGGACTATTGATGGGATACTTGAGTATATGCAATCTGAAAATAAAAGGCAACAGGTATTGAAATCTTAAATTTTTATTTTATGCCTAACTGGACTGAACCATATCTCTGATGCAAAAACATCAACGAACTATGTTTTCTTTTGAATGTGGTAGCATGAAATCATGCTTGAAATAATTACAATTCCCTTTAGCATACGAATATTTGCCATATTGGTTTGTAAGTTGTCCAGAAGTATGTTAATGCATTTAGTTTGTTACAAAAAACAGGGCAGTCTCTAGAATTTTGCTTTATCTATCTAAATCATAATGCCGTGGAACAGGAGATATAACCTGCAAATACATCAAATAACTATGCTCACATTTTCATGGTTCGAAATCGGACTATTGATGCTTTCTGATGGGACTTTGCATGCGGTCTGAGGGAGTGGATTTCTTGGTTTTTTTATCTGTTTTTTTTTTTTTACACTAAGTATGAAGGGCAATGTGCAGGTTGACTCAGTAAATGCTAAAGAAACTGATCAGTCCGAGGGTGCTGTTTCTCTGGAGCAAAATGTCCCTGAGGTGTGCTTTTCTTTTATCAAACATGTGTTAGCTGTACTTTTATTTGATTGGTTGTTTGCATCTGCATTGTTGAATGTGAACAGCTGCACTGGTAAATGTAGAAGAAATATGTAGGTCCCATGTAATTGTATTTATTCTATCAAAAAGGGTTTTCTCGCTTGATCTTTCAATCTCTCATTTGTAAATTTTGTATTTGTTTTGCATCCATTGTTAGCCATTGCATGATTTGCATTGACTCTAAGTTTTAGCTTTGTTTTTACAAAAATAGGTTTCAGTGGGCCTCTCTTATTTGGATTCTGTTTATCATTCTTCTGATTGATTATACCATATCAAGTTGTGTTTGTGGTTAAACTTTCTTAGAAGGCTCATCTGTGTTTAATACATTGTTGAGTTGGTATTCTGTGTTTAATTGTTCATCTCTATAATAAAATGGACATTTTTTGAACTTTCAGTTAATGAGTATAAAGTTTATTTTTGTATTTGTTATAATTTTTTATTTGTTTATCAACTTATAGTTGACACCTGAAGCGAAAAAGAGAGCAGCAGAAGCAAAGTTAAGAGGCGATGAGGCCTTTAAAAATAAAGACTATTCTACGGCAATAGATTCTTACACACAAGTAAATTCTTGAATTCCCATTTGACTTTTGAATTTCTTTATCTTCTGTAACTTAGATTTGTGGAGTACTTTTCTTGCACAAGTTCTGATAATCCCTTCTGAGTTAATAGTTATATATGTCTCAATACTATTTCTATGAACTTATGCAGTGTCTAATAAGCATGCTTATTTTATCTAGAGTGTTTGAGAAAAAAATAACTGCCTGTACTTAATTCTATATGATGATCAGTTTATCAATTTTTTTAAAAAAATTTGTTTATAGGCAATTGATCTGAACCCCAGAGAAGCTACTTTGCTATCCAATAGAAGTCTCTGTTGGCTTAGGTTGGGTCAAGCTGAGCATGCTTTAGCTGATGCAAAGACCTGTAGAGCTTTAAGATCAGATTGGCCAAAAGCTTGTTACAGGGAAGGGGCAGCTCTGCTTTTGTTGCAGAAATTTGATGAAGCTGCAAATGCTTTTTATGAGGGAGTAAAGCTTGATCCTGAAAATAAGGAGCTTGTAACTGCATTCAGGTCTGTGTACTATTTTATTAATTTATTTAACTCTTCTTGGCATATAGATATTGCACTATGAACAAGGAATTAATATGATCGCCAAGATTTAGGATGATATTCCTATTAACTTTCTTTCTCATGGTTTTTGAGACAAACAATTTACATAAACATGCATTATACACACCTGGAGCATCGCATGGGAGAGTGCTAGTGTGTGATGACTTAGATAAATAAAAATATTAAAATCGCTCCATGAGGATGAAGACCATGTTAGTGCCTGTCTGTGAAAATAAAATTGGAGCAAAAGAGAAGTGTAACTTACAAAATTATAACAGAAACTACTGCATCCTCATTCAACAGATGTGATTATTATTCGAGTCTTCAGTGATTTAGAGATGCAATTCACATTGTCAACCTAGCAGATAGAAGTCTTCAATCTACTGGGTGGTTTATGAAAGTTGTTAGCATGTGCGTGTACTGTGTAACTCATTGTGTATCAATTTTTTACAGGGAAGCTGTCGAGGCTGGGAGAAAATTTCACGGAACCGCCGAAAATAAGTCGTAGTTGGGCGTGAGACCTTAACATTGTGGATGGTAGAGTCGTACAGGTAGAGTCAGCTAGTAATCTATTATAAGATTATTATAGTAATTAGAAAGGTTGTGCTTATTTATTTGACATGTTCACTAGCAGTACATTATGAAAATGGCAATGCAGTGTTATTTTTGGTGATTCTGTATGAATAGTTTCATGGGTATTTCTCCCATACTGTTACGGGCTTGTTTGTTTTGAAGTTCGGAAAATTCTTTTGATAATGGAGTTAATTTTGAATCGTTGGACGTAATTAAGATGTGTGTTGGTCGACTGATAGTGCGATGGTTTTTCTTTAATACCAAAACAATAAGAGACGTGGTGCCAGGGGAAAATGCTGGTTCTTAAGACTGTAGTTCTTTTTTTTTCCGACAGAGGCACTCGTAGCTAATTTAAATTAGGTTCTTTCCTTACTTTTATACAAGGTTCTACTTTTATATAAGGTTCTATTGTACTTAGTAGTAGTATGAAGTATTTGCTAATTTTTATCGTGACCAATCACTCTATTCTTGTTTAGCTCAGACCAATTAACTTTTATCTTATCGATTTGGAAAAGTTTTATGAAAGAGAAATGATGAGATTGTTTCTGTGCCCGTAAATTTCGCAACCGCATTCGGCTTGGACTAAGCTTCAGCAGCCATATATCCACAGATTTCATGGATTTTGAAGTTTCTGCACATTCTATACTGGCACGTGTCCTTTTTATCACTTGATGATAGTCTTAAACAATATATATATAAGAAAATTCTTAAATAAAAAATAGGATTTCGGTTAAGATTAAATTTATTATTTTTTTAATTTTAAAAGATAAATTATGTTAATCAAATATAATTTATTATATACTCTTGGTTTATTAATTCATGATTAAAAGTTTTTATGTCTTATTTTACAATTTTTTTTATTTAAAATGTCATATATATATGATAAGAGTCTAATTCAATTCAATCGAGTTTGTGGTTTATCGAAAATTCTTAGAACACTATTCTTATGAATAAGAAAATATAAGTAACTTTTTTAATTTAGTTATAATTATAATGTCAAACTAAAGCCCATATAAAACTGAAAATAATCAATAAAATGATTAAGACAACAACAGACTTGGCGTTCAATTGAAAGAGTGCATGGATTAATGTTTGGTTACGTATGCCGTGTAGCTACTGCTTGCTGACCCATATCAGCTATTAAACGATATAAATTATGAAATAAATAAAGCATGGTGATATTTTGTACTTTCTCTTAGCAAACCCAAAACAATTTAATACAATAGCATCTACTTATTAATTTTATTATTATTATTCATCAATAAAGCACTTGTATGGCTTTCTTTATTCAGTTCCTCTTGTGTGGTGGTGAGTGAGTGCAGTAGAACATATAAGTAGCTAGTAGGAAACTAATCCAGCTAGGTAGGTAGGTTTAGGGTTTGTATACAAAATTTAGTCACCACAATCAACAAAGTCATAATTGACAATAAGATGGCCTTGAGCATTTCCGTTTCCGTCAGTGTCAAGTTGTTGGAACGGAGTAATATCCAAGTCCAAGCCACCGTTGCTGCACTGATCAACAATTCTCACCGTTTGCTGAGCATTTGTTCTAGTGTTTGTCACCTGAAACAACATTAATAATTACTCATTATATATTATGCTAAATTTCTTTGTCCCATCAACAAAAATATTAATTAGACCAATCTCAACAACAAAATTAATTAAAATCTACTTATATTTATGTATCTTATTCAGACAATTCTATTTGAAACATGATCAAAGAAACACTGTATGCGGACATTATATCAAACAATTCAATCCTTTCTTAGTTATGGTTAGAAAGGTAGGTTATGGGTTTAAATTGATCATACAAAATTAATATGTAAGGTAAGGATTATTCTGCACTTATATTCATGCAATATATTATATGTTCATGCGATCCGGATCTCCAAATGTTTATGTCCGAAACATGAGTTAATAATCCACTGTTAAATTAAGAAATTATATACGTACCCTTAAGCACTTGCCACAAGATTGCTGGCCAGTAGGGCCAGAAGGTCCACAGAAAGCTGTCCAACCATATTTGCTACGCCAAGCCAAGGGCTTGTCAGCATCCCAAGTGGAGCAATATGCACTAACTGCGAGTAAGTCCCAGTTATGTTGCTCAGGTTGGTACAAGTGATAAGTGGCTCTCACATTTGTAGCACTCTGACCAGAGGCCAATGCCACAATACAAACCACACACACCACAAAAAGAGTTACCTTTCCCATTATAATTCTAGTTTTTTGCATTGCACTTGATTTAACCTCTAGAGCTGTGCTTGCATATTTATAGGGTTATCTACGATCACAAAATTATGAAAATGCCCTTTCTTTGTTTGAAAAGTATGATAAATTTTTTCTTTCCTTGTTACTAGGACACAGCTTTGTAGTGATGAACTCATGCACACGTTACTTCTAGAGGGAAAATTCAAAGTTCTAGTACAAGGAATTAATGCTGTTTTTGTTGAAAATTCTATATGGCAGCCACACAAAGGTCAGAAAAGAATTATTGATAAAGTTGTGTTTAGTTAGATATAAGTTTGTGAAAATACATGCGATTATTTCTTGCGTTTAGAAATTATGCATTTATAATATAATTTTTTTTTATAAAGTTATCTAGTCATGTATAACAATTTGTAAGATTTTTATGAATTCTATTATCAAAATCTTCATATACATGTGAATTGTAAAAGGTTAAATATATAAAAACATTTTATAAAAGTACACAAATTTTTTTCTATTATTCCTTGTAGTTTGACATGATTTTATTCTTAATTTTCTTTTTAAGTGACTTCTTTGATAATTTTATTTGTTTAGTTATATTTATCAATTATGTAAATAAAAAAGAAAAGAAGGTCGAATTGATCAAAGAAATTCAGAAAAAAAAAATATTTATTAAAAATATCAACAATTAGCGACGGTCACCATAGGAAATTGATCTTCCTTCGAAATTCCCGAGGTCCAAATCAAAGGATGTGTGATTTATGAGATTGGTCATCATTTTCGTTTCTCCTACTTTACGTGGCGAATATGGTTTTTATCCTTCAACGCCGTGTATACGCACATGAACATGACGTAGGTTTTGTCCATTTGCTTAACCAGTATTAATATTTAAAAAAGAAAAAAAATTATATTTTGTAATAATTAAGTTTCCATAACATTTAGTATTTCAAGTAAGTTTTATATGGAGGACATATTGTTAAACTTATATTATAATTCATACATATATTTATAAATTTTTGTAGAATGAAAATTGGAATAGTAACTAATGAGTGTGGTTAAGGTGGTTTGAAAATTTGGGAAAGGATTATTGTGGACTTGCCCCTAACCTCGTTTAGTTATGACGTTTAACGTCATGTGTAAATTTGTTTGTCCCAGAAAATTTCGCCACCAAATGCGGATTCAACATAATTTCATTGACCTCTTCCATTTCTGCACTTCCTAATTAGACTGTGAATGGTTGCACCAAGGGCTGTGTTTGTAAGTTTGGATTTAGAGAGGTCAAGAATTAAAATATATATAATTTAATAAATAAAAATTTGTTTTTTTACATGCATATTTATAAAAATTTAACGTAATTGTATCAATCTCTCTGTATAATGTATTGAAATTTATATTTTATAAAACATATTTTAACACACGTCCTATAGAGATCGATAAGAATCATGATCAAGTAATAATTCTAGATCGCCTATTAATTTGTGTTAACTTTGATATCTAATTTATTATTTTATATTATGATTTACTTTTATAGTAAACAATTTTACTATAAATTGAGATAAAAATTAAGATTTGTTAACTAATCCATAAAGAAAATTGAGAAACAAAACCGATTAATGTTCATATTTATTGATAATAACTCACCAATAATACATCTTTCAAGAAAATTGTATCATGATTTAAAACCAGAAATGTGAATTAATTCATGTAAATCACTTTGATTTGTTACCTCTACAGTGAACTCTTCCATCCCTGCCACGAGTCAATGATAACTAATGACTTATCCATTATTGATTAAACCAATCGATTCAAAAAAGTAATTTTGAAAGCTATGTCATATTAAAAATTTCCTAGTTACTAGCATAATTATCAAATTATCAAACTCTAGAATTCATCTTAAACTTTTAAGAGTTTCTGACTTAAAAAACTTTTAAGAGTTTCAGAGTTTATTTAGCTCAGCGAATTAACTCGGTCACAAATTCATTTTTAGAGTAAATTCACACAAATTTACGTTAATTCTTATTGATTGAGAATTAACTCTTGAGTTAGACTAAATTAAGCGAGTTACGTCATGTCAAAATGGTGCGTTTTAAGTCAAACGAAAATTCACTTTTCTTTTTATATATGAAAATATAAAACTGTAATTCTAGATAACCTGTTACAAGAAATTTTTATGAATAAATTTATTTATACTACAATTCAAAACATATTTCTTGATTGATGAGAGCATAATTTTCTGCAATATTGTTTGATAAAAAGTTCGCTACACGAGAGTCAAAATTCATTCAGAAATAATAATTAAGATGGATATTGATTCATATGAGAAGGGATAACAAAATCCGCAACTGATTATTGTGAACAACAACACACATGAGTAAGAAGTGATTATTATTGATGAATAGTAATTAAAGAGCAGGATCGAGGAGCTGATTCTGATTCTGATTCTGATTCTGATCGCCACAATCAACAAACTGATAATTGACAATGAGATGACCCTGTGCAAATCCAGCACCATCTGTGTCCAAACTGCTGAAAACTCCAATGTCCAAATCTAAGCCTCCATTGCTATACTGATCAACAATTCTAACAATACTCTGTGCTCCGGTCCGTCTATTTGTCACACGAAGGCACTTTCCACAAGCCTCTCGCCCACGAGGCCCAACAGGCCCACAGAAAGCGGCCCAACCATATTTGCGGCGCCAAGAAAGAGGTTTCCTAGCATCCCAAGTGGCACAATAAGCACTCACTGCGTTCAAGTCCCACCCGTGTTTCTCTGGTTCATATAAATGATACGTCGCGCGTACAGTAGCGCTTTCGTCGCCACCAATACCTCCACGACCACCACACTTGCTTTGGCATCCCTTAAAGGGAGAGCAGTAATCATCTGTGTCACCACACACCCCATATTGACTGCAGCATAGGTTGTTGGGACATGTCTTCCCACCACCTTGCCGACCACATTCTTCACTCATCGTACCCACAATCAAACACACTAATAATAATCCCACAACACACACATACCCCACTTTTTCCCATCTCTATACTCTTCAACTTTGATCTTTCTATTTTCTCCAAACTTTGCCTCGCTATTTATGCATATAACAATATAACATCCTTGTCCGCACACGATACACCATACATAATAAACAATGAGAAGAGGTCACAAGTTTGGTTTCTTGTTTCCTTTTTTTATTCCTTCTTACTTTCATGCTTTCCCGAAAGAGTTATTTTTCCTGCTATAGATCTCGTTTGGGACAGTGATATTGGCTTTTCCAACAAAATAATGTTATTATATTTTTATGATGTTATCTACAACACCGATCGAGTTTCTACAATCAACCAGACCTCTCTAGTAATTTTTTTAAAACAGCTGGGCCAAAAACAATATTCAATTATAAGTCCTTACTCACTTGATCGGGTGTTTAGTTTACGGGAAAGTCTTCATTTGAAAAAGTTTTAGGCATTTAGGGATAACTTAGACTTATTATGAGATCACTTTTCTGGTGGTACTAGTGTGTGTGACTCACTTCACCGTGTTCTGCCACGTAGAAATCTCTTTATCCATACTGCACCAACTGCAATGATTTTATTTTTGGTGTACTGTCTGATAAGATTTAGTCTTAGTTTGTTATTCAGTTAGAATAAAAGTTTTAGTCTTTAGGATCTATCGCTATTTGATTTAGTCAAGTCTGTTACCATGTTTCTAGGAACAACGTAGAAGAATAGTTTGTTTTCTTTTAGTCTGTAAAGCTATAAGTAGCTTCCGCATCTCATTCAATAAACATGCAAGTCATTCCTCCAGTCTGTTGAGTTCTTGCTTTCATAATATTGTTTTAAGTTCTTAACATTCTGGTATCAGAGGTTGAAGATGGCGGCAGAAGCAAGCAATTTTGCCCAACCTTGCATCCCAAAGTTTGACGGGGACTATGACCACTGGAGTATGCTAATGGAGAATCTCCTGAGGTCAAAGGAGTATTGGAGTCTCATTGAGACCGGATTTACTGAGCCTACTGCTGGAACTGAGTTGACGGCTCCACAAAGGAAAGCTCTAGAAGAGCAGAAGTTAAAGGATTTGAAGGTGAAGAATTACCTTTTTCAATCAATTGACAAGTCTATTTTGAAGACTATCATCCAGAAGGAGACATCGAAACAACTGTGGGATTCAATGAGGACAAAGTATCAAAGGAATGCTAGAGTTCAGCGTGCTCAACTTCAATCTCTCCGCAGAGATTTTGAGGTTCTGGAGATGAAGGTTGGCGAGTCTGTCACAGATTACTTTGCAAGGGTGATGATAGTGGCCAATGATATGAGGAACTTTGGAGAAGACATGTCGGATGTAAAGATTGTTGAGAAGATTCTGCGCACCCTTACAGAAAAATTTAACTACATTGTTTGCTCAATAAAGGAGTCAAAAGACATTGATCGTCTTTCTGTCGACGAACTGCAGAGCTCTTTGCTTGTTCATGAGCAAAAGTTTCGCAAAAATGGTGGACATGAGCAAGCATTGAAAGTCACACATGAGGAACATGGTGGAATAGGAGGAAAAGGCAGAGGCGAATCTGTTCGAGGCAGAGGACGAGGCAGGGGTCGACAATCCTATAGCAAAGCCACTGTTGAATGCTACAAATGTCATCAACTTGGACATTATCAATATGAATGTCCAACTTGGGGTCGGCAGGCACAATATGCAGAGTCAGCAGAACCTGATGAATGTGAAGAGATGCTTCTCATGGCCTATGGTGGGTCGCATGGAGTTAATCGAGATGATGTGTGGTTCCTCGATTCAGGCTGTAGCAATCACATGTGTGGTGATTCGTCTCTGTTTTGTGAACTCGACAAGAGTTTTAGACAGACAGTCAGGCTAGGCAACCATACAAAGATGAATGTCGTTGGAAAAGGAAGTGTGAGGTTGTCTTTGGAAGGTGTTAATCATCTCGTAACAGAGGTGTATTATGTTCCGGAGCTGAGGAATCACCTTCTCAGTATTGGTCAGCTGCAAGAAAAAGGACTAGCCATTCTTATCCAGTCAAATCAATGTCGTGTTTACCATCCATCGAAAGGTTTGATCATTCAAACCAACATGACTATGAACAGGATGTTTGTTCTTCGGTCTAACACACAACCAATTAAAAGGGAGTTGAAGGAAGTATGTCTTCAAGTAGCCACTCAAGATTTAGCTCATCTCTGGCATCGTAGATATGGCCACCTCAGCTACAAAGGTCTTAAGATTCTACATGACAAAGGAATGGTGAGAGGGCTGTCAAGGTTCTCTGAAAGCAAGACTGTTTGCACTAATTGTTTGAAAGGAAAGCAACATCGAGATGCCATTCCAAAGAGAAGCACATGGAGAGCGTCAGAGAAATTGGAACTTATTCATGCTGACATATGCGGACCAATATCTCCTGTATCCAATAGCCACAAGAGGTATCTCATCTGTTTTATCGATGATTTTAGTAGGAAGGCTTGGGTACATTTTCTTGTTCATAAGGCAGACGCATTTGCTTCTTTTAGATTACTTAAAAGTAGTGTGGAGAAGGAGACCGGCTTGCCTATTAAATGTCTAAGAACAGATCGTGGAGGCGAGTTCACATCAAATGAGTTCAACAATTACTGTAGACAGAATGGGATTAAGAGGCAGTTGACCACTGCTTACACACCTCAGCAAAACGGTGTAGCGGAGAGGAAGAACAGGACTGTGATGAATATGGTGAGAAGCTTATTGATCGAAAAAGATGTCCCAAAGACGTTCGGCGGAGGCGCTTGTTGGGCATTTTATGTTCTTAACAGATGTCCAACATTGTCAGTAAAAGATATAACACCAGAGGAAGCTTGGAGCGGACTGAAGCCTTCTGTTGAACACTTGCGTGTTTTTGGAAGCATAGCACATGCTCATGTACCTGATGCCCAAAGAAGAAAGCTTGAGGACAAGAGTCGCAGCTGCGTATTATTTAGGGTGAGTGAGGAATCAAAGGGATATAGACTTTATGATCCAGTGGCAAAGAAAGTTGTGATTAGTCAAGATGTTGTTTTTGAAGAAGAGAAGAAATGGACTTGGGATGAGAGCTTTGAAGGGCATATTAAGATGGACTTGGAATGGGGAGATGAAAAATCATGCAGTGAAGAGAGTGAATATGAGGAAGATGTGGAAGAGAGTGAAGATAATCTTGAACCTGAAATTGAAGAGAGTGAAGATAATCTTGAACCTGAAATTTCAAATGCAAATGAAGAAGTTCGACACAGAGAAGCCCCATTTTGGATGAGAGACTATGTTTCTGGTGAAGGTCTTTCTGATGAAGATATACCAGCTCTTATGGCGTTATCCACTACGTCTGATCCGAAAAGTTACGATGAAGCAGTGATAGATGAAAAATGGAGGCAAGCTATGGATTCAGAAATAAGATCCATCAAGAAGAATGGCACATGGTTCCTGACAGATTTGCCGAAGGGAGCTAAAAGCTTGGGTGTCAAATGGGTCTACAAAACAAAATTGAATGAGTTTGGGAAAATTGAAAAATACAAGGCCCGGTTAGTAGCAAAAGGGTATGCACAACAACATGGAGTTGATTATGAAGAAGTTTATGCTCCAGTAGCTCGCATGGACACAATTCGGATGATCCTAGCTCTTGCTGCACAAAAAAGTTGGAGTGTGTTTCAACTCGATGTGAAGTCAGCCTTTCTTCATGGGGAATTAACCGAGGATGTCTATGTTGAGCAACCAAGAGGTTATGAGGTGAAGGGTGTAGAGCATAAAGTGTATAAACTCAACAATCAACCAGACCTCTCTAGTAATTTTTTTAAAACAGCTGGGCCAAAAACAATATTCAATTATAAGTCCTTACTCACTTGATCGGGTGTTTAGTTTACGGGAAAGTCTTCATTTGAAAAAGTTTTAGGCATTTAGGGAGAACTTAGACTTATTATGAGATCACTTTTCTGGTGGTACTAGTGTGTGTGACTCACTTCACCATGTTCTGCCACGTAGAAATCTCTTTATCCATACTGCACCAACTGCAATGATTTTATTTTTGGTATACTGTCATGTAATAATTATATGTTGAAAGTATAAATCTGTTATGTTTTTCAGTATGAACAGACATGTGATAATCATCTATTGAAAATATAAATTTGGTAACGTTTTTCATCATATACTAACATGTAACAGGTCGTTATAGGTACATGTAGAAAGTCTGTGTAGAAAATTTTTTATTTCAATACTAACTCAACAGAATTATTTTTACAAATTAATATTTTATTTTTTCTAATATGACAAAAAAAATTAATTTTTTTCACACTAACAATTTTCTATATTAAATTATTAGAAAATTAGAAAATTTAGTATAGAAAATTGTTAGTATCAAAAAGTTTACGTAATGGACTTAGTTTGGTTTTTTAGCCAACTAAAAATTTTCTACACGATATCACCTTTTACACATACCTGTCACACGACAAAAGAAGATTAAATACACCATAAGTTTTGTACTTCCTGCACATGTCTATCACGTGTTAGCTCATGGTGAAAGACACCACCAGATTTGTACTTTCAATAGATTTTATTACGTGTCAATTCCTGGTGAGAGGCGCCTTCCAATAGATGGATAGTTGTCATAATTGGTGCACTTTCTTTATGGATGCAGAGATAATTACGTGAAAGATAACTACGTGATAGAACGCGGTGGAAGGCGCCACTCACATTGGTGCATCCGACAAAAGTGACCCCGACTATAATAAATTTTAAAACAAACCTTAAATGCATGAAATTTTTTTTAAAAAGAACACCATTATAATTTTTTGCCTTAATTTACAGTTATTTAGCTTACAATTTTGACCGAAAAAAAAATATTTAATAAACAACATTATATAAACAACAATAATATGACCAATTAGTCAAACTACATAGTATATATATATATATAATAATAATATTTAGCTATAATTTTATATTATGATTTACTTTTGTAATAAACGATTTTACTCTAAACCGATATGAACAAAAATTAAGATTTGTTAATGGATCTATAAAGAAAGTTGACAAACAAAACCGATTAATGGTCATCATTGTTTGTCGATAATGACTCATCAATAATGTATCTTTCAAGAATATTTTATCATGATTAAAAACCAGAAATGTGAATTAATTAAATTCACTTTGATTAACTCCACAGTCTACTCTTCCATCGTTGCCATCTAGTCAATGATGACTAATCACTTATCTATTACCGATTAAACCAATTGATCAAAAACATAATCTTGAACGCTATGCCATATTAAAAATTTTACTGTCATTCACTCTTGATATGTACCACAATTCAAAACATCTTTCTGATCGATGAGAGCATATTTTTCTGCAATATTGTTTGGTAAACAGTTTGCAACACGAGAGTCAAAACACATAAACTGTGATTCATAAATAATAAGTAAGATGGATATTGATTCATATCAGAAGGGATAACAAAATCCGCAACTAATTATTGTGAACAACACACACGAGTAAGAACTCATTATTAACTTATTATCGATGAAAAGTAACTAAAGAGCAGCATCGAGGAGCTGATTGCCACAATCAACAAACTGATAATTGACAATGAGATGACCCTGTTGATATCCAACACCATCTGTATCCAAACGGTTGAAAACTCCAACGTCCAAATCTAAGCCTCCATTGCTACACTGATCAACAATTCTAACAGTAATCTGGGCTCCGGTCCGTGTATTAGTGACACGAAGGCACTTTCCACAAGCATCTCGCCCATGAGGCCCAGCAGGCCCACAGAAAGCGGTCCAACCATATTTACTGCGCCAAGAATAAGGTTTACCAGCATCCCAAGTGGAACAATAAGCACTCACAGCGTTCAAGTCCCACCCATGTTTCTCTGGTTCATAGTAATGATAAGTGGCGCGTACATTAGACGCGCTTTCACCGCCGCCGCCGCCACCACCGCCGCCACGACAGTTGCTTTGGCATCCCTTAGAGGGAGAGCAGTACTCGTCTGTGTCGCCACACCACCCGTATTGACTGCAGCATAGGTTGTTGGGACATGTCTTCCCACCAGCTTGACGACCACATTGTTCACTCATCGTACCCACAATCAAACACACTAATACTAATGCCACAACACACACACATGCCCCACTTTTTCCCATCTTTAAACTCTTCAACTTTTCACTTTCTTTTTTTCCCAAACTTTGCCTCGCTATTTATACATATAAGAATAAAACATCCTTCTCCAGTGTCTATCACATGCACATGATACATACAAACATGTCACCCGGCGGCTATACCAAGCAATTCAATCACAAATTAGAGTTATTGGGGTCCACCAATGAATATAGATACGGATACGTAGATTACAGATTGGGGCGGCTAAAGGTTTTTGGTCAATAGTCAAATTTGACAACACCCGTCACTACTCTATGGATATATGGATATTCTTTGTGAAGTGAAAAATATTTGGTAGATATAAAATATGAAGAAATAACAAGTTAATTAGATATAAAATATAAAAATATGTAATGATAATTAGATAATTAGTTATAAAATGTGAAAAAAGATAAATATTAATATATATATTTTTGTATTTTTATATCATATGAAAAATATTTAATAGACAACTGGTACAAATAATATATATTTAATTATAAAAATGTGAAGAGACAACAAGAGAATTAGTTATAAAATATGAAGAGACAAACATGAATATGTATACATACATGTTTTATAACTTTCTAGTAAGTTAGTTGGTTGGTAGCGTCTTACATATGACCACAAAAGTGATCATGTGGTAGTTAGATATTCAGACATTGTTTATTTTAAATTATTTTATAATTAAATATTATTTTATTTTGTTGACAAATAATATAAAATCTTTCTAATATATGAAAATAAAATTTCAGTTTTTAGTATTTCTATAATGGTAAGAATAATTTCGTCTTATATTTATAATATTTGCTTTTTTAAGGATTAAATTTACCAAAGAATGAGAATGGTTTGTTGTTTCCTTTTTTTATTCATTCTTACTTTCATGCTTTCACGAAAAGCTTTTTTCTTGTTATAGATCAAGTTTGGCAGGGTGATATAGGTTTTTCCAACAAAATAATGTTATTATATTTTTATGATGTTATTTATGACACCAAGTTTCTTCATTCAACCAGACCGTTCTAGCATTTTTTAAAACAATTGGGCCCAAAAACGAATAACCTTGAACTCCAATTATAAGTCAAATTGTGAACTAAATAGCTGATCAAGTAAAGTAAGGACTTTAAACATCACAGAACTAAGCCCAACCAGATTTTTCTTTTAAAAAAGGTTACATGTGTAATCAACCTACAATCCACACATTAAAAAACAAAAAATGTAAAATTCTTTCAAGAACAAAAAGTCAAAATATTTCATAACAGTTTGTTTGTTTCTAAGAAAAAATCAAAGAGAAATATTTTGACGACGGAGTGTAAAGAAAATAGATGTTTAATTTTCATAACCTAAAAATTATTTTTAGAAACATGTTTAAAATCCAAAAAGCTGAAATAAGAATGATGTGTTACATATATGATGAGGAAAGAACTTGGTTTGAGCAATCTCTGTTTTCTCTGCTGATCAATTTTTAACTGAAAACATACTTTAACCCTTATAATACTATTGACTATCTTCATATTGCATAGACTCTAGTAAACATATAAAATAGCTGCACTTCTTCTAAACCATATTTCTTCATTCTGCATTTTCGTCTTTATAAATAAGATTCAACCTAATTTAAAAATTCATCTCATTTCAATTCATTTGTGACGAGTTAAAAACAAAGTTTAATATTCTAATTCAATTTTGGGATGGATTTAACTTAATTTTTAAGTCACTCCACCCAATTGATCTAATTTGAACATAAAATTTAATTTAATTTTCAATTATTATTTCTTACTTGTGTTTAAATTTTTATTACTCATTTCTATTAATTACTAACACTCTTAGTTTTTTTTCTTTTGTCAATACTCATTTTTTTGTGCCCATTACTTATTCTTGAGTTTTTTTCTTTTTTATTATAATACTCATGCATTTTATATTTTAATTTCACATGGGCATTCAAAAGCTGCAACACTTATTTTGTATTACTATTTGTTAGACATCCCTTTTGATTGAAAAAAAAAAAAAAAACCTGCAGTACCCATTTCATGTTTTAGGTATAAACTCAAAAAATTTTAGGTTTATCATCAAATTTATTAAAGTTAAAGACGGATTATATAGTCTACCAAAATAACATGATTGAAAGTTAGAAATAGAAAACAAGGATAACCCACCTAATTAATTCGGCGATACTCAAATGTATAGTTTAAAAAGGTTTTACGATCATCCTTATCCTAAACTCTACTTTATGTCACACTCATCCGAAATTTCTTTTTCATCCTTGTACTGGAATGTCATTGATTTTTAAACATTTACTCCATGATCACGTGTTCCTTTAAGTGTCAAGGATAAGATCACAAGTTTTGTAAATGAAAAACTTAGATTAAAAAGGTTTTACCTTTTGAGTGAATTTACTAATTTTAACTTGGTTAACTCAAAGTTTCTTTTGAGCATCGAAGATATGATATATTCTGAAACTAAATAAACATATTACCTCATACGAATCATCCTCACTCTGCGCCCCAATTCTTTTACCTTGGTAGTTTACAATTTTTACTTTGACCCTACACTGAAATTTTCTTATTGCAAAATGAAACATATAAAAATTTCAATTATAAAATATTTTGGCATTAAATTACTTTCATATAACGATAGCGGAGAAAATTTAGGATTAGTTTGGTGGGGGCTGATAGAAATAGGGAGAATGAAAATAAAAAGGAAATATTTAAATTATGGAAGAGAATAAAAAGTATGAAACCTACACTAAAAATTTAAAATTTTCTCACTCACCGGTCCAATTCATTCCTCCAAAGTGATGTCTTAATATTTGGTCAATCAATGAGTTGTTTGTTATATTAGGAATCCTAAAAATAATAATAATACAATACTAGAGTTCAAACATCATCAAGTATAATAGGTTTAATAACAGGCTATATGTTCAAGTGATATGCAACACACATTCACGCTGAAAATTAAATTTATCAAACATGAAAATTATTCAAACGGATATCAACTCGATAACGGGTGACTCAACATTTATAACGAATCTAGGATAAATTTTAATATTATATTAAAAATGTGAGTTATGAACCTAATTGAACCCTACAAAATAAATTTATAAAAAAATGTTTATTTCTACTTTTATATATATATATATAACATGTTATATTTTTAGGTGACATGAGATTTCTAACACAAGAATATCTAACAAGATTAGTTTTTTAGTCAAAATATTCTCTTAAACTTAAGTCTTACTCGTTAATGTTTTAATTGAGAGTTAGGTAAAAATTTCACGCTAATAGATGAGTGGAGCTAAAAATAAATGTAAATAACAATATTAAAATCTTACATTAAATATTTAAAGAAAATTGATGCAATATTTAAAATTTCTCTCACTCAATAAATAAACTGGATTTTAAGTTAGTTGTTATCTAATTCTGGTGAATAAAAAAAAAACTTTGATAATATAACGATAATGACCAAAGTAATTTAATTTCATAAGTAATTATTCCTTTTGAATGGAAGAGACATTGAGAAATCTGACAGTGAAGGAAAGCCACAGGAAAACAAGTGGGAACATGTGAAATAAATTAGTGGAGCCGTAACGAGAGGTTTTCGTACGAAGCACATGATCCAATCTGACCCACCTTATCACTATGTTTATGGATCTTGTTGTTTTTGCATCCACCACCATTCTCATCCATCTACCAAGAAAAGAAACTCATCCTACTTCCTAATAATGCTTATGACAGACAATAAACACGTTCCATCATTAATACGTGTTAACCTCTTTTAACAACTACACATGCACAAAAAGCTATAAACGTAGACATTCTTCTTATTAGACAAACACATGAACATAAACAACGTAACGTTTTACTTGGAAACAAAACCGGGCTCATTTATAAACATCATTATTTCTTGTCCCTAATTTCCAACTATCTTCTCATATATATATAAAATACACAATACATATACAAGAAAATTATTTTTAAAAAATGCTACCGACACATTACATAACTTGGCTTCTATATTAGACACTGCCCCCTTGCTCCAGAAATTAATTAGCATTAATGCTTCTCATGGACACCAAAGAGTAACAGAGCATTTTGTTTTCGTGGAATGTACAAATTCATCAATTGACTTCAGCTTCTGTTCTTGCACTTTTCCACAGCCCTTGGTGCTGTAAATCAACAAGTAATATTAATAAATAACCTCACACTTAATACACATCAATTAAGAAAATATATATCTTTAGTGCTTAATTAATTTTAAAACGAATTAATTTGATCACTAACCTAGCCCAATTGCCTCCGATCCTTTCATTATGCGCAGGCGTTTGCATGATTCCACGAACATTCTGTGAAATTACATATCCAAATTAGTAACAAAAATTTATATTTTTTTTTAAAAAAATGTTACCAAATTTTGTCACTTAATTCTTGAATTTTACTAGTAAATTTTAGTAGTGATTGGTTTGTGTTTAGAGAAATTAATGGAAATTGATGAAGACTCACTCCCACGGTACGTCACCGACGAGCATCCAATCTCCATCTTTGTCTTCATAGGTTGGTACATAATCAGAATCATTGAGAAGATCAATCAATTTGCTTTCATTCATGAAGTCTTTCATGCCTTGTGATCCACATTTATCAATGGTGAATGAGCTGAACATTTTAGCAAGTGCATCCGAAAGCTCTTGGTAGCTCTTGTATAACTTCAAATCCACCTTGCGTAGATAAGGAGCACCATCCATGCTCACTTTAACAAAAGCAGCTCCTATGTTCACATTGTTGCTACTACTATTTGTGGCCGCTTTTTCACCCTCGTTGTTATTCTTTTGAACGTTACTAACAATGTTCTTTCTGAATGACCTCACTGGTGGCCAACCCACCACTTGTGCCCTGAAATTTCATCACAATTAATTACATCAGTTAACTATCCCAGACAAAAAAAAAATTATTAGCAACTTTACTGTCAATTGTGATACGCAGTCAACCAACTAATTAACTCACAGAATATTTACGTATTTCTTTCTCATCACATTTTATAACTAACTAATTGTCTGTTACTTTGCAGTCCACTGTAATACGCAATTAACCAAAAACATTTTGTACCTAATTGTCTGTTACTTCGCAGTCATCCTCCAAATTGGATAAAAATATCTTTTGAATGTGATATTCAACTCTAGGAATGAATCGACCTATAATGGACAATAAATCAACCAATTCATTTATAAAAATATATTTATTTTTTATATTTTATAATTAGTTATCTGAATACCTCTGTTATATTTTTCAACGATTAAGTATGTAGCCTTTTGAATTATGTGAGTAACTTAAAGTAGCATTAACTTGAATTTGACGGTCAAAGAAGGGAAATAATTGTTTAGAGCCGTGTGGTTTGAAACTTTGAATGGAAAAGATTATGGTTAACTTGGGGGGATTATTAAGGTATATAATAATTGCTTGTGTTGGGCACATGCTTTTGGAATTAATATAAAATGTTAGAGGGTGTGTTGGGTGATAGGACAGGGGCGTGGACTATCTATTTCCTTTTTGGTGTTTGCTAGTTTGAGTGTGAGGAATTGTTGGGTGGTTGAGAAAAAGTAAGATTCCATGTGTCCTGTCGTTTTCCACTGTCTACCCGACAACGAAGCATGCCATCCGCAAAAGTAATCCATCCAAACTTTGTTTATTGTACTATTCCTTTCCTCCTCAATCCTCTTCTTAGGTCCACCTCCATCACTCGTTACTTTTTCTTGCTTAAAATCTGGACGACACTTTCTTTTTCTCCTTCAACCACCATCATCACTTGTACAATTTTATTTTCATTCTACTTTTCTTTACTTTTTCTTCTCACTCTTTAGCTGTTAATCTCAGTAAAAAAAAATAAAAAAAAATAGTAACTACACACAAATGCATACTTGGAATATACATCATGTTCTGACCAGTTCATCATATTCAATTAACTAGTAGCAAACTTGAAAATAGCTTATTTTATATTTTACAATTCAAAGGGATGTTAGACAAAAATAATCCTAGCTAAACCCCTCTTAAATTTTCCTTTGTGCCTTCTAAATTAACAAGGTCAAAGATTAACTTCTAAACTAGGTACAATTAAAACCTGGACATATTTATAATTTACCCCTTATTAATCTATCTTATCAGTGTTATAAACCTTCATGCCAGAGAAAACTAGAATTTTTAATTTTTCCATGGATCATAAATTTAGCACATGGTAACACAGTTTGGTGCATTGAATAATCACCATGCATGTACTTCTAGACGCAAACACAATAACAAAAGCATCAAGAAACAGAAGCAGTAAAAATAAACCAAGAAATAAATTATTATAATCTATTTAATTGAATTTTATTTATCTGTGAGTAAATTAAACAAATAATAATAATAATTATGTCACACAAAGAGTTGAAATCATAAACAAGTAGGTAATAATTTGTGAAAGGAAAAGAAGAAAAAACTAACTTTGCGGGTGGTTTTGCTGGGTCATTAGCGCGAGGAGGAGGAGGTGGTGGTGCAGTGGAGTTAGAAGCAGTGATTTTCTCTTTGGCGACGTCAGAAGAAGAGGTTGAGGATAACGTTGATGAAAGGTTAAGCTTCAAATCCACGCTATCAGTGCTTGTTGTATCCGAAAACCCTCTTTTCCCAGAAAAGGGATTAGAGTTTTTGAGCGTGGACTCGCCCTCGCTTCCACTCAGTGGAAGCCCGAGTCGCAACTCGGTTTCTTCAAAATTGATCATGTTGTACTTGTCTCCTTGTGCCTCCACAACACTGGTCATTCACTAGTATATATCACAGTAATGATTAATTTAGAAGCAAGGTTCAGGCTTGAGAGTTATTTGATGTCGGGATTCGGGTGTGTGAATTGGGTTCAGAGACCTATATACTATGTTTGAGGATTGAGGATTGAGGATTGAGAATTAAGGTTTGAGAAATGAGGAGCAGAAAGATGTGTGTTTGGATTGTGGTTTTGGTGATATATGTTGGGAGTGTGGTGAGTTCGAGGGGAGATCGGGCGGTGGATATGATTCCACGTGTATGAGATTCTGATGGTTGGATCATACGGGGCTTGTCGGGAGATGGCGTAATGGATGATGTCATAATAATGGGAATAATTGGCGTTGTGCCTGGTTGACATCCTATCATCCTAACTTGGTTTCATGCTTCTGCCTACCTTTCATTTGTTTCTCAGGCTCCACCCTTCAATTATTAATTCCATTTACTAAACTTGGCTCAGCAAAATACTTGTTGAACATAATAATCATGAAAACTTGTCCCTTTGATTGCTATTGTATTTTTAAATATATGTTAGAAAAAGAGGAAAATAAAAATTAAGATGAAGATAATTATATACACAATACTATGGTGGATTATATTTTTTTAAAATTTTAACGGTAAATTATTTAATTTTAATATATATATATTTCTTTTTTTTCACATTTTATACATATACATATTTTTTTTTTACATTTTATATTTTATATCTGGTTGTCTGTGTATTATAATTATTTATTAAATATTTTTTTATTTTATTTATGATAATTTTAAAACTTTTGACACACAAATTATCATTAATGATGACATGTAATTACACGTTATATTATTAAATGAGTATAGATATAAATATGAATAATTATATCCATAGGCTTTCATAAATAATTATGTTAAGAGAGTTAGTAGTCCAATTGGATTAACTCTAAAGAGAAATATAATCTAATCTAGTTATTCTATTATCACGTTTAATGTTTTCTTTTCAAAAACTAATGCGATTGAAATTGATTTTGAATAATTTATTTGAAAATCACAAACATGGTGAAATCATTTGAAAATAAGTCTCATTAACAATTGGAAGAGATACCGATACTAGATTTTTCATTTTTTTAATTACTTATTGGTCTAACTTTTCCCATGATTTTCACCACTTCATAACTCCTTTTGTTTCAAACATTAGTTGAATTTAATAATTTTCAAGTAAGTAAATCTAATTAGACAAAAGTTTGAGATCGTGTTTCAAAATAAAAATAATCATCGTCTTGAAAGGAGTATATCTACTCAAAACTAAAAGATAAA